>JAVFKF010000008.1:53550000-54800000 GCA_036926295.1 Pachydiplax longipennis | reverse complement strand
ATACCGCGGATCATAGAATGTTTCGTTGTTTGTTTCTTTTGCGAACGTTTTAAACCTTGACTCACTCTTATTGTGTGTACTATTATTCTATATTTACTTCCTTACTTAACTTCGCTCACATATCGGCCGCAATTTGCTTGCACATTCAGCACACTTTTTACTTTGGTTCCCCCATACATCATCATGTTTTGTCCTCTCGTTGATTTTACTCTGAAACCATGTCACTATACTTGGTGTTTTTTCAATATTTTGGTAAGTTCTTTCGTGGATTCGGGTTGTTAATAGGAAAGATTAAAGTAGAGAAGAAAGGAAAAATTTTGTTCTACCATCACCGATTACAAAAAGAGAGCTTTGGGGATTATATCGCTGTCACTTTTTTATCTGAGAAAAATGACATCGTAAATCGTTGATTCATTAACATTAAATCACGTTTGTACGTGGCTGTTTTTTAGAACGAAGAAGTAAATTGAATGGATAATAAGGCAAATGAGAAAGCGGGAGAGGATAGGGTGTTAGGAGAAGAAAGATATTAAAGTTTGAATGCAAGGTGAGGACAAAAAAGTAATTGGTTGATATAAAGGGAGTTATGATCTAGAAGTGAAAATTATCGAGCGAATTTTGGGGCACATTTACCTACTGGAAGGCGTGAGACTTAAATACGTACGTGATTTTTTTTACCATTTTCTCAATGTACCTCGATGTAGCTCTTGGGAGTGGGTGTTAGAGACGCTTAAACGATGGTGCTGAATTTGACATTAGATCAATTTTCAAATCACTTTTGTTAGTCCAATGAAATGAATAGGAAATAATTTTTTGATACTTCCTCAAAAAATAAGTTCTTTTTTCCAGATTTGATTTAGCCTTAATTTTCTGTCTGCGATACATTATGGGAATCGTAAATAGTATTTAGTAATGATATAAAGATATCTAATGTACTTGCTCATTCATTATACGCCTCGTAAATTTCTTGTATTGATAATTACCATATCTATGAAAGGAATGATCATGAGATACGCGATTCAGCCAATCTGTCACTATCCGATGCAAAATTTGCGACGTCTTAAGCAGAACTGAGCGTTATCGGGCTGCGAATGAAATATGCGTGTGTAACAACATAATTGAGTAGCAGAAATACCATGGTCATTCGTTTAAAGAGTTCGTAGCTAGATAGTGGCGTCTGACATTAATTTGTTCCCGTGTTGATATATTCGGTTGGCTTTTGAGGAATGTCGGTCTTTCGTTTGATGTTTTAGCTAAATTTTTAAAAGCTAAATTATGGTTGAAAAAAGTAAAATCTTTTTTTTTCTTTGAATTATAGATTTTGCTACATAGCTAACTTATCTGTTGACCTATTAGTCATATGTATCGGTCAAACTTTAATCTCCGCATTTAATCTTCGCAGTTCAATCAGTACTATTTTGTGATGAATGTTTCACGATTTTTGGTAAAAATTCTTTCGACTTATTGTATGCTCCATTATTATCATGACTTTTATTTTTACAAAACCTATGTATTACGAAGCAAATTCATTTTTTGAGCGCTATGCTTTCACTTACGTAATTGATGTCAGCTCGTTTGGGTTAAATTAGGTTTGGAAATGATTCATTGGTCTTGATCATATTTTACCCAAGGAAGTTACTTCATTAATGTTCCAGATGAATGTATCGTCGCAGTTCTTACAATTGAGTCAGCATGTTATCGGCGTATGATTATTAATTTCTTTACCGTCATGAGTAATTGTAAAAAAAATTATGTATATGGTTGTCATCTTCGAAACGTTTATTATAGTAATTATCTTAGTATGTAAAACTTTATTGATCTCTTTACAAACATATATCTTGTGTTTATTATGGTATTTATTTTTATTGCTGTTATCACCTATGAATGTAATAGTTAAAATTATCTCTCTACCTTATTGTCTTGCATAATGTGATACCTCCTGATGAGTCTACCTTGACTCCAGAGGACTTGAGTGTGTTAAAAACCTCAGTATAACTTCATTTTTAAAAGATAAAATTAAACAATGATATGATTGCGAGCTCAACTACAGGTTGGTCTTGTATAGGAATACCACAACTTCTGCATGCTTGTTTATGAGATATAATCAAGGAAAAATTATTTCTCATTTTCTTTTATCCTATTTTTAAGAATTACCTTCTTGTTCGATTTGATAATTAAGATGCTTGATCATAAAAACTCAAAAAAAGGTTTGGAATCACTTGAAATGGCTGATGAGTCGCGCATTTACGGAAATACGTAACTATCTGGAAATGAAGAGTTAACGGTGCTTTTATATATGAACGTAAGAAAAATATTTCGTTGGTTTTTATCATTTGTGGATGCAATTTGTGTGTTTGAACTGAAGGAGTTCAATGATAAACTTAGAATTGTATGTTTTCATTGCTTCCTGTCAAAAATTGTTTTTCTCTCATGGTAGCATTAAAAACGAACCATCGGATTATAGAATTAGGATATAGGTATGTGTGTACAAAGAATCATTAGACAAGTGATTTTGACTTGGGGTGGTAGCACAGTGGTTAGAATCACTACCCGAAGGTTTGTGTCCCAGTCTCTATATTTTATTTTTTTTTTATTTATGTTTATCCTTGTTTTCAAAGGATTTAGGATGGACGTATCCATATCGTGGGTTACCATGGCTCATCACATTTTAAATCGGAAAGTGTTTTTTCTGGCGATATTTAAAGTTGGAAGCCAATAATAGAGAACGTCTAAGAGATTTGTTTGCGCAATGTATATGGTCATTTCCAAGGATAGAATCGAATTTTTTCGAAATCCCAAAGAAATCTGTCAATTTAAAGCTCCTCCTCAGAGAATAATTGGTGTGTAACTGACGCCAATAACGCATCATCTTTTTCAACAACATGAAATCATCCAATCTTCTTGAAGGCCTCCCAAGCGGTTCGTAGGCTCTGGACGTTTAATCGTCGGCAGCAATAGGAAAAAATGACACGCATTGATCAACGTGCCTAAAGGGCGAGAAAGATGCCCCTGACATTCAGAACGAAAATGAGTTTAACAGAGATACAAACGCATCGTTATCCCCCGAAGAACACACTAAGTATTTTTCATCATTTCCAACTTTTCTCAAGCTGACTTCGCTGTGAAAAGGTAATCAGTTCGCCAGGAAATGCGAACTTTAGTTTTTAAACCTTCTAGCCGCGTTTATGACTGTTCACTCATTTTGTAATCTTGTCGTAAGATGACATGTGTGGAATAGCTGCGCTAATTGGCATTCAGCTCAACGGACATCCGTATCTGATGTCAACGGTTAATTTGCCTGCATTAACACTTCTTCGGGACATAAACTTCCGAGATTGAGATAATGCATCGGTTATTACGTTGTTGTTTTATGGATACGCTGTTTACCATTTGTTTCTCATTCCTTTTGCACGCGGGTGGGATTCTCCATGACTATTTAACTGGGAGATGTTATTTTTTTAAGGAAGGAGAAGTTAGTTGTCTCTGAAAAACTGGCATGTCCGTGGAATCGTGTTGTTGACGTAAAATTTCTCGAAACAGTGATGCTTTGTTTAGTTCTCGGGAAGTTTTGGAGCGGAAATGATGTTCCCCGACCACTCGGCCGTCATTCGAAACTTATTTTTTTCTTCCCGTATGACGATGTAAAGTCGAACCAAGGTTAGGAATCGAAGTCTTACGAATCCGGCGTATACAAATGATGTTAGAATTGGCGGTGGTTACTTTGGTTTTCAATGAGCCCGCAAAGAATCGTTTTTCTCGTTCTATTCTTAGTGTTGCTATTAGTCTGGTGTGCTTGCATCCCTCAAGAATTTTGGTGAAAATACCTTACGAAAGTTCACAAAATTTCGTTTCTTCCTCCACAATTTTATATCTCGACATAATTTTATTCTAATAAAGATTTTATATACTTCTCCCGATAAAAATAAGTTTGTTATTTCTTAAAAATATTTTTTTAGTAGTAAAAGGAACTATTATGAACATAAGGCGTTATGAAGCAACATTTTATCTGACATTCATGCGATATTGTCTATGTAACATCGTTATGATATCATTCCGATATACTAATATATGAATATATTTTTTTCCCCTCTGCATATCAAATTTTAATATATTTAAGTTTCTTTCAGTGCTGATTTATTTGCTTTAAATTTTGATTTTTAAATACATCTTTATCTATAACTTAGTATTTTTAATATAAAATAGAAGTTATTGCTGCATAAAATATATTTACTGCGCTACTCTTTTGCCGATGCAATGAATTCACGGCAGTAATCCTTATAATAGATACGACTTATGCAACAATATTTTAACAATACTAACATTTTATTTCATTTATATTTTTTAATATTTCTTTTAATTCTTTTCTCCTTCTTCATTCTTAATTTAATTATTGTTTAATAAAAAGGCAAGATATTACAAAAGCAGAGAGAAACCAACCAAAATATTTAATCGAGTACCGAGTAATTACTAATAATAATACAGAAAATAATACCCTCAGTTATAAAAATGAGGTATATGGTAGTTATCCCCTGAATCCTAACCCCCGTAACTCTGACATCTAGGAATGAACGAAACGTTAAAACGAACGAAAAATTAAAGTCAATTTTGCCTCAGAATCCTTGCGCTTTCTTGGAATCTGAACGTGACATCTGTTATGAATAACAAAATAATAACTTAGTGTTATTGTATCCTAAAATCAAGCGTATTTACTCTTAAAATCTTATTAAATCCGAGTGCTTTTGGACACTCAGACAACCAAGTGGAAAGCGCGTTTAATCCATTCAAGGCTTCATTTACTTATCGAAAAGGATTTTTCTTGGTTTTCTCACATCTTTCGCCTAATGTCTTTAACCTTAACCAACCTTCTATTCTGATTCCTCTTTATTACATTATTCAGGAACTGAAAATTTGAATACTTATGTGGGCAGCGCGTTCAACTTTAGAATAAGCGGTCCCGGGTTCGAATTCCGGTAGAAGCCTACATGTGCAAAATTACCTTAGCTGTAGTAACACATTTAAAGAAACTAATGCTACTGCTAATATTCGAATTCGTGGAACCCAGGATTAATCCGGTTTCTATTATTTCTAGTATTTTGTAAGCTCCTTTCTTTCGTTCCCTAGAGCTTTTCTTTGATGTTGATGAAAGGGTTCACACATTTCTTCGGGCTGATGACTTTACGAACCGTTAGAAAATATACATCGCCAAGCGTCGCGTGGTAATTAATTGATGCATTCCAGGCATTCGGAAGGAAAAGTTAGGCATCTTTGCTTTCCTATTTAAAGACATCATTAAGTCTGAACTTAAGCATCATTTTGCATAAGGAAAGATGGTAAATTTCTTCTGTTAACTCGATTATGAAAGAGACCAACAAAAACGAATGAAAGGAAGAAAGGTTTTGGAAAGAAAGAGTTCCTTAGCGTTTATTTGGCATAACTGAGTTATGCATAGGGAGATACTTCCTTGTTTACATAGGAATGTTAGCACGCGTCATCTAATCTTGATCTTTTGATAAAGATTAGATATTAATCGTTATCTATTGTTTATCAAATGATCAAGATTATATAACGCGTGCCTCATCCTGCAAGTAGTAAAACTTGTTCATGTCAAATAGCTTAAGATTATTCGTTGATTAAAATTTTGGTCATTTGCATTTTTTTTGAGGAATATTGGCATGAAAATCTCAGAAGGCTAATTCTCGGCTTCCAATGTAAATTTAAATAAATAACCCCTGAAGATCCATTAGAAGCATTTTTCTTTCTTCTAAGTCATTTGCAGATCCAATCTCCGTATTCGATAAATTCATTAAGTGCGTATCGACGAATTTATTTAGTACTTAATGAATTTATTATTAGTTCTATGTATTAAAACCGGATTTATTTTGAAAGATAGACGTTGCAACACAAAAGGTCGAATAGAAGGTACCTCATTTAAATTTTAAATTCAATATATAAATTAAAATAAAAATATATTTTGAAGTATTTCAGACACCGATATCCCAGCACTCGAAGTCGTAAAACTTATCCGGGAAGTTAATCTGAGCATATCCAATTTCTGTAATCTAATTTATAACTTACATCAACTTCAGGGATAAATTTTTATACAAACAATGAGACGATTGCTGTGATGTTTGAGCAAAATTATGCGCTATTCATTGTTTTTAAAATCTGTAATAGTAGTACTCAACAAACAAGGATATAAATAAGTGAATCTACTAAAGGTTGCTTCTTCATTTTATTAGAGTCAGTACGTTAACATTCAAAGTAATTTATACAAAATTTATCCGATTCTTTATATTCCAGTTCATCTTTTTGCACACATCTTGATAACAAATTCTATAAATCGATTAATATTTACGTATGTTTCCGAGATTTAGATTGCTAGTTTATTTTGAAATTTGAGCAGGCACGTGGGAGCTTTCTAATAAATGCTATCGTTTATTTATAGGTCATCCCGTCTTGGTGCATTCCAAGTCTTTAACCTAAGAAAATTTCCATTTTCTTCCAGCCCTCCCTCTCTACTCTCAGTTATTACTGCTGTTTGTTTGTTTCAAGAAGCCAGCTCCACTTATCTAATTCCACGGGATTCACAACTTTTTTAATTGGTGTTATATCGCTCAGAAAGGAGTAAATATTCTCCTCAAGCTGGCGCCAGTAGCAGAGTAATCGATGCAATATCAAAGATCTGAAAGAATTGACATTTCGACCGAAATCTTAATGTCATGACTTGTAGTTATTGCGCATTTTCAGCTTCTTCCTGATAAATTGTTTATGCACCCAGTGACCAATGGAAGTGTTAAGCCCTGTGACTTGGTGAAATCTATGACAAGGAATGCTTTAACCATTCATTAAATTTTTAGGATTATTTCCTCGATATTGGTATTTCTCAAAAGGCATTCGCCAACTTGATGAAATTTTTCGTCGCTTTCGGTAACATCATTTCAATCTTTCATTCGTTCTAGATATAGAGCGTCGATATATGATTATCTAATCGCCTCTGCCAATTTTGTATCACGTCATTTTTTTTCGGGCTGAAATCCTAATTAAGTTACTAATTTATAATCAAATGACTGAAATTTGCGTTATATCGATAAGTTTTAGAGAAAATCGAAGGAATCTTGACATTAATTTGCATCACCAGGATCAGTGCTCACTGAAATGAAGGATGAATATTATAAAATGACAATATTCTATGTCCTGGCACCGGTGGTGTATTATGTCTTATATGTGCTGCGAAAGAGAAATGAATGAGCGTAACTACACGTAGAATGCATGAACTCCGCCGATATTGCTGCGAAACGCACCTCCTCTCAATGCAAAAGCAGATTTCTTGTTACAGCATCTCGTCGAAATAAGCGTGTTTTAGGGTAATTGAACATTTTAGAAATTCCAAAGTCTCGTCTTCACGCTTGATTACAGCTTCGAATAACTCAGAAGAGGCTCTCGCCGAATCGTGAGTCAAATCGTGAATTCAAAGTCACGCCATCACGGTCGTTTGATGCACGCCACTGCTTTCCGCAATGCGTGGACTGTGCAGTGGAGGTGGTGCGCGCTGAATAGGGATATCTTGGCGTGGATGCGGAGTTGCAAAATTTGACCCTATCAGACCCTAGCCGCAGCGTCTCCTTGGGAATCACAATGGAAGCGTGGGAAAGAAATTCGAATTAATCGATGTCATAACGATGTCAACCGCATATTGCGTGGACGTCGGAACTCACTGGGGATAGTAATGGCTTCATCTAAGGGAAAACATCCTTATTAGGTCCCCGGAGAAACGGAGATCGACGCGAATAGAACTGATGTGATTTGGGAGAAATGACTCGTCATTCGAAATTGCTGGCTCGCTACTTCAGTTGGCATAAGGGAAAATTGTGTTATAAACAGGATAGTTGATTCTAGTCCTATTTAAAATTCGAGGATATTTTTTAATTTTAACAACCTTTTCATTCTTGGAAATGGAGAAACAAAAAGGGAAGGGATTTCAGTTTCTTCTCACAAATTAATCTTCGCAAAAAGAGAGTTAAAAAAAGTCTTCTTGAAGAAAAGGCAAGGCAGGAAAGAAGAGCGGAGGATGTTTTTTCCTAAACCGGAACTATTTCTAATTACTTTCTACTGCAACTAAGATTCTCATATTTTTGTATCATCGATACAGCAATTCGTGAATCAGGAATTTTCGAGGTCTATTTCCAGATGGCTCATAAATGCAATGTTGTTTTGTAAAATATAAGTAAAATCAATTGAAAAAGATATAAATTATTATTATGTATAATTAATGCATATATTTGAGGAACGAAAGATTCCGTCTTTAATTTGTCTAATTTTTATGCTCATATATCAATTGCTCATTTTTGTCAATCTCCACGATCTTAGATGTTGCTTGAGATTTTCTCCAATTATGAATTTATCTTAGACTTCTCTGACCCAGCTGACTACATAGAATCTCAGCCATTGGATCAAGTAGTTAATTCCTGATGGACTTAAATACTCGACGAGTTTTTTAATGCACTCGTGAATTCATTAGCGTTATTCGTTTTCTGATGGAATCGTTTTACTCTGTTTTTCTTGATTTTCATTTTTTGTCGCCCTTCTTCTTTGCGAAAGTATACTTTGGTAATTGGAAAATATGCTATACCATTAAGAACCTTTCCAGGGCATTAAAGGGCGGCAAATTTTGGAGCGGGTGTCAACTTGTTACCCAACGAAATAAGATAGATGAAGGTATCCTATGTTTTCCAAATAGTTTTTTTCCCCTTTAGAAATGGATTTATACCTAAGAGTAAGCTCTTCAAAGTTTCTTGACTTTTATTCAACATTAAAAGTGGCGATACATCATTAAATGGTCTCAAAAATTTCGTTGCATCTGATAGATCAACTTCAGTGTATTTTCTAACTTGTTTTCCAGTAACGATGAAGCAGCCTTTTGAAACCTAATATTCTCGCACTAATTGGTAATAAATACGATGTAATTAAACGGAAACTATAAGAGACTCGATATTGCTCGTTTACAACACTACGTACTCTTTCAATTACCCCGACATTAAGTTAATCCTTTCATATGATGCCAGCATAGGAAAAATTAAAGTAGTTTCTTTTTCTAAAAAAGACAGGTATGTGCATTAGAGTCAGAGATGTTTTCATTCCTTTTATGTCTGTAACCCGTTAACGTTCGGTATTAATTCTGTTATTCTGAATGATCTTATTCTGAATGCTGCCTTAATTTTTCATGCTCAAGTTTCATCTGGTGAATCATACTAACGAACACCATTTTCCGGTATTAAACCTTGTTTACAGCAGGTGATGTAAATCTTTGCAATGTAAGAAAAATATTTTATTTTTAATTTTGACCTTTGTATGAATTTGTTTCTCTCTCGCCTCTCTCTATTATATTCTAATCAATATGTAAGCCATTCTAAGTAATTAGAAATTATTTCGTATTCAAAATAATTCTTACTCCATTTTAGACTACTGTCAAACCCTCATTGAGGAAATAGAAGAATTTTTCACTAGAATATCCTACCCGTGGAAAATATGGAAGGTCGACTTCGTCATTGTCTCGCCAACAATCACTAGAATCATCTAAAAGTCATCTATTATTATGGAGACAAAAGAATACTCAGAGCTGTAGAAAAAAATAATAGTAATTGTGAACCATGACCTCCTGAAGACCTTTCTTTTCGTGTTGGAATGCAAATAATTATCAGTTATGATACACATACATTTCGATCAAGAGAACTTAAGAGAAGCAGTTCAATATCTTGGATCAGGAAATGTTAAGCACAAGACTTAATTAACCTATTTTTCAACGGGGACAAACTACGCAACCTACGATTCTACGCCCATTGGAGACCGAGGTGACACGGAGGTCTCTGAAACAGAATCAAGGACAAGATTTAAGTTATCATAACGCATCATTGTCCTCCATATTCCGTTTTGCTGGATTAACTGGATCATATCAAATGTATTACAACTTCTAAGGTGAAGAATCAGAGGTCGGGGATCAGAGATGATCCACTTAAAGCGTTCTGGCTTTATTTCATGTTTCATGTGAGAAATTATCCAATGAAAGATTAATCGATTCTATGACGATCTATAGGATTTTCTTTATGAACAAGATATCTCCTATAGCGAATTTTCTAGAAAGATGCACTATTGAACATGCAAAATTTATTCGACGGGGTGGAAAATGGCTTTGGAGTTACTATTTCTTAGGATTACCATACTTTGATGTCCCGAGTCCGGAACAAATCGTTCTTCAAAGAGATTGTGGCTCACACAAAACCGTGACGTTCCCTTACAACTTAGTTCTGGTTGGTTTTATACTCTCGTCATCAGCTAAAAGTGCGTTCAGCATCTCAAATGCATTCAAAGTTAACGTTAAATCTGCGTTCTTTTTATAGCTCGGAATATTCCGCGGCTTTCTCTCCTCGAGCCGTCCCGAGACAAAAGGAAAAATCAACTGGGACCGTAACTTCATTCCAAAATAGTCCCGGAGAAACGAGACGTGTGGTTTCCCTATTTAGTTTGGAAGTATAAATTAGTGATAATTTTTTGTTTTGTGACTGAGAGAAAGTATTTAAAGTTATTACGAAATGAACACAATTATAACAAATGAAGTTCCCTGATTTCATTTGTTTAAAAGACACTACTTGCGCGCCAAATTTACGAATTCATCATTTCTGGTGGACTTAAAGAATATTTTATTTGACATTCACCATTAGGAATAGATGAAATATCGGATTCGGATCAACATTGTAGACAATTACCTCGTTTAAAATAAATTTGAATTTTCTAATTTCGCTTCGTGTGAATGACAAGAATTTATTCTGCGATCTTAGGTTTCCTTACAAAGTACGTTTCAATATGGGCAGGCGTAACTTTGTGGAAAGCTATCAGTACAAATTAAAACAACTTAGTAATTTTCCGCAGGACTAATCCTAATTTACTAAGTTGTTTTGACTTGTACTTTTTTAAGGCCAAAAATGTAAAAATGTTGTAATGGCGTTACACCCAGTCTAGGTTAGCCATTATTCAAATCAACGAGTATTGAAAATATCCTTCGTTACATTTCGCATTTCATTCCAATTATTTTCTGTGAGTGCGATAAACTCAAATCAGCACGACAATAAGCCTATCATCAGCTCAGTTTGTGATTCTTGTAATTCCTCAAGCGTATCCAGAGGAATGTATCCCTCGGAATGTTATCTGAGCGAAGTTCGCCGACTCCTTTGAATGAGGGATATGTGCTTAGCTGTCGAGTTTTTGCTCCTCTACAACCTCCGTTACATCGGCGGTTAACTTTTTCGTACCAATACAAAGCCTGCGGCCGAGATGCTGGTAGGTCGTTATTTGACGGAGGTGCCGAGACAATGCCATCTGTTGCCGAAAAATGATAAAAACATACTAGAAGTGCAAACATACCAGTCTAAACATGCTAGAAGTGGCATCTCTCGAAAGAAGCCTCGCTGTGCCGATTAGCATCCCCATCAACCTCATTTTAGGTCTGCTGCTTTCACTTGCGATATAATTCGATTTTTTCTCTTTTCTTCAAGAAATTCCAAAGAAATGAAAGAGAATCAAATATCTATACCTATGCTCTTTAACATTTTTTTTCTATCTTGACGTCTAATTATTAACCTTCACGGCGCACTGAAACTGTACGTCTGTTAGTTTCAGTATTTCAATGGATGAAATGATGAAGATGAGAAATCTAGTATGGAAAGGAATTCTTCAATGTTTGTCAACTAAATCCATTTAAACGATGAAAAAAATTGGAAAATAAACAGCTAACATATTTGAAATCTCAAGAGCATGGCACTAATCAAAGATACTGCCATTCGATCGGCAAGCACCGATCCTTAGATTCATTTGATCCATATCCGGTAGTAATTATTTACTTGTACGATAGAATTAATGATAGTCGTTAACTCATTTGACGTATTTTCAAGTTAGGTTTCCGTATATGGTCATAATCTTACGTGAATTCCTCTCGATACCGCTTTTAATTCAAGGTGGCTATCATCCTTTCCGTGAATGGTAATCCTCTCCAACTTCCGTCTTAATCTTTAATATCAACGAGTCAGCAAGTGCAAAGTCTTGGCGCTCGGTTACGAGAAGATGGACATCAAACATGAAGGTAAAAATACGTTGGAACCTTGATGTCTTAATGTAGTGGTATTTGATGCGAGTCGATGGAGAACCTATCGCATTGAACAAAACGAAGATTTTTTAGGATTTCCGCATGACACAAAAAATACCACGGATCAGAAGAATAACTGACAAAGAAGCCCTGATCAAAATACTGAGGGAAATAAGTGATTAAAAGAAGGAAAATGCATACTAAGGACATGTGCAAAATTTCAAATTTCAGTCAATTTCTGAAAACTGTTCCTGAAAGAAAGAATTAGGATGAAAAAAGTTCTCTTATAGCGTATTACGCGAAATGCAAAATATCAACCTATGCAAATTCTTCCGGAAAAATCTAGGGCATAATAGGGATCAGGAGGAGAATCATGTATAAAACCCTGGGTGCAAAAGACTTAAGTCTGTCACAGTAAATGCAAATGAACCAGGAATGGAAAATGTGATTGATAACATTCGTCAATAGGCATCGAAGAATAGTAATTCGTTACTCTCGACCAAAATACATCAAGTACCAGAATATTCTTCGACAATGTTTTCGCTTTCAGCTCTTTTGAATGTGGAGAAGCTTTTCTGTCTCGCATTGACACACGAGGATTCAAGGGAAGTTAACAAACAGTGACTTACGTTCTGCACGATTGGCGAGGATGCCGGAGATCCCGACCAGGAGAACCAAGAGAACAATCCGCGTGGACATTTCGACCGGCGTACGATATCCAACTGACGCCCCTCTCTGGAGGCAGACATCTCGCAGGCCGCTCCCTCTCGGGGGTGGGGACATTCGTGGGGTCGCCTAAGAGCCGCGAATGTGCCCGCGAGGGGATGGGTCCCCCCTCTCTCCTCCGCCCCTTCCGAATCTCTCCCCACACCAGCGACCCAGGAGGAGGCTATTTCCGTAAGGGAGGGGGTTCTCGAGGGTGACTAAGCGATGGATAGAGAAGGGGGGATGGTCGCGGGGTGCCGCTGGAGCAGGCAGTACTCCTACGACGGATCCTATTTCTTTCGGCGTGCCCTTCCGACAATGCCTCCGCAGGACCTCGTTAGCGCATCATTATGAGACATGTTTATGTCTCGGGTGACGGGCGGCTTAAGACGCTGGCCCGCTTCACCGCGTCCACTTATTAAAGCTTTCTTAAATTATCTCTGGCGGCCCCTCTGCGAGGAAAGGTTATGGTTTTATGCCTGCAATTTGCGTTCCCCAATGCTGATTGCTCTGGCGGGACAGTGGGCATTGTGGCGTGGGTGGGCTTCAATCCAATGACTTTGTTTTGACTTCAGTAAACCGATTAGCTTTCGTGCTTGCTCCATTTATGACTGCTTAATCGGAAAGATTTATTTTTTTGGTACAGCAAACCCCCTTCCTCGGCGGATTCTTTTATCTTTGACTGTAAATATTATTTTATATTCGATGCGTATTTGTATTTTTCCAGTCCATTTCCTTTAAGAATTACTTTGGTAATTATTTCAAAATGTGATTTACAAGATATGTATATTTATAGCGATTTTATATTATTTATTTATCATCTTTACAAATTTTCATATCTGCTGATCGATTTATTAATGGTAATGAATTGACTGTATGTAGTAAATTGCAGTTTCTTGTGGAATCTCGAACCTTGTTATTTTTACGTCATGAATTTTTGAAATGGTCGTAATAGATAACGATATCTTACAAAAGCCCGGTGCTTTACGAAATTAAGATATTAAAATATTTTTAGCGTAAATAACTGAACATAAGTATATAAATAGTGACTTTAAATTCTTCCAAGGCAAAGAATAAGTTCGAAATGCCAGTGATCTTTGATAGAACGAGTCAACTTGAGGTAGAAAAGGAATCGTTCTCTGAGACAAAAATACGCATGTGAAGAGCTAGTGGTAGAAAGTTCCAGAAAGCAGGATGCAGATTTAGAGGCAGAGTTATCCTTAAATCACAGTACTAAATGCAGTTTCATTATATGTCCTTTTTCCAATTACCTAGTTTTCAATTGACTAGGGAAAAATTCATTCGCTTTTCGGAGATATTTGTTATAGCTCACTCTTTGCTTAAGCAATGACAAAATCGAGAACTTGCGTAATATGAAGTCTAAATAATAACATGTATCCCGATCAAATGACAATAAATAAATGACATTTCCGAAAACCTCAGCTCCCAGTGGATTCGCCGATAATAAATTTCATTTAATCAGAAAGATAATTTTCTTTTGCATTGACGGAATGTGAACAATTCTCATTTATCTTGTATTTTAACCGATGTTAAATATACTCGTATATATTGTCCCATCATCTTTATAGGTGATGATTCCACTAATTACTCCTACATATCCAGCGTTTCTACATTTCAAAACAAATGTAGACTTTTCCTTTAAACCAAACATACGACAACACCCATAGTTCATTAATATCTTAAATTTATGTTTTTTGAAATATTTTACAATTGCTGTTTTTATTTCATCCCCTTTACCGTATATATCAATAATTATTCTACACAGGTATCTAGGAACGTTCCAAAGAAAGCAACAGGTTGTTAGCTTGCTAGGTGGTTTCCGATAGTGATTCATGCTTTACGGTGTGGCGTGAGCATTTTTTAAAGTCATTTGAGCTTCGGTTACTTTTGCAGTAGTTTTAAACCCAATAGAATGTGATATTATATGCTCGTACATAGTGCATGTTCCACTTCGAAAGTAGCATTTTTTGAGATTCTGCCTCTACAATTTCCAGGCCAGTTTAATATACTAATATTAGTATAATTTATAATTATTTAACGCACAATTTCTAAAGGAAAAACTAATACATGGGTGATCTGAAAAGTTTCCGACATTTCGCCATTTCTCGACATGTTTTCTGAAGATTTCTGAAAAATCTGGGGTCGAAAACTTTTCAGACCACCCTCGTAGAATGGTGCATCCAAACTTTGCCACGGCCTTATTAACTCTGAAATAAACGTTTGTTAGTTTGGATCTAAGCTATAATAAAAAAAGGAAGAAAATCTTAGCATGGAATTAATTTTTTCATGCAGAATTCTCACTAAGCAACAAAATATCTGGTATAACAAAGAGCAAAATAATGCGGAACTTTGTTAAAGCGGAAGATTGTTATCCTCGGAAAATTAAGTGGTACCAAGAGGTTACCACCCCCCTGTGTGCCATGGAAGGAAGCACTATTTCAGAGATATGGTCATAACGGTTAGCGTAAATACCTCTCCGCTACCGTTATTCATTAAAGGATCATTTGCATCTTTAGTTTGGAAAATAACTACACATTTCCTGAATAACTGCGAGACATTACTGGTTCTATTTTGAAAAAGACATGGATCTCTGTATAAAAATTTGAAGGATTTTATCGCTTTTTACCCTACTTTACTCTTAAGAATATATGTATTTAAAGAAATCAAAAAGCCGCTCATGGCCCTTACATTGGGCATAACAGAAAATAACAATCATAATAATCGGCTTGGTCAAAATCACATAAACAAGTAGAACAAAGAATAAGCACATGAAGAATTATTTGGCTTCTCTGTATTTTGATTTGTTTCAACGATACCTAAAGTAATGTAAATACGTGCGAAATACATTCAATCTCTCTTTAATTCATGCCTGGGTAATATAGGCGTTTGAGGAGCTCATATCCAATTACTATCCTTCGTGCTAATTTATGAAAGATAATGATCTTTCATAAATTAGCACCCAATAAATATTTGTACTTTTAAAGGCAAAGACCGATTTGCAGGCACCAAAAATACCTATTTCACCTACGAATATGATGAAAGAATTAAGTATCTTGCAAAAAAAGTTTACAGAAAATAATAAAGTGATTCTTGTATTTTTCGCGGTAGATTTTACAATAGAAAAGCATGAGATGGAACGCAAGTTGTAAATCTAAGAAACATAAAATGTACTAGTTCCTTTGCTCACGTAAAGAAACGTTATTTCGCTAATCTTAGAAGGATGTTCATTCACTCCCAGTGAGTAATTTGAATGTATTCCGTAAAAATTCAAATTGCATCCTATTATGCGTCTATAGTGTACAGTATTGCCGATTTTGGTTTGAAAGATAAAGAAACGTGGTACAAAAAATAAGGGCATGTTGGGTTTAAAGTTTTTTACGTACCGGAAACAGTAAAACATTTTTACCTCCAGGTTTCTGGGTTGAAAAAAGCTTATTCTTGTATTTAGAAAACCGAAGCTCCTTTGTATCACGTGGTGCTCTAAATTTTCCTAGGTCACTAGAGCATACATAAATTCACAAACTGTACCTGTACATTATTTATTACTTATCTACCTTACACGTATTTCGAATCCCACGCAGAGTATTTTTTCTCGTTGATCTTATTTTCTTCCTCGTATCTCTTATAATTACGTAAACTATTTCAGACGTTTTCAGGTCACTAGACGACTTAGGATAGGAGTATTTAAGGCACTTCAAAAATAATCTTTGATTATATGTCTATCGTAGTAATAGGCCTGCATAATAGTTGTGTTAGCCTACATTTCCGATTGACTGCTTCGGTTTTAGAAAAGCTTACGAAACCATTCTGCCAAAGTCTATAGGAGAGCCTATAGGAGTTAAAAAGATCAGAGGAAAATCATGAAATTTAATTGCAGCAGTTTTAACCTATTTTGATATTGATGGTTGTAGTGAAATTGTTTATTTCCTGGAAAAATTGTTTTTTCTTTGAAGTCTTTCTTTATTTCTCAAAATATTGTACATTTTTCACTGATAGTAGAGTAATTAACTAGGAGAAACATTGTTTTTTGTTAACAAAATTTTATACTTTAAGCGTTATAGAGCGTATTAGCTGTCAACGATTCCTCAGTGAAAATTTTTATGTATAACGATCATAGAAGGTGTCAATATGAACACTTTCTGAGATTTTTAAATTTAATCTCATTAAAAACCGAAGATATTTTCTGAAAGGATGTAATCTGGCATACGATACCCTTCAATCAGCTAAACAAATGATAGGGCCAATGAAACTTTTTTTAATTAAAACAACAGTGCATATATATTTGCGAAGAAAGCAGTAACTCATTTCTTTAAGGAAACGAATTTTGCGCTGATCTCATATCGGATATCTTTTTGATCTCTTCCTGCTCTCTGTATAGGCATCTTTTAATAATTGAACGAATCTCATTTTGAATGCGCGTTCAACTTCCGGGAGGACCGTCTTGTCATACCTATGAAGTCATCCGCAATCGTGACGGTGTTGAGATTTATAGAATCTTCTGGATGTCGCAGTGATTCGCCCCAAATCTTCCGCAGGAAGTATGGCTTTTGGGATGTGTAGCGATTGACTGTTTCCTCCTCAAAGGCGTCCTTGACCAGTCACTCTTTCGTTTTAATTTTGCTTACTTGGGCGCGTCCCTCCAGATGCGCCGGATGCCTCCTCCTGAGAGGGGCGTGGCCATGTGTCATATCACGGGAAATGATTCCTCCGGCGATGAGACATTCTCCAAGAATGCCTTGACACTCCAATTCCTGGAATTTCAATTGATTTTTTCATACCGATTTTGAAGAATCGATTGATAACCTTTCATCCATCTCCTTCAGTTCGTGGTAGCTCTCGGTGACACTCCTTCACCGAACTATTAAAATTTTTTCGCACTTCATCTTGTGAAAACAGGATCGCTAGTTCTGGGATTGGCTCAAATCCGGGGATCTGTGAGAAGATGAGGGTATCTGCGAGGCAAGAAACTGATCCTCTGATGGTTTTGATCTGGTCTGCCGGCCTTACCGGTGTAATGGAAAAAATATCTCAGAAACATATATTCGTAAATAAAATAGGTAAAACTTATCTAATTCCCCATATAGTCGACCGTTCCAATTATTATTGGTTTTTTCGACGAAAATTTTCTTTATTCGTGTGTTAATCTCATTATTGTGCCATGATTAATAGATTTTATTCTATACGTACATAATTGTATATTCAGGAATTAGTAATGTACCTGAGTAGTTGATTTTGATATGCTTATTGGCGTAAGTATTTTACATCAAATTAGTATTGCGAAAATGCAGAATATGTGTCGAGGAGAGATTTTCTAATTTAAGGGTACCTAGCTGATCCGAATAGTTTATAAAATCTCCAATGTAGCCCCCAGTAAGGGTAGATTCTCATATATATCACCCCCATTAATCGCAAAAATGATCTCACGGTTTCCAAAAGACAAGTATCATAGATGAAATCCAAGGAAGGAGCTAGCGAGAGACTACGAATAGAATGTTTCCTTTTCTGGAAAAGGCTTGTATTCGAAGAAAAAGGGAATCAAGTGCTGAGAAAGCTTGGTGATCTAAACGTGGGGGAGATACAGATACTCATGTTGACTGATAAGATCGTGAATGAGTAGTTATTGTGGAAATAAAAGGAAGCCTTTGGTGTGAATTTAGAAAACTATTTTAGTGGCATAGAAGAATGGATGGAGGGAACGCATGAAGTAAGAGGAAAATGCTTTTGGAAAGCAACTAATGAGAGAATATCTTAATGTATTTGGGACAAAGAGAATTTTTGGGATTAGGATAATGAGTAATAGCATCCTTATTTGTATGTTACGACGAAAACATTGAAATTTAGATTTTAAAATAAGACACCGTCGGCAAATCGGCGATGATTATAGATTACGCTCAAGTGAATTTATTATTCTCACTTACAGTCTCTTAAATCTCGTATTCAGTAATTTTCTCGAAATTCGGCCTCCGAGGATCGTATACTGTATCTTCTTGAATCAGAAACAATATGCTTCAGCGAAAATAAATCGTTAAGAATCAAGCTCGAATACACTTTAAATGGGATGGAACCATGGAATGCTGTCACAGGATTCCCAATGACTTCATCAATTGCGAAATTATTTTCTAATTAATTTATTTAATCCGGAGTTACCGTATTCTGTAATAATGATTAATATTCCTGGCCTGAGCAAACATTCTCAGCAACCGTCATGATTCATTAGTATGGTCTTCTCGATAGCTTTTTACGGAATCGAAGCTTAGTTTGCCAGTGTAACCACTTTCTCACTCGTGTTAGGTAAACAGGTTCATTCAGACGTGAATTGAATGTGTAAGCACATAATTATTTAATTTTATTTTCTCGTTTGAAATTCTACACGCAATTCGGCGTACGATCGTTATTTATTATCTTCCACTTCACGAAAAATGAATGTACGCATTGACTCAATTGAGAACTTCTGCACAGACGGAATCGAGAACTTATGCAATCCAACGCCGGAAGTCTTACGTCGGTCTTATCCTCGTAATCTGAATCAATGCTTTCATAGTGTTACGCTTTTCAGTCCGTCGAATTCATTTCTTATTTCGATCCAGAATTTTGAATACATAAGTGACGAATCATAATTTTTATACCCGTTGCCGTGGAGTAGTAAAGTTGCATATAATTGGAAAATTGCTCTAATGCCTTTTGCCTAGAATCTTTATCTTCCTATGTTTATTCCATCCGACGGTGATGCTGGTTTTGAATAGAAACTTTCCATGTTTACTATTCAGGCATGCTATAGACTACAACTCTCTAGGTTAGCTTAGTTATAGTATCAGAAGTTTCCGTGGTTTTTCAATACCGTTTTTGCGGGTGCTCTCTCGCAGTGGTACATTTTTCCGGAATGCAAACTTAAGTTTTTATACCCGCTATCTGTTCGTTTTCAGATACTTAAAGACAATGAGTCAAATGTCTTAATGTTGGCTCATTAGTCTTAATCTCGCATACATAAGAAAGCTTATGCAACGAATTAAACCTGCTTTGAAAATCACCTTTGAACTTTCCTTGTAATGATACTTAAATTTTATCCATGGGACAAGATAAACAGGATTAGGAATAAACGATAAACTGTGTCTTACTTCGTGCGTATGAAATGAGGAGTATGATGATATTTTGCGTATTCGTTTAAGATAAATATGGTGAAGTGAACCCTTCTATACTGTGCCAAAATGTCCGTTTAAAATATGAGTTCGTTACTCGCAAACGTTGCTGGTACGTAATTTCAGTGAAGGGGTCCAAGTTCCTCTAATAGATTTCTTAGCTTCATGGGTTTAATACATCTATTTCCCCTCTCCGGTCAGATCTACTTTTCTCCCCCCCCCCCCCCCCCCCCCCGTCAGTGGCTTACGTTTATTGAATGAAGATATGAAGAATGAAAATTTGGCAATGATGTTTCACTAAAAACTTATTATCGTTTGGATTAAGGAATTCGTATTATATTCTAATGTCATGAGATATATTTTTTCTCGCGATTTGTCTAATTTGAAGTTTAAGCAGTTTAAAATCCAAATATCTTGAAATAAGATCTTTTGGGTTTCCACACAAATAATTCTCGGGAATTTATTTATTCATATTTTTGTGGAAATTACAAAGTTCTTCTTATTTCATTGTGGCTTCCGACGAAGTGCAGCTAGAAATGATTGGTTATATTTGTTTGATCTTTGTTAATAAGCAAATATTTGTAATGATCAGCTGATGAATTGTTGGCTGTTTACTTGTTCTTAACTGTCTTAGTATTAGGAATAATATATAGTTAGTATTCGATTAATTATTTATTTCAATAATTAGTTAATAAGCATATTAAGTTAATTATTCTTCGCATATGTATAATATCATTACCTTTTGTCATTCCTGGTTTTTCTCTCCGTGTTACAGAAGTAAAATTTTAGTTTAAATTAAAAATTAAATTGGTAGTGAAGAGTAAGTGAAAGTGTTAAAGTTTGTAAAATTTGTTCCGACTGCCGAGCTCGTTTCAAAAGTGTATTAATACGCTGTCGTCGCGTAAGTATTCCATAGATGACATGCTGTGACGGCGCGTCGTTACTTCATATATTTTTCTGAATCTTCCCCATTTTTTCCCCTGTTTACGAACGAACCTCTTCCTGTCCATCTCCTAACTGTTACGAGTGAAATTATCTGGAGGTCATATCTTAGAACGCGTCTCTTTTTGCTCTGCTTTTTCAGTCATTGGCAAACGCACTCTTGAGTCACCATTGGATATTAAAAGCTTCCTTTGCTCCAGTAAGAGAGATCTTTATTTTATTTCGTCTTGGTTGACGGCCATGACATACTACATTTGAGAAGGAGCGAAGTATTTCAAAGAGGCGTCTGAGTATGTGTTATAAGTGATCATCTTTTATGAAAATTTAACTTATGACTGCTATATCCAAAAATATCGGCCGAAAATTTTGCTACACTTTGCTGGAGTTTAATAATTCTTCAAGAATATAAATCTTGAAGTCAATATTGAGAAAAATGTTTACTTGACTGTCTTTTCTGTGAAATATTTAAACCAACAGCGTGTTATATTTTCGTATATGTATGAGCATTTTCCTGCCAAAACATAATTAATGTAGACCAGGATTTGCCTTTTACTTCAGAATGCCCTCGAAATGCCTAGGTGATTCAAGAACGGTATTTAACTCGTATCGGCACACTTTTACAGGTTAAGACAATATTTCACGTTAATGCAAAACAAATTTATGTCCTTGATTGTATTAATCACTCTACCGATCATTTATTTTCTACTGAACAATGATTTTTTTGCTTTATCGATACTATATAATCAGCAATAAATATTTTAAAGTAAACCGTATAAAATTTTAGAGAAAAATCTGTAATGTACGATACCGATCTTTATTGAATCCTTACACTAGTTATGCATCTCTTTACAAAAAAGCAATGGCATCTGTTGCATTAGTTCTCGAATGAATATTTTAAGCAAGTGGAATAACAAATCCACGCGAGTAAATCCGAATCAAAATCCACTGTGCGAGTTTTAGCCTTGGAATGATAATGAAAAGGGGTCCCTATAAGATATTTTTAGATTCGGACATTTTTCCTGTCAAATTATCTTGGAAAAACTATTTCAGCCTTTTGATTCCGCCGCATTGGGAGTCTGCTAATAATATTGATGCTGATAAATATTTATGAAGGTGATTGTGGTTTTGGCATTAATTTTTATGCCCGTATACAATTTCTGCCGCCAATTTATACCAGGAAAATCATATTTCTGTTATCAAATCAAAACTATCGTGATCGAACCCTGAAACGTTTCCACTAAAGACTGAAGCGATACAAATTATTCTGAGTTATTTTCCATTTATTATCAAATTTATCCATCATATATTATTTGTTATTTACATTCGCGTTTAAAGATATCGGAAATTTTGTAGTGTACTTTCTCACCGAGTATCGCAAACGATTAGCTATATTCGCTATCGCTATATGGTCTTAGAATTATCCTCGTTTTAATTTTTATTAGCTAATTATTGAGTTTTATAGATTATGAATCATTATATTCGTTCGAATTTTTTCCTTTCTCTTCTAATCGATATATTCTTTCTTTTAAATAATCATTTCGGTCCGTAACTGAATTCTTAGGCCATTAATATCCGAGAAATAAATTTACTTTATATATTCATCTATTTAAAACATAAAAGTATTTATTATTGAAAAGATACTTAAATTACGTCAATTAATCAATTTCAATACAATTTTAACCGAAAATTTTTTGACATCATTGTAAACATGGACCTGCTCATCAGATAAACAAGCACATCAGCTATTACGTCGAGGGAAAACTTAAAGGTCTTTCAACTTCAAAGTAGATGAAAACAAGCATTCGTCGACTTAATAAGATGATGGAATAGACGTCTCCCGCTGAAAGACTAGAATGCCACTTTTTTCCATTCATACGTTTGCATCTCTCCAGCGTATTTCGCCGCATGAAATGCCCTTGGAGGGAGCGTCTTAGAATCCTTCCTGGTCCGTTAACTACGAGGAATTCGCTCCCGAACCTCACTCGATTTCGTCTCTATTATTCCGTCGTCCTCTTCGCCCTCGGAAGAAGGGCAATGTCTCTCTCTTTTTTCCCTTTGGATTTTAATTTGGCGGTGCTAAGGCCGCCCACGATGTCTCGTCATTGTTGGTGGGGTGGGTCGCTCGAACACAAAATGGTTTGTTTGGATCGAGGTCGAAAGGGCATCCGTGCGGCAGCATCTAATCTCGAGCCATGAAGGATTCTTCTTATACCTTTCTCTTGGACGACCACCCAACCTCTGTTTTCTGAAGGCGAGAATCGGACCCGCTTATGTTGCAATCCCGGGCTATTAATAACGCATCATATCGAGCTTTATCGGCTCTTTTGCCGGCGACCGTTTACATCAAAAGAATTCGGAGCACTTTAGCGACTCTTCCGTATTTTTAAAGGGAGAATGACGCACTTCTTGCGGGGGTAATTTTCCGCCGAAGTTAACGGGGTGTGATGTTTTAATTAATCGCTGCATTTTAGCTTTGAGCTGACGTACGGTTTTTCGCGATTATTTTTTATCGGTGTGCCGAAACTTTTTGTCGGAAGGCCACTTAGCACATGTAAGGATCGCTGTATGGACTATTTATAGTAGGTAATGTATTTCTTGAATTCATTCATTTCATTTTATTATGCTCGATATATCCATGAAGTTTATTTTCAGTTGAATTAAGTGATAGATGGTAAAGCATTATGGGGAAAAACTATTTGTAAAATTCCTAATCGTTTAATGGTTCATTGAACTACTAATGGGAGATAGCGTTTCAAGTGAGACTCCGGAGAGAGGGTGCCAATTCATTTATGATATTTTTTGTTGACGTTATTTTTCGATAACGTTTTGTGTACCAAAATGAAGAAGAGACACTCATTTTCGACGTTTAATTTTCTCAATACCTTTCGGTCATTCGATTTTATCATATTTTCCTAATACTTACACTTACTCTAAAAGTAAAACTGTATTTTGAAGAATGTGCGCTCGATGCCAGAGTCACTGGCAGTGAAATGTGACATCCTGTTAGTCTATTATTGATGATCAACGTCCTGTAATTTTTTAGTTTCTCAAGGTAAGGGATAGACAGAATATTTGTGAATGCATAAATGTTGAACTATCGTCAAATATGAATTTTAGTAATTAGTTGTACAAGTTGCCCCGTGCGAAAATTTCGCAGACGAACACTGATACTTAATTTCCCCACAAAACTCTAATCGCTACAAACGAATACACAAACATTAAAACGTGCCTAAAAATACACATATTCATATTCTGTATAATGTTTTTTTCGATATACTTCGTTTGTAGCTATAGATATCTACATATCCAGTAACGGAACTATGGGCAAATTCAAAGTCTTGCGTTTTCTAATGCCTTACCTTTTGAGCCTAAACGAATTCCTAATATATTAGAGAGAGTCAGAATATGTCATAAATGTTTCAAAAATTTCCTTTTTGCAATATACTCATGAATAGTAATTAATGATAAATCATCAATAGCAACATCGCTACAACTATCTATGTATTTTATCCTACAACGAATACCTCAATTCACTGGATGGATTTATCACATAACGAATTTAGACAACACATACCTTCTGCATCCACGTTGCTTATTTATTTTCTATATTTTTCTTTTCACACGCGAAATATAAAAATAGCCACAACTCGTTATTTCATCTTATACGTTCACTGGGTCAGATTTTTTCAATTAATGAAAGATATCCATCAAGCAATGAAAGAAGCGTATGAAAATTATTTTTGGTAAAGTAATCTCCAATTCAAAATGGTATCTAACTAAACGGGGATGTAAACAATTTTATAATACACATCGCTTTGGTTTAAATTTCAATTTAGATGAAACATTAAGCAAAAATTTAAATTACCGAGCAAAAGTGAAACACGAACCACTCTATTCAGTAGTGCTCATGTTTATAATGTTTAAAATATTAATTCAATTTGTTTAAGAAATGGCGGATTTTTCATTTGTCTGACTATTTTTAGCAGGAACCTGAAAACTTTTCCTTTCAAATGGTCATTCATTTATATGTATGTATGTATGGAGCAAGAAGGGAGAGAAGCCCCGGTCACCAAAAATGTATGCTTTAAAATAATATATAGAGGATTCTTTAAAATGCTTCGACGGCATAGGTCATTTTGCACATATGGACCCCCACTCGAACAGGGAGTCTCTTTTTCTAAAGACGAACGTGTTCTCCAGTTGTCTATTCGGGAGTCCTAATTTATGTGAACTTCTTAGCTATCAACTACAAAAAAATATCCTTTATGAAAAGAAACAAAATGGACATTATTTTTATGGAAAACATGTATATTCTTGAAAGGATTTCGGAGCCCCCATGGTTTAAGGTAGTGGTGATTATTTTTGGAATATTGGCAATGGAATTCTGACGGCGCTATCTTCGCTTTACATTTTTCATTTTATTCGTTAAAGCTCCAAAGAAAAGCAATGCGATCTATAAATGATAGCTTTCGGTCAATAAACGCATCTTTATGTAACAGCACAGAGAATATCAGCGTCTCACGCAATGATGACACCACATTAGTTTGCAAGTCTTCCATTTGACCAGAAATTGCAATCTACCGGCGAAAGTTCGCCATCCCTGGTCTTCGAGTGTCATTCTATCCTTTGGTGGATCCGCATAATCTTTGAGTAGTGTTCTCCCAAGGGCTAATTAAGTACTCCCGCCACTTAATTCGATGTGGATTATCTATCTCGTGCCTTCTCTCCTACACGAGGGTAATCTCGCATCCCGTCTCATCCAAGTTTTCTCCTCGCACTCGTTCTCTTACCGTGATTTCGTAACTGCATTCGTGAGTGGACTCGTAATTCTGTGGAAGTTGACGTATCAAGATTAAAAGGGGAGCGATGGGGCGATTTGCAGTCGACAGCGATACTGCCACCCGATGCCAAGAAAATACGTATTTGCGAAATTGATTTTTTTCGACCGCTAATGGAGCTCGTTGAACTAAGAATCTCTCAGATGACTCACTGCTAGCGAAGATGTAGTCTAGCTGAATTTACTTCGAGAAGCTTCCTTATCAAGGGTTGCTAGTGTTTCAATTAGCCTGAAAAGGTTTTACTGCCTTGTCTTCCTCTCACTGACTTTAGCCGAAGGACGATGCAAGACTTTCTGTTGGTTTCGAGTTTGAAAGTTTTCTCCTCAGAAATATGATTTTAATTTCCGGAATCCAAAATTCGGAAATTTTGAAAGTTTATTTGTATGTTTTTATTCTTTTCTGCGCCTAATTTGGATGCCCTTCTGTCGGTAATAGTCAAATTTAGTTTATTTAAACATCACCGTTATTGGTGATACTTATATTTATAATAAATACTTATTATCTTAAAAACTTCTAAAAGTCGTTTCGATTCATGGTATATATTTCATTATTACAGATGGTTATTTTTCATATAGTAGTTAATAATAAACGGTTAGTGCATCCACAGTATTTTTCATGCTAATTACATTGTTGTACCGGAATACTCTGCGGAGAATCCTAATACGATTCTGAACAAGTGGATAGCGCCTGATTAGGCCTTATTCCTCAATGAAACGTCCCACCATGAACTTTTTTACTTTTCCCAGGAGACTCTGGGAAATAGTTGTATCATCCCCTCAATTTATCGCAAATAAAGCTCACAAGAGAGACAACGAAAATTAAATTAAGACAGCTGAAATAATATTATTATACAAGTAAATCTATTTACTTGTAAATTTCTATTATTTCAGCTTTTCCATTATTTCTATTACCTTTAATTTAATTTTAAATAGTTATGTTGATGCTCTTAGTCAATGATAAGAGTAAGCTGTTTAGGAAAGAAAATTAAAACTTTTTGAGGCTAAAAACACTGACAGCCTTTCAAAAAACATCTACTCTCTAACAAAATTCCATATCTCTAAGAGTAGAAGGAAAAATAAACAACATTTTAAACTAATTTTGGCATGCTAAATTTTTATCCCGTCAACTGTCAGATATCATTCTAAACTATTCGTAGCTCTTTTTGTTTTCTCCCTTCTAAAAGGTTTATTTTCCGTAGTTTCATATTTCTTTTCGTTTATCGCGTTAATTTATTTTCTCTCATCGCCGATTGGATCGCTAAGCAAAACGTAATGCTCACAATTGCATAATATGATGCCTCTTCACGCAGCAGTCGACGCAATCTGCATGCAAAACTTCTCCGAGAGACAGCTTCTCTCCTGTATTTTCTTAGCAAACGTTGCCGGCATTTCTACTTTTGGCCGGAAACCATCTCCGTCGATGACTCTGTCATTTTCTGGAAAAGTTTGTGTATGCAAGTCCCCAGCAAAGTTTATATTTCGGAAGATGTAAAAGGTGATAATTTTGGCACGGTCCTCGAAAGAGCCAAAAAGATTTTTGGTAGGTGGGGTCATGTTTATTCTGATAAAAAATTTCGGGACGCAGTGGAAACAGGCTGTCTCTGTCGTATCGGATTCGAGGAAATATCTCGAAAAGCTGAGGCAGAAGAAAAATTCACTTGGACCAACATACGACTTTAATTTCTTACTTCCTTTCCATTGATGGCCGAATTAATGGTCACCCATAAATACACGCGACATTAACCCATTTATCGGTTAGTCAAAAATCATTCGTCGAGGATGTATCGTCTATAATCTTTTGTTTATCATTATATCGTTACTTTTATCGAATTTTACTCCGTAAAATCGCACAATCTTGTGTCACTATGTCTTTCGAGACGCAGAATAGAGAGTGATACAATGATTTATGTAAATGATGTAAAATCGCCATACTTATTAATATTTTGTACAGGCTTACCACACGGCCCGTTTTGACCAGAATTGTCCCGGTTTGGAGGTGTTGTCCCGCTTAAATTTCAATTTTCCCCATTCTAAATAAATAACTTTCATAAAATAAGGAAGGGTGGATTCAGAGATACAGACAAATATTTAAACTGTAATCAATTGACTTTTGGACGCTGCTCACAGAATTACTGTGGCCTGCAAACTCGTTAAATTGGTCGTAACTAACTTTCATGGCAATGTAAATTATTATGTTTAATAATGTAATTTGAACCCTTTCGGAAATCAATTTATCCCAATTCAATTATTTATTGTGATCAAAATATGATATCCCTAGTATAAATATATAATATTAATTATTATAAAACTCCTTGTGGAAGGTCTACTATAGTATTACGTCCTTGAGCAGAATTCAAAACCTTGATTAAACTGTATAATTATTAAACTTTGAATCATGTACACAAAACGTATTAGCTATTGGTACAAGATATACGCAAACACCTCGAAAGGATTGGCTCTCTCAGTGTTATTTTCTGCTTTACTCTTTTTCTTGACTTTGAAAATTTCCCAAGGGCACATTCTCTTTCAGTATTCACCAAAACTACCGCCTGAAAAGCTGTACCATTCCGCTATTCCGTGAATAAGGAAAGAAATATTCCAATAATTCCCTTCAAAAAGATTAGTAGTTCGTAACTTCACTTTTTCATTTTGGTTTAATCGTAAACTGTCGCAAAGTGTGGATTTCGTCTGTAATGATGCTGTAGTGAGTTAATGATTTTCACGCTTTATCGTCTAAAATTTCCTCATTATATTTATCTGGAAAATTTTTCTTGTTCCGACAACAAGAATGAGTTCATCATTGCCATGAGTGTTTGTTTAAGCGAAGAGGGAATGCTTCATAAATCAAGTCTTGTGCTGTCTGTAGCAGAAAGTAAGCTTGGTGCCTTAGGTTCTCTAGAAAAGGAAACTTACCTTTTAGATGCTAATGTGTGCGAGTGTTATTGCATAGTTTTTCGAGATAAAGACTCATTTGATTTATCGCACCTGTACTGAATGTCACGTGCGCGGAATACTTCTACTTCACCATCCGGAAACAGTGAACAAACCTGTATTAATCTTTGTCAGCAGTGTGACTTATTTAATGCCATTAATCAAGTAAAAATATCCAAAGCTGCTGAAATGCTTTATATAAGTTATTTCAGAAATCCTTCAGATGCAATTTAAAAAAAAGTTAATTTTATTTTACTCATGTTGACTAGTTTAGGTTAGATAGTATTTCATTCTAGGTTTCTCAAGTGTGTTTTCCAGAAACTTACCTACCCAACCGCAGCACAGCGCAAAATACACTGGGATATATAGAAGGTGATAACCAAAAAGAAAAGATGGTATGGAGTGAAATGTGATTATTGTAAAAAAATGCGTAAAAATATAGCAATAAACTCGCAAAGTTTAACTCGAAAGAGAATATTTCGGCTATGAAATATTAGAATATCGGTAATTACCCTCAAGCATTCATATTCACCGTAGGGTTTAATCATTCCCTAACCTCAAGTATCCCGCAATCTGCTTTTAAACCGCTTGCGAAATGAATTTAGGATTATTTCAGAATCTTGTTAAAATTACAATGGCAGCCTGATTTGATGTTTGTTTTCGCTTTCGGTGATCGCTAATGTTTGTTAAAGGGGTCAAATGAATCGTCCTCGAAAACTCGCCGAATTGACCCGAGGGGTGCAGCGCGGACGCCCACGTGTCCATTGGCCTCTGTGTGAGGGGGAGAACGGCGGAAACGACTTGCCCTTTTCGCTCTCTTTAAAGAGCCGCTAATTTCATCTCACTCCGTTCCCATGCCCTAATTGCTCTGTTTCACGCCCTTCGGGATGCTGCCAGAAGATTCGCTAGGGTTTTAAAGTATGAAGAACTCGTCTAGGCTTTGGGAAAGGAAAACAGACTTCAAGCGAAATTTACTTGTTTGCATATCCACTCTTGAAAATTTAGAGAAAAAAATTTAGATTCCTTTCTGACGTTCGAAACTAATTCCTGGGAATTTTTTGCAAGTTTTTTAGGCATCTCTTATTGGAACCTGCTCCATTTTATAAAACTTTAAGTCAGTCGCATCTTTTCTTATTTTTGTTTGTAATTCGTCGCATATTTTCGTATTTTTGCTTAATATTTTTCCGTCGCGTAAATTTTCTCATTCTTTACCCATCGAATTACGGGAAAGTAGATTAATCGTTGAAGTTTACATACTTATTTGGTTATTAAAAGTCAAACTTAACATGCAGTTTAAACTTTGTTCCAAGTTTGCATTCGTGATCAGCAGTCTAGCGCCCTCAGTAATTAAGAGGTGACAAACTGCCTCATTAAATCAAGTAGTTCCGGTGATTTTAGTTTGACAGGGAATTATAATAAATTTTAATGAATTAGTGATGCGGAAAATTGAAAATTTGATTAAATGGAGTTTTTTGTGCTTAAAAAATATTTTTAACTGTTGATTTCTTCGAAATCGTATGTAATTAATATTAAGGAAGTTTATTTTATCTTATTGGCGTGCACGTTTGTGGATTACGATGAGTTCGGACTTGCTTCCTGCAATTTAAGATCATTGTCTCACAGAAAAAAAGGGTGTCTTTAAGTTTGAGGTATGGAAATCCATACTTTTTAGATTTTGATTTCTTTGGTTACGTTTTTCAGCACTTGCTTGTTTAACGTACTCATAAACTGTGCAATTCATACTTTATTATTGATCCTAAATCAACTCTACGTTAGAATTATCATTTAGAAGCTAAAAATTCTTGTACCATCATTAAGATTTAGCATTTTTATTCTACGCTTTAATTTGTCTCAGCCACTTGTTTACCTCTTGAAAACTCATTTCTGCTTTTCTTCTGTCTTTGCCGATACTGTATATCTATATGGCTTAGCATAAGAATGAGATGATTTGCGAGGTTATATCATTAAATTCTCAACCAACTTTTTTCTACCTCCCTCCTAGTATGTACGTCCTCAATTATTAATTGTCAGTCTAATAATAAGTGATAATAATCCGATCAAACAGTAGGATTAGAAACTGTATTCGTCATCGTGCTATTCCCATCTGTCATCCACCTATATTTATGAACCAACCCCGGAGTCCGTTGGAATAATATAGCGTTTCAGCAGCAAAACAAACAGGGAGAAGGATGGATGAGGCATGAAGGAACGTGTTCGAAATTAATAACCGTTTGTTCGAGAAATTCTCCGCCGCGGTAATGGCTTCGGTCCACCCCTTTTATGTTTAAAAATAAAACCGCAAGCTTTTTACCGATCACTTTATGATAGCGAGGCGTCAAAACTTTTCGACGCCGCTATTCGCCGCGGTTGTCTTACGATGTAATTTACGGAGGACTGCTTGTAGTGCTTTTCCCGCTCGCGTGAGTTGAGGTAGTAATTCGCGTTCTCTGGAATTGAAGCGAATTGCTTGGGGATGACTGTACGCCGCTTTCTACTCCCTCGCACCTCCTCCTATGTTAGTGCTCCGATTCCCAGCCTTAGTTCTTCCACTGCACTCTTAAGTATTGACTCAATGCTTTTGTGGCACACTGAACGATGCCTACTTCTTCCTTATGTGCTATTCGCCAAATCGAGAGAGTCAAAGAAAAGAGAACTGAGAGAAATTTGGAAATTGTAATACTTCTTTCAAATTCCGTCAAACAATATATATATGTAAATCAGGCATGTTCCCGATACAGTTGAATATGACCAAACGTCCACATTGAGAATCCTAACCAATCAAGCCAAGCATCCAATGAAATTATATTAAAATCATCCAATAATTCCACCATCCACCGAAAGTGGAAACGGTAAGTTTTGTTGCATATAATCGATTTTTGAGTTTTTATTTATGTTCTCATGTGTTGAAAATGAAATAACTTCTACTAAGTTATTTTATTTTCAATCATTGTAATGGAGTTCCACAAAGTTATGGCTTCCTCTTTTGGTTCTTATGCGAAGATTTTCACAAATATACGTAGGTGTTCGCATTTATACTGTAATTCCTGTGTCTCTAAAGATATTTATTTGGAAGATGGAATTCGCAAAAGGCATGTTGCGTTTTTTGATGGTTTACTGAAGTATATATGGTTTAAAATTTGCCATCAGTTAAGGTCTTTTTGAGAATATTATTTGTCAAAATAATTCATAAGAATAAGCAAAACACTGGTCGCTGTGAAAGATCTTTATTTGGCTTTCATTGTGTTGTAGAAAACAACTAAAGCGATGTTCAAGATTTTTAAAGCATTACAACGTTAACTGAGTTACTGCGAAATCTTATGCTTTAATTGCTTTACCAGTGACTTCGACGTCTTTCACGAACAGCTTGCTCAGAGTCAATTTTGGATGAAGCACTTTATGGAATTCCGTAATCAAAACAGTTCCTGGGAATGTTAGAATTTACCGATATTCGCATAGAGATTCTTCGTGACGATGAATTGCTACAGATCATATACAGAAAAAAAACTATTACTTATCATACTCTTGGCGGCACACCGAGGACTGAAAGAAACTGTCCTCTGCGTAACTTGGTGGAATTTCTTCATCACAGTACAAAAGAAAAATTCGTGGTAAATGTGAGATCGAATATTTTTTATATCGTATTATGACTCCAAGAACTCATTTACGGCTCTCTTGCGTGCCTGTTTGTGGAGCAGTGCGTTGGTCGTTATCAAAAAGAGTAGGGGTAGAATGTTCACCACCCCCGTCGCAGGCTCCTTCCTCATGGGAACGTCTGGAGTCGAAGTTGGCGTCGTCTCTACCCTTGGATCCGTTCCAAATGTGGATTCCCTACTCCCGGAAGAAGGGACGTTCGCTATATGGAGCTAAAGAAAAAGAATGTCGAAAAAATTCTCCGCGAATTTCTCGGTCCTCATCTCATCACCCTTGAGTGGCCGCCGCCTTTTGTTTTCATCCAACTCTTCCCGAATGACACCACACGATGGTGTTGAATGGTTAGATAACATCTCTAGAGGAACTTCCGCGTCCGATTCCATCCATCCTTTGGCCTTATTCACGTTTGTTTACTGCTCCGAAGATGCTTCGTTTAAGATTTTGGGTGTTGAAAATTTTCCAGTTTCCTCTAAGCATCTGTAAAGCTGAAAAATATTCTGGTAATAATAATAGTATTAATAATTGTTACTATTATTTGGGAACGGCGTAATCCCCAATAGCCTTAATTTGAATGATTATTGAGAATCGCAAAGAGGAATGGATAAACATATATTTACTCGTATATGATTGTCACAATCGGGATCGTACTCGGAACCTAATCGTTCTTAGGGAATTAAACCAACCCTAATACCACCGAGGCAATATTTTTATCTTAAATATAGATATAAATATTATATATTAAATATAAATATTTTTATCTTAAATCATTACTATTTATTTCTTTTGACAAAGAATCTTTTTTATTAATCAATGATTAATTAATTAGTATTTTTATTTACAACGTATTCAATATTGCGTTTGACTAAGTTCACCAATTAAAATATCTTTCTTTCATCTTGAATCAGTGGTTATCTTGGAGGGATTTGAAATCGAATCAGGGCAATTTCTCACCGGTTATTCAAGGCTTCATTCGCTCCTCGAAAAGGTTTCTTCGTAGTTCTCTCGCAACTCTTTCTTTTACCTCCACTAACCTTTTACCCCGATTCCTTCATATTTTATTATTCAGGAACTGAAATTTTTATCTTTGAAATTTATATATTTAGCTGTATTATTCTCAATCTGCGTATAATGTATTGATAGGGGTTTGGATGAGTGGGTGGACTAGTTTCTATGTAGCGATGATCGTAACTCTCCAAAGAATTTCCTCTCAAACAGTTGGCCAAATACTTTTTAAAATTATCGAGTCTGACAGATTTATAACTCCAGTATTTCGGATTTACTTTTCCACTGTAAACCTGTTAACCTTCCGAGTCTGAAATTGTTGACCTGTCTTATTTAAAAATGTTTACGAAATAGATTTTAATATAAAGTATTATCAGTACTTCTTTACCTTTACAAATATTCGGCGGCACTCACGTCAATATTTTCTTCGAATTTTCTTTCCTAGCGGACTTTGGCTTGTTCGTTACTGTTAGAGAAACTGAGCTCTAATTTTGTAGTAGTATATTAAATATTCCGAATCACCTTGGATTTTAAATGCTTTCCATAGCTATTTCCATAGACTCCTCATCAAAATAATGCATTACTTCATTTTTGAATAATGGTGTTCCTACTTCCTGGAACTTAACCGCATTAGATGGCCTATGAATCTGAGTGACGATATGTTTAAGAAGTGGAAAAACTTCCCTAGGAAGTAATCTCAAATTTGCGGAAAAATTGAGGAAAAGTGAAGGAATTGTGTAACGTCCGTTTTTGCTGTTATCTGTTTCATCTTCGCGCACCAAATCATCATCATTAACCAGAAAGCGGTCAACCGCTCAACGCCTCGTCATCCACGACCCCCCTTAATCTGTCTTAACCTTTCCATAACCACTTCATCGCTCATCTCCACCGCAAGCATCATCATTCATTATAAAAAATCGCCATTTTTCCGCTACTCATGCACTCAGGAAACAAATGATAAATGCTGGCATATTAGATCGCGGATAGTGTAATTAACGCTTTTGATATGCTCATGCTTACAAGAAATCGTTTTCACGCTAAATATTTCGACAATTTTTATTATTATTGCTGTTGCGTAGGCCACTCTGACAATGTCCGAAAGGCCCTCAGTTGTCGCGCCAAAAGCTATCCGTTTACCTTTTTCGGTGAGCGTGAGCTCTTTCAGTCTGTTCATCATTAGACACTTGTAGCAATGCGGTTCGACAATTTCACTACACTTTTATGTTTGAAAGTTTGATACTATTCTCGATACCAGAAATTTTTGGACGTCCATATTAAACATCGCAAGGCATGGACAGTAGAAATATATATCACTCAAACATCATTACGTCTAAAGACAATCTTCTTTAAAGGGCTGACAATCAAAATATTCTGACAAAATCAACTTTTTCAGTCATGGTTTTTCTATCGGCTATTCCTCATCAAATCGACAACATATATTAGCATGCACATGCGAAATGTAAACCTAGTCGTTGAAATGGATTAATTCAGGAAAAATATTCCTCTTAATTACACAGGAAATGGGCGACTTTATAATTAGGTGCTATAGGCGCTAGCTTAGGGTCTCATGCATGTGAAGGCCTCAGTAAGACTATGTTTATTAACTTTCCATAATGTAAAATCAATTTTCTTTAGCGATACTTCATAATATTCCATATATTTAATGTGGAGTTGAATTGTCTGAAATTGGAATTGTGGAATTAGTGGAATTGTACAAGTGACTGCATTCATTTCTCTAATCTCCATAATATCCTATAAGTTTTTGCAAGTTTTTAGAGGTCAGATGTGTTCACAGGTACTTTTTTTTGCTTCAGGAAAGAATTTTATGTAAAGTCTTCATAAGATGCTTTTAGAATATATATATATATATATATATATATATATATATATATATATATATATATATATATATATATATATATATATATATATATATAATTCACCATAAAAATAATGTCAACATATTATGTAAAATTTAGCCATTATTCATGATAGTATATAGAAATATTACTTATAATTCTATCTTTTATATTTTCTTGCTGCAGTAATCCATCTGAGTTTTCTATGGCATGTATTTTATGTGTTTTATGAAAAATATCAATTTGAAGCTCTCATAATTCATGGTAGTGGACCTCTTTCTGATATTTTTACTTAGGCTTTTGATAGCTCAAAATTGCCCAGGTATAAAAGGGCATACTTTTTGAAAGATAACTATCTTTTGGTTTGGAATATCATGAATTAAAGAATGATTTCCATGTCTATTTTCTAAACAAGAAAAGCACTCACAAGCATTTATTTCTCAGGTGGAATCGGTAGAACTTGCTCTGAACTTGCTTGATGGAATGGATGTGAGAGGACGTAAAATACATGTGGAAAGAGCCAAATTCCAGATGAAGGGAGACAAATATGATGCCAACCTCAAGCCAAGGAAAAAGCGGAAAAAGGACAAAGAGAAGTTTAAGAGAAAGCAGGAGAAGTAAGTCAACTCAAAATAACATTTGGGGATGATTTGTGGCGACTACCCCACGCACTTAATGGGGCCCCTTCACTACGTGAGAGATACCTTGCAGTCATGGTTGGCTTGCATTTCCTCAAGTCCACATACACCATAGTGTAGCCTTTTTGGTCGAATAATTGAAATTCCCAGACTTATAATTCCTTTTTGGTCGAATAATTGAAATTCTCAGACTTATAATTCCTTGAATATTATATTGGCTTATATTGAGCTGAGAGCATAAGTGCCATCCCACTAATTTATTCAGAGCCCACTATTTATTGAAAGTTTTGAAATTAGTTTTTAATTGAAATTTAGTTTTCTCAAATGCGCTAATGATTTTTCATATTGTTTGTTGTACAAATTGCTTGATATGAATTTTGTGTGTTTGGACATGTAAAACTAATCATCTTATGATTTTCCCAGTTCAAGGACGTAAAAGATATCTTTATTCAGAATTACTCATCTCTTATATCTTACTTCTAATCTTGATTTACTTTTAAATGATGCCAAGCCTAAAACAGCATTGCCATCATCATAAGTTACTTAGGTTCCCAATTTTTCGGATCAGTGTCAATATTACAGCATATTAAAAATGTGTGAATAAATATCATTTTAAATCAGTCTTATGGCCAAATATTGCTGCCTTGGGCACAATATCAATCATAAAATTCTTCAAGGGAGTCAAAGAACTTACTGGAAAGTCCAAATTTGGATTTAACATTTTTTGACAAGATAAAATTAGAGAAGTGCTGATCTTCAATTGCACTTTTAGAAAGTTAAGAATGTAAATACAATCTTTTAATCAATTTTTCTTATGTTAGGAATATATATTACTATATTTCAGAGATTCCAAATTTTTAAAACGATTTTTCATGATAAATTACAAGAAATTTGTAGTAAAATTTTGGAAACCTAGAATGTAAATATCAGAGGATTACTTCATATACAAAAGTGCCACACTTGATGGTTATTATCATTTTCAATTTTACTATTCTTCGTAAAATTTGTAAGTTATAAAATGGAAGGAAGGGTATTATGGTAATCTTATTGCTTTCATAACTTATCATTGAAATTAGCTTAATCAGTATAAGTCAACAGCAGGATGTTTGAATACAATGTTCTCAAGAGAAGGAGATAATTCTCATGAATTCTTTCAATATTATTGTAGAACTGCAGTTAGGTTAATTCCTTTGGCAATTTTCTGACTTCTTGCATCAATAACATCCATTAAAATTTTTATTTAAGGTTATTTGATTGGCGTCCTGACAAGATGAGAGGTGAGCGAGGAGGTAACGAGCGAGTGGTTGTTGTGAAGAACTTGTTTGAAGCAGGTCTATTTGACACCAATGCTGCTCTCCTCTTGGAGTACCGTGAGGACTTGAGAGAAGAATGCTCCAAATGTGGGAAATTGAAGAAAGTTGTCATTCATGATGTAAGTATTTATATGCTAAAGACTTTATCTTTCTCCTCAATCACAGATTTTCAAGTAGCAGATGCTGTAAGCTCTTTTACTTTTAAATTAATATTTTATTAAAAAAATCAAGTTCTATTCTTCCATTAAATTGTTTCTATTATGTATGTTTGTTTTCTTGTGGCAAATTACTCTACCTGGTAGAGAATGGTGAATTGACCTACAGGTTTAGAAGTTACAAGATAAAGTAACTTTACTCATAAATAGAAATAAATAAGAGAAATAAAGGATAGAAAAATTAGTTGTTGTATGTACTTAAACCATTTTAATTGGCCTATTCAGAGGGAAAATGGTGTAAAAATCCTGTAAAGTTACTGTAACTTGCAAAATAGCTGATACCAAACAAATTGCTTCCCATTGCCTAGAGGTAGAGATAGCACTCTCTGTTCATATGAGTGAAGGTGGAGACCACAATAGTTGGTGTAGCAACTCTATTCAACTATAAACATGATAAAATGCTTATGTTATTCAATATTGCAATTTGGAAGGCATAAAGAAACCATCTCATTTCCTCACCATTTTATTTAAATATGATTCCTCCTAATATTATTGTGTAAGAGAAGTAGTTCCTTGGGTTTTCCAAATTCAGGGGTTACTCAAGAGAGTACCTAGGTTTTAAGCTTTATATTTTATGCTTTAGGATTGCTACATAAAATGGTAGATCTCTCAGGGCTTGTGGTAAAGTAGAGAATCTTGAAGTAGAAATGAAAAGAATGTAATGTGTTGGATAAGTTAAAAGAAACAGCCTGATGAAGGGAGTTTCATAATGATAATTAACATCATTTACACTGGATTTATAAATGGAAATGGAGTGAGGATACTGTGGTAAAGTTCTGAGAGAAGAGAATACTAAGGGTGAAGGGTTCTGACATCAATCTAACGAAAGGTTTATGATTGTTAGCATAGTCACAAATGCAAGGATCCTATAAAGGTAGAAGTTTAAACTCCTATTACTCTTGGGGACCCAATAAAATGCATTAAGAAGAAGTAAGAGTTGCATCAGCATGATAATTCTCTTAGATTTGATTGAGTCTTCAAAAATTTGCCAAGCTGTGGACATAAGTAATTATTTCTATGAAAGCAAGTTTTGATAAGGTTTGATATTTTTGACATAAAACAATATTGATGTATTAACATTTCATTAGAGTAACTTTTTAGTTGACCTTTCCTTTGACAAATACATTATATTATTATTTGGACAATATTATTTGGAAATATAACAGTTGGTTTCTTGAGTTTTCAGCTCTTCACAGTAGTTCTTAGCTAATCTTTACTTGTTTTAATATTTTTTTATGTCCACATTCTATTCAAAATTGCCTTTCTTATGGAATCATGGCTTGTATGAAATATTTCACTAAATTTTGAAGACTTGTTGATTCTTTTAATTTGCATTATTCTTGGATCTTTATGTTTGACAGATATTTCCTTTAGATATAGCCAGATTTGAGAAGGCAATGACAAAAATAAGAAGTGAAGGTTAAGATTTACGTAAGAATATTACCAGTGTCAGGGACAGTAACAGCTGGCTGGCAAGAGAGGATTCCTCTCTACATAACATGCAAAGAAATTGAATTCTTCAGGTCCCAGTGTAGAAGTATTTCCCAATGTTACTGAAATAGTGTTATAACCTATTATTACTGTAATATTTTAGATTATTATTATAATTATTTGATTTTTTTATTCATTCATGCCCATTTCTACAGACGTTATCTAAAATATTCATTAACCACACCTGATGAAAATTCATTTGTCAGGTCCTAAAAATGGCAAAAATATCTTCATTAGCCAGGTTACTTGTTTGCCAAGGTAGCCAAGGTACTGTATATTGGTGTGAATTATTGTCTAATACAGCTGCATTTGCAAACTCATTCTTATCAAAATCGTTTTTTGCCCTAATCAACTTGACTGTTTACTTGTTTTTTGATGCATATTGAATCAAAGTTTGCATTGATTAAAGTTATTTAAATTGTTTATAGTTAAAGTTAGTAATAATTAAATGTTACTTAAATTAAAATTAGTCATGTTAAATTTGCATAAAAAAGATGAAAACAAGTTAGTTTTGGTTAAATCAGTTTTGTGTATTTTCTCCTATTTTAGAGCCCTGTTTGTTGTATACATTTTTACTGGATTATTCCCATATTTTCATTGAACAACCATATGGTATCATTACACGGATTCGCGCTCATAATTCTGTCTTTCTTTAAATACTTGACTGGTATATGAAAGTTCTTGTTGGCTAGAATGAAACAACATCATCAGCACACACATGTATTTCTTGGTAAATAATTTTAACAGACGGCTAAATGTAATCGGTCTGTTCTGAATTGTGTTTTAGTTTAAAATATTCGTTTTCGATTGATAAAAATTTATCAATATCAAAACGATGTCTGAAAATTGAGCATTCCAAATACGAAGTCCATTTTTCGATTTCCCCGCGCGCTGCGCGCCATGTTTGTGACGTCATAAGAGTATACGTCGGAATATTTTCTGTTATTAATGCAAAATACACGTATTAGTTGATCATAACAGGCAAGAGATTGCTTAAAACGGCTTTTCTAAAAAGTACCTAAAAATTGAAGAGATGAAAACGGAAGAAAAACTTCAAAAATTTCTTTAGTGCGTTAATATACCCGTCTCGATCTTGATTCTCTCGCTGGGAGTGGTGGCGTACTCCTGTAATCCAGCTACTTGGAGGCTTGGTGCAGAGGATGGTTTGAGGCCGGGGGTTCTGTCTGTGGGTTGTCCCACGTTGACTGGACGTCCGCACTAAGCCCGGCATCAACATGGGCACCCTGAAGGAGTTCGGGGCGGCCAGGTTGTCTAAGGAGGGGCGAATCGGGCCAGGGGGGAAACCCAGCAGCCAAAAGTCCCCGTGGCGGGCAGTAGTGGGATCGCGTCCGGGAGTGGGAGCCCATGGGCAGCCCGACCAATATAATCAGACCTGTACCTTTTTGCATTTTTTTTTCATCTTTTTCATTCGTTTTATCATTTGCGATTATTATTTATTTCATTCACTATTAATATTTTCGTCAATTTTAATTTCCTGTCTTTTTTCCTATCCTATGAAAATACTCATTTTCATGCTAATGGAAATATCGAAAATTTTGAATTACTCTATCTCTTTGTATTACCATCGCATTAAATAATTTTTTCTATTTTTACAGTTGAAATATCTTAAATATCTTTCTTTGTTTACCTTTGCATTAGTATATTTCATTTGATTTATAAAAAAATAATTTTTTGCACCTCAGTTTCTCTCACTTATTCCAAGCTGATAAAAACGTTTCGACAGATTTTCTAATTAGTATTAGGATAACCCCAATTGCATCACTGAGAAAAGCCATATGCATGGAAAAAAGTCTGACATTTAAATGCTGGTATGAATTTCATGAGTCAGCATAGTTATCTATCTTCCACATGTTAGAGACGTAGATATTCTCCCAGAAAATTGCTGTGAGTGATTGGATCTCAGCTCTTACATCTAATAATGGCAGTTTTGGCAAATTTTGATGATTCCTGACTCAATAATGATAATCTGCATATGCCTAGCCATGATGTGGCCTACTCTTATGATTAAGTACTTCTTGAATATTGCCAGGATTAAACATAGATATCAAATTCTTTCCATGAACATCTGAGACTGTATTCACCTCAATGAAGACTGTTTGAGAACTGTTCTTTTATTTTTACCATACAAAAAATCCTGATTGTTTGGTGGAGTTTCTAAAGAATATTTAAGAATCATTTTTATTCTCTGGGTAACTTCTTTACATGCATACCCTTAGAACACATTAAAATTCAAGATTCATTTGCATTTTACTCTTAGAGATGGATCCTAGGTCTCCTCTTTCCAAAATCAGCTATGAAAGATGCACTATGTCCTATCATAAATGAGATTTAATTAATTCATTGCATATGATTTTAGTCTAAGGGAAAGGTTGACCATGAATGCAAAAGATGTTTCTTTCAAATATCCTGTATGTATGGGCCTCTGTATAGCTAAGTGGATAATATATTTGTTTTCTGCAAAAACAGTTCTTTGTTCAATTCCCAGTGGGGGCCTTATGTTGATCCAGAATCATGAAAAGATTAGAAAGCTAGCTGAATAATAGGTAGTAGGTCTAAGTATTCTAGAAAAGTCAAATACAACAGCATAGGAGTCAATACACTGACAACATGACACTCATGGTGAATGCTGCTTGGCTAGGCCATATTCCACAATTGAATTCCATGCCATGAACTTAACTTGATTCTCTAAATCCTCCATGTAGCATCTATCTTACCTCAGTGTGAATAGAATATGTTACTGCTTAATGCTTCTAATAATTTTTCAATGACATAAAGCATATTTTCTGATACTTAATTTGTCGAAGGACCCCCTTCCCATCTTTGCCCATCTTTCTGTTTTGCAGACTCGCTAAATTTTGTGACTTCACACACATTTTACTTAGATTTCATACAGTGTTTGGAAGATACAAGTAATTACAAAAGTTTAGCAGTAAAATGATTAATCGATTTAATTAACAGGCCAATATAACAAATTATAGAATATAGCAAAGGTGAGCACTGTATTAATTAGAAAAACATTTATAACCATGGACTCCTAGTTTAGAAATCATTGGCATAGAGTATTTGATCATCCACATTATTTATGGCTAGCTTGTTGCTTGAGTATGTTAGCAAAGGTATAAAGTCCTAAAATCTAAGAGATTTTAAATTATTCTCTAAAGCCTGAATGTTTCAAAATGTATTAAAAACCATTGTGATAACCTGGACAAATATTTCATAAGAAATAATGCTTATTCATCAAATGGACATTGCGATAATATTCAATTTTCTCTTTATTCCTTCCTTCTTCATATATTTTAAATTTAGATATCTCCCTAGCATTCTTAATATTCTATATCAAATTTTCTATAAATTAAATGGCCATTTGCTGTTTAATTTTTTTTTCATTCCACCATTCAGATCATACTTTTCCTTTCTCATTGACCATCTAAGGATACTCTCCTTTGGAAAGCATTATTGTATTTTAGTTTTTTCTACTACATTGTAGATATTTTGAGCTATGTTTGGCTCTTTAATCTCAAGATCAGATAAATTCTTGACAATACCTCTACTTTTAGTTTCATTGTAGTATTTATCTTTATGCCATGAAAATTGCTCAAAATTTTAAATATATGTAGCAACATCAAGTTTTAGATGAACAAATTTATTTTACTTGGCTGTACTGAAACTGAGTCTGCAGTTTCTATAACGTTGTATGAAGGTCAAATTTTGAACCTGCTGCCCCTTTTTTCCAAAAGCAGCTAGCTTTCATCTAATGATAGCTCGTTAATCTAAATTTATCTGATGGTACAAGATCATCAAAGGTCCTACAGAAAATTGCATGTGTATATTACTTGGCTGAATGAATTTCAAGACAACCTGGTCAACAGTGGTCAATACTTATTTGAAGAAGGTAACTTTGGACCTCATATTTCCCATCCAGAAGTTTCACAATATGCCATTTATATGAAATTTTAAACTTATTTCATTATATACTTGAATACTTTCCTCTTTTTACATAAAAAGCCAAAATATGTAGTAGTGAAGTCAAAATACAATAATGAGAAATTAAACTTTTTGCTGTGTTTTGTTTCTCAATTTATAATTGTGACATTTGGAGAGTCTTACAGAAAATTATGTTGTAAAAGAAAATGCCACATAATTGTTATATAATTTATTTATTTATTTAATTCTTTGTATAGTATGGCTACAAATAGGCATTATCAGGGTGATAGTTATTTGTGGGGTAGATATAAAAACAAAATCCCTGCCATGCATTTAACCCAGTCAAGAGGAAACCCCTACTCTAAAAGCAGTACATCAAAGTTATTTAATTAAAATATTTTGCTGTTTCAACTATATCAACAAATCTAAAATGTGTCTTACAATTTCAAATACTTTACATACCCATACAATTATGAGTAAACCCAACCATCAAATTATAAAAATGCCTTCTGTGTACTATTTCACAAAAAAATTCCACATTTGATATAATTAGTTGTATGAAACCTTGCACATAATAAAAATTATAACATTCGTACATAATCCTTTGAAAGCTCATTTTGTCTAATATATGATCATTTGTGACTGAGGTTATCTACAGGCAGTGAATTTGCACAGCACCCAGTGCTCATTTAAGTGCTGCAAAAACAATATTTTGGTCTCCCTCTATTTGTTGAGAAAGTTTAAACTTCAACTCCAGTATTCATGTATTCCTTTTTCAAAACTTAACAATTGAAAAAAGCAGATATTTGATTGCTGCTATTATTACTAATGCCCAGACATAAATTATTTTTACATAATTATATAGAAAATTGAAACTTTCATCATATCATAAAATGTTGTTAAATATCCATTATACAAAGGGATGAAGTTAAAACTTAGACACTTAATATATAGATTCAGAATTGCAAATCAAGTCAGGTATCATTAGCTGGAAAATACATGTAGGATACAGTGCACAGTGATAGGAGAATGCAGGAAGTATGCACAAGATCATCACTCCATTAATAAACCTTGTCCTTCTATTCCATTTTTAATGATGCCATATAAATTCAAGAATTGATTCTCTGTTGCCCTAAGAAATGTAACTTTTTGGTTAACCCTTGTATAATCTTACACCTATTTCCATAGTTTATCATAACTGGTTGATATTATACTAAGTCATTAATGGGTGGAAAATCACCAAATAACTATTTGGCTATCCTAGCAGTTGCTTCTAGCATATATATCATATATTTTTTGTATAAATCTTTTTCTTTTAAATAAATATTTTATTTTAATTTTCTAGCGCCATCCAGAGGGAGTTGCTCAGGTGTATTTTGATGATCCTGAGGAAGCTGATATATGTATCAAGCTTTTAAATGGAAGATGGTTTGGGCAGCGGAGGCTGACTGCTGAAACATGGGATGGAAAGACTAAATACAGGTCAATGCCTATAATGATATGAAAACATAACAATTTATACATACATTTTTAACAGCCTTTTAAAACTGCTTGTTATGTCTTTTAAGATAATATTCATAATGAATTCATAATATTTTTCACAAAGATATCATACTCAACATCACATCTGCCTTATTTTATTATTCTCTCCAATCTATAATTTCATATTTTATGACATATCACTCATATTTCATATTTATACATATGATACTGCCTTATATGTTTTGCATTATTATTTCATTCTCTGCCTTATCCATTTAAACTTAAATCCAAGATGCAAAATTAATGAATGAAATCAAAATACTGAATATAATTGCAATTTATGCCGCATTTGAAAGGAAAAATCAAATTTTATTATTGATTATAATTGATGTGATTTATTCAATGGTATTTTTGTAATATCACAATAAAGTAAGTTGAAGAGAATGATTGATTCTATCATCATATGCCTGCAGTTCATTATATTGTAATTCAAATTTGTTTCGTTTGTGATCTTTTTTCTCTTTTTCACTGGTAGGATTGTGAGCTTGATATTATATTGTATTAATTTGATAAATATTTGAGGAAATCATTTTTCCCGAGGGTTTCTATAACATAATTAGCAAAAATGATTCTCTTTTGAGTTTTTGTAAGAATTTATAACTGGTGGCTAACCAATGGCCTATGTGCTAATTTTTCATTTAAAGAACTTGAATCATTTCTCCATCGTAGTATGTTATCTATTTTCCCCATAGCTATGCATAGATAGTTAGCTGTACTAAAATTCGCTATCAACAATGAATTCACACATTTGATACTTGGGGATGCAAGTATTTGAGCATGGGGATGACATTAGCAAATTAACCTAGATTAGTTATTAATCCATCTGCAAGCTGAGATTCAAATATTTTAATGAAAGAGATAGTATCAGTCATAAAATTTTATCTAAGCAGAGAATTATTCATTCTCATTGAAATTTTAAAATATTACCATGAAAAGCTTTGTCTTAGTCTACCTATTTTCCTTCATCTTTAGAAATAAAATTGAAACCAAATACTAATATTTTGCTGTGGAAGTGAAAATTTCCTTAGAAATTAAACTTCATGTCTTACACAAAGTATCACCAAGGCCATATCATCCATTACAATCATTGAAAATTTTGGTTCTTCTTAAATGTAGCGTGCACTAGATTATTTTTGTACCAGTCAATTGTAGCTCCATAAATCCCAAATTGCAGCTGCAGTAATTGTGATACCAATCCATTTCAACTTATAACAACAAGTAGAAGAGTTTAGCCATGGTTAAAATCTATGTAGGCAAATGTTTCTCAAAACTTCTTGACATTCCCTTTGCTTTGTGGCAAAGAGAATCACAATCACGTTAATTAGGCTCAGATTTTTCCATTTTTGCATAAAAATCTTGTTTCTATCTTGTTATATTAAACTGTGGTTTTATGTGTCGTGTTTCTATCATCACTCAATACTTGAATTATCCATGTATGTATCCTCTTTTGTCAATTTTTATTCTGTTATAGCTTTATAAATATGAGTTAATCTCACAGTTACATTTTATTTTCCACAGAGTTGAGGAGACAGAAGAAGAAAAGGAAAAAAGGCTGCAGAATTGGGTCAAATTCCTTGAAACTGGTGAAGGTGGTCCTGGAGGAAGTAGTAGTAGTAGTAGTACAGTTGCTACTGAGAAAAAGATGGATGCTGAAGTCAAGGAAAGTAAAACTGAATGTGATGTTGAAGATGTTCATTCCAAAAGTGAGGTGGCCGAAGCAGATGTTGATGAAAGTTCATCTCCAGTGAACAATAATAGTAGCAGTGAGCAGCATCCTCCAGAAAGTGAATACGGAGGGATTCAGGGCAAGAAAGAAGTGCCAGCAGATGAAGCTGATACTGATAGTAATCCTGAAGGCAACTCTGATGATGAAGACTGATCATTGTTGGTGCTCACTTGATATACGAGTGTAACATCATTGAAAAATAAAGCAGTACCTGTTTTATAATCACATTTAATAGGCTAATGTGTATATTTTTCTGAATGCTGTTAGATTTAGATTGGCTGTATTTTGCTTTCTATAAAATACATCTTATCCATGAGCAATGCTTTTATACGAGAATTTGTGCTATTATTTGTGCTATGCTGTCTATTCAATTGTTTAAATCTAACAGGAAATAAGTTTAATCTTTAAAAACATGTAATCAAGGTAGGTAGAGTATAGCTTACCTTAATCAACAGGGTTGATAGAATACATATTTTTTATTCTGAAGCATATAATCTTATACAATATATTTGGTAGTCTTATTACTGCAAATAATTTTGTTTCTGAAAAGAATTTATTTTAACCCAATGGGTGAAGAGGTGCATGATTAAGCAATCTTGGAAGTATGACTTTTTACTGACTAAGGCACAGTAAAAAAACTCAAATTCTGTAATAGGGACTGAAGTTGCTATTCAATTGGATACTTTCTTTCCACATTGTGTCAGTAATACATTCAGAAGGAAGATTTCCATCAATGTCAAATTTCAATAATGTCACTTCATTATTTGACTAAAGTATGATATATTACTTATGTAGTTCATAGGAACATGCAAGCCCCTTCACCACGTCAAGGTGTAGTCCGTAAAAGGCATCAAAACCTTTAAGTTCCATTATTATAACTGGGTTGTAACAGAGTTATCACTAATCTTTGAACAGTAAACAACGACTTGATACTTTCTTTCTTAATATCATCAGTAAAACTTCTCAAGCATGTACTCTACTGATGTTTCATTGCAGGACAAACATTTTGCATGCCAACTACACATCATCATCATAATGGACTCAAGTCATGGAAAAATATATTGAATGTCATCTAAATTTATCAAGAACACCTAATAGAGAAGGAAAGAAGAAAGAAATTGGATAAGAAAGTTTGACTTTCACTTGATTACTCTATCAAAACAATATTTTAGACAAGTTGTGAAGATGTCATCTAGTTTTATTCTCTAATTTTGAATACTTTGAGGTGAATATTAATATCATGTGCTGAAAATCAAAGAAATTTCAACCACATTTGAGAATTTTGTTTTTTCCTCTATTGTCAATATTTTAGTGTTGATAGATGATGTCATAGCTAAAAAATGTTACCTACTTCATTACTCACTAGAATGACTTAGCATTCTGTGTATTTACCTAGCCAAAAAAGTCATATTCTTCAAATATTTGTGTGAGGCTTTCTTTAAGCTTATTGGATATGTTTCAAGGCTGTAAATTGTTTTTGTTTTGCTGACTAATATCTAAAAGCTGACATTAGACTAAATTTTCCAGTAACATAATCAATGACTAACTCAGAAGTTTCCGTTGGGTTGGAAGGAGACTTCTGGCATTTGTTCGGATTAACTATTAGTATTTGGAAACTGAAAAATAGTTCTTGTGTAGGTCTTGAGTTTAACCTCCTGGTTACCATATTTTTACCATATTATGTTATTTAAAATAGACAAGTTATTCTGAGTTTCCAACCCAAATAATACCCTTATTTAAATATCTTCAAATTGCATTCGAATTACTGTTCCAGCTTAATTGGAAACACTGAGTTTATTTTCCTCTCGATAGCATAATATTGATTTTGTCTCAAACATCTCTATGTATGTGAAAAACTATTGTAGTCCTACAAATTTTACTTGTTTTAAAAATTCTAAATCTTACCCTATGAGAAAAATTTTAAAGTTCAAAAATTTTCTGTTAGTAATAGCAAATAGTATAAATTATTAAGCATTCTGTAGAATAAAATACCATTAAATAAACAGCCATTTCTCTTCTGTTTCTCCAAGCATCCTTTTTCTTTAGTATCAGAACATCTGATGCACTTTCTAAAGCTTTTCCTGTCTTTCATCTTTAATAATTATTTCCATCTTACACATTGTCGATCCTTAAATCTTATATTAATATACATAATGTTTTTTCTTTATTTATTTGTTTGTCCATAGTTAAAAACTGGTGTTTCCTTGGTTTACCATTATTCATTTGGGATAGAATTTCATCAGTCTTTGCATTTTATTATTAAATTATTAGTTACTGGCTTGAATCCTTTGATTTAATCAAATTATCTTTACATTCCAGAAGAGAATATTAACATTTTGTTTTTTTTTATATATTCATGAAGTTATCTCTTTTTGTCATTTCTCAGATTAGTTGATTCTTAAAAAATTGGAAAAAGTGATTGTGATAAATGTCAAATTTTACAATAGTATAGTCAAGTATTGGAAAATCCAAGGTAGAATTCATTTTTCTTTCTATATAAGAGATACCAATGAATTAGAGGCATTTATTATCTCAGATTTGCTAAATTTGGTTAGATTTACTTCTTACATGATACATATCTAATACCTGCAAGGAAGAAGTACATTGACTCTGACAGTATACATACATACCAAAGGAAAAGTAACATTTTTTCTGATTAAAGAATATAAAAGCTTCAGTTAAATGACGCTCCATAATAGTATTAGACCTTCAAATGAAAGTAATTTGGAAGAAATAAGACTCAAGAACTATTTTTGAGCTAAAGAGATATTGCACAAATTTATACTGAATATTCAATTTATCTGTGTAATTGTTGAAGGGAAATAACCAAAATATTCTTTGAACGTTTTCTAGTTATATTAACTACCATCATTATTCAATAAGAGGGAATTTTGAGATTCCATAGTTAATTCCGTGTATTATTACCCTCGTGAGGGAATTTATTTGGAGTATTTAAATCTGTATTAGCTTTTATTTGGAGAAAATAAATAAATGCTATTATTCATCAGAATATCATAAGTCATGGAATCGATAGCTTATTTTTTGTGAAATTGTCAACTAAAAAGTTGAAGGATAACTGTATGAAGTATTGCTACAGGATTAGATTTTGGCTGATCAACAAATGTGTTCCTAATATTTCTTTTCCGTCTCTTTTCTTTTTGTAAAAAGTCGAAATTTACTATAATTACTCTGAATAACTTATCAACTTGCTATCTCAAAAAGAAAAGGCTATTCAGCCCAGATGAATTGTAATTGAAGAGCCAACGGTGAACTACATTTTTCTATTACAGATGGAAATGGATTAATAATATTTTATTCTCTTTTGAGAGCTTTCCGACTTTTTTCATTGATGGTCATCTATAAATTCCTTCATGTATACTACATCAGAAATATCGCACCAAGAGAAACATGTACGAGAAAAAAATTGCTTCGGAAATATCCTTAAATAATATTAATCACTTATAGGTTACTTTCTATAGCTGTCAACGCCAAAGATATTTAAATAATTCAAATGAGTTTTCGTCTACAACTATGGCTAAAATAGTATTCATAGATAGTTTTATTAGAAACATCTTGCCATGAATACAGAAAAAAATGTATGACATGGTGATATGATTAGTAAAATAAGTTTAGCTATGATAGTTAAGATGAGACAATGAAATATTTCGCAAAATTATGCGCTAAATCATTTTCACCCCGAAAAGGAGTTGGCGGGAAAGTTCATACGTTGGCGACCCTGACCAAATACATCTCTCAAAAACCTCTGATGTATACTGCCATCTTCAGACCGCCACAAGAAACAATGATTCCTCGGCGCAGTAATATCAATTTATTGTTGTAATTTCGCGTAATTCGTCATAATGGGATTTTTATGATAAGGAAAATTCCTCATGGGAATCTCTGTGGTTTTTTATCTGTAAAATGACATATTTTTCTCCATGTTCAAGTGTATTTGTATTGCAGACGAGAAACTATATTTTTAGCAGCAGAATACTGTCTGGCACGTCTGTAAAGTGGCAACATGTCTTCTCAAGTTGTCGGATAAGTCGTGTCGAAAGAGTGATGATGTCCGTTGATACTTGAGAGGAGCTGAATCTTTTAGATGAGGCACGTTGTGTTAATAATAGAGTAGACATCTAAGTCCCGAAAGACTGGCGATTTCATGTAGCTATGACGTCTATGCTTCCGTTTACACCCCCGATCGTGAAACGACTGCTAGGCTGGAAGAAAGGTGAAGGCGAAGACAAGTGGAGTGAAAAAGCCGTGAAAAGTTTAGTGAAGAAATTGAAGAAAACTGGAGGATTAGACGAACTTGAGAAGGCAATCACTACTCAGGATTCCAATACCAAGTGTATTACTATTCCAAGGTTAGTTGTTTCCCCCTCTATGCTCTTTGTGTAATAATATAACCCGTGTTGCAATTTATTTGCGAATATAAATGTGTCCCTTGATTTAATGTTATATAGCATGGCATTCTCTAGATTAATTGTAAGGCGTACGCTTATTTATTCATCATTGGAGGTGATTTTGTGATTCGTAATATGCTGTTTAAGTTAATAATCTTGATGATAAAAGCCATTTAAAGGTATCCATTTTATGAATATAATGGAGCAAGAATTTCAATTCAATTTGATTACCGTGAAATTTCTTTTGCAATTAAATATTTTCCGTTCCGAGAACTGAATTATAAGCATTGCCGATGATTATTCGCAAGACGTTTGGTAATGCACGTGCGTTTTATTGTGTACAGTTACCGAGTTGGAGAGGTCTGGTACTGGCTCATGAGGTCAAGGACGAACAAATAATAGAAGCTTTAAGAAGTCAAATGTAAAGCAGTAACTTTTGGTTAGATTTCATAATTTTTATTTCTCGGTAATTGTGTGCACTGTTTATGTCATTCGATATACATTAGTCTTTGTTGTTATTGCTATCTCGATACGGTTTGACAGATGAAACGCGTAGATACGCTATTTTTGCCAGTTCGCTCCTGCGATTCCTCGGTGGGCGAGTTTCGCGAATTGCCGAATTCGTCTCTCCATGTTCACGGTTTTGTATATGCGGATTTCTGGTAATGGAGGTCGGGAGTGCGGTGATGGAGGAGAGAAGAGGGAGGGCGGGTTTTGTTGAAGTAGGCGAAGGGCCGGAGGGGAACGGGGCGGAAACAGCGTAGAATACAGGACCGTTTTCGAGACCCTCGTGAATTCTGCCATGGGTCCCCTTTTCCAAGTCTCAACCTAGATGCCGTCCGTGCATCGCTCAACATTGTCCAGCCGCACCCTAACGTCGCGAATCGGACGCTGGAAATTCGGCACAGACTGGAGATCCTGTCGCGAATTTTTTTTTTTTTTCACTTTCCCTCAAAACGTAACGGATCCATCGGACCGCGTTGAAGTCTAAGCGTTCCGAGCATAGTTATGCGTGCAGTGGTGTTTGAGGATGGAGTGAAGGTGGGAGGAGGGTGTGTGTTGTGTGTGTGTGGTGGGGGTAGCGAGATGTGGGCAGACGAGGGGAAGAGGCGTCGGGAAGAGGAGAGACTGAGGGAGGAGAAGGCGGGGTGGGGGGATGGTGAAGAGGTATGGCTCAGGGATGTGGAGATAGAATGAGGGAAGACAGAGGGTCTTTGGGGAGGGAAAGTGAGTGAGTGTATGCGCTTGCGTAAAAGACGTGCAGAAATAATAATGAGAATGACTGAGGGAAACCGGTTTTCGGTCGGGGGCTCTGAATTCGCACACACCGCGTGTCCGCTCCCTCCCCCAGTTATCCATTCGGGGAGGCAAGTATTCTCTGCCGTTATAATTGTTCCTTCCAGTCGTCTGCGAATATAATGGCACTTCTGAGGGACGGAAAAAATAAAGAGGGCAAGGAGTTGCCCTCCCCTCAGGTTTTTCTGAATCCGCATGGTAGTTCTTTCCCCGCAATCCCATTGTTGTTGCCGCCCAGTCTCCCCTCTCACCTTCCTCAGCCCTCTTTCCGTTAACCTCACCGGTGCATCCATCTTCTCCTCGTTTCCATAAAACAGCAGACTGTCGGGTTGGCCATCCCTTTCGAACTACCCTCTTCCACCTTTTTGCCTTCCCTGCCGCACCTTACCCTCAGACCGCCGCTACCACCACCCTCCGTCCAGAGGCGATTTTTTTCACGTGCTAAAAGATGCATAGATTGCAACTATTTTATCGCCGTAGTTTGAGGCGCACCGAGAGAAAGAGGCCGAATCGTAGTTTTTTTTTGGTCTTACCCATCGCACATCCTGCACGTGGCGAAGTACGCTATGCTTCAGTATTTTTTTTCGGTCGACTTTATTAACTTTAAATTTCGTAAAAGTCATATCTGGGGTGGTGTTTTGTTATCAAGTAGCGGAGTATCGATGTAGCTCCTAACTAATTTCACGTAGTGATTTTTCGATGTGTTGGTTCTGCCGTGGTGAATCATCGTTGAAATTCGCATGAAATTTTATTTTGGAGTTATTGTTGTAAAAATGCAATGTCCCGATGAACATCGTGATTTTTTCCACGGGTCAAAATTTTTTGGGAGGAGGACAAGTTAAGAGGTCACCGAGATGCAGAAAAATTTCCGCTAGTCGGAATCTCGGTACGTCCCAGCACTCGCTCTGATTTACATTCCAGCTGAAGTGATAGCCTCCTCTCGTCCACTTCTCTAAATTCAGTGCTTTGGATAGGGACGTCGGCGAATTGACTCACGAAAAAAAAAATCTCCGGAGTCCGTCGACGGCGTGCGCAGCGCCCGCCTTCCGTCAGTCGCAGCACCGCCTGCGACTCTCGGACACAGTTTGGCCTTCGCGATCCTCTTGTCCGGTCCTCCTCCCGAACGCGGTGCTGCCCTCAAAAGAGGACCTTCCGCACCCGAGCGCGGGCACCGCGAAAAAAAAAGATCTCGGACTCGAGGGACAAGGTCCGCGCCGCTGCAGATTGCACGTCTGCGGCTGCGCATATTGTGCCCCGCTCTCATTTCTTTTGTTTTATTTTGTCCCCATCTCTCCCTTAAACCCTGTGAATGTCTCGCCCCGCCTCCACTCACATGCCTCTTGTCTCGACGTTGCAGTTTACGGCCAAGTGCTCTCGAGAGGAGAGGGCTTCCGGGGCCACCGCCCGACGGGACGCAAGCCAACAGGTAGATATCGGCGCCGCGACGCCAGCCGCCTCCCCTCACCTCACCCCCCCTATGTTCTCTCTCTCTCCCCCCCCCTTTCCTCAACCCCGACTTGGACCCCCCCCCACACCCTATCCCCCCTTCCACTTGTTTCGTTTCTGCCCCGATGAGGGACCAAGGCCTGCTCGCGGTCTCCTGCGGTCGAAATTTGGAATACCTTCCCATCAGCTGATGGAAACCGCAGTGCATCAAATCGCACGTGATTCCCCGATCTGTGTCTGCGTGGATGAGTGTCTGGATGAGTGACTCCTTAAAATGTATGGATTTTTATGTTAATTATTCCCTCAGTTGAGGAAACGAAAGGGTGGCCATTCATTGGGTAGATCCTACTGAGTAGGTGTCTGCAATGTGTTCATCTTTTGCCCTTTAGATGTCTAGTGGAGTATTGTTTGATTTTTCCTGTCATTATGTGATGGGTTCCATAAAGGCTCAAAGAAGTATGTTGTACTGTTCTCAGGACAGTGTTTGCGGAATTTCTTCCGTGCATACTCCTGTGTCTTTGCAGAATACTTTTAAATTTATTTAGGCTCCAGGAAGATAATAATTGCGAAATGTAATTTTTATATCAACACACTGCATCATTTTAAAATATTTCATATCATTGGTATTACCCTAAGTATAAAGAAATTAATATTCGGTTGATACTTCTTTTGGACTCTTGTTGGTATACTCTGACTCTGCCATAGAAAAAAGCAATTACCATACTCGGACGAAGCTTTGTTTGGCCTTTGGTTTTGGTTCTCCGTATTATCAAAAAAATTGTTACATGAATTTGGAGTGTCATAGAGTAATTCATAATCTTTTAGTTTATTTCCGGCAAGATAGAAGTGATTTTTCTAATTTTGTTGAGGGCGACCATTCGTCTACCAAAGTAATTTCAACGCCTCTGTTCTTCGTTTCCTGTTTACGGCTTGCAATAAAATGACTATTATTTCACTGCACATCAGTTGCAGACGCTTCCCATCTTCATGTTTGTTAAGAGTAAAATTAATGTGACAATTATGATAAACAAAGGACTTTAATTACTTCTCCGTAATTGTTAGACGAAGAGATAATTAGCAAAGTTTTATTCGTTTTTCCCCAGAAGTTTACTGAATATGGCTTAGCTACTAAGCCAAAGCTTGTCAACGAATGTCATCCTGATAACCCTGTGATTCAGTATCCATTATGATTAATGGAGGGTTACTAGCAAACTGGAGTAACCAATGAAAATAATAATGAAATATTTTCGTGAGACTAAGATTTGTGGTTGTACTCCTTTCTCTATGTCAAAGAGGAAAACAATAGAGAAATAAAATATTGGGGCGTAATTCCGCGTCGTATAAAAAAAAAATTGGAGCTGTTGTATGAATATCCATGTTATGTTTTCTTGCACCCAAGTTGATTTATTTTAGCCCTCAAAAACTGTTCGTTGGAGAGATCACTGTACTGAAAAAGTAATCAGAAAATTTGTCGATCCCAGTGATTTCCAAACCTATTAAAACATCCGAAGTTATTAATATATTATATATACAAATATAACATAAAGGTACGTATGAATTCGCAGCCCATATAATTTATCGACAATCTCGATGTAGTAAAATTTCCTCTGTTTACTAAATTGCTCCTCCATGGTAGGCCACCAAGACTTTTGAAGCTCAACTCCTTGTATTCCCAAAGAGATTTGGTAGGAGTCGTAAAAGCACGTTAAAAAATAGCGAATGTTTGACTGAGTTTCCGACGTGTGGAAGGCAGGACATTAAACGCGAAATCTTTTGCCCGAAATCGCAGGTACGAAAAACTTCGTCGGAGACCTTGAGCGATCGTCGCTGCAAAATGAGTGGGAAACTGCTTCGATGGCCTTTTCGGTGATCATTCGTGCGTATTCTGAAGGGTAAAGCATTGTAGCCCACGTAAAATCCCGTTCATTGAATGCAGGTAAGGTTTTTTTATGGCACAGGTGCCACGCAAAGGGATAATGTGCGTGATTTTTTGAGGTAGTTTTTTTGGTTTACGAGATAGTAAATGCACCTGGGTGTTCGGTTGGGCCCTAAGAGGTGTCGTGGGATAGGCCCTTTTCTCCCCTGACATGTGGCCTAGGTAAGTAGTTGATGGAGGTGTTTTGGAAAGGATTTGGCCTCGGTGGATGAAGCTTTTAGGAATTAGTCTGCTTTGACAGGTTGGTTAAGGTTACTCTTGCGGCCCGGATTGCACTCCTCATTTCTTTTTAGAGCGGGAAACCCCTAGCTAATGGTCAATGGACTGCTTTTTGGTTAACGAATACTTCCCTGGTAGGTTACGGAAGTTACCGAGGTGTTAGCTTCATTTGTATATTGCTACTAATGTTGACTCCGTTCACGGGGTTCGCTGAAATACTAGATAGTAATTTATTTACACTATTGGATTTTGTGGCCTCCCTCTAAGAATCACTCCTAAATATGCCTTTTTCCTTAATCCACCGTTATTTCGGAGGAGTCTTAGAGACCCAGTGTATTAGTTACTTATATTATCATTAAATTACAGGGGCCCAATGCATACGAACTATATTAGATCTCTAAAAATCCTGCAGGTTATGAAATAGAGTTTTATATATTAGAGAAATTTTATTCTTACTTTAATTCCTGACGTTTCTATATTTTCGCGTTATATGCCTGTCATCTCCAACTGCAATATTTTTGCAATAATTGCAAGCTTAAGTTCAAATTCATTTTTAAATTTCAATTTTATAATTTTTGTCGTACGTACATCAATCAAATTTCTTTGACGATGATTTTTTTCTTCGGAATGGGATGAGGGGTACCTAAATTCCTTTTACATATAATTAAATTTATTATGGTGTCCATATTGCTATTAAGAAGATCAGAATATAATAAATAAAATAAAAATCATAACAAAATTAGAACTTGCGAAATTTCGCGATGATCGGGTCCCTGGGACCCAGCTCGCTGATAAAAGTAAGTGTCTCTAAGAAATCTAAGAAAAACAATATGTATCTGTTATTACTGTTATCAAGATGATTATTTTCCTTGGTATCTACTTTAAAATTGTGAAAATTGTATTTATTCATGATATAACCTATTAAAATTAACGAAACCACTTATCGGTAATGTCCAGGTAATATTCAATCTAAGTTAAAAGTCTAACTCCTAATTTTTCACGTACCTCCAATTTTTTTTTACATAATTCCAATATATCTCCAAGTTGTCCCTAGATTTTTGTGTCTTAACACGAGTCAAGTATAGCATATCATTGTCATATGTCCTTCACTTTCTATCAGCCAAAAATATAGACACTTTTCATTAATATATCCAGGGGAAGCAGGAAGAGCGAAAGGAAAGTTTTAGTTTTTAAGACCTGATACGTATCGACACACGTTAATATCGGAGGTTTTCCTTTGCAGTAGCACATTCTACACTCTTAATATATTTTTCCTTAGCTTACTTATTTATGGTTTATACTAATTATAATTTCGACCCAAATTGGTCATGAATTCCGTCCCTGGAAAATTAGTGGTATCTACAAAGAGGTCGACCTCATATTCAGCCTTATAAAAGTAACTGAAAAATTCTATTATTTGGGAAAAACGCTAATTGGATCCTTTACTTAATCTTTCCGGATTAATCAAACTAATCCATTGAAAGGTTAACAGTAACTTTAAAATGTTATAAAACATTGTCATTTAAGTATCTTTGGAGCATTAGTGCCCAAACTTTTTCGCGATGGTCGTATTCCTTGGAAATTGACCTGCCAAGTTTCGTATTTTTCTTTCTAGAAAGTACTGACTGAATTTTTACAAATAATTATTTTCGACTTAATCTTTTGAATACGAAATGCTTTGATACGAAATAATATAAGGCATAGTCTCATGGTTATGCTAATAAAATCATATGAAATTATTTAGGCTACCAATATCCGCAGATCCTCCGGCAATAAATTGGGTGCCAATGATCTAGGATAGAGGAGGGGAATCTACTTCTAGTAGACCACATTGACTATTCGGTCCCATAAGAAAGATCGCATGCGAAACAATCATGCAGATTTTGTGTCGCGTGTTGTCTGTATTCGAATGGTTGAACACCGAAATTTTAATGAGAAAACAAATCCACTTGCTGTTCAACTCTGGAAGAGAGCACTTTTATCTTTTTTCACTTGAGGTTATTAGCAAGATTAAAAATTTATTATTTAGATGGTAGCATTTGTTTCAGGGAGTGGGTAAAAGGCAAAGCCAATGAATGCCCAAAAAGACCGCATGTGGATTAAAGCACGCAGGTTCTCCTCCTATAATCTAGGACATGGAGAAGTCGATCTCATAGGACGTTCAAATATGACAGGTTTGCTTCATTATACTTGGTTTCCTTGGTTGAGGCAGTCATTTCTGGGGCACCCTGTATATGCTGTTGGTAACGTTATTTGAATCTACATAAAAATTTGAATTTGACTGTCCCAATGGTTTAGTGCCTCGTCTTCAACTAGTGGTTCAGAAAAAAATAGGGCTCATCCGGCAAAAGGAAGGAAATTAGGTTTGCGGATAGTTCTTCAATGCGGCAGTGATAAGTGAATATTTCCGAAATAGTTCTTTCTGATTGCCCCATTTTTTGTAATAATTTCTGTAGTATATCGTTTACTGCTTTCGGTCAGTTATCATCCGTCCCCGTTATCTCTTTCTTGCTGCAAAACAATTGGCAAAAATTGTTGGTGGTCGTAGAAGTATTTCTGTTCCAACCTCCTTACACAATCCTATGATTCATGCATAGAGGAAAGAGATAACTTTCATTTTATTGAATGAAAGCAACTTGACCTCTGAATGACTTAACAGTGTGGTGACGCACATGAGTGATAGGGAATTCAAATTGGGATTAATAACGAAATATGTTATATAATAATAATTTTTATAAAATTTAATTATATAATAATATAACGATAAAAAATACTTAATTCTGCCATAATTTCCCGTATTTCTCTATCGAATAATTTGTTTCATCTGTGATCCAGGTAATATTTTCCTTATCTCTCAATTATTATCCTGTCCATTGTTTCGCCAGCTGTGTTCCCTTCATTTTCTTCTGCGCCATTCTTTGTTTTCCATCCTAAATTTTCCAACGTTTACGTGCCTTAAAAACTGTCACGAGTTTTTCTTTATGCTCCGAATGTATTAATACATTTCTAAGAATGCGAGGAGTTTGGTGGCATTTTTCAGGGAAGCGCTGGAAATAAAAGTTACATCCTTTTCTCTTCCACTCTCCTCTTCGTTATATAAGTCCATCTCAGGATTTTATCACTTTTCCTCTCGTATTTTGTCGCAGCCTTTGCTGATTCTTGTCATCTGCTTCCCGTTTTCTCTTTTCCAGTCTATTTTAATCTGTTCAGATGTCGAGGACGCATCTGAAAGTTGACTTTTTCCTAAGTTCACCGCTTTCATTTCCATATTTCACACTCTTCGCTTGTTTCTGTAATAAAGTACTGTAAAGCACGATCTCCAATATAAATTTCTCACCGATTCACGCTCTTTTTCTGGAAAATCCCATTTTCGTGTTTATTTCTCCCGAAATTTTTTTCGCGGCACTTTCATGTAGGAAAACAGTATGTATGTCTCAGTATACCATTGAAATGTCCTGATGCCTTTGTTTTGAAATACTCCTTAGGGTGTTTCTATTGGATCTTTAGATCGACCATCTATTCAAGTGAATGGATTTCCCCCCTTTATTCACCCTGATAACTATTTTCGGAGATTTTATCCCCTATGTAAAAAACAAGGGACACGATGTTTCCTAACTAATTTTAGTCTATTTTAAGCTACTTTTAAGCAAGGTCACCTCTCGGGATGGTCCTCTCCAATTTTCGTCTTCCTTAGCCGGAAAGAAAATTACCATGACAACGGAAATGCGTAATGCTTACGAAAGAAGTATAGCTTGCAAATTCATGAATATGATTAGTAAATTGCAAAATAAGTAACATTGCAATCGTACAGTACTAATCTATAATTTTTTTTTAATATACGTCAATTTTATTTACTTGTGAATTGAATGGCAGGCTACTCGTTTCTATGTCGGGGGACTCGGTAATATTTGTTAACCGCTAAGTCTCCTGTTATCGGAGCTCATCTAATTAATATTCTCCTTTTCTTTTTTTCACATTGTTTTTTACATTGGGTTCGAAATAGCTTTTCGTACAGCTCCCTATTCATTTTATTATTTTATGGAGTAACAATCGTTCAAATTACCTGAATTTTCTTTGCGTATGTTTTCAGTTTTGGAGAAGTATATTTTCATTTCCAGAGCAATCAAGTTCAAGTTAGTCGTGCGTATGGAGTTACACAAAAAAATCTACTTATAAAAAAAACCCGAATCGGTTTTCCATTTATCCTGTCAACTAGCGGTACTTTCTTCATCCCGTATACGGAGTAATAGCTCAGCATTACAGCTTCTTCCCGGAAAGTGAAAGACCTGCGTTCGAGTCTCAGTCAAGTCGATTTTTTTTCACTTCTGCATATCCTTTGGATTTTCTGCAGCGTTATGCAGTGGCGCTCGAGTTACTAGTACACCTATGCCTACGGTTACCTGCGGTCGCATTTACATTAGGATAGAGCTTCCCTTCCAAAACATAGTGGGTTTTTCTCTTCCTCTCTTTAATAGGGTTTGTTTGATGTCCGAGGCCTGATTTAACGCTTAATTAATCGCGGAGACGCTGAAGCAGCGGCCGCAAAAACCGTGCGCATTTGTCCACAGCCAATGTGTACCATCTCTGTTTGTGTGATGAATAACGCCGAGGGCGAAGGCGCCGCGAAGCCTTTTGTTTCACATAATACAAGCGAACGCTTTCCTCTTATCACGCCTTGAGAAATTGCTTTTGTTGGAAAGCATCCAGTTGTCGTCTTTATATTACTCTCCTAAGGAGCAAAGGATCTAGCCCGTGCTTTGTTTGTCATCGAAGGCAGTAAGTCTAGGCTTGGTGTAAGAGGTGGACTCCTATCAAGCGATCCATTGACTTCCAATAGAAGATCTCGGGAAATTTGTTATCTTCTAGGAGGATATACTCGCCGCTTATTCTACAAAAATCTTTTCATAAACTTTCCTAAGTAACAAGTTTTGCATAACTGTTCGCTAGTTTGAATAATGAATGGAAAAGGAATGGGAGCTCTGAAAAATTCAATAGCGATGTTACCTTGCGCCAGTGAGACTCGTGTAAAGTAAGCCTACGTTGTAATGGCTCCTGCAGAAATGCGTTGCAATTCGTGATTTTAAAATTTCCAACGTAACACCGTACGCTTAGTTAAAAATTGCTGCGAAATCTGTAAGCGTTACCCAGATGCTATTTGGCATCAGATAGAAGTCTTATCAAGAAGAAAGTATAATTTTAAGCATGATCAATAACTTCTGAGATTCTTACATTCTTGGAAGTCGTAGAAGCGTCCTTTCCATTGCATAGCCCGATCAGATAGAAATCAGAGAAGAAAAAGCTAGGGAAATAGGTGCAAGAACTACCTATCACAGTATTTAGACGATACGCGAAAGTAACGCATTATTCATTTACATAAACTTTAACCCCGCTTTGAGACGCTGAAAGACGGCTCGCACTGTACGTTTTCAGATGTCAATTTATTCAATCATATCTGGTTAAGTAAATTATCTATGGTTGATTATAGTTTTTTATTCTTTTTTCCTAACTCATTCTATCTGATACCTTACTTCCCGAGAAACCCATTATTTTTGGCAAGTCATCAATAATGTGATACACTCTTTGTTTTTATCCTATTTTCATTATTATTTTTTTTATTTCATTCTATTCTTTATCCTTGTGATTATTAAGTTTTTTGACGTATCCGAAAAAATCATCAGGCAACCGAACCGTCTTCGCTAGCCGAGTCTTAGCTAACCGTAAATTATCCTTCTTTGATCATTAGTTTCTCAAGTTATTACAGGAAAACTATCAATGTGCTAACTTCGGAATATTTCGATCAAAAGTTACAAAGGAGGGAACTGGAAACAAAATATTCGAAGATACTCCCTCCTCAGTTCTCCCTACGGAAAACCCCTGTTATAAATAGATTCTCCAGCTTGCTTATTTTATTATTAAAATTGTATTTTTTACTTAATAACCTCTAATATTCATCGTAAAATATTTATCACGTACTGATGAATCCGAAATATAAAATAGAACGTTATCTTTGCATGAATTCCATAGTAATTCACGCTACGCTACAAAAATGTTACGTTTTAAATTGTTGAAACCCATTATTCAGACAATTACAAAATATCAATTTTTGGCGATTTATTATTTTTTAACTGAATGCCATTCATCTGAAATTACCTTGGGTAACTGCTAAGACCGTTAACTTCGTAGCTGGAATAAATTATTTTTCCGGGTTAATTTGTCCTTTATAATCGATGCCGTTCATAACTATTTTCATAGGGATCTCTTGACGTTTATGGGCAAAGAGAATAATTTATAACCCGACTTTCAGGTGGCCATTTATCATGTCTCCCGAGCTCTCGCTAATCCAATAAATCCTTTGCCATTAGAATGTATGATTATGATGTTAGGTAAGGTATTGGTAGCTGCGGGATTGAATTTTCAATACTAACATTACGTTGTTATACGCAGACATACGTGCTTTGTCGCTTTAAATTAATCTGAATGCGTATGTAAATTATTATGGCGTTAATTAACTCGCTTGAACTTATAATAATTGCGTCTTTGTTAACTGTGCGTCGTTATCTACCTGGAGTTTACTTGTTCTGGTTAAAAACCAATTATCCCGAGCACTTGTTACGCCAAAAATTAATTTTATTAATCTGCAGTTTTCCTTGAAGCGAGTACAAACCAGCGAAGCAAGATGGTAAGACCATGTGCAGCAGAAGCTTATCTGTTCTCATTTATCGTGGAAATACGGCAGTAAAATAAACACTTCGTTAGACCTAAGAAATATTCCACGCTAACCAGTAAAGGGAAGATATAACCCAAGTTATCGATGAGGAGATAGTAGCTACTTGTTATCATTACGGAAAGAGAATTAAAATTCATTAGAATTTCTAATTTCCCTCTAGATTCATATTGCGTCCATTTAAGTTATCAAGGTCTTGTGGTTCACCGACTGTTTCCGTTCTATCAATTTATATTTCCTCAAAAAAGCAGTCTTCTAACGTAGTAAAATTGATATTTTCTGGATGCATAATCAGGCATTTTTGACTTAAGTTTTACTTTAACTTTTATACTTTAGACCTATACAGGAGTCGATGTTTTAAATTGTCAGCTGCAGTCATACCATCTCTTATAATATAATACCATCTTACGTAGATCCTGAATTTTCTGGAAGTATGTTTTTGCATATTATCAGAAAAATTTTCTTTCCAGTGTTGTAGACTTTCACTTGGTATTTTTCCTTTTCGTTCCGAAATTTGTATGCGTAGGGATATTCAGTACGTGTTGACAAGGAAAAGCCTGAGTTTGCGGACGAATCACGTGTTTACCATGTAGAAGACTCTACCGAGATAACTTTCAAAGGAGTTTTTCGTATACTGTACCTTTCAGAAATTTTGTCTGCTTATCAAGTGATCAAGTAATCTGGCTCGAACCTCAAACCCTCTGACATTGCTGCGAAGATCCCTGGATAGGGAATGAGGTATTTTTACCTCGTTTTCTTTTAAACTGTAATGCTACACATGGAAAGAACCCGCAAAATCCCGAATAGTGATCCTATGGATCACATGTTTAGTGGCGTTAAATAGCGAGTGATCAAAATGAATTAATATGCATAATTTATCTCTCACTAACTGTCATTATCACAGCCGTGAGGAAGACTGACATAAGTAGATACTTTCTTAAAAATTCCTATTAAATATTAAAAAACAATAAATTCATCTCATTCATAAACAATAAATGCATTTAGAATTTAAGCACCCGCATTATAAAAGCAGGATTGTAAGAGATAAGAAAAGAATGGTTTTTGTGGAACAAAGAATAGTGATTTTATGTGATCACAGAAATGAATATATATTGCAGGAAAACACCCGGAAAGAGAAGGGGTGTGAAAGAACTGCAAAAGATATTGAGGGAAAAGGAGAAAAAGATTGGTCATGACGATGCTGATAAATAAATTCATAATATGTATAACAATATACATGTATGAACAGAAGTACTCATAGTCTAGACACTAGAATTCATTAATTCATGAGTAAATGAATAAAAATGGAGAAATACATGAATAAAATATTAGTCTGAAAAACATCATTAAAAATTCAGCGTAAAGGAAAGTTCTCATTTCTCGAGTAGGATGAAAATTAGATCCAATGTCGTGTAAATTTCAAATAGTAGCGTGAGATAAATATAATTGTAAATAGCATTACAGAATGAAATAAAATTGCAGAATATTAAAGTAGGTATAAATATTGCCAAATACTACCAAGCTTTTGACTAGTTAGAAAAGACGGGCTGCATTTAACATGTTTTGGTCAATTTTGATTTAATTTCAAAAGCGTCCATTCACCTTCTTCCACTTTTATTTTATTAGATTTTACATTAATCTAAAATAATTGTAGACTGCTTTACAATTCCTAAGTAGAATTGCTCGTTGACCGAAGTGTACCACTGTTCTTGCGTCAGTGCATTGATGATTGTTGACGATACCGAAATTTTTACAGATTCCAGTACAACTCCCGGCTCTTTTCTAAACTTCCGAGTCTGATATAATTCCAGATTCCGATTATTGATATTCTATAATTTTAGTTGCCAGCTGATCTTTAGTTGTTGGCTATAGAAGTTACCACAGCAAATATTGAAAAATATTACAGATCTCAAGATAAAATACTACTATTACGAAACATTCGCTGCATAAATATGCGAATGTTAGACACCAGAAAATTCAGTCGAATTCAGGCAAGAGAAAAACCAGTCGAACAACGATTTGAGATCATTTTGTATTGGTATATTGATTATAATTATTAAATAAATACTCGGGTAAATTGCAAAAATACATGGGTGAATTGACAAATTTTAAAAAGAGATCAAATTCTCTTTTTTCTAACCGTGATAAAAATGACGAAAACGTATAATTACCGAAACTGTAGAAATTTCAATATTGTACGATCATTTATTTAGCATTAGCACCAGAAATGGAAGTGTTTTTTAAACAAAAATTTTTAAAAATTTCGAAATTTTCAGTATCAATCTTCGAATCGGGATTGAATTAAAATTCTCCTATTCCCAAAAAAGTTTCGATTTTTCCGATCCCGATCATCGTCCCATCTCTTATTGATATTGTTATTCTCATTTTGTCATGCATTTTCATCATGGGAACCGTCTTAGCCCTGCAATTTTTCGAAAAGAAACGACAGAAGATCTAAGGTCAAATGTCTTATTTGGTCCTCGAACTGAGATCTTTTTCCTACAGGATGGAATCGTTTGGCGGGAAAGTAAAGCCGGCCGAGATTGAAATGTTCCTCTAGTAACGGTGGTGCACTCTGTGGTTTACCGTACATTCGAAAAAGGCAGCGGAACGCTAACCGCAGGCAGACTCCTAATGGTCCACATACGTATCCGCTTTTTAATAGCAATTCTATAAATAAAATCCGAATTCGAGAAAGCGTAATCTTAGATATAATTTCCTTTGATTATTAATTAATGACAAATGCTGATTAATGACAAAAATCATTTATCCGACCTTATGTCGAATTTTTTCTAGTACAGCTCCGTTCCAACTGGTACCGGAGAAATGCATTTTACTTTTCTCTAAAAGAATTGCAAATAGAATATAGGTTTCCAGGTTCAAGAAAAATGCGGACAAAACTGAATCCTAACCTATGACAACTGGAATCTTAAAGAATGATACGCTTGCTCCTTCCCGAGTAGTAAACGAATACCGTTTAAATACCTGTCAAGTTATTAATTTTCTTTGCATCTTTCTCACAAAACTGCTTATTGTAGTATTCGAACAAACATAGGTCAATGTTTCTACGCATGCGAATTCCTTTTTATTTAATATTTACACAGACGAAGTACCTCAATTTCTTAACATATCACTAACTTTGAAAGAATATAATAGTTCAGTAACCGCGCGAATTAATTATTTCCTATTCATCAAGGGCAAATACCCTGACTTGGATTTGTTGGAACGCGGTCAGCGTACGCATAATGTACTGAGATTTCATAAGACTTGCATCTTCTTCGCTCTGTATGTTCTTCAGGATTCGTAGCTGAGATCCGCTATCGGTGCATCTCGATAGATTGAACCTTGGAATTGAGATTTCCACTGAATCATCTTATTTAACCCGGAATTTTCTTCCGGGAATGCGTTTTTCTCCAACGACAGTATGTGTCATCCCGGCCCGTATTTCGTCAGCTACTAATTTAAACATTTGGACGGTCATTTTGCTGCTCATCACACCATATTATGTGACTGAGAGATGCAGAATCGATCCGGATGTCTGTAAATTAGATTTTGAAGCTTTTCATTGTGATCATCTTGCTTTAAATTATTTTTATCGACAATCAGAGGTAGTAATTTTGGACGTAATTCATTGCCTTGATATTTTCCTAATCTGTTTAACAGACGTTACAGACTCCTATCGAATGTATAATATAAATTTTTATGGAAATTTTACTGTGCCCACAATTATTATTTTAAGATTGGCAGATTTAAATGATAACCGACCAAGTTAATCTTGAGTTCAGTGAAAGCACAATCCATCTGCAAAGTAAGTTCCAGTCACGTGTAAACCTGGTGCTGCAATGAGAATAATAAAAGCATTACGCCAACTTATCGTAAATTTACACGGAAAGCTCCTTTCCGCGGAGCACCTGCGAGTTCGATTCGCCGAGACCGATTGCAAAACTGGCGACAGTTACCGTGGATAATCCACCAGAAAATTATCTCGAGTACCAACCGGTGCAGCACCCCATCCATGTGGCCCACTTATCGTTAGACAATCCAGCAGCCCCTTAGAAGGGACACCGGGAGGGTCTGCAAGGCCGCCCCTGGTAGGAGTCTCCGGCGAACGCATGCGCCACCTAGAGGAAGCGGGTGCACCGATGGAGAGGGGAGTGCCTCGTGACCTTCCTCCCTCTCATTCCTTCTCATTCATTCATGCGAGCGTCCATTCACCCGTCCGGGGAGGCGCGTAAACACGGAGAGCGCACCTTGCGTCCGCGGCCGCGGAGGGTCGCGTGGGGTAGGTCGATGCGGAGGGTGGTGGGCGGGGAGGGGCGTGGGTGGCGGTCGCCGGCGCCGTACGTGTTGGCGACCCACACGCCGCCGCTGGCCTCGTGCCAACCGGGAGTTCGCAACGGGATTTCCATCCCCCTTCCGCCTCTTCACCGGTGACTCGGCTCTACTCTTTTTTTCCATTATCTTTCTCACCTACGTTCTCCGTCACTTATTACAGGGGTGGCCAAGCGTTGTATCACCGCAGCCGCGGAAAGAATCTCGAGGAGCGACCGCGTCGCTTTCGTTCGTTCGCGTTGGTTAAGAGTTGGTCTTTCTCCTGGTGTTTCGAACTTCGGGGAGGTTTTGATTTATAAGTTTCATATGCGTTGTAATCATTGATGAAATGTTAACAAATTGGACGCCGATGTGTCTCTTGTTTTTTCCAATTAACAGGCGAGGAAATCATTTTTTTAAACGAAATGAAGAATTAAGTCAATTTCGATCCCAGCCTGCAGTGTTTCTATTCGGAATTAGAATTTTCATTTATAGAATTTATCATCAACTAGCGTCATTTTAGATCAACTAAGCTGTGATAGATATTTTTACGGAAAATTGCTATAAATAAGGATATGAATAAGGAATGGAGACTTAAAACTGATACTTGTGAAAGAAAGTTTTACCTAAAATAGATATTGAAAAGAATAAAGGAGATTTAAAAACAGCTAAGTCCGAGTCGGGAGATGGCAGAAGAGGAGGGAATAACTAGGATTTTCGACTTTTCTTCTTCAGTATCTTCTAAATTACGTGTTTGGGAAGAATTCTCCGACAGAAGTCCTTGGACTTGAGTTAATCATAGGGATGGGAGGTGAAAAAGGAACAGGAACTAGGGTAATGGAGACCGAACGAGCGTACTAAATTTGCTGTTTATGCTGAAACACTGCCCAGACTAGAAGTCAAAGTAAATAGCAGTAATGTGTAAACATAAATTTGAAGCAGCTTTTCTATGTCACCGTTGTACCCTTTACGTAACCCGACAGAAGAAGAGTAATCTTTGAATCCTGCGAAACTCAAGTATTATCGCAATTTATTTTTTGACACGTAGTTTAGAATTTGTGTAGGGTGACCATTGATCCCGCTTTAGCCGGGACAGTCCCGTATTTTGATGATGAGTGCATATAGTGGTGTATCTGTTCCTGATTTTGATCTACTGTACAGCGTGATATTCCGCAAGCAATGCTGTATTTTGAATTTATTATTATGATCAGGGCTACAGATTGGCTTTATACCCGGTTGTAGTCATTAGAGGAGGAAATGGAAAAATGTACATGGCATTCACCCTATTCGGGAAGAAAACCCCTCCACTAAACCTCTTGAAGTCAGTTCGTCGTACAGTGATTATCAACAACTACAAGTATTCCAACAAAAATAAGCAATTTTACAAACAAAATTTCGATATGCTCCTAGTAAAAATTAGTAGTAAAACAATTGTTTATACACTTAATTTACAAACACAATATTATATTTCTCTCAGTTTACAAATTTTTCTTATTTCTATTCACTAAAACATTGAAGGGGGAAAAGGTTCGAAAACTTCTGGAGGTAAATTACTCAAATATTCCGCGGTTGAGAAATTAATATTTGCAAATTTCTTTTATCTGTTTGAGTGTGGAAACACTATATTTGTGATCCTCTCTCCAGAGATAATCAGTAAGTTTTCGTAAGTTCTAAATTTTTCTTTTCGTAAATTTGTAAGTTCTACTCTTAGATAGATTCTTTCATAGAAGATCTTTCAGTTATAGTTTTATAAAGCTTCATTTAGCTTTCTGTTTTCCGTCTTGTTTCTATTTTTCTCTATCTAGGTCTTGGATGATGATAGTGACTCTTTCGCTTTTTCTTAGGTTTCTTGTTGAATTCTAATTGAATGCTGCCCTTTTTCAACTTTATCAGTTATAAATATTGCACTTTTCAAGTAGCGAAATTCCGTTACATAAAAAACGTTCTTAGAACATTGTCTGAATGTATACACCAGGAAATAGGTAAATTCCCTGCGAATGAGGAAGAAATGGGAAGTTGTTTCGAAAGAGGAGACTTGGTGGTCCTACTGTTCTGACCTCTCATTTTATAAGATAGATAGGATTTAATGGTTAGTTGCCTATAAGCCAGGGGCAAAGTTTTTCCGAATGAGATCATTATAATCTGCTCACCCTTGATTATTGCGTGACTTCTTTCTTTTTCCATTTTATTACTCTTTAAACAGAATCTGCGACTTTTCGCCTGCAGCTTTCACCTCCCAATGTCTATTTTGTTCACTCAAAGCAATTACGTCGTAGAAATTCTCCTTGATTTGTATTAATTTTCAGTGGTACACTATTCGAATAGGAAGGGGCTTTTCATTACTTGCTTACCTATTTATTAATTTAGAATATATAGTTATGGTTGGCCATGTTACCTTATGAAGGAAATCCCTCCGAATCTACTTGTAGGTAATACATTGTTAACATCATCAATAATATAACAATAATAATATTTATATATCAGTATAATGTCAATTTACACAAAGTATGTGAAGCGTACATAAATAAGGCTTAAAGCTACGTTAGGCTATACTGAGGCTGAAGTATCATTTTCTTATTATGAGGCTCGCATTTTATAAGAGTAAAATACACTAGACAAAGATACTTTGAATGTATTGTTTACAATTCTCGGAGAAAGACATCCATGTAGTCCATAATTTAAGTTACTCTAGATTTGAGTTTATATTTTGTATTTTAACAATTTTTGGAATTTTTATGAGAAGTGCTCTAGTTGAAGGCATTCCATTCCCGGTTAAATCTATTGTTTAATGAATATTTCACCATGTGCTCTTTGCGTTCCTTGATAATGAGATTTCTATCGTCTCGTCCAACATTGTCTTGCTTACCAAATTCATTTACGCAGAGCGTTGTAATTATTCTTTCACTTGCAGCCTCTCCATTGTCTATCAATTGTCAGTTAATTTAAAATGGGTGCCTCTCGAACCAGCCAAGAGAAGAAGATTTTGTTTACTTGTTACTATGTGTCACAAAAATGGACATCCGTGCCAGTAGGTTATTCTTAAACATTCGACTCATGCTTTTCCTTTTTGGAATAGCTGTTTATGGTTTAAATGCCAACGAACTAACAAACGGGTTAATGGAGAAATTAGTCGCATTCCAAGTCCGATGGACATAAAATGTTTTACTGCTTCTTAAGTATAACAGTTAAAACTGTTGGTCTGCTTCCGTTCTCTCTTCGTCTACAGCGACATTTCTTTTGGCATTGTTGAAGGACAGACGTTATTCCAAAAAGCTCTCTCAAGAGGGAATCGATATTTTCAGCTAGGAAGACTTGCGGAATGTTTTTAATATAATTTACTGTTGTTTTTTAGTTAAAAATAACATTCCGAGAATTCTGTGTGTTTCCTGCCTGCGATTCTTGTTTTGGTATTCAAAGCGCTGGAAAAAGTAAATAAACAACTACACATAAAAATATAAGGTGGGGGATCATTGCAGAGACTTTAAATTTATTCTCTTATACTATGCGTATAGAAAATATTTGTACTTTGTGTAAGTATCGATTGGTAAAAGAGATTATAGAATTTGTCATACATTTTTTCGCGTTGAGGTATATTGAACATTATTGGGAGGGAAATGTAAAACATCCTGTGATAATATTTGGGAGTATAATGTTCGATTTGAGTACGGTAATAAAAGAGTGACATTGAGATAGACGTTGAGAAGATGAGATATATGAATAAATGAATGAAATATAAAAAGAACGGGTCACCCGGTCGAAACGTGCTTCACATATTGGTTTGCGAGGAAAACGCTTTTTAAGCGTATTTCTTAATAATTGAATTTTCTTAATATTTGAATCATCGTCTCTATGTTGTTATAATTTATTCAAGTGTGAACTTAAAATAATTCTGACACAGCTTACAAAATCCAACGTATATTTCTGTTATTGAAATAATAGTCAATTTTGGCGAAATTGTGGGATTGGTATTTTATTTAAGTCCTCGTATCCGTATATATATGCCTCATATTTTGGTTGAATTTTTTCCATCCTGATAAATGTCTCTCTAAATGAGCTCAGTCCTCATCCCGCAGTTTGTTTGAATTCTCATTCACTTACTGTAAATACTACAAAAACTTGGGACGGGATGAGGCGACTACATAATATGAATGATATGAGGCAGTTTGTCCAGGATGCTAAGCGTGGAAAAGTCCGCCTGAGGTCGCACAATAACTCCTCAAGTAACACTTTTAGCTTCGGTAGCAAATGACTTGAATGAATACCATTAATCAACATCATTCATACCTCAGTGTCTTTCATATTATAGCTGCCATGGACAAGAGTCAAAAGTATAAGAACGACATTTTTTTTTCTATCTTATAACCAAATACGAAGGGATAGATCCTATTTATCAATTTAGGATCGCAGAGACGTTGTATTTGAGGAAAAGAAAACTCGGAGAAATAGTTAAGAAGAGCTATTATCCTTTGCAGTTGAATAAATTGGATAAATCCTATTCATTAAAGTATTATTTCAGGAACATTGGTATTCGAGGAAAAGAAAACTCGGAGAAATTGTTTATAAAAGCTGCCTCTCATGCCACTGGTTCTACTTCTTTGAATTGATACTTCTTAACGGTTGCCATTGGTTACTCTTGCAGAAACCTGGCACGGTTCCCTTGAAAACGTTGATATCCGCTGGCGCAAAAAGTGAAGTTTTCTTGGATTATCAATGGCGTGGGTGTTGAGAACCGCTGTTGGTATGATCGGTGTAGAGGCGATATCTCTTGGCTTACGTATGACCCTAGGCGCCCCCTTAGCTTGAGGTAGGACAAGATGCAGCGTGGGAGTGCTCGCGTGCGTTGGACACTCGCGTGAGGAGAGGCCGTAGGAATGGGCGGCTCCCCTAGGTGCCCCGGGATCGATTTCCGGCTGCCAGAAGGTGGCAGGACCGTATTTTCGACCTTTTCCTGACCCCAGCTCTTATTTCTCGAGAGTCGACTTTGGCAGCCCCTCTGGTGACCGTGCAGCAACAACACGCGAGCTGAATGGGAGTGCATTTTAGTGTAGGTCCAATCTATACGACAGGCCACGTTATGAATCATTCGGGTCATTAAGAACCGCGTAAATTATATCATCTCCTTTCTTATCAGTCGATCCATAACTGTTTTATGTGGATTATTTTTTCTCGAAAGTCCAAAATACGTAAATCATTACGCCCGACATGAGTGCCAGCCAGCTAGGAACCTTCAATTTGATCATCCATAGAACCGAAGTATGTCTGTATTTACTAATTATTTAAATAAGAATTTCATAAGGGTGATACCACGGCTAACGAAGACAATCTGTTTTGGAACTGCAACTGTTAACCGAAACTTTATTTCCCATGGGTTTCTCTAGAAAATTGTTTAATTTGTTGTGAATGGTGATCACTGTTTACAGATAAGTTTTATAAAATAGTTATAAGTCACGAAAGAACAGCTCCTCATATTTTTTCGCCAACAATCTTTAAAATTAACCCAGCAATCAATTCATCTTTTGAGAACTTCATATTTATTCTTTTATTATCATGATGAGGGAAAATACGATTCTTTAAATTTTTTTCACTACATTAGTTTCATACAATCGGGAAAAGGCTGTATTTTGCTAGAAATAATAGTTTCTATAGCTAGAGAGAAGATAATGATAAAAATAATGGATGAAAGTTGGGATTTACAAAAGAACATAATCGGTGTGAGAGGCAGTAACAGCTGGCTGGCAGAATATGATTCCTTACTTCATAACATACACTGAAGTTAAATGCTTCAGGTACGTGTGTGGAAGCAATTTCTATTTTTACTGAATTAGTGAAATTATTACTGTAAAATTTTCATGCTCTCCAATACCTGTTATTCTGTTGGGAAGTTTCTCACACGCGCTTGAAGTGAGCGTGGGAGAAATGTTAGTAGAGTCCGAAAGTCAGCTATAAACTTCGTTAAACGCAAAATTCTTTATTCGGGTTACTTACTAGTTATCATTATATTACTTGACGAAAAACTATTTCGATATAGATCACCGTGGTGGTTTTCCTTTTGAGGATATGTATAACGAATTAGATATTTGCCTTCTTTTATCGTCTTTCTTCTCCCATAGCTTTATCGCATACAGGTTGTCCCGGATCATTTGGGAATTCCCGGTAGAAAATAATGTGAGATTCTCTAAGGATAGTGTATGTTCTTACTCTAAAAACTCCTATCAGTACGTCCTTTCGTACTGCGTATCAGTGCTAAACTTTGGCTAACTTTCGACAACAACTTACGTTTTGTATTTAACTTTCCGTTTTCTTAATTACTGGATGAAAAATATTTATTTTTTAAAACTCATTTCTTTGTGCCTTCAAGAACATCCATTTATTACAAGAAGTACGAAGGAATTGACCAACACACAGAACCATGTCACAAACAGGAAACTCTCATTATTTAGATTTATTTTTATTTAAATTTATTTTCTTAAATATTTTTACTGTTGATGGCTAGCAAGATAACGATTCTTCCACCGAGGTCGGATTTGATGTAATCATATCATATTGTTATTAAAATTACTGGAATAGAGTCACAGGTTAACTTTATATACATAATGTTTATGTTCAAAATTTTACTACCATATTTTCGAAAACCTCCCTCGATGCATACATTAATTTCTTTCTCCAAGTCCTCGGCCTTGTCGTTTACAATTTATGCGAAAATTGTGCGATTTGCCGTCACAGCTGTCATGTCCTAGTTGATGCAGTTTTCTCTCGAATTGTTTGGTGAAAAATTCCTTTTACTCGTTCTTCGATATCTTCTTATCTTCTTTATCAAGCAGGTTCCATTGTATTGAAGGTTATCTCAAAATTCATTTTAGAGATTAAATTCTCGTAATAATCAGAGGGGAAGCATGCTTTTACTATAAGATACTAATTTCCGGAGATAAAAGAGGAATCTCCAATATTGTCGTTATGTGAAAGATAATTTTGAGAACTTTTTTTAACCCAAAATGAAATGCTTTCGTGTCACTGTCTTTAGATTATTTTTAATAGCTTATTAAGTTAAAATAAGTTTAACTGAAAACAAATTTGATAATCAACTGCGTACAGAAGGTCTTTCGATTCTATTCCTGGACGTGAATGATTCTTCATATCGTGTCTCTGATGTTTTCAATATTTGAGAATAGTATTGTGAAAAAGTTTTGATGTGAATAACAGTTTTGAGGCTTGATGATTTTCTAAGGTTTGAGTTCGATTAGTTTTCACCAGGTATTGCCGCATATATTTATTTAAGATTTCTTATTGTTTTTCCGAATTACTTCATTTTTGTTTCACAGATTACGAATTTGTGAGAGTCATACAAGGGAGATTGTAAACATTATTCTTAATGCTTTCTTAGGTCCACACTTTCATGAATATTCATTTCGATGATAAGGGTTATTCAGCCACGTGCAGCAATGCACCATTACCATTGTATTCCTTCACGTTATTTACAGATTCATAGGTCATAGGTGTTTAGAGCCACGTAAGATCTCCCAAGTCATACTACTTTGCCATCTAGGATGGCATTACGGTGATGTACTGTTTTTAGATGGTGGTCGATATTGTCTTGAATATTATTTACGTGAAATAGTTGCATAAATTTTTGATGAAGTTGAAATGTAGATTTTCGTGCAAAGTTTAATTTTGTTTGTGAATAGAAAGATTACCGATTATTTATTATAACCTTCATTTTATATTATATTAGCTTCGTACTTTACGGTAGGTCTATGTTACCTGGAATTCCCGATTCAACGCCCACTTTATACTTTTTCACTTTTATTCTACCTTCAATTACTTTTCTTAGCAGTTACCTCTCCTCTCATTATTTTACCCACTCATTTGCTCTGTCGTCGCGTTATCATTACGTTACGATGGAAATATATAACGCTAATATATTAGATAATCTGTGAATTTTTGCATTTCTAAGGCATCCTAACGCCTTGTCAGTCCCCTTTCATCGGGGTCTATACGAAGCGGAATATTTTATCTTTCCATCCGCCAATTATAAATGAATATTCAATAATTGAAGACGACGATAAAGTGCTTTCCTTTGGTAATTTTTTCCATATTTTCTTGTAATTTTGAGTCAACGAAGGGGGTTTTTTAAATAATTATTTTTTTAGATAATTTAATAATTAAATTTTTAAATAATGAATAATTAAATAATTTTTAAATTGATAAACAATAAATAATTAAATAATTTTTAAATTGTTAAATAATTTTATTTTAAATAAATATTTGATTTTTTTATTTTAAATAATTAAATAATTTTTAAACTGTCCTAAACTTCTTAGGATTTAGACCTACTATTTATGTACGCGCGCACAAATGTCAACTCCTTAATCTCTGATGATGCAATTTAAATTTTCCATTTTATGTGTTGCATACTTTTAGAATGGAGGATGGTGGAATACGTAATAGTAGCTTTACCTTATAAATTAAAATTAAATTTACGCGAGGTTCATTAAAATTAAATTTACGCGAGGTTCCGCTGTCAATAGTTTGCTGCAATAATTCTCTTTAATTTCTCCATCATCGTTTATAAACTCAAATGCAGTGCAGCTTCGGAGCAATAAAATTAAGTCGTCAAATTTTGCAACTTTGATAACTTTGTTAAAAAATTATTGCATTCAGTATTTCCATCATATATCCGTAGCAACTTACAATCTCGCTCTCGATAGGAAGTATAACGCTTAATGCTTGTAGATAAAAAGGGTTCTTATCAATTGATTGCGCAAATCACCCACGACAAAGATAGGAAACACGTGTCTAACTTTTCGGTATCTCGGCTCAAGATGTTGAAGCAACGTAAAGGTAATTGAGGTAGATAAGAAATATCAACAGCCTGGGGGAGAATTTTCCGGATAAGCTACGTTTACGCGGAATTTTATAAAATCGATTGAGGGTATAAAATTAAAGAGGGATGATTTCTTATTTTTTTATATGCTCTGGAGTTGAGGTTTAAGTTTTGGTAATTGTTGGGAGCTTATTTTACCTTTTGATCTCTCCGGAATCAAGATCCTCGGTTATTAATGTTCTAAAGTAGAAAAATATTTATCTTGTTCGATCAGGAAATATCGTAATCTATAAATCTTCAGAAGGTAGCCGATCAAAATCTTACGTTATTTACCCTTTCTTGGGCTGTGGGAAGGAAATTTTTCACAACTCGTGACTCAGGACTTCTCTTCTTTTATTTGGTTTGAATATAATAATGTTTGAATATAATAATATTTGGTTTGAATATATAATATAAACATTTTAAATATTTAACAGCCATTGTAACTACCATGAAATTCCTAGGAACAAATAGGGAATCATTTACTTGTTGATTTCCGTAATTATCTAAGGAAATATATATTTTGTGAAAGCATCTCGCATCATATGAGACTGCTCCGTGTACCTCCTGGGTTCGAACTTCTTTTCCCCACTTCTTTGGAAAGGATAGGTAAACGAATTTCGTAATCATATCTGTATAAGTGAATGAACTAAGACGTTATTATTTGTGGAATTACTTCCATCGCCAATCAGCTGTTTTTTATTTTTATTCTTCTTTCATGCTGCTTCTGCTCCTTGCTATAGGAATCGGTAAATTTTGTGAATGAATGTATGCACAGGTCATCCTTGAGTGGAGTTCCACAGAATATTCACGTGTTGATGATAGGCCTGTTTTAAATGGTATTCGGTAGCCCTTCGTAGAATCCAGCTCGACCCCAAAGGGTTGGATGGCTCAGCAGTACCTGTCGCTGTGGGCGCGCGCTCTTCAGGGGTTTCTTGGTTTGTTTTGTTCAAAGGAATGCGGTAAAGGGTAGGTGAGAAAGGCGTTAGCGACTAATGAAGAAGCAAAGAGTTAGGTGGCCTCGAATTTTCCACAGCTTTGGGTGCTAGTCCCTTTCGAGTGCGCTCTTGAAAAGTGTTAGGGTACGCGTTTTATGCTCCTCCGTCTAAATTTAATTTTCTTCCTCCCCCATTTCCTGCATTTCCTTGTCTTCCCCCTTTTCGTTACCCTTTCAATCAGTTTCCTATTCCTTCCTCTGCTAGAGTGTAATCAAAGGGAAAATACATAACGTAAAACATCTTTAGTGTCTGTCCTCATCAAATTAATATCTTCTCTTTGATGTGAAGGTGCCCAAGCGTTTCCGCTCTTCCCGGAAGTGTCGCTAAAAAAAGGCCTCGAGATGGTGGAGTTCCGATTTTTTATGGTCGTTCTTATGTCCCTGTGTGTTCGTTCTGTTGGCTCGGAATACAATTCGAGGAATGCCGAAAGTAATAAATGGAACGGAATTCGTCTAACGCATTGGATGCTCTGACACTTCAGTAAGTTTCAGCTCTATGAAGTGGAACTGTTTTGCGAATTGGGGCATTTTCACTGTTTCAGTAGCAATCCTATCTTTTTATCTTTAACTCAATTACCCCTAAACTTTCTCCGATTCAGAGTGAATCGTGTTGCGAGTACTAATTACGACCTAAGAAATTGATTGATTGTTTCATTAAATGGGTATCGAGCCTTTGTCCGATGGTATTGCATGAAAAACCCATATTAAATATTTCAATCATGTTTATTAAAATCTTCCAGAACGAAATTTTATGATTTATTAATTTGTTAATTGTTTAATGTTAGGTAATGAATATGGGGTGAATATTGGTGATTGTTAGCATAATGACGGCTGTTCTAGAGGAAGGGATTTCTTGGTTAGGTGAAGTGCGGGAGACTTTTTCCTGTGACCACTACGGTAGCCGTAAAGGCTTGTCTTAAACCCTAAAAAATCTGGAACCATGTCGACAATTTAAAATATAACCATTGATAATTATTGGCGTATGTTTGCGGTAGATATAATGTAAGAGACTGTATCCAAGCATGGAGCCTAACTGCAGTTTTGATTAATAATAATAATTTCTATATTTTCAAGAAGTATTTTAGGAAGGAAACATATTAGACGTAAATTTTGACTGTTTAATTTTCTCACTCGAGAACTTTTGCCCAAATCCGATAAAATTTCCATTCTATAGCTAGCCACAATGCAAATTCTGAAAAACCTATTACTCAAGAACCAATACAACAAGCCAACGTTGAGTGCAGCTCTATCCAGTATCTAAATCGTAAATATTATTTTTATTTATAAATGGACAATTGGTACCTGATAACTGTCATTAATGAGATAACTGTGATAAAGTCAACTAGTTTCAAGAAGTCATCTCAAGAAGTTTCCGATAACTTACTTATTCCCAACCTCGCACAACAATCATGAATACACATCTCGTATATAGTGTGAATTGGCTTATGTATGTTTCTGTGATAAAGTTATGCAATTCATAACTCGATCTAAATCCGAGTTCTAACCCAAGTTGGTACATACGTAGTTATAGGAATTTTTTTGGGAATCGTTCCGCCTGAACATTTCAACGGAAGTAGGTTTTCAGATCGCTAGCACACGTTTAGCTATTTTTGGAATGGTATCTTTGAATACGTGGGTGTGCTTGATTGTGAGCCTTCTAGTTCAGTAAGTTTCCTCCTTATCGATGATTAGATTGTCTTTGAACAAAACCTGTTTACTAAGGGGCTGAGGTAGCATTTTGACTGTTCAATTTTCTCCTTTCTCAACGCTTCCTATAAAGAAATAAATTTTCATCTTCAGGGCTTAGTTTTAATCTTTCCTCAATGCTTTACGGAGAGTTGAAAGCAAAAACTAGCGTAAAGTATTGTGCCTTCGGTTGTATGTCGGAGTTAAAACCTCTAGCATCTGTAATCCATATTTTTTTGCCTTATTTCTCATAGATTAATTAAGAAACAGAAACTGTATAAACATCGCTTACTGCAAACGCAGTGCAAGATAAAAAAAACACTTGCGCTGCACTGCGCAAGTTCAGCGCACTGCGTTTTTTTTATCTTTTATTACATAAGTTTGTGTTATGTATATGTTATCATTTAGAATATAATCATTATTGATTAGGAATATTGAAAAGCTTGACTAAGCTTGACTATTGTGATAGGTTATTGGGATCGAAATTAAGTTGTCACAAAAGATATGGAAATTTATAGAATACGCTGAAATTTTTAAATGGTTCGGGGAATCGCTCTTAATCTGTTATTTCCATGTATAGAGGGATATTTCATTTGAAATTGATTCCAATTTAAATGAAATAGTAATTCGTTATTGGACTAGAGAAAAAAGAATAAGTGATATGAACATTCATTGAAAGATAATTCCAGAGATATTTTACAATGGTCTCAGCTATTTTTTCTCACTAGCAAAACTATTAAGTGCATCTTCTATTATAAATAGAAGCTTCTCCGGATGTAGAAAACACAGCCTAAACTACAGGGGCCACAGGCATGACCTTTATCTGCCCCAATGACAGGGACGCTTCAAGATTATTAGAAAATCGTTCCTAGAGACCATGGGTTCCATACCAGTGGGCCCAAATAATGTGAATCTTCCCCTAAGAATACATTATGCGGATTTTCGAAATTGTTTTGATGCTCTTCCCGAAAACATGGAAAAGTTTAATCTTAAACATGGAAAAATGTCGGCACGTGAACAGAAGTCACTTAATAAATTTTATATACGAAGTCGACCATTTTCTCTAACGATCCTTGGTTCGACGCCATAGCGATTTATGCGTTATGCCATTTAATTCAAATGGGGAATAAGGCACAATTTTTGAGGACCTTCCCGATATCGTATAAACTAGAAATTTTGCATAAGGTTTTGAGGGGTTTCTTCCACAATGTTATGTGCAACGACAATTCCCGGAATGGTTCTGGGTTCGACACCAAAGATCGGTGACATTTCTCATATAAAAAGCATGGGGCGATTTTAAATATTTTTATGAAGTACTTCCCGAGAATAGAAATCCAAAATCCTGCATATGAACAGTCATATGTATTATTTATGATCGCAGTCGAACCTTTCGCTAACGATCTTTGGTTCGACGCCAGAGCGCCATTTGCATTCCACCATACAACACTTAACGGGTTACGTTAGCATATATTAGGATCGTCCTGATTTGATATCGACTTAAACTTCTAAATTTTGGTATAGTTTAACTTACGTAACGTAATCTGCAACGACATATACTAAGAGTGTATAGGGTTCGACACCAGACAGGCTACATTTTCCCGTAGGACATTCACTAAGGTGAACTAGGAAATTTTCTTTCAAGCATGTTCCAAAATAAAAGGTTATTGATTGAAATTTATCATCCAGTAGCTTGCAGTATGCAACTAATTTTTACTAGCGAAATATATAATCGAGGATCTGTTCTTTTCATCGTTTTCTTCTGATAATTATTGAATTAATGGCTTTCAGCATTATCATTGCTAGTTACTTTATCTTTATTTATAATATATTATTCTCCCTTTTCTGAGGTAACGTAGAGATTAACTTAGGAATGTTTTGCAAATAAATTTGAGTTCCCTTTTTTTTAATTATATATTATTACGGCCTTAAGATTGTCAACTTTTCCTCTCTACACCAGTATCCGGTTTATCATATGTTCTTTTTAGGGGTTTTACTTCTCATTTAAACGGAAACATAACTTTGTGCAAATTAATGCGTTTTGAACAAGGAATGAAATCCTTTTGACATCATTAAGAGAAAGTTAATATGAACGATTATTTGCTTGGGAGGTCTTAGTTCCTCGAATATATATTTCGAGATCCTCTTGCTCCTCCTAATGATAATAATTTTTCATCTTCGCATGTTTTTTTGTTCTGTCTGGGAGGAAAGTGGAACGCAGACTGCTGACGTAGCTCTAAATATGTTGTATAGATTTTTCTTCCGCTTTCCTTGGAGCCCCCACATAACGTAGACCTTATTTTTTCCCGATGATATTTTTATTTCCTGTTGTTTTTCAAACTTTGTCAATTGAAATTAATAATGTTTCCTTCTTCCCCTCTTCTCCGAGCATAATAAAATAGTCAACTTTATGGGCTATAATTCCTATAGATTAAAAGCCCGTCAAATATGGCAGAGGTCCAATGAAATCTCTGTATACATACGTATTTTTATCTCCACCAGTCTTTCATAAATTACTTAAGCGCCACTTCATCTCTTCCATCCCCGCTTCTTTTTCCTTTCCTTCTTTTTCACTGCCCGAATTTCTTTTCTTTGCCTTTCTTTTGAAACTCCGTCATTTGGTGCCCTTTCTTATAAGTTATTACGTATTCAAAGTGGTTCCTGGAACATCCGAGGGAAAGTTCGAAATCTGTGATATTTTTATCATTAAGGGAGTTAAGAATTTTTATTTATTTTAAATTTTAGACTAGGAAAATGGCAAATCCAGTAAAATTCTGATCAAGCCTTCCTTAATTCAAGGATTCACAAAAAACTCCATAGTTTCAATGTATGTAAGATGCTGTTTACTGAAAATTAATCATTGAGGAATCGACTAAGATTATCGTATAGACCGGATAAAATTAACCAGATTGTTCAGGGTGTATAAAAGATACTTTCGTCAAGGTATGAGACAGACCAGCTATTTTTTATAGTAATATTTTACACATACCGTTCACGAGAACTATATGGTTATTGATGATATTGATTAATTTTGTTTGACGCTTGTCATGAATGTAGTTTGGGAAAATTTGGAAAATAAACAAGATACTCAAAATTTAAAAGTGACAATTTTCTACTATTGAGCGTTATCTTACGAATTTTGGATCGCTTACTCTACGAATTCGTTCTTATAGAGTGCTAATATCTTCGTAAATGTTCCACATTTTGAACAATTTTTCTATTTAACTACTATGCTTATTCCTCCAATTTACATCTTTTAGGAAAACTTTGGTTCACACTTACGCAATAATTTCTGTATTGCATACGCAAAAAGAATGATTTTCAGTATAAATATAGCAATGAATTATAAGATATTTTGAAAAAACTTCGCGAGGAATTAACTTTTACATTCAAATATTATAATTTTCATTTATTATCCGAAACAACGTTCTGCATATTCTCCATGTTTACTTCGCATACTTCAAGGTCGGTGGCTAACTTTCCCAGGTGGAAGACCGCACGGTTCGCAAAAATCTTTCCCATTTATGTCATAGCTTTGCATATTATGTATCATACATTTAGTATTGTTAATTTAGAATACTATGGAACATTGACGTTATACTCCAATTATTTTCGTTCTCGCCGTTTAGCCAATTATACCCTCTGGGTTGCGTAGGTTTTTTGCAACCTTTTTCCGAGTAGGGTTTTTTCTATATTGGATGTTTTTCCCTAAGTATCCGTTAGGTTTTCATATCCACATTTCCCCGTCTTTTCTCAAGTTATATCAAATCGGTAACTTTACTAAGCAAGATGATGGAATTGATGTAAAAAGCTACTTTTTAGCGGAATTCCTGCAATAATCAAGACGTTATTTTAGCTTTAAAAATTACGCATAAATAATCACAAAAATGATTAACGTATTGATATTTTTATCCAAAGAAATTGATTTGATGTAATCAACCAAATGATTTAATTCAGCAAATTTTGAAAAGTTGTAGCGTTGTGTAACTTTGATACGATTGAAATTTCTTTCCCATTGATCAAGTCAAGGTGAGAGGTTTTAGACCCTCTTCTGTACAAATAGGATTAACATATTTAATCTATCTTCTATTTTCCTCGGGTTCCCGGATAGCCAGTTGGGCAGCGAGTTTAACTATGGTGGAAGCGGGTTGGTGGGAGCTTACATATGCGAAAGGACCTTAGCTGTCGAAGCACTTTTTAGAAGTAATACTAAACAAATACTCTATTTTCCCCTTATACTTACAATAGTTTTCTGTTATTCAATTTTTTTATTTTAATTAAACTATAGCGTTATTTTGTTCCCATTCTAGACTTCTTTAAACTTGAAGATAAGGAATGACATAGAATGAAGTGAAGTCAGTAGGGTTTAGGAATTATTCAGTAGTATTTTCGTAGAAGACTCGATTAAATTGAAATTGAAGATTGAGGCGATGGAAGCATAACTCTCTTTCACTTTCATCCTTCTTTGCTGTTCTATCTATTATTTGGCATTTAATTTTTAATACAGTAGTTGAAATCAATATTGAAATTGGATGGAATCCAAACATGTCTCACTAATAGCCTGCATAGCCGCCAAGTTAGCGATTCACTGCTTTCTTGCAATCCGGATGGAGTACATTTCACTTTCATGTACAAGTATTCCTAGCACCATTTTAAATATGAAATTAACAAAGACTTAATAAACCGTAAATGATAATATATGCGAGTGTAGATTGAGATTCTCCTCAATGTAATACTCAGTAAGGGCAGTACTCGCATTTTTTGTGGAAAAGGACAACTACCGTTAACTCGAATTATAGTAATACTAACTCGGAGGAACTGCCACTGTTTAAATTGCTCGCCATCTTCCATAAGAGGTCTTACACCTCGGACGTAGATGAGTGGATAGTCACATACGAATGGGCGTTCGTTGTGCGAAAAATTGCAGGTGGAGATTTGCCTTTTATGGGTAACGGATTTCATCGTCAGGTGCCCAGGGAAAGTAGATCGGGAACATGCAAACGGATTAATTGGCCGTGATATAATTAGGGAGATAGCGCTCGGCTGGATAATTCCCTTCGGAACATCCTTGGTTCGAGCGTGGCACTTGGACTGGGCACCGGACGGAGGTGAAGGTCGCACCGGCTCTAGCACGTGTCGTTTGGAATTTGCCATCCCACCGCCATTTTCATTCCAAACTTCTTGCAAAATCGAATTATTTGTCGCTCTTGGTCTTCGGGAATTACGTCATTGCTTCGGTTTCGTTATGTTATCTACCAAAGTGTTTCATCATATGGCGAAGCGATGGTTGAGAATTTGTTTTTCGGAGAAATAAGGAAATTATTTTTATTTCATTCCTTTAATCATAAAAGAATATGTAAGTCGAGCGATAAGCTCAGTGAAATGTTTAATATCCTAAATTAGACATCGCGAGGTTATTGTGAACATTTATCTTGCAAAGGTTTAGGTGATGGTGTATTCGCTCAAAAAAGCTAATGGAGAACCGACGGATACCCGAAAAGTTTCTACTCGATCCACGAGTAACTATTTATTACTATGCATCTAATACTCAATACTGCTCAATAACCGAGTAATCAATAATGCTAAAAAAAATTGAAATTCGTATGCAATCAATAGTTCTGCGGTGAAAATTTTCCCATTTGCGTAAACACTATTTTTTATCAGAAAAAAACTTAGCAAAAATTGAGAACTTCGCGTTGACGCTACCGACAATTTTTGCTATAATTACTACATCTCGTGGCACACTTATCAACACTGGCAGCACACTGATGTCTCGCGGCACACAGTTTGAAATACACTGCATTAGACGTTTGGTAATTAGGAAAGGAGTCATACCTACGATATATCGAGTGCCTCCTTAGTGTTCGTCTCCATTGATTACATTCGTGTTCCTCTTCACGTCGATTTGAAAACATGGTTTCTTTTCTTTTATAAAGGGGAAGCTGTATTCGTTGGAGAACGAAAATATATTGGATTAGAAAAAATTACGCATATCTGGAAGTCGGCGTGGACCGAAATTTCGACCACACTGAGAATTATTTACATTCTTCCTTTGCCAGTCTTGTAAATGTTAGTCTCATTCCAATAACTTAACGGTACCAAAATATTCAAACGTTATATCAAGAACATTTTTGGGATTTTAAAATGGTTGAAATAGTAATTTTAAGAACAATTAAAATTTCATATTCTATGATCAAGAAAAGAATCATCATATTACATCATATAAAAATCGCTCTGTTAATTCTTGGGAACCTAATTGGCCACTTCAGTTCTCAAAATCTTTCTTCCTATCTTGCGTCTTGCACATAAGAGTTGGATATGAAAAATGTCTAATAGTCTCAAGTTTAAGAGACCAAAAGTCTCAATCTCGCCCTTAAATAATTATCATTTAATCTTTCGCTCCATTCTCATATAATCATCTTTCATGTATTCCCTCTTATCGTTCAAACCTCATAATCCTATTCGAAATATATTATTTGTCAACGGTGCATTATGATAGCTTTAAACAATTATTTACGATTCTTCCTTTGGAAGTAATTAACATTTAAGCTTTTATAGTTGGCTGAAAATATCAAAGATACTCGATCTACACTACACCCGATAACCGATGCTTCGATTCGCTTAGAAAAACTTTGTGCATTTGAGCCAATCCCATTTTCAAAAGACTTTTATGTATCGTGTTTCTCTCTAAATTACGTACTCCTTGTATGTACGGAAGTTCTCGGAGAAGTTGCATTGGCTCATCTTGGGCCATAGTTTGGACTAGTTTTGACTAGTTCTGGGTTTATTGTCCTTACGATTCTGAGGCCTGATACGAAGGAAGAAAGTCGTTGCTAGGCAGGAAAACCATGGGAAACTACGAAAAATATTTTAATATTCTCTCTGGACCTCACAAGTTTGCTTTCGGATTCCGGGTTTGTGTATATAAATACTGACGTAGGAATAAGGAAAGTAGTGGGTCGGAGCATCCATCACCACGAGGATTCTCGTTGGTAATGAATGATATCCTCCAAAATCTCAATTTCACCGTTATTAGATTTCGCTTATGGTTATTTCCGAGTGATTTTAGCGCATTAAAAATGTTCCGCTCGGTAGCGCTTCCACTCGATCGAACCTCTCTGGCAGTAGTAAGTCGACGGAAAATGTTCACGAATCCACATATTCTTAAGGTGGATGGCGTGGTATCGTTTCTCATCAGTGCAATGAATATCGCGCTTCAAATGCTTCTTGTAAACATGCGCAAAGTTAGCGTTTAAAACACGACATAGCATCCTTTTAAATGGTAGCTGTGGGAACGTCTCAAGCTTCCGGAAGAATTTGATTGACATAACGGGTCTTTTGGAGAGTAGTAGGAGGGCGAGGAAGGAAGGGTGAGGGGCAAAGGCATGTGGAGGGAAGAGGGGCTATTTCCTCTTCTCGAACTGAGGGAAAATATCTTGCCAAAAGCCTCGCTATCTATCCATTGAGGGCGCTCGGTGCCCATGGCGGATGTTAGGAGCGCTCAGGTTCCGAAAGACACGCATTGCTCATTCGGCGTCGGTGTTGAGTGCTGCACTTTGTGCCCTTACCTACTCCCTCCCGTTGTTTGGGTGGTAGTTCATTTCCCGAATGTTTTTCACGTCGGACCGCTAGAGAAATAATGTCCTCAACATTCGCCTATCCGAAGACCCCGATTTCCTACTTTGGGCATTGCTCTCATTTTCAGGCTCGTTTCGCTTCGGCCTCATCAAAAGCTGCTAACCGCTTCGTTGACGTCATTCGGCAGTTGGGAGTGATGTGTCCATTTGTAAGTTGAGAAATGTTTATTTATTTATTTCCGCGACTCGGAGTTGATACCTCCCTTACCTTGCGGGTACCTCTGATGCTCTGGATTTCCATCGCCGCTGCTAAAGAGTCCCATCCGTGAACCCAAGTTCCAAGCAAATTTCCGCTAGAATTCGTTTGGAAAATCGTGTTTGCATAAGGAGATGGCCTCTAGCTAGGAAGTCAGCAGAGCGTGCGTCATAGTTCATGCTTAGGAATATAATCCATTAATTTCCATCGCGAAGTGCTCTGTAATCACCCAGCTTACCAGTTCTTAGATCATTCCTCGCCGTTATCTCTCACATATATATAAGGGGTGTTTTTATAATTCTTCCTCCTAGGTAATGTACTGTGAATTTTAGTTCTCGCTGGAGAACTTTATCTATTATATAATACGGTAATAATGTTTCTAATTTGAATGGTTAATTAAGGTATCCTAATTGACTTATTAACCGCTGTGTTATTTTTATGGTAATTCTCTAAGGATATACTTATCATACATCAGGTATAGAGGCGAAAATGAGGGACATTGAAAATTTATGTAATAGTTTTCACGTGATACTCAGGAAATTGATAAACGATCATTACATGTTGATTAATGAAGAACTAAAATAGTTCTCCGCGTAAAACTCGGAAGGAAACGTCCCTTCGATGTTTTCAACGGGGACATGGGCGGATCCAGAAACTTGCCGGGAGGCGGTTGATGGTTATACGATATACATTCATCTTTAAGTAACAACAATATAAGTGCCTATATTTTATCCTATTAACTGATAAAATGTAGTGTAAATCCGCCTAAGAAAGGTCTACTTGCCCCTTCTGCTCCGAAGGTTCTGGTCGCTTATTCTTTCTTTGGTAGAAACCAGTAACTTGTGCACACCTCATAGTTGCCAATTAGCGATTTCGTCGCTAGATCTAACGCCTCTCTCCTGTCAGAGAATTCCTCTTTGTTAGAACCTTCTCTACACCCTCGTAAGTTCTCGCAATTGACTTATTTTAGTAACAGTATATAGCCCTACGTGCTGTTGAGGAAACAGTTCATCTTCCATACTTAATGCGCGCAGTTTCTGAACGGATGTTCTATTTTAGAATCAGATTTTAGATGGTTTAACCACGGTTTAGGGAAATTTTCTCCGAATCTTGCTACTTTTCAGGGAGGCATCTTGCGACTTTTAAAAATTAAATTGACATCTTTACATAGGATTGATTATTCTTAATGAAATAACATCAGCGTTTAAACTTAAAATAGGAATTCATGGTAAATGTTTGCCATCTTCTCTAATTGAAGATCTCTTTACCGATATCCTGTAACTGATATTAAGGGATTCTCACGAATTGGAATATAACTATCGCACGACATTGAGATTAGATGAATCACTCGAAGCAGCCGAATTGTTGAATTTTGTAGTTTTTTTCATCTTTAAGGGAAAGGGCGAGCAAATCTTAGTTTTTCGTTGGATTACTGGGGATTGATCTCGATAAATCATTGAGTATACTTTGTAAATAAGCTGGAGTTTTAAAATACTTCAGACATCTTTGATGTCTCATTTCCGGCCATTTTAAATGTATCCTGATGTCGGGATTCGGGCTTATAAGAATCGATTTTAGTACTTTAGGAGGTGCTGGGTAGGATTCCGGTCCTTGACCCTGAAATGCCTTGATACGAAGATAATCTACTTACGTAAATTCATCTGCATCATCTTTTTGCGCCTTTTTATTCATCACGGCTTTCCTCTCACTGTTAACCAATAAAGCACTTCAATTCCTGATTTTAGGCAAGTACCTGTTTACCACGTAATAGTTAAAACAGAACGCAAGTGGATAAGCTCCTCGAATTCGTGCTTTTGTATAAATTAATTAAAATCTGTATTAGATTTAAATGATCTCGGTGATTTTTGCGTTAGCATTATCTGAAATTTACGTTTACGTCGTTGAAAATTTCTCTGAAGAGATTACCATAATTCAGTATCATTTGTTGGTTGAATTCGAATGTCATTTTTACATTAACCAATATTACAATATTCTAAATCTACATTCCTTAGTTTGAATAATTATAATTAGTAGGAAGGAGTAAGCTGATTTAATCTTCGGATGTAGTTTTCGTAAATTTTTCAATGCAGAGCTGTAGGTGTCCTTAAATATTACATTATATTGTCAATTGTCAAATCATTCAATTCTACATTAAAAACTTGAATGAGTTGCAAAACGAATGTTTAAATTTTGTTCTGGATGGCAGAAATGCTGGGATGGCTTGTCTAAAAGAATAAGGATGTTTCCCTGGTAGAAATACTGCCATGGAAATTCGCAGTCCATTTCCTTAGATGAGTCGATAAGCTCTCATTGTCCTCTCGGAAGTCCATATTTCGTGAATTTTATGACTCGAGTCGGTAAGTGATAACTTGACCGAGTAATTAAGAAGTGCAATCTCATCGCATCAAACACTTCTTCGTGTTTTCATCTCTTCACGCACGTGTGCCTCTTTATCTCACGAGCGCATCTTTCGGTTGTTTTTGGTGAAACAGATGCCGTTTTAGGCTCGGGATGTGCCATGTCATGGAGGAAGGAGAGCATGGGGTCCTCCGTGAGATTGACCGGTGGGTGACTGAATACAGGGCGGCAGGCCCGTTAAAATTTGCCCTTCTGATATCAAGGTTGAAATTCCTTTGCTGAAAACAATCTTGTGGAACGCGTGAGGAAAACACTGCTATGAAGCCGCTCCAGGGGGTTTGAACTATCTCGGGGAATATTTGGGTGGCAGGTGCCTATTAGATACTGCGAATTTCTCTTCTAGGTCTAGTAGTAGGGAGCTTATTAAAAGTTTTATGAGGGTAAGAGAAGAGGCCGATGAAGTCGATGGGTTTGTTTGATAGACTCCTTTTATCCAGTAGTCCAGTTATTGTCACGCCTTTCTTTTCTCCCAGTTACCATCATCTGTCAAAGACGAATTATCTGTAAAAATCAGATTAGATCTCTTTTGGTGCTACGTATTTTAAACTACAGGTTTAGAAAAAGGGGTTTGTAATTGTCTCCATAACTCTATTTCTTCCATTAGTTAGTTCATCGCTTTCCTCTCTCTTCCCTCCCTCGACCTCTGAGGCAGTTTTCTCTATGAAACCGTACTTTCTCATTAATACAGAGTTCACCTATCATCCAAGAATAAAACTTTTACGAAAGGGTTAAATTATTTTTTTAGAAACAACAGTTTTTAAGGGAAATTATAGTTTCTGGACATATCATCATTGGAATTTTTTAATGTCGTGAAAAACTGTGCGTAGGTACTCCAGGAATGCTACATATGAAATGTTGTGCAACATTGTGGTGAAGTTACATCATTTCGTTATGAGTTTTTGGAGCATCGTGAATATTCGGACATTTTTAAAAAAAATAGATACTCTGACTTCTCCAACGCTTCAGGAATGGTGGTTATCAAGGAAGTGATAACTGTCCTGATCTTATTAAGTTATTTTTGCGTTAAGCTATCGTTGTCAATTTTGAAGGACCAATTTTAATGACATTTTAAATTTTTTTCTAAAAATTACGCCATTTTTCCACTCTCAGTGAAAGCTTGCATGCTTCTTAATGGTTACTTTTGGGCATTTTAGAGAGAACCTATACCTTATTAATGCCACGGTTTTATATCGGGTTAGATTTGGAGTTCGAAATGCTATGACGCGTGCTGTGACGCGTGAGCTAGGAAGTGGGATTATTGTTGACCCTTGGTCATCATCTTAGATACCGTCTTCTTTGCGTTGACTCAGCACACAGGAATGTTATGTAATTTATACTATCTATAATATGCTTTCTTTCGTTTTAAACCGATGAAGAAGCAAGTTTTCGATGTGAATAGCGGAAGAATTGTGATTGCTTTCTTTTTTTGTGAGACTTTATTATAGAGTTTTCGTAACCCTGGTCAAGTTGACTCTTCCTCTAAATTACGGATTCTTCAATGATTCCAACTTTCGAAGCCGCGAGTTCTATTGGAAATGTTCGGAGATAAGTTGTGCATTTGTCAAGGTTGTTGCCTTTATGGTCGTGGAGCGTTTTTTGGGAGGTTATCCATCAAATCGGAAAAACTGAATTTAAATGTTCGGAAATTGAAAGTTATAAATATGGAAAGGAAATCTTTTGAATGCGTTTCAAGTCTTGTATTTTGCGTTTTGATTAATTATTACTCCTTGTAAGCATTGGGGGATTCTGGCGATGAGCGATTCCCTTCTTGATGACTTCGCCGTTGTATCAATTGGCCCAGGATGTGACAAGGAGCTTGAATTAAAATCAGATTGTGAAGTTTTCCACGATCAATATATATCTACTATATCAGTCACCACAATAAGGCATTTTCAAATTTAATAAGAGAATCTCGCAAAAATATCTTGAATCACACTCCCCATATGAAAGTTACTAGGTACCTCTGTGTATACATTTTTTGTTGCTCTGATGAATTTTAGTCTTTGGAACTCTTGCTTAGTATACAACATACAGTACAACTTTTCGTCTCAACGAACTTTTTAACCTTTTCATGATTCATTTTGTTTCTAAAAGTGAATTCCAAAACAGATGAATTCCAAAAAATATTTTTTTGGAGTTATGTTTTAATATGGATCGATAAAATGTTCCTTTTTTATAGTATCGTTTTATTACACCATGTGAAATATTTATACTCAGATCTTTCAAAGGAAGTGATAGTGTCGGACGTAGCCTTTATCAATTGTAAAATGACCGCCCAATTATATATTTCTCAATTCACTCGCTATCCACTGTGCTTCATGGTCTGGAACCTTTCTGAACTACTGTGTGTATACTTTTTAAAACGAAGATCCCTGGAGTTCATTTTATTTAATATCACTGGTTGAAACGTATGGAATTGACTCATTAAGTCAAACAGAAGCATTGATTCATAGATATAAGCAATCAGTCAGCTTCTGTGAAGTAGCTTTCAGATCGTCGCACTCCAGTAAATAGCTCTCACTTGATCTTTTTTCCAGCCGATTTTACGACGATAGCTACCTTTTTACCTAAGGAAGCGAAGAGTAATTAAAAGATGCTGTCAGGTATTTTCTTCTGCGATATTAATTTTCCGTAGTATTGTGTGTTTCAGCGAATATCTTAATAATCTCTTAAGGCTAATAGCACTAAATGATCCTTAGCTTTATCTTCTTTTTCTTTCATTCATAATCCAGAAGGCTAGTCAGAGAAATAGAACAGGCATCTTATTGGAGTACCGTTCTAATTTCCGAATTCATCGCCTAAATGCCATTATTTCCCATATTAGTAATTTATTCTGCGCTTGTGGGTACTTTCACGTTCATACATACATTTACTCATGTTTACATATGTAAACCTGTAGCTTAATTTGAGTAAATTTAGCAGCTTTTTAGATATTTGAGTGTGATTGATTGCCATTGTCATTTTCCATGCGTAGGATTTATCATTTTCAGTAATTGCCATTACTAATATTTATTTAAATTTAAATAATTATTTTTCTAAGTTGCTTTTCTTATTTCTTGCACGAATCGGATTTCTGAGAGTCATCATCATCTTATAAAGGCAAATCTTTGTCGTTGCAACCATGTTCTTCTCTCTATTGCTGCATTTTTCCATTATTTATATCCTTGTGCTCTTTTAATGTCCTTTATATGTCCCTCAGGCACTATTTCCTTACCCTTCTTATTCCTTTCCATCCTTTTTATTCTGTTTTAATTCCTGAAAAGCCCTCGTCATTATTAGAATAAGTCGAACTCATTTCACTTAATTTTTTCTAACTCTGCATCTAATTTAATTGCCTTCGTACTTCTTTATTGGACTTCTATGCTGCTTACTCTCATCATCATTTTCCAGGGACTCCTTTTCGTGACTGTCCTATTGTAAACAGATCTATTTCAATATAAATTACCGTCTCCCAAACTTTATCATTCCACCGCCTCCTTGTTTCTAAACCAACGCCATAAAACCATTGTCTGTTAAAAAAATTATCTGTATACCCAAAACCGGAGAGTAATGGGAAACAGAAAAGACTGCAGTAATAAAATAATCCACTAACTAACAACTTTATTATTTTCTAAAATTCAGGAACACTTGATTGAGATAGAAAGATGATCGGTAATGATGAGAAATTCTCTTGCTTCCAGTGGCCCCGTAGACTAGTCTAGCGTCCTTAGGAGGACGGTATTGCCCACTTAGATAGAATCGGTGGTATAAATCAATGCTAAATGAAACCATTGTTCTTTTGAAGAACAATATTTTTTTTAGATCGACCCCTAGCAACTGGAAACTCAAAGATCCGTTGGCCATCACAGCTAATTGCGTCAGCTCCGTTTCATACTGTTCTCAGACTGCGTAGTCAGATACGCTCCTGCGAAAATAAACTGCGCTTTCATCAGTCCCGATGAACCTCTCGTATCCCGAGCACTTTCCCTCCTTATCGTCTGCAGCGGGAGACCGCATAATCACCCCTCAGCGTCGCCGACTCCCCTAAATATTTAATCGGGAATAAATGATGGCAGCGCAAAAATCAGCCGTGCTCCATTAGCAACAACATTCATGAAAAATACACAGCGTTGGCGTTGGGCGCGTCAGATTCCGTACCCTAACAAAGAGATGGTTGTCGGTGCATTGTGATGAATTGGTGATAAGGAAGGGGGCAGACGCCATTGAGGCGTTCGCTAATCTCGAGGGTATCTGCGTTTGTTTCTCTAACAATCGAGCGGAGGCGTCTCTGCGCGTGGGGATGAGGAGTGGGGAAAGTGGTAATCTCCGAAAAGTCCATCCCTTAGGACCGTCGATTCCGGTCCTCGCAGGTGGAGCGCTCTGTTGTGTGCGCCAGCAAAAAATTCATATTGATCTCTTCCGCCGCGAAATTTACCCCCTCCGCGACCCCACTGCACTCAACCTCCGCTGGGGTTAGCAGCCGCCCCGATTTTCGCGGGATTGTCCCGAATGTACGCCACCCTCACGACGCGTTCTTCAACCATCTTTCGGCGTAGTCTTAACTCTGAAACGGAGTTGGGTGACCTTTCGGGAAGGGAAGCCTTATTTTGACGGAGAGAGAAACTGTAAGCCAAGGGTCAAATTAAGGTATCGATGGATGGTTCTGAGGTGAAACTGAAAATGTGAATTAGCTGTGGCGGAGTGGTTAGAATGCGGAGTGGATATTCTTCTATTGTTATACTGGCTGTAATAGTTAGTCGTGATTGGATGTTTGTGGGGGCAATATGAAATAAATAAAAATAAATATATACTATCAATTGACAGTTACCCTCTGTTTTCAATTTTTGTAGAAACATGCCCGATTTAAAATGCCTTATATCTAAATACCTTCTACTATTAATAGAATAATATATATACCCTTACTTTCGGTAATGATGCATAGATAATATTAATTCTACTCATCTATCTACAATCCATCGCTATCTAACCTGTATTTCGTCAGATATTCGTTACGTAAGGGTATAAATGACTGATTCCAACTTATTAAATTAAAAACAGCAAAATAATTACAAAAAATAGCAACCTTCCATGAATTCCCACGCTGTTATCAACCAATGAGAGCAATACGTTATATTGTGAGCATTAGGAATTCTGAGCTGATAATATCTAATTCGAAGTTCATCGACAATTTTGTGTTCACATCTTGCATTTTAACTATTATATAAAATTTTGAAAGGAGGCTTGCACTTTTTTCCTTACATTTACCCCGGCATGAACAAATACCTTAACACGTTTGAATGGTGTTAATTACGGTGATCTGTTCGTTATGTTAAAGGATGGGCAAGTAAGGCGTTGTATTCCATTGCATTGTGTTGCTTGTATATTTGACCTTATGATGGCAACGAATAATTCTCACAACTTTCCTGTGATAATCTACGTTGTATATTGATTGTGTATTTGCTAGTAGGCAGTTGGAAATACACATTACATATTATTTTACATTACACATTTTAAAAAGTAGACTTGCTCTTTTTTCCATACGTGGTCTTCAAAGTGTTCTTTCAACTTATTTAGGGGCAACAGTCAACCTTTCTTCATCCTTCCTATACTTTGAAGGTTATTTTGATATCATCTACTACTCGTTGAGTTATCTTCAGGTATATCTTCTCTGTCATTGTTCCATAGGACGTGCTGTATGGAGATAAGACGAGAAGTGTTGGATACTTCAGCAGATAGAGATTTGGGAATCTCAATATTTGAGTCATGGTCACGGAAAATTGTTGACATTCAAAAAAATGCAGAGAATGGTATCATGAACGTGATGTACCATTCTCAGGCTGATTCCGGTTAATCCTACGGGCAGATTTCCCTCTGGCATAGATATTAGAGAGCTTCTCATTAACCTTTGGGTCTTATTTTATTTAAGGGCGATTCCCGGGAAACGGATAATCGTTTAGCGGTCACCAGTTATTCAGAATCCCGATGCACATTTCGGAAACAATGCTTCCATCTTCATAGAGGGTCCAATATGGAAGCATTGTTTCCGAAATGCGCATCTTATTTTATTATTAAGGCAGCGTAAAGGTTAGCTTACTAGCCTAGCAGCACCAGGGTCTCGGGATCTAATGTATGTTATGGCATGCATGTTTAGGTTGTAAAAGAAAGGATTAATTGTAAGAATGATCTTCGAAGGCTGAAATTCCAATAAAGTCCTGATTATTAATCTTATTCGACCTTTCTTCATAAGATAATTACGTCAGCTATCATTTCGACTAAGCAGTGGTAAGGATGTGGGGTTTGGCTGTTGCAGTAAATAACTCTATGATTTGAAAACATCTCCCTCCCTCCTTTGTGAATGGGATGAATCTCCGTTTCCAGTTGAGAAAATGCTCGAAAACAGCTGCAAGTAAAAAAAAATTCTAATACTTGCGCGAAAATTTTGTTTTCATATCTAACGGTTTTGTCTGTGCGAAAGGTATATTTTTCGGATTGAACTAAATACGAGATTTAAGCTAGTCCAGTCTAATTTAGTCTACGAAGTTTCAAAATTGTGAGACAATCATTTTTATGTAATTATTAATATTTTATGGTTTTAATAGCGAATGATTTTAATAAAATTAATGGCGAATTGCTCAAACTAAAGGCTATTGGCGAAAATAATCTTCAATAATTTTACCAGTTGAATTTTCACAACTCCGTGGTTTTTGACAGCTGGTTGGAGGGAATTAGAGCTCTAATTTTGTTCTTACTTTAAGATTTGTATACAAGTATTATCCCAAATCACCTCCCCTTTGGCAAGTTTCTAGCTCCGCCCAGAGCGAAGTGTATTTTTCCAGATTTCATCCTTCTAACGGCCTTTAATTATTTCCGCAATTCCGCCACAAGGATTTCTACACATTTAGCTATTTGTCCATAATGCATGAACCCACCGTAAGAGTCATCTGGATGGCCAGACGGTGTTTTTTTTTCCTCCCCAGCGCTTTCTCTTGTTTCCCTCGCTCGGATCTTCTTGTTTTGTTACCTTTCTCTTCCCCCGCGACGTCACGTCTGCTTCTTATTTGTGCCGAAACACCTCGAATATCCCTTTTTTCTGAACGTGAAGTAATGCTGCGGCCTTTCCTCTTTCGCAAGTGGATTTTTTGTAGTAATTTCCCACTGTTTCAAATCCTCAGTATTGTTCTTTTAATTCGCGCGGCTGATCGACATGTAGTGCCCAAAGAACTTTACCTTTGTTATATCCGTTACATTGATTTGAAATGTAATTAGCTGTGTTTTGTGAAGCTTATGAATTGAATCCCAATGCTGAAAGGCGCGTTTTTTTTAATTTGATGCTGGTGAAAGGAATATGCATGAATCATTTTCGGGGATCCCCGGGTAGCCTAGTGGGTAGCACGTTCGACCTTGGTGGAAGTGGTCCTAGGTTCGATTCCTAGTTGGGTCCCGTATGTGAAAGATTATCTCAACTCTTGGAGCACTTATAAAAAAATACCACCGCTACTATTTCTAAAGATCTGTTACAGTTCGTAAAGGAGGTTCACTTCATATCATTTTAGTAACTATCCTAATGTTTTTTAATAAGTGTATAACCGAATTCGGGCGGTAAATTTAATTATGTATCTTGACACAGACACCCGAGACAATCGATGTTTATTTTTCAATTTGTTTTAGTTACCATAATGGTAATCGCCTATGACTAGCGGAATTCACATTTACGACTATATTTATCAAGCGAAAGGTTTAACCCACTAACAAGCGTTATGATATGCTTATAACTGAGCAAAAACATTAAGCAAACAATGAAGCGGACTACTTAAGCTATTGATTCCGATAAGATGCTATCGAGAAAGTGGGAGGAAAATTTGGAAAATCCGTGCGGCGGCGGCGCGATGCTGGCGATGAACGGAGAAGAGCGGCGAGGTAACCAAGGTCAAGTCGATATTTAAAGCGGCCGAAAAATTACAGACGGTAGACGGCACGGGATTTTTGCGCCACATTTAAAGCTGCGAAAATGTTTGCGTGATTCTGAACATATCAGGGTTTCCCTTTCATGACGTCATTTCGATTCACTATCATCATCGTCATTACTTGCTATTCATTTTCTTCTTGTTTTTCTTTGTTTGCGCTCAGGATTGTTTTGCATCCCCTTCTGAGTTACGGAAAAGTTTTCTTCAGGACGGCTGTGAGGAACTATAAGGGTAAATAAGGCATACTAAGATTCATTCGCTTTTGCTTATCTCATATGATTATCCATGAATGGTGACTTATGACTCAGGATAATTTCCCTTTTATTCGAAGATCAACCTGAATTGCCTTCATAGTTCATTACTAATAATTTCGAAAATTAATGCTTATAATTATTTAGGCAGAAAAAAATTGCGAATCGGCCATTTTCGAATTCGATCGTTAGCAAAAAGCTTTCCTACGCAGTACTTATTTCCTTAATTAAAAAAATAAAAGTTCAAAATTTAACACCTTTGTAGCTTCATCGCGTCACCAGTCAACTATTAATAAGTTCTTCCATTTTATAAAATCATTAAAAAAAAATATTTTTCCCATTAGCTGATCCCCTGAACCTACCTCCCTTGACAGCAAAAGCTAGTCTTGATTTCTTATTTTTGTTTTGATCAATTTATCAACTTGGAAAGATGATGAAGCGATTGGATCTGGGATGGTGAGCTTTTCTTCTATATCTTACAAAATTTTATGAAATAGAAGAATAGATCGGATTAGCGCGCCAGCCTTAGGGAGGGACAGGGGTGTTGCTCATTACGTCACACCTGTAATTTTGTTTCACGCTTTTGTTATTCAAATATTATTAACGGAAAGAGTTCTCTTTTAAATTTTATTTCTTAATATATCTAAGGATGCGAAGCAAATGTCGCGCTGTTTTAGTTCCCCCCGAGAATTGATTCTTGCGCGAACCACGCTGGGCCCACGTGCTTTCGACTCGATACGTCCGGATTAGATCTCTTCGGACCCTTTGATTTAGCGTGAATCGATTTCCCTGCACGTGAAGTCCGCGGGGCCCATGGGTTTAACGTGACTTTTCATGCGGTATTAATTATTTTCCCAGCCTAAAAAAGCCCGAACACCAAAAACATTATCAAAGCGTTAGCTCATGCTTTTCATAGATTTGCATCCCTTTGACAGGGATTTTTCTATCTCTATTTTTCTGTGTCACACTAATATATTTTCAGATCTACTGTAGTGTTGTGTCCAATTATCTTCGTTTATGGTCGCTGAAATTAAATTCAATTAGCCGTTTTCGTAATCTATTGTGACCTGGAATGGTGATGATCATCTATCAACCAAATTTCAAGGGAAAATTTTTTGTAAATTATAACTAGGGAATCATCACTGTTCATACGAAGCGAATGCGAAGAAATCCTGAGAAGGAAAGTGTTAGAGGAGCACCGATTTGAACGAACGGATTAACATCTCTTCCCCGCAAGGAAAGTCTCTCGAAGATCCGGTAATTTGCCCTAATCGTCACCCAGACGTCGCGTTTAGGACGCCGGAATACGGAAGGTTATCCCCATCTCGGCATTTCGACACCTCCAGACCACGTCGCGGAACCGCGCGAAACGAACTGCAAAGAAAAGACACGTGCCAATTCCGTCGGCGGGAACTTGGGCGCATTAGAAAGCGTGACCGCCGAAAGTTTAGTTGCGAAAAATTTCACGCTCGTTTAGTACGGCGAGGCATTGAGACGAAGAGGGCGGCATGCATGTGGGGGAGGCGGTAGACTTCCGCAACATTATTGATTTGCTTCAGTGGCGGAGTTGTCGTTCGATGACCTAATGGACGTACTTTGGTTAGGACGTCTTATTTTCGGTACGTCAAAGAATGGAAAGTGTTTGGGTCGGACTCCTCTTTTGGAGAGCTCTTTCCGCTTTTAATTAGTGCGAGTTGGGCCCCTTAAAGGGTGGTCCCAAGGGCGTTACTCCGAAGGAGAGATTCCCGAGGTATCGCCCGAGGAATCATCAGCGACTTTGGAGTGTGTTTGGAGATCTAACTACATTACGGAGATCTTCTTTTGCTCTTCCGATTCGTGGAGTTTGCTAGCGGAAGAGTATACTGATTTTTATTGGAAACTTTTCGGATTCTTTTTCTGCTTTGATTGAGTTTGACTTGATTATGCGCATCCGAGCGCTGGAGTTGAGTGATTTTTTTCATGTTCGTCTCTCGTTTAGATTTCGCATATTTGCGTGGTCCTAGGTGGCTGATTTCATAAAATTTTCTTTTTCATTGGAATCGGAGATATTCTTTTCGGTTTCGAATGAAACTTTGGAGAAGCTCATCAATGCACGTCGTTGAATACGATGCTTTTAATTGCCTTATATACTGATTTCGCTCTTGACTTTTTCTCGTGAAATATGAAAATCTAGTCATACTCCTAAATATTTATTTTCAGTCTGTATCAAGGATTTTTTTTAAGAAAGCTGCATCATTTAATCTGATCGTAAATATTGTTCCAGAGTCATAATTCTTGCGAAATTTGTTCGCGAAAAAATTCGCAAATTCCGAGGTGACGTTTAAAAACGGCGAGATTGATTTCGTGTGTGGCCTTCCTATCATTTAAGGACGGATCAAAAACGATCCTAATGAAGGGCAGTGATAAGGATGTTTTCTTTACTTTTGTCAAGGGAAGTGATAAGTTGTGGAATGCTTGTGGACAGAAACTGTTATCATTCAGTGCGAGATTTATCACAAGAAATATTTCTTGTTCTCCAAAAGTAATTGCGAAGAATAGAAAGATTTTCTCACTCCTTTTTTTACTAGAATGCAGAGTTTTATCAGCTTTTCGTTACTGATGACTTCGATCATGTTATTAAAAATATCTATCCTTAAAATTATTAATGAATATGTTTTAATGTCCTTGTGAATATTTAAAATTTTGAAACTCTCAAATGATTTAATGGTAGAAGTAATTCTGATAGACAGTGGTGCCTCGACTTACGAAGCGCTCTTTATACAAACTTTTGTACCGCGAGTATTTTCTTACACCATTGTTCCCTCTAAATACGAACTTAATTTCGAGAAATGATCGAAATAACCGAAAATATATAATGGAAAACTAGGCTTCGAGATTTGGAAGTTTCTAGTTACGAGCTCCACCGAATAGAATTCGTAAGTCGAGGTAGTATAATAATTACGAAAATTTATTAGAAAAATATTTTAGAATGTTTTTATTTTAAGTACTGCAAAGTCTTGTGATCCTTGTTATTGTAAGTTAAAAAGTATTCGAGTTCATTAGTTTTTAGTTACCAGCAAAATTTCTTTTCTTGAATACAATGCTATAGTTTTGTGTGTCGTTTCATACCTATAATGAATAATCCAAAGCTCGTAAGAGACTAATCATAATTTATGATTTTCTTTCTTTATTACGGTCGAAAATACCTCGGTCAAGGATTTGTCTTCATAATGACAGTTCATCACAAATGGTCTTCCTTCTTTCCCCTTTTGAAACTTTACCAGACTCTTTTAGTATTATACTCAGAACAATTATTGTGATTAAAACCACTCTTCTCCATCTTATCATTAGGTTTTAGCTTCATATTTACATTCAACACATTATACAGTATTCCATAATATAATGTAATTTCAAGTAATTAAAATACGTTAATTTCGTGGCGCTGGTATCTTATTCGTGAAATAATTAGCATATTTGCGCTTCAGGTGTCACCAAGTATGGTTTGGGAATTTGCTATGGGAAAGATTTATAGATTTTTTATCTGCTGGAAAAACTTCCTTTATATTTCCGGATAGAAATAAGCAATTTATTTGTTTTTCTCCATCGTATGCTTAAATTCTTGCGTATAATAGTGTTTTTTTAAACTGATTTTGCTGCGAATCTGTTTTCGACTGGACTTTAAAATCTTTTGGCAATATATGTATTGGTACTTGCGTATTATCCCTATTCTACTGGGGTTGATCTTTAAGTTTTTTAGGGGCGGTTTTTAGACTCACTCATCTTAAGATAATAATGGTCTTACATCTTAATGTTAGTTATATATCCTGTAGAATTACATTAACCGTGGAAAATCTACCCTTTTAGGTTTCTAAATAGAACTTCTCGTTTTATGCTTGCTTCTCATTTCACATCATAAATGAAAACTCCTTATTTTATAAAGTTTGCAATTGAAACCTTCTGAACCACTAATGTTATACCATGGAAAGACTAATAGGGTGAAAGGTACACGTTCAGTTATCGCTTTTTGCTGTCTTTTAATTGGAATTGATGAGCTTCTGTAGAATTTAATTTTTACGGTAACATAAAGCATTTAATTATGCGCAAAATGATCATCTTATGCTATAATTATGCGGAACGCATCTTAGTCTATTAGAACTCGAAGATGGAGGAATTCCGCTGAGGATGAATATTAATGATTTTAGGAAGTGCTTAGAGGTTATCAATATTATATCACACCAAGACTCGCTGATATTCCGAAATGAATTTTAACAAGTTTATTACTAGACCTTACATATTACAGGGTAATGACTCCTATATTCCTACTCTATAATCTATAGTCACTTTATGGTAATCATTGATGTTTGTTAAATTACTGCATTAAGATGGAGTTAATCTGATTAATCGAAGCCCATTTAATCCTATGTTTGTAAGGTGGAGATGATACGTATCCTATAAGAATATTCTAATTTTTACGATACGGTTCCGCTGGTATTCTAATTTTCATCAAACGATAACCTAATCACGAGAAAAATTCGTTTCTGCGGCAATTTCTCTCTCTCTTCTTGTTGCTTTTCTTCGAATCTACCGAGTGGGATAGTGGACATAATCTCATGTATAAAATTATCCTTCTTTAGTAAGAGGATCTTCTCCGGAGAGAGATGGTGAGAGGGTATCTCTGTCTCATTCTCTCTCGCACTCTTTTCCCAGATCGATACCCGTGAGGTACTCATCCGTCTGGAGGGGTTGGGGGGCGTAAGAGTTCCGTATTGCGGATTTAAGGGTTGTCGGGGGTATCCTAGGCTCGGGATGGCGAATCCTTTCGGATACTGCGTGCAGTTAAGGGATGATCGGGAATGATGTCCCTTATTTTTTAGGGTTTGAGTAACGTAATTTACGAAACTGTATTATTGAATAACTACTTACCACGACTAGCTGAAGGCTAAAGTAGAAGATATTTAATGATATGGGGTGAAAATAGCGGTATATACCGTATTTGGTAGTATAGGAAGACCCATTAAATTCACTAAAATTATTTTATTGTAAAAATAATTTTAGGATTCTAAAATTTGTAAGGCGTAGTAATTTCCGAGATTATAATTGTTGCATAATTTAAAGTTTATAATTTGATTGATTGGTCTTATTTAAATTAAGTAATATGAAATATATAAATTGTAATATACGTTCGTAATATCTTTCGTGCTCATCAACGTGATTTGCAGAATTCAGAATGAAAGTGGATGATCTCCAAACATCACGTTATCATGCAAGTTGTTGTATTCAGAATTTATGTAAAATAACCCTTGGAACCTAAAAAAGTTTAAAATATGAATATCACATGAAAGTAAAAGAAAATACATGGCATGGACAGTTCTGTCTGCAAGTACGTTCACTAGCCACCGACGAATTAACTTTATTAATCAAAATTAATCTTTAATTTTTATTAAATATAAAATTATCGGCCAATCTAATTACTAAATTAATGTTGTTTTTATTTTCAAAACCATAAAGATTTACCTTAAATATCGCTATAAATGGCTCTTAAGAAATTCGAGACAGCAAACAAAATCATATAAATTTAGCAAGTTTTAAATTGTTTACATTGTCATTTGTTAATTAAACGAATGAGAATTTATTTCGTCGATTGTTCTAAATAAGCCATTTTCGGATGGAGAGTCGCATTAGAATTTTGTTACATTCCCTTGTTTGTACAGAATATTGACGCCATAAAAAACATACGTATGAAATTTCAGTCAATTTAGAGGTATAAATTAATGATTTTATAAGGTTTCCGATTTATTACTCATATTTATCTAAGAATAGTAGAGTCTGAAAACATCGATTTTTTTATGAATAAATTTCTAAGATTGGCTAAAAACATTTGACCTGCCAACCCTGCTCTGAAAAATGTCTAGAAATAGTCGCGACTCAAGTGAATTTATACCTACTAAATGATTTTTTTCATAAAATCACTATCGACGGAGGAGTTTCCTTTGAGTTTGGCTCCGCCCGCCGTCGATTGGCCATCACCGTCTCGGGCGATCTTTGAATATTCCCCTCCCAACCGCGGCATCTTGTGTTTGTGCGTGCTCTCATGACACTCCATTTTTCCGATCTTCTAATGTTCTTACCCTTTTCTCTTCATCTCGAAATTGATTTCCATGCAAGATTTGAGTGGCATCCAGCTCCTTTTGAGGTTGTGCTGAGGCCCAGTCTTCGTAAGACTTCCTTACGCATGCAGGGTTAAAATTTAATATTGGAGACACTCAGCTGTTGTATATTATAGAAAATTATCTTATTTAGCATGATTTTATAATGGGCTTATTTTTATGGTACGGTGAATTCCTACGTAAAGATAGAAAACGAGTAGTAAGTAGATTACTTAATCATTATCAAAGTTAGACTAAAGGAAGATTAATTTTGAATCTTTCACAATTGCCATTTAAACTGGAAAATGGTTATGTAATTATCTCAAAATTTTAAACTGGCTTAGGTATTTTTGGCTAAAACCCTGTTCTTTTTTCGGGGTGATGCTTTCCATTTTTTCTTCGTGTTAGGACAGTTTCGTTAGATTTGTAAATATCTGATAAAAGTGAAATACTTCGAGTAACTAGTTCGAACAAAGTATTATTTCTGAAAGCTCAATTTAAGTCATATTTGGTATTTTCATGGAAGTAAATCGAAGTTCTCACCATGCTGAATGAAGCCTTCAATCTTGTGCTTCTTTCGTACGATAGATTACATTTCTTAAAATCATCATCTTATTTTTTTCGATTCGACTTCCTTTTAAAATCCGCCACCATTTAATTTCGAGCCGTGCCAACTTGCTCGCTTCTAATTTGTTTTCATTATTTTAATTTTTTTGTTTTATAAATTTGAATTAGTGTGTTCCTTCATTAAACTGTCAATTTCGTAACACCCCATCTCTTCATTCAACGCTTCTGCGAAATTTCTTAGTCGTTAACTCGATAGAAAATTAAATTCCCCAATATTTTCTATTTCTAGATCCCCTAAGAAACCCTTTTGATCTTTCATCTTGTGAATCAGCTTCTCCTAACCGTGTTAATTATATTGCCGTCTTTTCTCTCAGTATATCTTGAGCCCGAGACGGCTTTATAAACGTAGGTGTAGTGCTTAAATGTTCATTAGGAAATTCTTCATTAGTAAATATAGCTCTGTCTCAGTATTTTTCCCTTTGTCGCCTGAAAGGCAGACACCGACGTCCTACAGACGGGAAACATCGTTTGACCCTGTCTCAGAGCCCTAGGAAAGTGCAACTATCGGAGTAATCAGGCTCTATGTCTACTCGTTTAAAATTATCTCGAAACTTGGGATTGAAGTAAAGCCTTAATAAGCCTCGTGGATTTATTGCACATCTCATTAGCGATGTTTTCTGGTTACTCAAGACGTGTTTTTCCATGGAGGTGTTTTTCTTGGCATTAAAATAAAAGTGAATGGTCGTTTTGGTCCCTTTCCGATGTAGTTTAGGTTGGATGTGATGAAATGGAGTGCTTATCGAATTCGGAATCACAGAGTTTTGTGGCAAATTTGCGAAATGATTGTATTATTTAGTGTTGTACAATATGTTTGAAATCAAATAATTTTTCATAAGTTGATTAAATTATGAGCTCTTAAACGATGATATGGAGTGGATGATATGTATAGATACGTTTATATATATATATAGATGATATTTTACCAAAATGACCGGTAAGCTGTTGAATAATGTGTGGCCATTTTAATTTTTCGTTGCTATTGCTCGCAAAAAAGCAACTAATTTAATCAAAATATTCAGTTTTATTTAATAATATTAAAACATATCTATACATTCAAATTTAGATATCTCTCCGGAATCTCGGAGGATAACATGTAATGTAACAGTCAAAAGATTCAGCTTATACCAATTAACAACCGCAATATCTAGACAATCAGTTTCATTGCGAGTTATCTTTTGTTGAATGCGGGATATAATTCACGATGGCATAGCACCTAGGAAGCATTGACATTCTCAGTTTTCATGTCCATCTTAAGAACACCCTCTTTCGTGAAACCACAATCTCCCATCCTTTATCTTCCGCTTCGACTTAATCTCTGCCTCGCTTCTGTCCTGGCACGCGTTCCTTTCGCACCGCATCTTATTTTTCGAGCTTCCTTTCATCTGCGTTCTCTTTCCGTATATCCGGTTTATGGCAAAGAGAGACACCGAGTTCTCCCGTATTTCGAAACCATTAAACTTCCTCCCACGTGGGATTCCGAAGGTTGGACGAGTGCTTTCGCCTGCTACGTTTGGTCAGTTCCTCCTCATCCCCAAAAACTCTCTTTTTTAACTTTCTTGCATAGCTCTCACTTACGTTTCTTGCCATTTGGATTTCGTTACAATAGGACAAATCAATCGACGCAGTTATTCTTCCTTGCTCGCAGTATCACATAAGAAAGATTTTGTTGATTTGATTCCTCTTTTGTCGAATGTTTATAAAGTGTACATCCAGAGGGCTGGTTGGGTCCTCTTTATCATAAGTCACCAAAGGTGGAGGAGAGGGAATGAGATCTACTAGACATAATGGAGGGTGATATAGTTTTCCCTTACTTTCCTGAGTCACTCAGAATGCTATTAGTGGAATTGCAGCTTATAAAAGCACTCAATGAGGAGTGAACAAATCTAGTGTAATCAGTATCACCTTTCATATCATGTCACTTTTGAACAAGATTCTACCGAAAGAGGTCATAGGTTTCATTTAGATACGGTTTCAAGAATGTCCTGTCTGAGGAGATACTTTTCAGCGCTTACTTAGCTGGTATTAGTTCATTTAGGTCGAAAATTCAACAACTTTTTTATGAAAACTTTTAAAATTTCTGTTTTTCGGTTTTGTCCACGTAAATGTCCTCCATCAATCTATTTAATAGCCGAGTTATACCATTCATTTATTCATCCGAAATATTTCTTTCATATCCCGTACATCCTCCCGCAATGTTCGCCAAAAAGTATTTTCGCTGTCTTACAACGGTGCTTCCCTAGAACATTCGGAAAATGAAGCGCATGTATGATGTAAAATTAGAAGCATGTTTCTCCTGCATATTATACGGCACGCAAAAGGCTTGCGTTACACTGGTTGCGAAGTTCTCCCTCAGAACCCTAATAATCTGTAACTTCTAAATTAAAATTCCCGCTTCATTTAAGATTCATGTCGCTCTCATTTTATTTCGTGTCCTCTCATTCTTTTCATTTTTATAGTCTCTTGTTAATCTCTTTACCCCTGTCATCTATTATTCTTCTGCGCAGCCAGCGTGTTGTAGACTATTCTCATATCTTCTGATGTTTCCAGCCTTTTGACATCTTTCTTGTCTAAGGTTTGCATCTGGCAGTAAGTGATGTAGTAACGTACACCATTTTCTCCTTATACTCTTCTCAAAAGCTAAAATTCACCTCTGATCCCACCTCTTGCTCTAAGATATCATTAATACTTTACTTTCTAACACGCTGATTTTTTCTTTATATATTTTGAATCTGAAGAGAATACCTTGATTGCAAAATTCTCATTGAGATGTATTTGCGAGCGTGAAACTTGATGGAATGAAATCGAAAAAAAGTCTTACAGAATTTTTAATCTTCCTTTAGGTTAAAAATGACTTATGACGTGATGTGGGCCAGTATAAAAGGGATAGTATCATAATCTGGTCAGAGAAAAAGGTATTGAATAAGGAATTATGGAGAAAATGCCGTGGAGGAAGGGCAATATTTTAGGTGGCCTCTGACAGCGTCGCGGTAATGCTTCTTTGTCACGAATCTGGAAAATGGTGATGTTCGTCGTTGATTCTTTACGAAGATACTCAGAAGCCCTTGCTTAGAAATCACTAAGTATTCCCTGCCAATACCTTGCTTTAAAAATTCCTTGAGACCAATAATAAATGCATTGCTAATATATTATGATTTATAAGAAAAATTGATTTTTCTTTTCTCGATCAAGCCATACGAAGGAAGAATAGCATAATCGAGAATTGCATTTAGTTTTTTTTTCTTAATCTGTCGGAATCGTATCTTAAGATTTTCAGATTGCTTTTTTAATGGAAAAGTAAGCTACGATCGTCTTAGCTTCAAAAATTCGAAATTTTCTTTAACAGAATCTAGAGTTTGGATTAGACAACGAAATAGAGCGTAGCTTACCGGCAAAGTGTTGCTGCTGATGATTTTGCGCCATACTTTTGGTGCTCTAAAATTAAAGTTTCTTGCCACCAGTAGGCTAAAGGAACTTTGCTCTTTCTGCTTGACTTATTTCTTAATTTTCCACTTCTAAAAATATACTTTCGTCTAAAAATTCAGCATATTTGATATTTCGGAGGAATTTCATTACTCGTCTCCGGAAAGTCACCACTTGACTGTTTCAGGGCTGAATTATGGCAATGAAAAACAGGAAATTTGTTTTAGGCCCGTAAACATGATTACCGATAGGGATTCCCCATGTGCTCCAAGTCCATAGTTGCATCATACATACCTAAAATGGAAAAAGAAGTGTTAATAACTTGGTATAACTTGAAGTTAGAAAGAAAATTCTTCCAGGCTGACTTGTATGCTTTATATTTAAATACTTGAAATGAATTACAAACGATTTGTTGCTATACAAGGTGCTGCGGTGTTGCTCTTTATATTTAATGGTTTCTTTAAAAATAAAATCACGTAAAGAAATTGTTTAAAAGTAAGTTGCTCGTATTGATTTCACCGTTCTATTATTTAACGAATAATTTATGACATTTCGGTGAAACTTTTTCATAGTTATGAATTCAAATGTTTTGTTTAAAACCGGAAGCACAAAAATATTAAATGGATAAGTATCAAATATTAAATGAAAGGCCGAATATTTGTTTTTCGTTTACAACTATAAGGTCACTTCTGCCCTGATTGGAATACTGAAATGTTTTATCTTTTCCCTCAAAAGTTTTAACGAATATTTTAAAACCTCGCTGAATTGCGATGTTTGGGTCTCGTCTCCATGGACTCAACATGTCTATGGTCAGCTATACTCGTTCCTTTCCCTCCTTTGGCGAGAATGTCATCCGCCCCCATTAAAAACTGCCCCTCGCTCGGAGATGCCCCCGAGTGCCACCAGAGGCAGCACCGTCATCTGCTTTGCAACTTAGGCGGATATGCCCCTCGTTGCCTTCCATCCCGACCGCCAATCCAACACTTGTATAGCTAAAGAGGGAAAGGGAGGAAAACATGAAGTAGGGCATTCCTCTCTATATTTAACCCGACTGTGTCTTTCTATTTAATTGTCGTCGTTGAAAGGTCGTCAATAGTGTTCGGTGTCTCGTAGGACCGCGCTCCTGCTTTGACCGGACACTTCCCCTCGAATCGATACACGCGTGGAAAGAAAAGGCCAATCGCGAACAATACCGACCTCGGAGAAATATTTATCTCCAGCCCCTCTGTCTTTCCTCCTTTATTCCTGTTTGATGCTGGCAAAATCTCAAGCGACGTGTTTGGAGGCAGCTTCTCTCTCTCAGTCAGCTATTTGTTTACCATCGTCTGCTCCTCCCACGTTCATACGTAGCACATTTGGATCAATCACTGCCTGCGAAATTTCCATTCTGGTTTGTAACAAGGTCCCGTAAACATTTGCTGTCATAAATTCAGTTTTCTGCGTGTTGTCGGTGCAAAATACTCGGAAGTCCGTAAAAATCATCCCTTTCCTCCTTTCCGTATTCCAAAGTGCTTCGGCGGAAAGTTCTGCGTCGTGACCCTTAGATTCATGTTTCGACACCCTTTATAAAAGGGCGTCGAAACATAAAATATTTTATTTAGCTTGTTATAAAATATTTTAATAAACCAGTGGATCTTCCTGATTTAATTGGAAACGAATGGTCAATCATTATGCCATGAAATTACCTATTAGTTTGGCATTTGATCAAATTGCTTATTTCCAGCTATTTCTTATATTCTGCTAATGAATGCAGTTGTCTAGTACGTCTGATTTTACTGTTTTCTCCCTCGGAATTATACCCCGGAAATTTTTACTTCGGTTATTTTAACGCTGCCTTACCCGAACGTTATTCGCGGTAGATAAAATAAATTAATTATGTTAACGTTCCATTGGATGAAATATATTATGGGGTTTCTCATAGCTAAGGACACATCCACCTGCTATATTTTTAACTGGGGTGGTTTCGCTGATGATGCACACTTTGCAAGACTATGTACTCTCGGATGTAACGAAAAATTATGCTATGAAATTTTGCAATTTTTGCCACTGCGCAATCCATGTTTTTAGATCATTAATGTCGGAAACAAAATACTTATCCGTGGAAAAAATCAGGAAACATTTTTACTACGGCGCTAAACGTGCATACCTTGATAACTATGTATTATATATTGTGGTTTTTCCATTAACTTATTTCAATTACAAGTTTTTCCATTGACGTAGTTCATTTTTCTCCCTTTTCCTGAGTTTGGCGAAGACTTTACTTTAAAATATGAGCTGAAAATTATACTTTCAAGAATTTTTAGATTGTTTACCCTTCTGTCAGTGTAGATCATTGTAAATTTTTCCGGACGTAGGAAAATCGACTGTTTACAATACTTATGTTTAAGAAGACCTTAAAATAAAATAACTCTTCGCAAATTTTAAATTCGAAGATTGCGAGAAAAGGTCCTTTAAGTAATAAGTGTAGCCTTGATAGGTCTTTTGAATATGAGAAGTAAATGTCACTTTCCAAGATCCATTTGAAGGTCATCTAGGGTTAAAATTTGAGTATTGTTTTTGTTTCTTCTACTTAGCAGCCTGCCATTAGCCTTTATTGCTCATTAAGATTTCCTTGCTGTTACGTGTGAAGGTGTTCGTAGATTTTCCAATCAGTTTTTTTCTGTATCAGAGGTGATATCATGCCTCATTGAACCTTACGTTATTTTGTTCAGTGATGACGATATTGTTACGTTTCGTCTCATTTTTCATTGCATTACTTGTAGAAATACTTTGATTTTTTTAACGTCAATATTGCCAATTTGACGTGTAACTAATATTACAATATTTGCTTTAAAAATAAAGAAATATATCACGACATGCATGGCGACGACGGATTATTTTTCCCTATGCTGACTAATTTCGTTTCGTCATTTAGATGATGTGATGTTTCATTCCCAGATTTTCCGTATAATTTATCGATTTTAGACTCCATTCTTTTCGCGTTAGTATGCGAAATCAAATATCACATCGCAGAGTCACTCGAATATTTTTGATTGAATACTAGCAGCATTTTTAAATGAATATGTCATACAGTCACATGAAATTTTATCTCGAGCGCGCGTCGCGGCAGTAACAAATGAAGAGCGTGTGTTTGGTAGGTAAATGGACAATGAGGTAGATTTCGGGCATTTAATTTAATACGATTTATATTGTTAACTATTATTAATGTTCGTTTCAAGAGAAAATTTCGAAAATTTTCGCTATTTTATTTTGAGAAACAAGCTTCTCGTACGGCGCTATATGCTGAAGAAAAAGGCGATATTGGATTGAGGGTCCGTCGGCTACAGCAGTTCTTTCTGTCGATCTCGTCTGCGAAAAACTTAAAGTAGAGCGCCATTCCGCATCACCAAATTGTCTATATTATTCGGGTCTCCTTCTTCCCCATCGGTTGTCCACCGTCTGCGACTTTCCCTGTCCTTGTGTACGAGCTTTCTTGACTCTTGAAGTCCGCCGGCGACTTCAACTTCGTAAGTCCGCCGTGTTATTTTTATTTTGCAATGTTTTGAACTGACTTGGTCGGCGTTGACAACGGCTACAGTTTGCTACTTAATAACTGCTCACTGTCTAACATTATTTTCTAATTTGAGGTTTGAGAAGTATTTCCTCCATCTACAAACTAGATTCATACTTTCAGTTAGTAATAAAGGCGTCACTTAAACAATCTGAATTCATGGGTGCATGTCGTTCACGCAACACTTATGTATAATTCCTCGTGTAGAATGTCTGATACATTGTAAAATAAATTTTCATATCAACAAACACCAGAGACTTTCAAAATAAATTATGAAAACTTACACACTTCTTTCTTTTGTTTTCATTCGCTGGTTGGTAGGATCAATGGGAAAATGTGTGATATGCAAAGAAATTCAATGTCTGTGGAACTATATGTATGTTTTTCAAGGGCAAACTTGCTAAGAAGGAAATTCTTCAGACTTTCTTATTGTTTCTCACTTGATTTTTCTATGCTTGTTTGTGTTTCTGAAAGTGGAAATGCTGTATGACTTTTGGTATCCTTAATTACATTTAAGCCAAGAAATGACATTATTGGAGAACTCAATTTTGATCTCTCATTTAATTTGATTTTGCACATCAGTTTCTTTGCAAGAAAAGAATGATTTTTGGTGATAGTTTTATTTTTTCCATCAGTTTATGGGAAGGTTAATCCTACATTCAATATGTCACAGTGTATTCAATATGTCACATTGTATTCAATATGGCATAGTGTATAAATTATTATTGAAATGATCCCGTGTAGATCATCATGATCATCCGTAATTGACAATTCATTGAATATTTTGAACCCTTTCCCTATCCCTCATTATTCCTTAATGCCCAGTATGAGAACCTTTTTTTACTACCTATGATTTCTTTGTATTTTATCTTTTATTTTGAGATATTCTTTGTATTATTTGTTAGATGTTTTCAGTACTTTTATTTCAATCAATTTTCACTACATAATCCTCAGCAAAAGATCTTAAAATTTAAAAACTGGTCATTTTTTAAATAGTTAAAGGTAAGCCATTTGCTGCAATAAATCTTCCAAATCCATTTTGAAAATAGCTAATTCATTCTTTGAGAGAGGCTATGATTTTGTTCCGTTTATTGATCATCTTATGAACTAGATTTATTAATTATTCATGATTCTCTCTCTAACTAAAACACTTTTTTATTATTTGATATCTTGCTCCATATACATTTTTTAAAATTTTAATCTTAAAATTACATATTATCCATCTTACAAGTTAATTATTGAATGCAGCTTGTATAAAAAATTTATTTAAATTATATATTCTCTTATTTGCATATAAATGGCTGTAGTGAAATATTAGTTTATGATAGTTTATTCCTGTTTAATTTTTAAGAAATATTATTATGTATTCCTTCAAGTTCCATCTCTTACAATTATTGGCAAACATTTGTCACTTGCTTAGACAAGTAATTCTACAATCTAGGTATTTGCACGAGAACAATTATGCCAAATTTTCCTGGTAGTGTTGATGCTTTTTCTGCTTAGGCTTAGCTGCTCACGTACCAAATGTATTTATTTCTGTAGTTATTCACAGTGTCATTGCTGTCTGGTGAATTGCTAAATAACACCAAGTAACCACTGCCCGTATCTCCTGGAGCAGGTCTTTGGACGGCCGTCTGCAAGTTTCCCATCGCAAAGGACTTCCCCACGTCATCTACTGTCGTCTCTGGCGCTGGCCAGAGTTACAGTCCCACCACGAACTTAGAGCTCTAGATACCTGCGAGTTTGCCTTCAACCTGAAGCGGGACGAAGTCTGTGTCAACCCTTACCACTACACTAGGGTAGAAACTCCAGGTAGATTTCTTATTTAATGCCTCAGTAAAATGTTTTTCAAATGTATCACTTTCTTAAAAATAGCTATGTAGTGAATGATAAATGGTGAACAAAGTTTTTGAATTTTCCTTAGGAAAAAATTAGATATATGGATTCCTCATTTCAAGTTAAGTTCTGGAGTCCAACGTTAACTTGACAATGCTTTATATTTAGGGTGTAAAAATGTAGTATTATGCTACTTTTTCTAAAGCAAATTTGTGAATGCAGTGAAACATCTCTTTGGCGGAATCCTTGGGGCCACAACTTTTTTCCAGACAATTTTCCATTTAATACAGGATTGGTCGTTGGTGATGGACGTACACCAGGACCAACGTTTGTTTTTTAACAAGACTGATTTCCACTTGACATATGTTTCACTGTTTCATAATTTTCTTGAGGTTTAAAAGGCTCTTGGAATTCATAATAATTGAAAAAAATATATATGAAGTTTTATGATGTTAAATACTTTGTAAAACTATGAAACTTTTTAGTTTTGATTATTTCAGAATACTTTGATATTGCATAAAAGATGAAGCTAGGGTAAATTACTTCTTTGGCTTGAATAAATTTTACCAATTATTTTTGTATCTCAAGAGACTTTTGATGCTTCCTAAAACTCTTCAAAATTTTGCCTCTGTTGTTTTCTTTTTTCTCTTTCCAACTGAACTTACTTTAGTATTCCCTTTTATTGGCCTTTATGAAATAATGGTTAATCTCAACTTTTATTTATTTATTTTTCTATTTTGAAAACTTCCTGTTCATTTGAGGAGCTTCTGTTACGTTCCTCGTATGATTCTGAAGATGAGTTTTGCTTATTTGCAGCTCTCCCCCCAATACTGGTTCCTAGAAATTTGTCAGGAGATCCACCATCAGATTTTCCATCTCTTGACGACTTTTCTTCCTCGGTGCCAGAAAACACGAGCTTCCCCGGGGGCGGAGGCGGCGGCGAGACGGTGGGAGGAGGCACGGGGGGCGGTGGGGGCCTCCCGGTGGGGGTGGGCCTCGGGGGCGGCAGCATAGCGCTGGACTCCGGGCTCATCCCCACCACGGAGACCCCTCCGCCTGGATACATGTCAGAAGACGGGGACAATCAAGACCAGAATGACAACATGAGTGAGTTGAAAATGGTTTATCACTAGAAATAGTTACTATATTGACACTCATCCAAGGCAACCCAGATTCCGAGGTGATCTCTCATCAGAGGGAAAATGATTAATTTTGAATAATAATTAATCCATCTATCTTGCACACATTTATTCTTGAATCTGGCACAAAAGTTTAATATGCTGCTGATGAACAGGGTAGAATGATTCATGAGCGATGAATGATGGATCTCCAAATTATGATGGATTTTACCCCTCACCCTTTGACCTACTTTTTTGATTTTTAACTATATAAAAATTTTTGGGATAATGTTGATGAAACTTTAAATTAGAACACTTTTACTATGTATGATTCTACACTGATAAATACTCACCTAGTTGTTGCAATCAAAGAAAGAAGGAGGATTTTTTCCAATTTGAAGACAAACTCACTTTTGTAGTAGGTCCAAAATGGGAAAAAACTTTTGATTCGGCCATATTTGATAGTACTTAATTATTTGGTGAGATTTAGACTATCAAGTCTCTTCTTCCATTTTACCAGCCTTCATATGATGTTTAACAATACTATTATAAAAAGATTCATAAAATACACTGTGAAAGGAAGAGCATTTATCACGTGAGACAACACTATGAAAAAAAGGAAGATTTCTAATAATAAGATTTTAATTCTTGCATAATAATTGTGGTACATTTTTACCTTGCTTCATCAAACCTTGAGTGTGTGAATTCATATTTTGAAAAATTCCATAAAAATTATTTCATAGGAAACTGTCCAGCCCCTAATCTATGCCAATGAGTTAAATGAAAAATTGGGATTGAGTGTGTTGTTTAGATTATTTGACAAAAATTACCAGTAGTAGAGAAGCTGCTGTCCAGTGGATGCAATTTTCCTTTATTTGAAGAATAGTATAAATTAAATAGAGCTATGTTCTTTGAATTGCAATTTCTCTTTAAAGTATTTTGAGAAAATAAAACAGTGTGGAAAATGAGTTGTCTGTAGCATAATAGAGGGAGAGCAAAGACAAGTATGCCTCCCTTCTGGGTGGATTTATGTACATTCCAGCATAACTCTTGAATGCCTAGCCAAGCCTAGTACACATGGCATGCACCTTAGAATAAAATACTGTGGAGCAAGTCTTATCCCACATCCCAAGTGTTGAGGTTACAAATATACTTGAGAATATGCATGAAATAAGATAAATTTCCTGCTAAATGTATGTACTAAACCCCTTCAAAAAAGTAATTGCTAGAATATACTTGTATCCAAATTTTGGATGTGTTATTTATCCCAGCTTTAAATGTGACATTAGTTTATGCATTTTAAATGTGGAATGGGTTTACTATTAACTTTTGGGCAAAAAGTGCTCTACGTATGTAGGATTTTATGTACATGCATAATCATCTGTGCATCTTTGTCTTGAAAAATGCATACTTTTCTTACCTATTTCTCCAGGATAGTACAATTTTTCATCGATTTTTGTCATATTTTAATATTTATTAGTGTATAGTTTCAAGCAATCAGTTTTTCAAGTGAATCGCTGAAAGATTTTATTTACATGTATTTTTTAATATTGTTCTACAGGTCTAACAAGAATAACTCCAAGTCCCCCTATAGATGCTCAGCCAGTGATGTACTGTGAGCCAGCTTTCTGGTGCTCAATAAGCTACTACGAACTAAACACTCGAGTAGGGGAGACGTTTCATGCATCTCAACCATCAATTACAGTAGATGGATTCACAGGTTTGTTTCAAATCACTCATCATTGCTATTCGTTATATTAAATAATTTACACATGTTTGATTGCCAAATTGTTATATTTTAATTCATTTCCTCTTAACCTGTAGTATGTTTTGTTGCATATTACTTACTTAATACAACTGTGGATTCTTTCTCAGCTAAGGAAACTTTTTCTTATACAGTAAATCTCTTCTTCCATGCTAGACTTTTTTGTCAATCTTTGCTTTAACTTGTCAAAGGAAAGTTGATTTTATATCAGTATTATAAGTTTGTATGTTTTATTCTATATTTCCTTCAACAGACCCTAGCAATAGTGAGCGCTTCTGTTTGGGTCTTCTATCGAACGTGAATCGGAATACTGTTGTTGAGCAGACAAGACGGCACATTGGTAAAGGAGTAAGGCTGTATTACATTGGAGGAGAGGTGTTTGCTGAGTGTCTTTCAGATTCCTCTATCTTTGTGCAGTCACCTAACTGCAACCAACGATATGGTTGGCACCCAGCTACCGTATGCAAGATACCTCCTGGTAAGAAATCACTTTTTGTAAAATTATGATTGGATGTTGTTTGAAGACTAAGCTTTTACCACAAAACCCCAGACATTTGCCTTCATTAGCAAGTCTTCCCCCAAATAACATGCAAGAAGTGAAAATTGAACTTAAGCTTTATTCCTGATTGTAAATTGTCATCTTTTATGCCAACAAAAATCACCAACATATTCATGTGATTATGACCATAAGAGGTGAGTAATCTTGTTGTAACTTTGCCATGCAGTCTATCTGTAATGAACAAAGAATGTGCTATCACCCTTATAACTATGTACTGACAATTACATAAAATCCTTCTAATTAATAAATGAACAGTAAGCAAAGGACTGCCTCTGGGTACAGTAATTCTTTAGGTATCAATGAATATCAGAAGTACCCATGAAATTCTTAAGCAGTAGCAACTAAAAGCATCAAACTTTTCTTTATATGAATAAATGACAATTCAAAATTGTAATCATTTAGTTGCATTCAGTAAAGTCTTGAAACATTCATTTGTTATTATGTACTCAGTAGAAGGGAGATGTGGAGCAATAAATGATCATTCCAACAAACACACTCTTGAGTATATATTATGTCAATTACATAATCAATCCTTTCTGTGTTAGTGAATTTCATATTTTCTCAGTCTTAATTGATGATAATCAAGCAATGCAAAGTAGTTTGCGAAGGAAAGTTTTGAAATGTAAATGTGCCACCCTTGATATATTAATGCAGACTTTATAATTTCTTTTGAATTTTCAGGATGTAACTTGAAGATATTTAATAATCAGGAGTTTGCTGCTCTTCTATCTCAATCTGTCAGCCAGGGTTTTGAAGCTGTGTATCAACTCACCCGAATGTGTACTATAAGGATGAGTTTTGTTAAAGGATGGGGTGCTGAATATAGGTAAGCTTTGAATCTTTAATGTATTCAGTTTTGCATGCAGTTTTATGATATAGATAATGGTGTAAAATCATATATGTTAACCTGCTTCAAAACTCATTTAAAACTTCTTGATGTATAAATAATAGAATAATTATTATAAATTGTTCTATTCTGGTATAAACTTTTCATCAAAGAAACAATTTTCTTTGGTAGCAAGGAGAACTTCTTGGGGGTAGTTTTATTGAAAATATTTTTGTGATTTTTTTAAATGTTTTCAATGTTGCATTCATTTTGGAAACTGAAATATTCTAATTAAGATGGAATTGAAGAAGAAAATATAATATAAATGTGTACGTTTATAATAAAGAAATTAAACTGAAGCCTATATTGCTTTAGCTATTAATAATTTAGATATTGTTATAGTATTAGAATCTTTTGTTCAAAAATTTCTGTACAATACAAGGGTATGGTCACTGATTTTCAATCTTATTTGAGGTCTATCATCCTAAATAATTCTGATCTCACAATTGTTAAAACTGAAATAGTGAGAGGGAAAACCATCAAATGTCAAGTTCTACCATTTAAGATATTAAAATGTTGATGACTTAAATTTCAGATGTTTTAATCAGCCATAATCATCATCAAAACAAAAAATGTATTCATTCATTGAATCCTCTATCAAATAATCATGCTTCTTACCCATTTTCACAATTATTTAATATTCTTCCTCAATATTTAAAGGCGGCAAACTGTAACATCAACACCATGTTGGATAGAACTTCACCTAAATGGTCCTCTCCAGTGGCTTGATCGTGTCCTCACGCAGATGGGTTCCCCACGCTTGCCGTGTTCATCCATGTCATGAGAAGACTACTTGGAATGGGATGGAAGGATGGAACTGATGAAATTCCTGCCAGGGTACATTATTCAATCTGTCTTGGTTTGTGTGGACGCCTTGCAGGGTTTACAGGGAAAAGTTTTGCATCTGTTTGAAACAGGCAGCACAAGTCCAGTGGATCTCAAAGCAATTGCTGCAAAACCTTTTATTTTTTAATCCACAGCCACTGTCTGTGACTGAAGGTATGAAGCATCCAGTGTCGACCTTCTTCTAGTGAAAGGTTATTTTATTGTGAAGGGCAACTGGAATGTTTTGGAGGAAGAAAAGCAAGTAAACTTGGTGTTTCATCTGTGGCCATTCTGCCTCACATGGAGCTCAGAGCAAATACAGTTTGATCCATCAAGTGTTTTTGAATACACCTATGGCATTATCCATTACAGACTCCCTTGATTGATTATTTCAATGTGATGGAGTGGACGGACACCATGTGGTGCTTACAATAGCTCTAAAAGTGTATCAGTAGTCTGTCACCTTCCCTGACCTAAGGTAAATGATGGATGCCTTTTTTAATCATCATCGCATTGGCAAATATACTAATTTGTGTGGCTGTGAGAGTGCATATGCGTGCATGTGGCATCCCAGATTTCTAATTCTCAAAGAATGTGTTTTTTAAATGGGTTAGAGGACTACTGACTTAGAATATGATCAAAGCATTGTGTATGTGTGCATGAATGTGTGCTTGAGGATGTGTGTGTGAGTGTGTGTGAGAGACAAAGTTTTGTTTTAGTGGCTTGGTGATCTGTGAGTGAAATGCTGTTAGTGGGATGGGAACAGCATTTTGTCCATGTGAGCATTTTGCTCCTAACTGCATATCATATTGAAATTACATTCAAATGCCTCTTATCTTTTCTATAATTATGGTGCATCTGTTTTGTAACAAACTACTTTAATTGATGTTGTGATGTGAACTACATATGGACTATTTAGAAAATTATATTTTCTATTTTATTTTGTCAGTTCAGGCTCGATTACGGTACGTTCTAATTTTATGTCAGTAGCCCAATTAAGTTCATCAAGAAACAAACAGCTTTAACCAAAAATTATTGCTATCTTTATTCCTCTTTGCTCAGAATTAACCGTAAAGATTTGTTAATGGAAAACAATAGTGTCAGTGGTATATTATGTTTAAAGAAAAAAGACGCCCATTGTGAACAAATACTTTATACTCTTGATTAATCGCGCAAACAAAGGAAATGAGAGTGTACATAATTTGAATATTTCCAAGGATGAGATTTTGATCAAATTTATTTTTCTCTTTTAGCTGTTGTTTTGTAACACTTGCATGTATGAATTCCTCTGCGGAGTTGCAACTATTGTGTAAGATATTAACACAACTTAAGCAATAATGTGCATCATTTTTACTTTTAACAAGACAGGTCATTTAGTTTCCTTTCAATTATTAATGGTTTCATTATATTTGATAAATGTGATAGGGGAGATATTGCCATCACCTCAGCTAAGGGATACATCTATGGATTAAGAGCTCATCCTTGCTGATTTCTTTGCAAAATTTATACAGGCAATCAGCAGTGGTATTTAGATCATAGTTATAACAAATTCAACTGACGATGTGAAATGAAAATGAGATATTTATCAGTGCAATTTTCTTTATAAATTATCTGTTGCTGTGCAGTAGAATTCCTTTCCTGAAATATTTGGTTAATCAAGAATATATGTATTTGCTTCAGTTAACTAAATTTTCATACTGAATATTTTCAATGTTCTCTGCTCACACATGTTCTGTTGCATCAGTGCATCCATTAAACCTTTAACGAAGTTTGAAAGGTGTGTGTCTTCCCACCTTCTCGGCTGATAAAGAAATGATTTCTCGATTTTGTGATGAAATTTCATTGTATAATTTTAATGAGAAAGCTGGTTCAGTATTGTAAGCAGAAACATTAGATTTTTCACATAAATAGACTTTACATTGGCCAGTAATGCATCTCTACCCTGGTGCTTTTACTTGCATTAATGGCAGTTTAGATGATAATACTTGATGGAAAATAGTATCAAATTTACCAGTGCGGTAGTTAATTGTAAATTGGAGAATTATCGATAGATTGGTAATTTAAACAATAAGCTGAGATAAACTAAAACTCCTGTGGCATGAAAACATTTTTACATCTCTCAAATTGTAAAGCTAGAAAAAAGTTGTATCAGACTTTCATTCATAAGAGATTTGTGGCATGTGATGTTTTTGAAATTTCAAGTTATAGTTCAGTAGTGATATTGTTTTAAATATTACTGAAGATATATTTTCTTAGCTTGTCAATGACTTGATTCAATCTGGTGAATAGCAGAGTGAAATTAACTGCAGAGGAGATGTATTTTATGAAAAAAGATTTTAACCCTACAAATTAGTGTAAAAAAACAAAGGGAGCTTAATTGAGGATCAGGGGGGATGTGACCTATATTTATGTGCTCCTCCCCCTCCAAAGTGCACCTAAAATTGCAAAAATACCTAATATATGAGAGCACAAAGCAAATTCAACTTTTTTCTGATTTGCATCAATTGAGTAGATGGACATATATGTATGTTTATTGTCTAAAAAATGACAAAAGCTTGCAATAGCTTGAGCAATCATAGTGTAAATATCATTTCTTTATAAATAATGAGCTTAATTTCTTGTTAATTTGAAATAAAAATTGTTGCTTTTCAAAGAGTAGAATTTATAAATATTGTTTGGTGACTATTATTGTATCTTCTTTATTGCTGATGTTTAAATTAATTTGAAATTGACTTTAATGAGATATTCTCATTTTTAACATATTGTATACTAATAGCAGTGAATGAAATTTATCTTAGCTAAAAATGAGGTGCTACCACATTTTATGAAACTTTTATGGAAAATGATTATACACAAAGTGTAGAAGTTCAGTGTTTGGTATTTCTATGTGATCTACTTTAGGAAAACATATAAAGATTATGACTGTTATTTTTCATAAACACGAAAACTGTTATTTACACCAAAATTTATCTATACATAATACTATAGTAATGTGACTTATTGTTCCATACAGTTTTTATTCATAGTTAACTGAAAGATTAAATTGATGATTTATTTGGGAAAAATGCGGACTAGCCTTTCAATGTCAAATGAGTAATATTTTTGTAGTTATGGAAATGTGTGTTTATTAGGAAAAAATAAGGGATGTGCCATTGGATTTTGTCATTATCAAATTATGAGGTTTCTTAATTTTATGTAGAAATTTATTTATTGGTCCATTGAAATGAGATGTCTCTGAAATCATCTATTGCTAACAAGTTATGATATCAGTAAGAGTTGAATTTTATAAATTGACTCCTGGAATATTATGATTTATTGATTGGTTTCCTATCCCATGATGTTTTTGTGTGTGCGTTTTTGTATGTGATTGTCTGCTTGTATGGGAGCATGAGTGATATATACTTGTATATGTGTGTATGAACTTGTACACACTTACATATAAATCTATTTATCCCATCTCATCATCTGAGTGGTGGCGAATGAATGGCTCAATGTTAATAGTAGTTCAAAGAGAAATGATTAAAAGAAATTTGCTGTGTAACAGGGTTTAATTTAAATCCTTATGTATGCCATGTGGAAGTGCTTCCCTTTGAAAGATATTTAGTCCCATTGCCTCTAAGCCCACTGTACATCTCATTTGTTCCAGCCTTTGAGAAATGTAGTTTGGTTTCAAGAAAACTCAATATGCATTGCATGTAATGTGGGATATTGCATTATCAGTGAATTGTCAAAATCTGATTATGTGAACACCGATGCAGTTGTGCCACACTGGCTGTGGTTTCTCTGTTTTGATTCTTTCTGTGCTAAGTGGTATCAATGCTCCATCTTCATGTTGTGATGAAGACTTCAATGAAGCTAATATTCTCAAGAAACTCAAGGTCTGAGTATTGTGAAAAATCAAATGCACAAAAACTGAAATTGCTGTGCTGTTTTTATGAATTGCTATCTAATGATGCTGATCGAAGCATGAATAAGTATCTGCTGCAGTTTTGGTGATGAATTAATAGGATATTCTGTCAGTGATACTACCTATAATTATGGTAGAATCTCCCAGCATATGTGTTATCCTACCACAAATATCTTCGTTCTGCCATCTGTGCAACATTCTTGATACAGTGTCTCAAGAGTCCAGAATCCAGATACATTGCAGAATAAGCCTCTTAAGCCATGTACAAAGTCAGGTGTGCCAATTTTCAGTGTTTTTTAAAATTTTTAAGTAATGCTATCTCTTGTGCCATTAACCGTCACTATTATCAGGTATGATATGAAGACTTCAACAAATTTTGAACTTGTTCCCATCTTTTAAATAATAGCCAGAAGGTTTTGATTCAGTCACATACTGTTTAAGTTCATTACTCCATGACCACTGACGTGAGTTTTACCTATGTTTTAACTCATTTCTTGCATTTGTGATGTACTTTAAGAATGTAACCTGGTGGAATGAATATTAGTAATGTGTTTTGTTGCCCTGTGCTTCATCAACTGAATCATTGCAATTCCCTCTGTTATCTTTGTTATGATATGTTTAAATTATGGCCTTGCTCATATACCTTTTCATGTTCAAAATATGACTGGCCAAGTACTTTTTCTCAAATCCATGAAAATTCAATTTCTTGTAATGAATGGAAGATAGTCTTGCATTTCTATAATAATAATAATTTTCTTTGATTGCCTATTGAAAATTCATTCTATTAACATTCAATAAGACTGCTAATTTTAACGAAAATAATTTGCTTACTTTTCATTCTGTTTTGACTAGTATCTGTATTATTAAAGTTGATTGCTGTCATTTTCTAAATAAACTGCCCTCTTAGGATGCTCTTTCTGTGAAATGAACTGCATTACTTGCCTTTGCTAAGAGAAATTTATCAGGGTCTTCCAATCACTTGCACGTAGCTCAAATTAGCTAATCTATCTGCCTCATTAAATTTAGCTATAATAATTATCTAAGGTTCTACTATTTTTTCTTTCATTCAGCATTAATTGGATATCAATTGCTTTTGTTGTTCATTTATAAGATTTAGTGAAATATCAATCTTTTTTCCTCTATACATAGCAATTTTATGGCATACACTGTGACTAAAATTTGATCTCAATGAACTTCAAAATCTTCTCTGCTGTTGAGTAGCCAATGATATAACTCCCTAATGAAATGATCTGGCGGTGGAACATTTGCAAAGATGAAAGAGTAATTTGATTTCAGCTTTATGTAAAAAGAATGAAGCGATTAATTACTACAAGGAAAATTCAGTTAAAGTTTGATAGACTAAGTAATACAGATACTATAATGAAGACTTAGAGTGAACAAGTTCAATTTAAGATTGCATTTTAAGTTATTAAGATGGCAATTGTTATTGGAAGTCATACTGAAATGTTGCCCTATTTGCATAGCAAAAACTTAACCTCAAAAATGGCATTTTTCACCTCGATTGTATTTTTAATTCCCAATATGAGTTGAAGAATAGTAAGAGGTTACTGGATCAAAATTCATCTGTGTTCATGCATTTCAAATTTTATCATTTTCTGTCCTTTCAATATCAAAGCTTTCCGCAGGTAAAGCCACATTATCATCTAGAGCTTTGCCACTGGGTTGAACAAGCCGATAATGCATTATGATGCCAGCCTACCATATGCATAATTAGTGGAAGTAGTTCTGATGATATACAGAAAGTAATTTTGTTCTCGAATAATTTTATAGCCTATGACATGTCGGCTGTAATTGTGACCTGTTGATTCTTTTGTCCTTGTAATCTTTAGCAAGCACTCAATTATGATGCTTGTTCTGTTTTTATTTTTAGATTTAATGAATATTTTAATCATCTTCAAAATAAGATGTACAGTGTTTCAGAGTTTTGAAGAATGATTATTTCTGTTGCCTCAAGCTTTTTCATAAGAGATTTTATAATGCAATCATGAATAAATGCTGACAGGATCGGTCTTCTAATGGGGAAAGTAGGAGTCCAGTTAAAGAGGGATCCAGAGCTTCATTCTCTTAAGTAGACGGAAAGAATGAGCCTGGTAAACAATTTTTAATTTTTTTGAAAACTAAGTCAAGCCATTAACCAAAAGATTAGAAGACCGGCTCTGGAATAGGAACAGATCATCGATGAAGTGTGGCTGTTTTGCGAATGGGAGATTATTAAATCTGTAATCAGGCTTGTTTTGAAGGTACACGATGAAATCATGACATTTCTACAACACTTTAGTAGTTCATTGCATGTCACTTTTTTGTAAGTCATTTGATGAAATCACTGTTTTATATAAAATATAAATTATTTACTAAAAATGTTTATGGCCAATAAATGCTACCAAAACCTACCACAGTAAATCTTTGTGTCTTTATTATTTGAATGTCATTTTTTGAAAGTGTCCGAATAGTAGCCCTGCCTGTTAAGAAAGTAAAGTTCTTTGCGATAATAATATTTAAAATTGCAACTTCTCTGAATTTGACCACTTCATTACTGTCCATTCCGAGTATGAGAGAGAACTTAAGGAGGGTGGTCGATGGAGATATTTACCATAAAAGCCACCCGTGGCGTGAGACAATTGTTCAGCCTGTTGCAGTATGTGACTGCGAAATGTTGCCATTTACTCAACACTCAAGACTGAGTTACGCAATATAGCTCTTCTCTGCAGTCAGACACTCATTATGGGTACTCATAAAGTTTTCGTGTACGGTACTTTAAAGAGAGGCGAGCCAAACCACAACTGGATTACAGACCCAAACAACGGTAAAGCAGTGTTTTTTGGTAATGGCAAAACGAAGAAGAAATATCCACTGATCATTGGAACTAGATACAATATTCCATTTCTGCTATATAGAGCAGATAAAGGACACGTGAGTAAAGAGAATACGTGTTTATTTCTTCGAAAGAGACTGTAAATATTTTAAGGAAATTGTTTGATAATTCTTAGCTAAGATTTCTTTAAATGAAGAAGAATGAATAAATTTATGATCTCTCCACAAAGAAAGAAATTAAAATATATTGTTATTCGCGTATTACTAATTGTTAGTAGTCTTAATTAAAATCCGTGTAATGATAAAATATTTCGTATTTCGACGTTATTTTGTCTCGCGATGGCGTCTTTTCAAGAGGGCTTCAGTCGTTCAATTTGCCTATCATTTACTCTTAGTATTAAGCTATGTAATATATGTGTGATTTCTTCGATTCAAAATTTGATTATTTCCGCAGAATGTATTGGGTGAAATTTACGAAGTTGATGATGCGATGTTGGGGAAACTTGACGAGCTGGAAGATCACCCAACATTTTATGAACGCCAGATAGAAGAAATTCAGAAATTTGACGGTGAAGTCGGCCAAACATTTCAATCTGTGAACTGCTGGGTGTATTTTTTGAAGAATTTCCGCCCAGAGCTACTGAATTCTCCAATGTTGCAGTGTTACCTATCTAAAGGAGATCATGGATTGCCTTATTTAGAGAGGTACTTAAGAGATCCAGGATACCGTATAATTGGAGAAGTGCGGGATTGATAAATTAATATATCTTAGAATATTTTCCTCCTTCGTTATTCGGGTCCGAAAAGAGATTATGTAACATAAAAAGTTTATTAAGACCTGAAATCTTTTTCTGGTTCATTTCCAATATTTGATCTACTGCTAAACTTTATTTGCTATCATCAGACAGTGCTAATATTGTCTGAATTAGAATGGATTAAATTGTCTAGGTGAATTAAATAGTCCGCCCCAGCTGATAAGTAGTCAGCAAATAATTTATTTTAAAGATTAGGAAAGATAATTACAGTCAAAAAAGTTTGTAATGGCTAAACGTTTTTACATCATACAATATGTAATTCTTGTAATCAATGATTTCAAACAATAAAGTAGGGCTAAGAGCAAACCAGTTCTTTAGCTCTCCACTTAAAGGTTTTTGAGGCTAATTGTATGTTGAAAAGAAAAGTGCAGTAGATTAAATATTAAAATGGCACTGATTTCTGTTCAAATTTAAATGAGAATATTTCTCTGGGATGTTATCGATATTTTTCAGTTTACAAATCCTTGCTCTAAGGAGCCTTAAACTTAAAAATCCTTATAAATCTTTTCATTGAAAATAAGTGTACTTTTATTCCCAATTCTTGTAAATGGAATAAATGAAACAGTAAATATTGTAAATTTGAATTATTGAATGGCTGTCTGTATCCTTGCTAGGCTGAAGTAAGTTCTCTTAGCCTAGACTATATTTTCAGTTGGGAAAGATCCAAGATTGGAAATACCTTGTGAGAAGAGCAGTGAAAGCCAGCACTGATTAGACAAATATGTTCGTACATACATTCCTATTTCTCACAAGATATTGCAGTGGCCAATTTCATGCAGGTTATGGTTACAATCAGAAAGATAAAGAACTTGATACATTTGCTTTCTCTTTTAATGATAGAGATTAAAGTAAATGTATTGCTTTTTTAGATATCTTTATATCCCAAGATCACTTTATCTACCTTGGTTTACTATAAGAATTGATACCTCAATGAATTAGTTTTGACTTAAAAACCACTCTTTTATTAAAATTAATTGCCAAAGCTTAATATACCTATATTATTTATCTAAATTCCTTCACCAGAATCCATTTTAGAATGATTTATCTGATCATCTTTTATATCAAAAGTTATTTTAGTATTTACAGCATAGGAATTTTCTTATCCTCTTTATTCATATATACTCAGAAGAAAACCAATCCCAAGGCAAAATAGAAATTATGCTTCATGCAAGTCTAAGGCATTGGCAAAAGACAAAGTTATTTAGTTGCCGTTACCTCAGTAAAGTTTCTCACCGATAAATTTGATATACTGATTACATTAACTATTATAATTACTTAAAACTACTGTTTAGACTGCTTGCAAGAGCACTATTGATAATTATAAATATATTGTAGAAGAAATAACTGTATGAAATTTAGTCGTATTGAGGATAACTCAATATCTTTTAAACTTACTTTATTGTTTTGGCTGGTCTTGGTAACAGGGTTACCACCTAAAATTTCTAGAGTTTCCTGTTTTTAACCCAGACATTTTGGAGCATTTTCAGGACAGCTTTGGGTGCACCTCCTTTTGAAACATTAGATTGTATTTTGTGGGTTGAATAACTGTAATTCTAACTATTGTAGATCCTTACAATTTTATGAGTTTCCAAATAAAAAAGATATTAGTGTTGATCGAGAGATTTTTTCTCTTCACTCATAGGAACTTGCTTTAATCAGGATGAAAAAGAATTAACTTTGGGTCAAACAGGGAGAGGTAACACTACTTGGTGACAGTAACTTCCTTCAGAGAACAAAATAACTGTACACTCAATTGTTTTTCATACCATTCTTCAATTAAAATACACCATGCCCCTCCGCTTATACTATTTGTGTTAAAAATTACTGTGGTGGTTATAGGTGTATCAATACACATTAAGCATGCATTCTTACTCACAATTCTTCATAACACTTCCCTAGCCTTGTATAAATTATTTTGCTTTATGTATATGGATACACATAACGCGTTTTTGTACACTCCTCTAAATTTTGCATTTTTTTCTTTAGAATCTTTTTCAAACTGCTTCCTTTCTTTCCCTTCATTGTTACTCTCATTCTCACTTTCACCATCTTTGTCACTCTGCTTCCGTCCATCCATCTAAATCACACAGAACATCCCCTTCAAAATGATCATAGAAACTTTCCTTCAGACTCCATGAATTCATCAACCAGTCATCACAGACTTTCCATTTCTTACCAAAAATATTCTGCATACAATGTATCCAAGGTAACCAACCTTTCATAGTTCAAGCCAATTACTCAATTTTTGAGTTGCGCCAAAAAAAACTATTATTGCTTAACTAAATCAGGCCCTTTAGAATCCAGCATTAGTTCATTTTATGTGTGATCATTAGTTAATATTTAAAGTTATGTATGTAAAGAAATTTATTTTTCATATTTCTATGAGTTTAACTCAATTTACAGTATTGTAACATGCCACCTTTGGTGGATAGACCATAGGTTGGCCATCCCAAATATTTTGTTGTTTTCAATTCCTACGTGACTTGCCCTATTTTCTTTACCATACAAGTAAAAGACATGCTCACTTCTCTGTAGTCAGTTTTGCTTCTTTCAACATGATCCTTAAAACACAGACTGCTAGCTCACTACTTTTCTTGCTGCTACATTCTTTCTCTCCTTTTTCATAAAGCCTTCCATACTTCTCATCAATAATTTAGCCTTTTCATAGTCCCTGATTTTACTGAGATTAGGCTGAAGAGATGACTGTTGCCGACTCTAAACTAACCTCTGTAAATATAAGGATAATAATTTTCATAACATGGAATCAACTATCATAAATTTCATCACATTATCAAATTTGGATATTAAATTAACTTAGCATGTATATTTCGAGTGAAATCATACTGATTTATAGGAAGGTATGATATTCCTCATGCAATTTGTATTAATGGCAACAATTCTTTCACTTGAAAATGAAAAGGTATGGATGTACTTAAATTGCTCAATTGAATGACCTTTTATCCTCATAGTAATTAATATTGGTGATCATGGAATAGAATTAATGGTTGGATTTTCAATCATCTATATTTTAATGTAAAATCTCTAACCCTCTGTTTCTGGTATCTATATTGAATGCTGCTTCATTCACTTCCCTTTCGTGCTAAGAGCTTTTGTCTTACAGAAGACTATAATTCATCAGTCAATATCCATTTCTTTCTCTTAGAACAATTGTAGCTTCTTTCATAATTTGCATCTAATTTATTATCAAATCAAAGGAGCTGTCACTTTGTAGAACTCCATAACTAAACACAAGGAAAAATAACTTTGTCAAAGTTCCAAAACTTTATTTTTCCTTATGTTTAGTTTAATTTACTCTCCCTTATTATCTCTTGACTTTCAACGCAACTCTCCATCCTTACATAATTTTCTTATGTGTTCATATTTATCACTTAGTACAGGAATACAAGTTAAGTTCATGCTCTAACTCCTTGAGTTTGATCTAATTCCATTTGTCCCAAATGGAATCCACAATTGGTTAGTGGGTTAAGTTTCTGCTGATCCATTATAAGATAACCTTTTGAATCCAAATCATATAGGTATTAAAAATTATATTCAATCACTGAATGGCAATCTTGCGATTCTGACTGTTCACCACTATAGCTATAGTACTTGTCTCATACTTTCTAGAAACGGCAATTCTAGCTCATGTTTTGCTTACATTACTTTTAAGATCAATATGTTATCCTGTATTTATCATTATATATTATTATTATACTTATTTTTTGTATTAGTTAGTTTGACTTATGATGAAATTGTGCAATTCATGGATTTCCAAACTACGGCCCATTGGATAAAACCAGCCTTTAAAAGCTATCCATTGATAGATCCATATCTCATCCAATGGACATTCACTATCTCAATAAGATTAGCATCACAGAAATCCAAAATGTATCACTTTGTTTTTGCACAAATGGAAAATCATGTATTCCTCAATAATTTATATAGAATGTTGAGAAAATAATGAGTTTTTTCTTATAGATTTGGTCCTTTGAGAATTCTTCATTGATTCATGTGGTACTCCACTTAAAAGTTACTTTTTGCTTCAAAGACTTCTTTTGCCTTTATTAATCTAAAGGCACATAAATACGTTTTATGAAACTCTTACCTTAGTTTAGGTTTGTATTTAATTTTCAAATAACTGCCCAAGTCAAGATGCACATGTTAACTTGTAAATCTGATATTAATGATTAATTGCTTCATTTGAAATTTTTACCTTTTTATTCAGCTTCAAAACCAGGGGTAATTTTCTAAAATTAGGCAGTTGGAGGATTTTTTCTACGTTGAATTCTAAGCAAATACTTTCTTGATCTACTCATGGTAGCTATCGCATTTCCGGCACTTTAACTTCTAGATATTGATTGAATACGTAAAATATTGATGACAATCTTAGGTAATATATTATTACACTGCCACCAATCTTAGGCAAACAATATTTACCAATAAAGGATTTATTAACTAGGTGTTACCTATCATAGAGAATTTAAGGTTGGTCAAAAAGTAAAAAGCAAGATACTTGTCATAGATAACCTTGCCTATACTTAGGAGCAAACAATCTACTGTGAGATGAAACATTATTTGCACAACATTCTAAGTGCCAAATTACTTTTAGTGGGATGTTGAAGTATCAGTTCTTAAGAGCTCTCAATCTTTTATATTTCTTGCTTTGGTTAATTTGAGTAATATTCTTATTAAGAAGGGAGGTATTTGTAATAAGATCATTGGACAAATAGCATTGATTAGAAAAGGTTTTCGAATTGGTGATCTATCCTTTAACATGACCCTGAAAATCACCACAAGGAAACAAATAGCAGACTTGGATGTACATAACAAAACTCTTGGAATTATATATGTACATACATACAGAGGTTATACAAGGAATGAAAATTTGACATTTTTTTGATTCTCATATTTTTAAAGTTAACCTTAATAAGGTCTAAAATGAATAACTTTAGGAAAAAAATTTATTCGCACATTACAAATACCAACTGAAATATGGATATTACTCTTCAAAAAGCAGAGAAAAATATTCCCTAGCTGAGAAATTCATAGTATTCATTCACCTTAACATGTCATGCTGACAGTTATTCTTCAAGCAGACAAATTTATAATGGAAGTTTACATAATGAAATATTTTTAATTGAACGGTCATTTTTATTTCCTGATTTCCAAGGAAAGTTTTGCATAAATTACTATATTAGACACATGAATGGCTGAGAACATTGTTTGTAACATTTTTAAACCAAATAATTATTTCTTTTCACAGTAATAATGAAGCCACTTATGAAGACCTTCAGGAATTACTATTAGCCTAAGAACAGCTTCTGAAGATGAACAATCCAGATTTGTAAGTTAGATAGGCTCGACATTGATTATGAATTTTGATTTCATCAAAATATTATGCCATCATTTATATTAACATTCCCTTGATTATAATTATATTCCATTCAACCATAGCACAAATAGTTTTTCTGCATTGTCCTTCATTTGAACATCCCTGCTTGTAAAATCCTACCCTTGCAAAGAACTGCCTCTTTCTGGTGGAGGCTAAATGATATATAAGGATAATTGTAAACAACAAACCAATATCTAGAATGAACTGATTAACTATTAAATAATGAATAATTTTAAACAAATATTACACAGTGAATAAGCAACATCTTGCACATTGGAACCCATTCATTTTAAAATCTGTTACAAATAAAAATCCCTTCCAAGCTAAATGACAAAAATGCAAGCAACAAAAGGCATTTAATGGGCCTCTACCATGCAATATCAGTTGCCTATCAAATTGATGAGCAAACTTCAAAGTTGTTGGTGATCGATAGGAAAAAGAACTTAATAAATTCACTCTCTCCTTCCAGAATTAAAAGACTGCAGTCCAGCACCTTCCTTTTTGTTAGATGCTCCCTCTACCAGCAATGTAAAAGAAATCAATAGGATAACTTTGACCTCTTCTCAATCTATTAATTATCACTTGGTATCTTTTCCACATCAATTTGAAGCCATTTTTGATTTGCTCCAAATTTATTAGACAAGAATTTCATTCCCAAACCCAATTAAGCTGTCTGAGGAGAACATGGTAACAAACATGTTGTCATTTAGGGCTAGATGCCCTTTGCACAAACTCCTGCATTAATGAACACCAGCAACACAAAGTAAGGTGCAGTCTTGTGTTCATCTAGGGTATAATCTTTTAAAATTACGGCGACAGTATCTCTTTAATGACAACACTTCACTAGTTCTGCAAAGCCTGATTTCGTGGCATACTGTAGCAGGTAGGGGTCCAGCCTCCAGATTTCCTTAGCCTCCTCCCCACACACAGTAATTCCCCTCAAAGCCCCTACAACCCAGCTTCTGTTGCTGCAGTCATCAGCTTTGGTCCAAGGCTCCATACTTATTGCCGAGAGTAAGGCGTGATCCACCTCCGGGCCCCATTTCAGTAACACCAGGTCCACGGCTTGAGTGTGACTTGCTGTTGCGAACTTCTTCGAAACCCCGTTCATTATCTACCCGCCTGGAGGAAAGAGGTATCAATGGGTCTTCTACAGTTTACCATGTGATCCAGACTCTACTACTATCACATAATCGACCAACAATAAATGATGAGATATTTCACGATTCTCCAAATGAAGTACTAAAGGAGTCCAAGGATACTCACCAAAATCAATAAAAGCAAGGAAATTTTACCATTCAATCAAAGCCACTCAATAATACTTCAAAGCATATATCCCAAAAGATTGCTCACCCTGAACATGTACCATCAATACGTGAAATAAAACAATACTCTCATCTTAGAAAATCATTCGTAAAACGAAAATGCCGAAATAAATACGAGCATAGCGAACATCGTTAATAACTCCATAAATTCTTAAAAGGAATTTCTAAACAGGAGACATACCTTTTACCCCATGCACCAGATGGCTCAGCTGATGTAGCTGCAGACAAAGTGGGAAAGTATTCTTCGCTGTGAATGTCTGGTGCCATCTTAGATTTCGCCCTCATCCTTATGGCACTTAGAGGTGGCTGTGCATTGCGAAGGTGAGGAGGTTTATAAGATGAAGCAGTATTCTCCGCTGATACTGCTCCTTTCTGATCTTTTGCATCTGATTATCCAAAAAATATAAGATACTTACATAAGAACATCATTAATACGAGGCAAACGTTATTAAATTCTTCATTCCTAACTAACGATCAATGCAAAATACTGCATAAAAATTATCTGCCAAATACATCATCAACCACTGTGTGTTCATGATAGTAGTTATGGATCACTGTAACCTTCATAAAGAAAATTATTCGTACCTTTTTCTCCTTCCTTATTTTCTTCAACTGGTTCCTCTACCTTGCTTTGCTCGGCTTGTGGCATTTTCCAAGGACCTGCCTGCACCTTCTTACGCATCACTTTCTCTCCAGCCTCATTTTCGTGCTCTTCCTCTTCCTCCTCGTCTTCTCCATCATCTTCTGGGTCACTTAGCTGAAGCATCTGAATTTTCAAACCGGAATAATCCTTCTTTTCTTCCTCAAATTCCTTCCACTCATCGTCTTCTTGCTAGAAACATGAGCAACAAATTTAAGTACCAAATTTCTCTTAATTTGCCAATTATTTCAGAAAGAATTCAGTCATACAAATTTAAACTTCTTATAATACTTCTATGATGAAGAAAATAAGAAAAATATCCTTCTAAGAGTCTAAATATCATGAACAGCTGTTAAAAAGTTCAAATTACTAGGCAGACTGAATTACTCCAATATGGCGGTTACAGTAAAATTTGCTGTTTAACTATTAATGAGAACAAGAAACTTACTTGTTGCTGCTGCACTGGCTCATCACTTTCTTGGCCAGGAGTAGTTAAGGGAATAGATGGCTTCTCTTTTTCTTTCTTGACATCCTTACTTTTCTTTCCGGTTTCTTCTAACTTCTTGGCAATCTCGTCGGCTGTCGTAAATTTTTTCCCTTTAGCTTTCCGTTTGTCCTTTTTCGCGAAGAAGTCATCTAAATCCGCCATTTTTCTAGTGTTTTGGAACTACTTACACAAATACAAAAAATTATCAAGTTACAGATAAAGAATTTACAGATTTACGGCTCGGAGACCTCCACATGGGTACGATTTCTACTATCACTTGAATGTCACATCCGGCACAGTTTTTTACTTTCGTGACTAACCGTCGCTTCCTTCGCAAGACCTCAGTTTAAAATATAAAATTTTAAAATAAATAATTTTTCTCGCTGTAATGCTCTTCAAGACAAGTAAAGAATATGAGTTTTTCTATTGATTAATTCCAACTAATTTCCGCTACAGGAAACTATGAGAAACCAAAGTTAAGAATCATAGGAGTATGAAAAATTCAGCGCTCGAACATCAAATTCCATCTGAAGGAATGTATGCGAACTCAGCAAACCTTGCAAGGGTGGACGTCCTATGCGCAGAAAATTAAAGAAGTGGCGTGCAATGTTACAGTTATTTAAACTATGCTTTGCTTTGCTTTAACATGAATATTTTGTTTTTTTCTGACTTTGCTATTCACCGTTATTTCCAATGAAATGAATTGCAGTTCATTATTAATTCGTATTTGTATAATATTCGTATAAGTGTAATATAATAATTTGGTGGAGTTATTGCGGCTGAAGTTTAAAGGTGGGAATTTAAACTAGGAAGCAAATTCTTCAACATGTAGTTTTATCCTTATGTAATAGATAATTATGTTTAATCGATTAAGTACCGGCAAAAATTTGACTGAATCGGCGTAAAGGAAGAAAATAATTCACTTCTTGAAGAAGCTTTCGAGAGGATATTGGTGAAGGGCTATAATCGAGGTTTATTTATATTATTGTTTACTTTATTGTATGAGCATCGGGAATTATTCAGTGTTGATATTTTTCATAACTTTTAAAATTGTATGACAGATGCTGGAACATGTAACTTATTGGTATAAATTTACATCGAAAATATTGTTTTTTGTCATATTTCCTATCATTTTCGGTGATATTGGATGCTTAATTTCATTGCTCTGAAATGCATTCGGACCTTCGTATATACGTTCTTCCTCAAGGTAATACATATAAACATTATTTCAGTCTTATTAAACTACATCTTCTATCTCTTCTTACAACTTATAAAGCGAACTTTATCCTTTTGTCTTACGTTAGCGTATCTGTATGAAAACTGTGTGTAATGATTCATTACTGCAAAGATTTAAAATAGTTGATCATTCGGCATGTATCACAATATCAATCAATGAGATTTTCTCGAAGAAGGACCAATGACCTTTAGGCTCAGTTAATTATATTTCAGTGCCAGAAATGGCAAATCAACTTTTCCCAATCCTTGATAAGATATATATTAAATTCTTGAAGTTGATCAACGTTTATATTTGCTTCGTGCTCTTTGAAATCGTGCCTCAGTAGCAATTTTAAATTTTTATTTTTTCCTAATTGTAATTTGTAGGCATTGTAATGCCAGTTCTGCTGAGAAATAGAAAAAATTTGCCAACATTCTAGATAATTTCTATGTATATTTGTCATTTTCACATATTACTTACTTTTCTTATCTAAAACAATTTTGAATTAATCTACAAGCATCAATTCATTCGTTCATTAGGAAATGTTGAAGGCTTTCCATGTTTAACTCATCTGATTGAATCTCACTTCTTGAAATTTCAACAATGATAAGTTCCATTCATTATAAAAACGAAGTATTACATGTAGGTAGAGATTTCATTCATAAATTCACCAACAAAGCCATTATAATTCCACATGGAAGAGATCACCCCAGTAAATAAAATAAACTGCAACTTCTCTCCAAGGGAAGTTTGATAAGACAGTTTTAGAAGACTCAAATCTTACCATTTCCTTACTTTCAAGTCATTTGAAAATTCTGACTATAATCACCTCAGTTCTGCTGAAAATAGTCATCCTGTGTTGAGTGTTGTACAAGTGTTGTAGATATACATGGAATTCATTCTTCTTTATTGCTTTGGATTCAATTGGTTTCTATTTTTTACTGTAAATGTGTTATTATACACCTTATGAATAAAAATCCTTTAAACATACAACAGCAAGGAATTTTAGTGACATAGATTTAGGTTTTGTGAATGTATAGTAATACATCTATGGAATCCTGATGGATATTTTTCTTTACTGTTCTAGAAAGAAGTTGAAATTTGTTATATACTGCATAATAGGATATTGGTCTTTCATTTGCTTTATGCCCTCTCCTGATGTAGACCATTTTATTGCTGGGCATTAATAATTCATAATTATTATCTGATTACGTATGTGTAAGTAATAGCCAATCTATGCATACCTAAATCACCTTGGAAACTAATAGTATTAGAGAACCGTGTCATGTGTTTATCTTTGTATGCATTTTCTGTATACTGATCATTAGTAGTAAGCCAGGATTGGATCTACATTCATGAGAAGAGGAGATGAATAGTTTACAACTTTACTGTATTCTCTTAGGTCATCAGTTGAAAAATTAGATACCACATTGACTATTAGTTAGAATTTAATTGAAACATTTTGCTACAATATAAATTTATGTCGTCACATTAACATTGTCTCTAATATTTATAAATGTGGCAGTTTGAGTAACCCCGGAAACTTACCAATAACCATAACTTTTACTTGAACTAAAATTTTCTTAGACCCATCAGGCTTACTTACATTATAGGAAAAATTAATCGATTGAAGATTGCTAAAATCTATATCCAAAATATTTGGCATTTTTCATGTTCATTAAATTTCTGAATGATATTTGCAAACAAAGGGTTGATTATTCGAAGTCAATTATGTTTCTTAGAAAACTAAGTACAATCAAGGAAATCTCATATCCCTCCAAGATTTGCTAGGTAAGCAATGAAACTTTGAACTGTATCTCTTTTTTGGACAAAAACTAGTTTTCAGCATTTTACTTTGTAAAATAGATAGATCAACTGACTTAGTTTTTGAAAGTGATCCATGTCATCCAACAGAAGTTTAAAGTACATAGACTCTTGTAAATAATTTCCTCCTTAGATCGTACTTTCTGTATATGTATTCGTGTTATTTATTTCTATTGTTATTTCACGAAGTAATGTATATTTACTTTAAATTTGTGTTTTGCATTCGCTATAAGTTGGCTTCACCGCTAAATGTGAATCTTAAAATAAATAAATAAAGTTACCTCCCTAGTAAGTAAGATGACCATTTCCACCGGTTTTGCCGTGATATTACCGGTTTTGAGTTTCATCTTCCGAAAGATTACACAAAAATATAAATTTATATCGGTATTCTGATTTCTGCACCCTTACGATATGGTAACATTATCCATAAATACAAGAGTTTACCGAAGAGACTTACGTGACCTCACGACAAATTCGTCGCTTATCGTGCGCGTCATCTTGAATGGAGGAACCAGTAATTGAAAATTCTCTGTTTTTCGAGGTGAACCGAGAAGTTATCCCGGGTTAGGAGATCAGAAAATCGATCACCTTACCTATAAGAAATGCTGAAATTTTAATTTTTATAATTTCCCAAGTATTGGGCTTAAGTTGCTTTTTAGAAAAAGGAAAAAAATCCCCAGATTTCGGAATTTGGGCATTTCAGAAAATTTATAGCAAATGAAAGTTAATTTAAGTGAAAATTTAATAAATTTTACTATTTTTGGCATATGACATAAATTCGGATCGTTTGCATAGACCTTAACGAAAACGTTCCACATTGAAATAGCGGCAACAAGAAATCGTATTTCCCTCCTTTCTTCCGATTGGTGGAACGAAATCCAACATGGCGTTTTAAATTAGTAATTTATACACGTATGTAATCGAAGGAAAGTTTAATAGACCTAATGGTCTGCAAAATAAAATTATCGTATTTTAATAATTACTGGCTTGTTTGTTTTCTTATGAATGAAATTTGTCTCCAGCGTCAGGAAATCGTGACGTCAAGTATATTGGCTATGGCCTCCGGAGCGCTCGGGCGTAGTGTTGTCATAGCAAAAACTTGTCCGAGGATCAGTTCCAGTTGACGAGTGTTGATGAAAGGAGTTGTTCATATGAGTTCTGCTGCGACTTAGCTCGAAGAGTCCAAACAGGAAACATCACAATGAAGATCACCGGTGCAGTGAGGAGCATGGGGAAGATGATTGATTTCTATTCCCAATTCAATCCGTCGCCTCTTTCAATTAAAAAGTTCATTGATTTTGGTGAGTACTTGTGATAAACTTAGAACTTTTTACAATGTTATGATTGAAGCACCCATTTAGGTTCCGCGGATTCCATGGAGAAAGCATTTTGTTGTATCTTTCTTTAATATTTAATATTCACAAAAATCAGTCCCTTTTAATGTTTAAAATACTTTTAGTGTTCAAAAATTTTTATGATGAAATGCAAGTGAATTTGAGAAGATAAGAGAAATATTTTGAGTGTGCAGGTGCTTTCCATTTGCGCATAATTATCTGTAAATGGGTCGATGCGTATTTGAAATTTATTTTCTAAGATATACTTGCTAGAAGGAAAGTCGATCATGTGGGATTTATTCAAGGTAGCTCGTAGAGAATCAGTTATTTCCTCCGGAAGACAATTTTGCTCAGCATCGTTGAGTCGCGAAATAAATTTGAATTTTAGAATTAAAACGATTTCTAAGATGAAATACGCGATTACCTTCGTAGAAAAATGTGTCACTTTAGTAGAATGATATCTTTTATTTACCTTTCGTCATAGCTGAATAACTAGCTCTTATTCTCCGGCAATTATTACGAAGAATATATTTCTGAAGTATATTCATGTTAACTTTTTTCAATTTAATCTGAAGGTTAAAAAAAACTGTACGAGGCCTTATATGTGCACGTATTTTCGGAAGAATAATGAAAATATTTTTCAAATTTCGCGAATCTTCTGGGAAATCCCAGTGAATGGAAAATTTACCAGGTTCACTCCTTTGCGGTCAGTCTGCGGTCAGTCATGTCACACGTTTGTTATAACAGGGAAAGCTCTTTTCTTCTCATTGTTTTCATTTTTTGACTTTGTAAAAAAAATTTCCCTTTGATATCAGGCAATGTTTATTTACCTGGGCTTCTATGCCCGTAACTCAGATTGTTCCGCGAGGAAATGTCATTGTGCCGACCTTGGTGTGACCTGTCTACCACGGTGATACTGGGGTTATTGCTCATTACTCGAACCGTAACGTATCTCAGTTTACGTTCAGTTACGTTTTTCTTATGTCTGCAGCGTTATATAGATCATAGATTGTGTACAGCTGAATGGGAACAGTGCGTCGCTATAGAATTCATGGGAAAAATCGGCTCATTTATTTAATTTCAGTTTCAGACTTAAGTTATTTACCGCATTCATAGGAAACGAAGAATATAAATATGCAAAAATATTATTCTGATTAAATTTTCCGTTTATGTAGAGTGTGAATCCATCGGGTATTCATTGTAATGCTCTTTTAGTTTCGCAGCACAGCTTTGAAATAGTAATAAAGTAATTTTCATGGGGGTTTAGTAATTAAATCCTGGAACTTCAAACCAAAGAATTTAACCATTCCCATGACCTAATGTAAAACAGCATTCATCAGAAATAAACCGCACCATAACAAACATTTTAATTTTGATTGTTTTAGCGAGATGCACCTTAAAATTTTGTTGTTTTCATTGATGTTTATTTTCCTAAGGGTACTGGATTGGAATTACTGCAACTAGGCAAGGTAATTGCCTTTTGTGATAAAGGATGTTTTGTTTTGAATTGTTAGCTGAAAAATTATATCCTCCTGAATCGGTTAGTGAGAAGTTGAATCATAATCTAATAATCTTCTCCATCAGTATCTTTACACTAGTTTTGTTTTCAAATTGGATGTAGACATGGATCAAAATTTTGAGAAATTTTTCGGTGAATACCTATCGCATATCTCCAAATCCTTGCTGGAAAAATACACGTGAATTCACAGGCGATTACACCCATTACTAGTTTTGACTCCTAGTTTGTCTTTGTGATAATTTTAGAATGTTGATGCCAGATTGCTGGGTCATTGCCAAGAAATGTTCATTTCTTCGTTTTACTAACCATGAGGATTACATAAAGTATTTAAGGGAAAAATTGATTAGTTCAGAATTGTTGGAATGTTATGTATATTCATTAGATCTCGAGTTTACAAAAGTATGAAGATGTTAGCTGAATAAGTTTGATTTTTAGATTTTTATTTGGAACATACCTAATGGTACTCTGATATCTAACAGCTGCCAATGAAGCTCTTTGATTGTGTTTTATTACAGGAACCCTTTCACTTGAAGTGTCCGGATTCAAGTCAAGTGGAGGTCATTGATAATAATAGATATTCTTTGCGTTTTATATGTAGAATCATTTCGAAATTTCTCATTTTTTGTCATTGAAGATCAAATGCAGAAAGAGGTAATTAATACGCAATAGGTCTTGAATTTATTATTCCGGATCTCATTGCGCCCAATGCGATCTTCGTTGTACAAACTTAAGAAATTCATTTGGGCATTCTTGAGCCCCGCCAACGCGTGAGCGACGTCGAAACGAGACCAATGAGCGAGTCAATTCGAGCAATCGGTGAAGGCCGAATGGAGAAACATTCCCAAGTTACCATGCCGCCAAAAGTCCAACACTACCAATCTTAAGTTGCGCGTGATATTCAGAAAATCTTGATCTGCCTTATTGTGGAGCCAGCTGACATAGAACAGTAATTTCTATCAGTGCTCTTGGTGGTGGGTGCTCTTTTTATCAACCTGTGTTTCATTTCGTTTTTCAGCTGATTCTGTCTCCTGAATTTAAATGTAATACACAAGTAATACCCTTCTTATATGAAAAAAGAGCGAGACTTTACGTTTCTGTTATGAAAATCGTGAAAAGTTGCAGCACTCAAATGCGCAGTTTGCAGGGGAAAGCGATTTTGGAAAGAGAAAATGAGGCTTGATTGAGAGGGTGATGGCATGTAAAAAACAATTCATAATACAGCCGGGAACCTTTTTAAGTGGATACTTCGAATCTTTTCGACGAAAATTTGTCCGCTGCGCGTGAGATTTACGGCATCCTGTACTTCCAAGTAACCTATTACAGCTATTATTTCTGTTCATAATCCCCCTTGATGAAAAAATAATGAAAAAAGATTTAAGGAGTGTATTTTTCCTGAGGTTTTTTACGCTGATGAGGCACCCGGAGTGAGGAAAATGAGTTATCACAATTGATCTAATCGATAAAATTTATTTCAATCCTTATAGAGCAATTAATTTGCAAGTTGGCTGATTATTGCTATCTGTCTCCTCGCTGATCAACGAGATTTAAGTTTCGTTACTTCCTTTGAAGTGTTTCCATCCCTTTCCTTTTTCTCGAGGGTAAGGTTCTTATTAAGTTTTTCTCAGAGCTCAAGAAATAATTTTCTCCGAATTTTGGCTCGGAGATTTCCGATATCGAGGGTCCTTCAGGTGAGATCTCCGGACGAGTTCCTTATTTTCCTTGAAATTGCAAGGTAATCAATAGTCTCCTCGCGTTGTTTTCGTTTTAAAGGCCGGAAAGGAAGATTTGGAAGATCTCACTCTATCTTATTTATTTGTCGTTTGTAGATTGGAAATTGTTGCAATAAAGAGGCCTGATTTTTCTCGTTCATTCTCGAAGTGATATGGGTTTGTAACTGCTACCAGTATCGCTTTAATTTCAGATTAGCCCAGATTTAATACGTGACCATCAAGACGTTTTTCTTAGAACAGTATTTTATTCTTCGAATGAGGAGTATCTAAACATCAGTACTTTTCCTTAAGCTGTCGTCATGTTTCTTATCATGACGCGGGACATTTCCTTTATATTTTAACGACTTCAGAAATACGTCCCAGTATTATAGCACCCGGCGTAACTTTCAAGATTGTGTATCTGTGAATATTTTGATTTAATTCCAGTTTTAACGGAGAATTTTCTGTACTTCTCCAAAACGAAGCAAAATTCTGTATCTTCGCTAAGATTTTTCCAGCGAACTTTGTTAATGTCAAGATGAATAGCCTCCGATTTATAGCAAGTAACCTTTGGACGAAAAGCTTTTTTTCATCCTTCAGGAAAATCTCAAGGTCGACTTTTTCACAGTCAGGGTGCTTCCTGAGACTAAGTTCAAAGACGGTAGCGATAATTAAATCTGAATAAAACTTAAGATTCGGTGTCAAGATATATTTTAACATTCTATCCGGCAGATTCCAGATTCACATCGAAGAATGCGATGGTTTCCAAATGTTCCGTTTGTCCTTATGAACTTTATGTTGGCCGTTTATTTTCAATTCGCAGAAAAAATTGATCACACAAGGTGTTCAGCCATTAATTATTATAGTTTATTTTTGTAACACAGGGCATTCAACCCGCCTAGAGCTAGACGTATAGTTTATTCCCTCCGACGCTTACTAGTTGCTAGTTCCAGTCATTTTCTGGCGTCGTGCGGTCTGTTTTTCGCATATAACACTGAATAAGAATGCGTTAACGCTAGAAAACTAATAATCAATATTATTATCATTGAGAGATCGTTAGATTTAGTGAAGGTATTTAATGAATTTTTCATCTTCGCGTAATTTTTTTGGAGTTCTTTGTTCTTCGCTTGTAAAATATCTTCTCATTGTTCGAATGGAATGAATTAAAAGAAGCCTCATTACGTCAGATTATTTTCATGGCTTCGTGGAATAATATTTTTTTTTGAAATAAATTTTACCCTACTATTATTCTTGACATGAGGCGTCAGAGGTCGTACCTAATTGCACCACTATAGTTTTCCAGCATGCCAAGTAAGTGGTCTGCATACGAATAGAGTGAATTACTAAGCAAGTCTGTTTTCATCATTTAAACAAAGTGACATTCCGCTCCTCGATGTGTATCATTTCCTTTTAAAGGTCTCACGTGTCGCGCGTGTGCGGGGATGTCAAAGTCACCTTCATTGACATTTTTGGTGCCCATAATTTTGGGCTAGACACACCCTCAACCGAGGGTATTGTGTCTCCGACATTCGTTTTGGATGGAGAGATATAATGGAAGCTCTCTTAACAATCTCATGATACATGGAAATACCACTAAGTCACGCACATTAATGTCTGTATCATTTTGATAAAATAAAAACATTCCAAATTTAAAAATTAGAATTATTCAACTTATTATCATGATATTTTAAAGATTTGGAGGCATCTGTACGAGATATTTTACTTCTCACATTGTAGTGATTGAATTTCGTTGTCCACAATACAAACTTGAGTCTCGAAAAGTCTGTGATTGTCACTAGTGAAACAATGTAGCGAATTATTTATTAGTCAGAGCGTTAGTTGATCTGCGTTCCCATGGTCATTGCTAAAGTAACATGGTTACACATCTTAAAAATATATGCATAAACGGTGTTGATGCATCTGAAAACTCTGTACTAGTGAGGGATTTACTTGAGGAACTTATTTCGATTTCTTCGTATGTAAGAGATTGGAAGTATCCTTCTACCAAAGTTAAATCCCATCAGGTTTTAATATAATGCTGCTGGAATTTTATCTGTGATTTTGATAAAAAATGAGTTATTTGGCTTTTGGTATTAAAATATTCTTTTCAATACTCGCTCGAACACTAACATTCTTTCCGTATTATTACAATCACAAAAACAGTTGTAGCAATTATGATTGATCAAGGAACATATGCATGTACAAGTAGGGAAATTCAAAGAATGAATACCAATTAACAAATTAAAATAGTTTCCTAACCACAAATGAAATAGCTCTATAAATTTAAAATTGATTCATTTTACTAATTAGAATACTTGAATATAAATAGAATAGTTAATAAATGCATAGTGTAGACAAATCTAAGCCTTCGCGTTTGTTTATAAAGAGGTTACGAAAATTGGTTATCGTAATTTAATTTTCTTTACTAATAGCTTTCATTTTATGAAATTTTATGAGCATAACGCAGTTAATAAGTTTATCGATGAAAACTACTTGGAAACATGTAGAATTAATAATGATGTCAAGGTCAGAGTTACTTTTCTTCATTAAAAGATCGAATTATTTACCGATATTTATTTTATCTCAAATATGGGCCAAAATTTATTGACAGATATTGGCTCGATTTGGCTGGATATTTTCATTATCCTTGCACGTAATTCGATATTTTTCAAGAAGGTTTTATTAATTGGATTTATTTGAATGATATACGATATTGTATACAAATTGAAGAAGGATAGAAGCAAAGCTAAATTAATGCTTCTAAAATGAAATCCCGGACTGGGAGAAATGTCAACGAACATACATCCATTTTAGGATATACGGTATTTTAAATGCGCAGTTAATTCCGAGAATTTTTCTCTACATCCGTTTACCCTTTGAGATATAGATTTGCCGTCTACTTTGATCAGGTTCTTTGTGGTCTCTCATTGATAAGTACATCGTGACGCCTCCGAGTGACAAATCATCACTGGCATTGTCAACATGTTTGCGCGAAATCTTATCTCAATTAAAAAGGACTAGGCGATCTGCAGCGCTTCCGCATTCCCCCCGAAAGAAAAAGACTGTTCTCGGACGAACAGCTGGAACTTTCTCGTAGCTTCTTTTACAAACGAATTTCCCCTCGTTTCTATCGCTTCCTTTTCCTTCCACGCCTCTCCCTCCGTTTTCTCTTCCATCTTCTTCGCACGTGAGCTTTCTGCTTTTACGCGCCAGCTGGCTCTTTCTTTCACCTTTACTTTTTGCTTAGCTATCCTCTCTCTTCAAAGAAAAATACAAACAGTGTATGTAAGTTAATCCGCCCCGTGAAGACTTGAGGGCAGCATGTTTTGCTAAGGTGAATTAGTTCATCAGAGTTGTATACAAGGTCTTTTTATCACCAACTGATTCCTTCGCACGCTGGTGATGAAAGCGTTAATCGATAGCTTCACGACAGTTATTTTGTTTGCATTGTTAATGATTGATAAATGAGAAAAATTGCGCCGATAATTTAGTCTTAATAGCGGCTGTTTACGCAGTTTCTTTTGGGTCGTAGGCTGTTTAATATTCACTTTGAAAATCGATACAGAACGTAGTCCTTTATCTTAATAATTATTTGACCCAATTCTCTTACACGTGTATTAAATGTGATCGATAAACTAATTACTTTAACGTTCCGTGATTAGATAACCGAGTGCTGAATTTTCCACAGATTTATTTTCATTTATCTGTACATTTAGTGAATTCTGTTTACGTTTTCTTGATTCGTCAAGGTTATATCAGTAGGGAGAACCTCTGGACTTTGCCAGTGTTCAACGAGGTATCCCCTCCCCTTCTTTTATCATACTAAGACATTTTAACTATTGCGTTTTTTAATCTTTTACATCAGGTCGATAAAAATATACCGCAAATATTCTTTCTTAGTTAATTGTGCTGTTTGATCATTTATCTTCCATGCACTATGGCTCACAATTTATTGAAATGTATGCACCACGTAACTCCGGTGCGGCCTGATGGTTTCAAAGTGCGGCCTTACGATGAAACAAGGTTCCTCTATTTCAATTTCTATCTTTATTCAGTACAAGATTGAACGTACGAGGTCAGTCCGTGTATTCTCCATAACCTTTGCTTCATAACATGGTACGTACTTGGCATAGATAAAGCATGGAAAAGAATTGAAGAAAAATGTAGGGGTTCGGAGGGTGAGAGCAGATGCAGATTCGTGTTATTAGCTTCGGGGAATCTCTGGAGTTGGAAGAATGAAGAGGCCTTCAATAAATGAAACGTAGGAATGGAAACCTCTAGTAGCTATGATGTCTACTTTATGTTTTCGGTATTGACTGGTCTGAGGTATAGTTGCAATTGACAGATATTCTCTCAGGAGCACATTCGTTAGGGATGCTTTGAAAAATTTAAATCGGAGTGTAATAAATAACGAGTTTGGTTCGGGTTTCAGAATTTCAACTTTTCGGTTTTCACTCCAGCTAAAATAACGTGTTTTTGGTTCGGTTCAGGTTCGATTCGGCCGGCTGATCTCAAGCCGGCTCTGACATGGAATACTTTCATATTTTCAGTATTCATCCCAAATAAGTTGTATGGACATAATATTACGAAGGGCTTGAGGTGTATCTTAATTACTTAATATTATAGAAAGGAAGAGTTCCAACCTCTGGCAGCTCTCTTAGTTCTCTTCTAGGGAATGATGCGTCTCTTAGAACCCCTTACTTCACAATCGTATATTTTATCTGTCTTTTCTTTCTCGATGTCTCCTTAAATATAATAAAATAATGTTTTAGGAAATTTCTCTTTGACAATCTAGATCTTGACTCTGGTAAAGGTGGAAATTATTATATAGGAGTCATTTAAGATTTTTATTGGTGTGGTTGGTACAAGTAAAATTTAAACTATGAGCACTAAAACTAGTAAAAGCAAATCGTTACTAGTAAACTATGTAAGCTAGAAGAAGTAAGGCGTTTTTATAGAATAATTTAGGAAGAAATCCTGTAAATTGTGCGATGGGGAAAGGTTTACATCGAAATAACGAAAGGAAGGAAGAAGAAATTAGTGGCTCAGGTTTTGAGGTGGCAGGCATCGTTTATATTGGAATAAATTTATAAGTTAGAGATCATTAGCTAGAAAGGAAGAAAATATGTTAAGTGGAAAATGTTTGGACTTATTAAGTAGGAATCTCATTTAGAAAAATTAACATGCACTCTGCCAGTGATTTCAGCTCATAAGCAAATCTTGGACGATTCAGTTATCGTATTTTATCGTTCTGCATTTCTTATTTTTTGCATCCGTCATTTTCTTTCGCACGATTTTTTATGAAGAGCTTAATGAAACTGAATGAAGGAACTTAATTAGCTTGAATTATTTTCTAGTAGTAAGCATGTAGTTTCATTTGACTTCTATTGCTAAATGGATTTTCGTGTCTACTTACTTGGGAAACCTATCATTTTCTGTGTATACGGACTACCGTTTGAAAACGAGGATAGCTTCAAAGTCATCTGAAATAGATTTTTCGGTCAATAAAGAGTGTGCGGTCGCGTATCGTTTATTTTCGGTTCTCAAATTAGCTTTTCTTCCGTGTGAATTTTTGTGTCCAAACACATTTTCATGCCAGGTTGGCGATAGTTCTTTCGGAAAAATAAATGAATCATATCACTATAATTATCACTGTAATTAATGATCCAACGAAAGATTTCGAATTAATAGAAGTGATTAGGATAAACTGGTTATGAGGGTAAAAACCAATATCTAAGAAGGGAAGATTTTGAATTTTGGTCTTAGGGCAGAAGAATTAAAAATTTTACCTTCAGCTTGTAATCAATTTATAGGATTCAGATAACGTTCTTTTATACATCTCTGTATTTTCATTAATAACAGTTACTTGTAATAGCAGTGATAGGAAATCGTGATTTCGATTATTTTGTTTTAATAACATTTCGAGCCCTTTATCAACCCGGTGGTTGGTTTAAACCTCAATCCCTTGCACCAAAATCTGAGAAGATGGAACGAAGCTTAATAGGCAGGGTGAGAAGTAGAGGAGTAGTTTGCCTTTGAGTTCCTCGCTGTGCCAGGGTTTAGGGTGAAAATTATCACGTAGGCATAGTACATACAATGACCCTGTGAATAACACATTTCGTGTAATTCTTCTAGGAGTTACCAAAACGAATTCGGTTATTCAGCATCAACAGCTTACATCTTACCCAGTTACATGATACAAAATTAAATGACTGATACTTTTTTTCTCTACCGTTACTGAAAACAAAAATATTCAAATCATGGACATGTTGTAGGAAGAAGTTTAAATAATTATAATGTGCATACTAAGTATAGTTACAATACTAGAGTAGAACTTTACGGACTGTAATCGTTCTAATTCTTAGTGCAGATGTCTATCAAAATTTGCTGTTTTATTCTTCAATTAAAAAGGAACAAAATAAAAACTGTGAAATTTGAAGGAACAAACTTCTGGGCCGCATAGAATTAGATGAAGAGCAAAAAACGTAGATTGGGCTCTCATATCCCAAGGGTGAAGGATGTAAGTTTTATGTTTCGTTGTGAAAGCCATTGGAACGTTAGGGTTTGTTCCAAGAAAAAGGAATCCATCGATTTTCTGGGGAGGCGCTCCAAGCGTACATTTTATTATTTTCTAAGAAAGACGAGGGCGCAGGATTTTGTAAAACACATTCCGAGAAAAGAGAGGTTAGAAAAAATACGCTATGGGAAGCTTTGCTTGCCGTTCTCTTTATCGGACCGATTTTGCTGGAAAATTTTTCTTCACATGTTGCCGATACGTAAGTGATGCCAAGTGAGTATATATATTGATGTCTCAGTCCAGCCACCTTTGATATTTTGGTGCCGTGAAGACAATAGAATGAGTTCAGTGATATAACGTTCGGAAGGCGTCGAGCTTTGCACACAACAATCCCCTCCTCAACTTATAAATAAACTCACTTTCCTGTACGGAAATTTCCTCTTGCGCGCTATTGGATGGAAAACTCCTCCTTTTTAATCCCGCGGATCTAATTTGAGCGGAAGGGACACGAATTAGAGTTCTGCAACAAGGTTCCCCCATGAGTAGCTTCCAGATCGTTGAAAAGACAGGGTCTGTTACCATGCAAACAGCCCGAGTGGTGGTAATTAAAATGGCGGTTTTATTTCCCCGATGGTTGATCACAGTGATTACGTTTAAAATTAGCTTCTTTTGTAAGCTTTGCCTAATTATTATTGCTGTAAGGGCATGCGAAGTTTGTCATTTGAATATCATTAATCAAAAAATTGTGATGAAGCGGAAGGAAGTGGCTGTCACCATCGAAAATTTGCGATAGCTGTACCGAGTTTGAATTACGAGCTGTTTGCCATTAATGGTTCTCTTTTCTTTTCTAACCTTGAGATAATTGATAACGCAAGATGCGCACTTCAGTAGCAGTCATGAATCACCGCTTATAGCCCGTTGCAGTTGGAATGCGCAGCTTACTTAATTAGGGTTTTCCGCCGAATGAAGCAATCCTTTAATACTCCCATTTTGCTTTTAATTCCATACGATAGCTGCAGTTCTCCCAGAATGAAGACGAGAAGCTATTGGTATGGAAACAATAGTATAGTTCAAAGCTTATCAACTGTTCGTTCTCAAACGCCGCGGCATAAGTTGGTTATTTTCAATCTAGACCAGTTAATTATTAGAGATTATCTTCTTTTCCGGTTTTTTATCAGCTTTATACTTCAAAGCTTGGTAGAAAAATGAAAATATTTCCAAAATCATGGTTCGTTTTTTTACTGTCAAAGAACGACTGACGGGATTTTTTCATGTCACTTTAATTTGAATCGGTTAGAAAGATTTATTATGATAGTGACAAGAGAACGGTGATACCTCGCCTAAATAGTAACTTGATAATGAATTTACGGCCGTAAAAGATTGTTTTCGCTATTTTTAGGACTACGATAACGAAAATGGATTCAGTTAACGAATGTTGCCGTTGATACGTGTAGGGGAGGGAACAACAGTTTGAAAAATGGAATAATTCGATTATGTGCTTCCATCGAATAAAATATTTCGTTTTTTTCAATCTTTAATTAGCAAAAAATAACCGAATAGTTCTATTCTGTTAATTTTTTAACTGGAAATTCGGTTATCTGAAATAGTGAAAAATTCTTTGGCCAAAAGTATTGTTAACCAATACGTGTTTTACAAGCAATCTCTTATCAAAGTGGTCCATAAACTCCTCTGTAGGTGAATCGTGATGGATTCGACGAATTACTCACTCCACGCCATCGAGAGAACCAATAGATATTTCACTCGTTTACAGCTTTTTATAGTAAGCATTTTCCAGAACGAATTAAACGATTTCATTCAGAAACCTATGGAAAATCACGCTTCGGCTAGCGTAAGTGATTCCCAAACGAATATCTTCCTTAGCCGAGGTACCACTACACATTGTTTTAAGACCTTCCTTCGTGTCTATGTTCAGAATGTTACATTTAAGATGTAAATGGAATGCGAATGTAATGAAAGATCATAAGGGAATGGAACTGTCAGAAATCCTGTACAATCAGAGATTTCCTTCGGCGCAAAAGTGTGTCGCGGGCCGCCTGTTGGGAAGCATTGGGGTTGTTGAAGTATTGTGCCTCTGCCCTCCAATCACCTCCGCCGGTTTTTCAAAGAAACCCGTTTTGGGAACTCGGTCCTGGTACCCTTTCCATGCGGGTTTTGATTGAGCAGACGAGGGAATTTCGCGAGCATCAAAATATTATTGCTCCTGGAGTTTTATCTTTGTTGGGGAAAATGTTAGAGGAGTAGAAGTAGTTTGAACTTATTACAAATCACTATTTCAAATTATTCTTTATTTATCACTTGATATCTTTTTCCATCGATTCGTTGGGTATCTCGTTTTGAATTGTTTTCAGTTAAAATTGTTTTTTACGACGCTTAGTTTTATGGCTGTTGTAGAGTTATTGTGTACTGGTTACGAGTATGGTCCTGTGAAGATTCGATGGTGATTTTTCTGTAAATGCTGTTATTTCTCTTACACCTATTTTCCATCCTCTCCATTTCTTTCTCCATTTGTAAACAATCATAATAAGGTCTATAAAGTAGATTCTGGTATTAGCTTTCTCATTGCCACTTTTGTCGAAATGAGACCAAGTATTTCCCCGAAATTTCGCGTATGTAATTTATCAGCGGAAGTGGAAGGTTTCCTCTTCTTAATCGCGTAAACTGTTGGGTTGGTGAGCAGTGAAGGACTGGCGGAAGGTTTATCGATTTATATTTTGCTTTCAATTTCGATTTAATCTTTAAAATTGTGTGTACCATTCGTATCTGAGACATCAAAAAAGTCAAAATTTACTCTCGTTTAAAAACTTCTTGCTACTTCTACATTTTTAATTTCTCGTATTAACGCACTATTAAAAAATCTTTCAATAGTATTCGAATAACCAGTAGACCAATTTATATTCTCTTCTCTATTTTTTGTTTTAAAAATGTGTTTGTGAAAAATCTTACTCAAGGTTTCCAATACTGAAGTCGCTCTATTTTGGCATGGTGTTATTTTTGGCAAACCAAGTGGGAATATTTTGAGGTTTTTTCGTCATCTAACCTCGGTTTTATGGTTGCGAAAATATGGTTGGAAGTGTTCTGAAACAAGGTTAAAAGTAAATTCGTAAATAAATTTATCGGATGATTAATAGTGTACTTTCATCACACAAGTCTGAAAACATGAAAAGGACCAGATTATATTTAAACTTTATAGATCGGGCTGTATTCCGTTTATTTTTCACGATGAGATGACGATGAGATGAGAAACAACTTGTGCTGGCATCATCTTCATAGTCTATGTCGCGACAGGAAGTGACGTTTCTAGTATTAGTTGGGCTTACAAAACAAATTAGGTCAGTCAGCTGTATATGAGTACAAAATGTAATATGTCCTTTTTCTCCCATAGTCGCTGGAATGGCAGTATTTCAGAAAATATGTTATTCATGTTAAATTACTTAGGTTATCATAGTAATTATTTAATCTAATTAAATTGTTAAGGAATTTATAATCCTGTTTCTTTGTGTCGAATCGGTCATAAGTTTGCAAAGTAAGTGACTTTTAGGAAGGTAAATACTGTTGTAAATACAACTATTACAAATAATCTTTTTAATTTATTGATTACTGGTCTCCTTATTACGTAAGGCCCCAATCTACGTAACTCTTTGCTCTCTGCAACTACTCTCCACTCTAATCTGATTGCACTTGTGATGCACTGATAGCATATTAATTGCTCATCATAAAGTGCCTCGGAATGGATTGGCCCAGAATTCAATTTATGAGTAATTCAACCTTAAAGCTAGGCGATGAAATTGCTTAAAACTGTATAAAAGATCAGCTTCAGGCTTCCGTATCAACATGTTTTGGTCCATGTGCGTGGTGTGCCTACGTAGGTGCCCGTTTCCATCGTATGGAAGGAATAGTCGTTAAAAATATTCCCCTTTCCCAATGTGAGTTAAAAAGTTGTATTTCTCAGTCTGAGAGGTCGTAACGACCAGTGAAATTTTGTCTTTCTTTTTTGGCAACAGTGAAAAGTTATCGGAATAGACTGCAAGGTCGTGATTCCCAGAAATAATTCTTTCCTTCTTCCTTTCGGAAAGCCATGACGTCAAAGATCTCCGAAGGAGACGATTGCGGCGGTCTTTGTGGGGGTCGGGAAGTGGTTTATCTGAAAGGAGGATGGAATATTTATGTGAAATTTTAAGGCCATCACCCATTCCTGATTTTCCGAGCGTTCATTGGACTGTGGACAGTAATTTCAGTATTAGTGAGTAACTTTTTCAGAAGAATATTAGATCTCCCGTTATCTGAAATCGTGAAACTTTATTTCTCCAAAAATATTGCTAATAAATACGTTTTTCCAGCCATTCCCTTATCAAGCAGGTTACCTCCTACCCTTCTTCAAACTCCCAGGTTCTTCTGTTAGATCTTTGTACTCTTTGTCGATCTGTTGTTCTATTCGTTACTTATATATGAACTCTTTGTCATTTTTTACTCGTAATTAAACATTCTTTTGTGTTTGCGTGCGTTAATTAAACATTCATTTCCTCTCTTATTTGTGTTCATATCTCAATTTTTTTAATTGCTACCTGAAGATGTAGCATTGATGCGTAACTCTGGCCGTTGTTGTATTCTTGAGTGGTTAGTTAGTTAGAGAGATCATGCTTTAGCGATGCAGCTATTTCCAGCTGGCGATTATTTTTGGTATTATATAACACTCACAACAACAACTTGTCAGCGTAGGGAAGTTAGGCTTCTTTTTGCGGGGGCTTTATTATAATTCCTTCTCTTATTTTGAAAATATTTTTCGTAGGAAATGTTGTGTGGCAGTTTGGGAGAGATGGTTAAACTGTGGTTGCATCACTCCTGGGATTCCACTCGCAGAATCCCAATAGAGGACCGCGACGCAAATATCTAAGCATATCTAAGCGTTGCCGAGAGTCTTCTCTATTTCGAAAGCGATAGTAGGCGTGGGAACCATTTCCGGCTTAAGATCACCTTGACTGTTTGTCGGTCTTTGCTAATGACAGATGGCAGCTCGTGCCGCAGTCATTATCATCTTGCTCGTTCAGAGTTCCGTTCGATTGAGTCGTATGTTTTCGTTGTTACGCAAGCTTTGACACGGACTCGCCCGGAAGGAAAAAATTATCCACGTTTTTCCTTGATGTATGCTTATCTGGTCTGCTAGAATCCTTTGATATAAGTAAATCTCTGACATACTGTGGATATCGCGACAATATGTCACGGACACCTAATCTCTCTGATTCGCGAAGGCTCCACTTCTCTGACAATATAATTAAAACGGAGGAATATTGACGATACTGTGATAATTCAACTTACAGGTAGTTTTTCTGCATATTTCTTGTCTATCTACTTGACTTTTCCCTATTTTTCGGACTCGGCTGACGGATATGGATTTGGCAAACTAATGGTTTTGCGGAAGCTTGTGAAATTAATGGTTTATGAAAGAATCTCAAATAACTGAATGAGAATGCTTCTACCTATTATTACTTTTATGCGACTGATTTACCTTTTCCTTATCTTGAATCCAGGATGAATTATTCTTATTTTCTTAGATATTACTTTATTTGTATGTTCCAAACGCTAACGTTATTGCAGAGGAAAATAATGCATGGAAGTCATCAGGGTACTCGTTGTTAGTGGTTTATCTTTGGTAAAATATTACGAGATTTACAAATGTCATAGGATAAATGTGTTTTCTGTCAACAGCGCACGTAAAATACACTTACGTAACATATATTATTGCGAATAAGTTAATGTAAGCATTATTTCATAATATTTACCTTTATATGTTGTACTTTCATTGAAACCCAGCGTTTTAGTGAATAAATAGATGCGTTCTTAGAACGTGCCGATCAATTGGAAATGTTCAAAATTTTACCGTTGTCTAATATTTTGAAAAATGGAACTATTATTACATCATCAAACCCTATTACATTTTGTGTCACCGCTTGAATTAACATTTGTTTATTAAAGTATATTTTAGTTAGCGACGTGATCGCTATAGGGAAGGATAATGGCTGCCTTCCTTGATATAGATCGTTGAAGGTCATAAACCATGGATGATCACCGCTCAAAAAAGATTTGGGACATCCCGAGTTCATTTCCCGCCAGTACATTCCCTTCCTCCCTAATCTCCACATCTGGAGTGTATGTCGTCATCACGAGTGAAGTAATGAATCGTTATATAGATATCATGGTCCTTTGGTTTCAAAATGAACTAGCGCTGTGCCAATTTCATTTGCTTGGTGAAATTTTGCAATCATTTGCTGTATTTTTATATTCCTAAATTTCAAAAATGTGATGTCGATATCTGCCTAAAGACATCTTACATTTTTCTATCGTAACGCTGGATGAAAGAAAGCAAAATTTGAATGCAATATGCTATCAAGATTTGGGAAGGATATAGAAAATTGCTAAGCGGAGGAGTGGACTTGCCAAGGGAGGGGGTTTTTGGAACTATATCCAAATATTTTCTATTTTATCATCCATCTAACTTTTTAAATGCAGTTTTTTTCGCGATAAATGTAGTCGATGTTTAGTGAACGTAGGCAGAATTGCTTATACAAAGTCACAAAGGACAAAGTCACAATAATCGTTACCTTGATAATAATACGAGTGAGTAATACCAGTAAAACGAATTTCCCCAATATTTTGATCATTTACAGATTTAAAAAAATCGAATCACGTTGTCTGCCGGTAGGGCGGTCTCCTTAAATGTAAAGAGAGTAAACATGAAGCAATAGCTCAGTCCACCCACCTGTTCTCAAGCGTTTTCTCTTGATGAGAACGTTAGCCAAGTTAGACTCCATTATTTCGTAAATTTAACGTAAGACGACAGTGCATGGATTCATAAAGCACCTGTTCCATTTAAGCACGTTTTAGAACAAGCATGTGCATTTAAAAATTGGAAGCTAATTCTTTTGCAAGTTAAAACATGATAAAATTTTTGTGTTCAAGCGTAACTCAGTGGAATTTGACGCACATGATGGAGAAGTAATGAATTCTTTGCGCAATTCCACGAGAGAAGATAACCTGAAGGTGTCAACTCGTAGACGAAACTGGTGGGCAAAAAAATCTTTCGTGGAATTGTATGTACTAAGATTTCATTACTTCTCCATCATGTTAAAATATGATGTTGTAAGGAATGCTATTATCTAAAAGGAAAAACACTAAACTAATATTAAATTTCAGTTGAATTAAATTTTACGATTGAAATAATTAATTTGATGAAAACGCTACAAAGAGAAAAGTACATACATACGTATAAAACTTTGCGTATGAGCAACATTCTTGATTCCAATGATTTAATAATTAGATTTTCCATAAATTTTAACATAGACATAACATTTTTGTGCGTTGAAACAAAGTTTTGAATACTCTTACAAGAAATTTCTTCTTTGTGAAGTAATTCAAAGCTCAGTGTTAATCACCATTCAGCTGATTGGAAACGCACGTTAAAACGAACGAACATTAAAAACCCATCTGTAAAATACCTCATTTTACATTCATCATTTCAAGAGCGAGCTAAACATAATGTGCCATGAATTACTGTACGTCGAAACTCTTAAGGAAAACTGAAGTGTTTCACAAGACGCTCGTTTTAGGAGAGTGCATAGAGAAAAGTAGATGCAGGTCATGGTTGAAGAGGAGAATGAGAGGAATCCAATATAGTTGGGTAAGCGAGCATTATTGGTGTTCCGGGGGAGCGGTCCCCCAATGTTCCGGTCCGCCCTCGAGTACTGAAATGGGTAAAGCCGATGTATCGACCGCCTCTCCATGCCTCCTCTATTTCACTAGCCCTCATGCTCGTGTCAGTGGCCCTAAGCTCATTATGATAGGCCACTCAACTCTTTATCCTACTTTATCGAACGGATTTATTGGTTCCCTAGGGTCGGTCTGGGTGTGGTAAGGGTATACGATGCTCAATTGAACGAAGGAAGTTATGGTTATGACCCAGCCATGTGAAAAATTCCAGTCCATTTACTTTCGCGCACCGATCCATTCGTGTCGTAATTTATGGAGTGTGTTATTGGTTTATATGGGCCCGTTTGAGTGTTTCGTAATTTGCCCTTGCGTGAGATGACACCTCAAGGATTCGTAAGAAACGTGCTGAAGTATTAATAATTATTAGCAGGCAATCAGGAAGAACTGTGAGGTACGGAAGAAGACTGTTTTACTATGCGGCCAAAGGCAAAAAAAGTTTGTATGATGGTTAATTACATAATTTCGAGTGTATTCATACTCATCTTTCTGATATACATTTGTATCTACCCTTCTCTTCGAAGAACGCTGCAAGAGACACGTTTCATTTTCACTCCTACCTTTTTTTTAAGGTTTTTGTAAATGTATGAAAACCTGCTAACTATTCAAGAGTGTCTGTCATGTTATTCTCTTCTTAAAATTTTCGAGTATCCTTGAAACATTCTTGAACACTTTTTCTTTACTCCTGTACGATGACAATGCGGTTTCTTTATACAATTTGCTTGTCATTTCATAGAATGCAATGAAATTTTCCCGGTTGAGTAAAACATGGTTCGTTTGAATTTTCATTTAATTTGCGAGTTCATGGAGGAATCGCTCCAATCTTGATTCCACATATTAGTTTTCACAGTATACTAGTAGCTTACTTATAAGTAGTCTTCAGGGGAACTTTGTGTCTGAGGATATATCCTGTAGATAAAAAAGGGGGACTTATTCTGGCATAATTATGTTCGGTTGTTCTTTAAGCTCAGGAAAAAGTCCACAGAAGTATAAATGTATGTTTTTAAAACGGAGCTAAAATAGAATTTCGCTTAAAAATTAAAAAAATATATGTAAAGCAGCCTCTTGAATGTTTTAAATATTGGTATAGGTCCCTTTGGGTCCACCCTAATTTCGACAATGCATTTCACTATTGTATAATGTAATGTTACTCGAATTTTACAAATGCACTAACATATTGTGTCATTGTATTTGTGAATCTGTTACTTTCTCTCAAACTCTGTTATGGTCCTTAGTCTGTTCAGACATAAACCTAGTCAGAGTGAGTAGTACCTGATAAATGCCAGTCTAATGAATTGATTATCCGGCTCTTCCTTGCATAAATAATTCCTGGAACGTTTTCCACCCACCTTGGCACTACGTGCCTGGTACCACGGTCGTGAAAATGTTCTTGAAGGTCAACTTAAGGTTGAACGTTGGCAGTTCCGTTGAAGTCCCGCGCTTGGCTCTGGTCCTTTTCCTGATTTCCTTGGTAGAGGCTGTGAAAAACAAACATATGTTTGGGCCTCGTTTGTCCCTGAGAAACTTTTAATGGCTTAGTGCTGAATGGATGGTGTCTTCCGATCCCTGTATCTCCCACTCACTTTCTTCACCCTCTAATGCAGGCAGAGGTCGACATATCCCGAGCAAAACACTCTTCCCTTTCCTCTACATCAGCTTTAAATGTATCTCTCCCGCCCTCTTCATTCCCTTTTCGGATCATATGCCTCGAGTTGAAACGGGTCCAATCACGCGCTCTTCTCCCTTCATTATATTCGTCAACAGCTGACTATGCTTTTTATAACTCCCTTTTTGCTGCATGAATGTGCTTTACGCTTTGTTCCGTCTGTTTTCGCAAATAATCCGAGGGAAAGAGGATTTGCGAGTTGGTTAAGTGCTATATTTATTCTTGTTATCGCGTGGTCCTTATCGATAAATTTATCGGACAGCTAGAGATTTTAGCGGTTTTCCTCGTTTTTGACGCTGGTTTTGGAATGACCCTGGATGATCCTCGCTTAATTGTTTTTCGCGAGATCTAGATGGCGATTTATCTCTCTCGTCCTAATCTTTCGATAGCTTTTTCCAGCTTTCATTGTTCCAGATGATCGGTATTTACCTATATTTACCGATTACTTCGAAATATTTATTTAAAAATTCAGCTCTCTTATTCCCATTTCTGTATCTCGATGAGTGGAAGAATATTTCCATGTGTCTTTTGGTACAGGATGGTGAAAAATGCATGTTCCATTTGCATTTGTCTCACAGACTTTCTTGCTCGTAGCTGTTATGATGTGGTAGACAGGTAGGTATGGATGATGCTTAATATTGCCAATCATTTCGTGTTTCATTGGTGCTTCATTTATGTTTTATAGCATTTTGGCGAAAAGGAGAGAGCTAGAGCAAAGTACCTTTCTCCACATCTCCTCGGGAGCCTCGTTGCCTCTCTAAAGCAAGCGTTAGCTAATGATAATAGAGTTCAGAATCCAACCAACCTTTGAGCTTACGACTTTGCTGATCTACTCATGATTTCACACTCATTATCATTTTTTGCGCTATCGGTCGTTAATTTTCCTCATAGCATTCATATAAATTCTGTGAACTTGCTCTTTAAATTCTTTCCGAGAACTATTTCCTCAAATCCAGGTTTTCCTGGTTCTCATTATCCGATTAGTTTTTGTTCTGCCTACACGATTCTCCTCTTAGTCTCTCCAGAGCATAGGTTGGCGAAAGTTGGAAACTCTTTCATTTATGAAAATTTGTACACAAGTTCCTTAACATCTGTCAACTCAATTTTGACGAATTCGGGTTTCCATGTCTTTGCGAATGAATTTCAACATTTAGAACTTAATGGAATATGGAGTTGTAACGTTATTTGAAATAATTATCTAAAATCTGTACTATTATATTTTTATGAAGATGTGAATTTCATCGTGGTGAAATCATTAAAATATTCCTACGTGTAACACCCTATTTTTGCGTTATGTTATCAATTAGCTCTTACTTTTCTTACATAGTAGTCCACGAGTTAATTTTTTCATAAGATAATGATTAAAATCGTTGTTACTCGATGACGTCATTCCGATGCGAATTTTTCACTTCTGTTATAATTAATGGAATGGGAGGCATCGTTGAGTATGCTGTTTTTGAGTTCGATAAGTGGTATCTTCAGCCAGAGCCCCAAAGCGCAATCGGGATTTACCCAATTATCGGGACTTTTTCAAAGGAAATTTTAAGCTATGAAGATCACCATCACAATTAATCGAAAATCAGTATTGATGTGCAGATCGTGCTTTTTCTGCCCGATCTGAATAAATATTTTACTCGATTCACGAAGCTTTGTCCGTTTTTTTCTCGCAAATTTCCTAATCTTGAGCCTTTTCTTCGTATCCTCGTCATCCGCTAAAATAGTATTGAAAATTATTAATTAAAACAATTCGGTCAGAAATGATTTCGTGATTACGTCCATTTTGATTAGTAGATAAGTTTTGCTTACAAACGTACTTGTTTAAGATGTTTCACAAATTTCATGTAGAAATTGAAAAACGGAACATAAAGAGGGAATAGCAAAAGCAATTCTCCGCCATTGAATTAGATCCTTCGATTCGATTCCGTAATTTTTGACTGGCAAAAAATAATTCGATTTGAAATTTCGAATATTCACATACCTAAAAATTAAACATCAGATACCAACACCCACGTCAAATCCTTGAACTCGGAATTGCTTAGCTGACACGCAAATACTACAGCGGCTAGTATAGATCCGCTTGAGACCCAAACACCCTCAAGCAAAAGTTATTCGACGTAAAAGAACGAGAATGTTTAAATTTTAGAGTCACTTTTAGGACGACGACTTCCGCTGCACCAAAGCGTAAGTCCTCACCTCGCCTCGACCTATTTTAGAGTATGAATTTCACTATAGTGGGTTTCCAAATCGGCGTTAAATCATTTCAATTAAATAATTACGAAGTAATTTCCCGAAAAATCACCGTTTCGGTTGTCGTGATGATACGGCTTTCTTTTTTTTTTCGTTTTGAGCGTTGTTAGGAGTTGTTCCACCTGTTGCTTCCGTTTAATTTTTACGTGGATCGACTTCGGAAAATTTTCCACCGCGCACTTACTACAATCGGGTCGCTGACATTTAACGAGTAAGGTTTCCCACGCCGACAGTCGAAAGTTACGAAACGATTCTCCACCCAATCAATCGCAAACTTTATTCCTCCGCAAAGCTTAGCGGGATCTGTATCAGCTCCAACGCCTTCATTTAATGTGGGTGAGATTCTCAACAGCTCCCTCTTGATTGACGTCGCCCATTTACATTGCCCCGGAGGTTTTACTCTAATCGAGGAAGCGTTATGTTTTCGACCGAGGAAGAGAAGAATGACGCATAGAAACGGGGCCAAGATCGCCCTCCGATGTTTCTGGGAGGAAGAATAGGGTTAAGGGTGATTCGTCGAAATCCGCGATTTACAAAATTAGATATTCAGCTCGGTTCGTGGTAAGCGGTTTCACGGACTTGGCGGCGCGAGGGATTTCTTCCCTTAAAAAAATAAATTAAGAATTTACTATCATCCTTTTTGGCGCATTGGTGGTTACAGGGATTCCCAACGCATGGGATTTACTACTAAACGTATGCTGCTGTTCTCTGTCACATCTCATAGACGAGTTGCGAAACGGTGTTGTTTATGTCTTGTGAATCGATAATCAAAGCCTATGGATCTAATGCATCTCTGATGTTTCAATATGTACGATGCGCGTTAGAGCAGTGTATTTCAAACTGTGTGCTAAAGCACTTCATTGTGCCGCTAGAGGTAGTAAATGTGCCACGAAATATTTCATGATAGTATCGATGTGAAACTTGAGTTTTTGCGAAAAGCTTGCAAATGTTTCTGTACAATATCTTGGTGATAAAATGAAGACTTTCACCACGGAACTTGATACTTGCTAATGTCAACATTTTTTTAACGCTATTGCTTATTATCTTCGTGAACTCTAACCTGAAGTCAATGTCTTCAATCAGCTACCACTACCATTCAATCTTTGTTATCATTTAGATGATGCTGTGATTGCGAATTAGGATTTTCATAAGAAATATAAGAAAGAACGCAAACTATTGCAGATAGTAAATTAAGAGTTACAAGTAAGTGTAATGTATTGCCAATTTGCGAAAGGTATCTGTATGTTTATAAATTTTTACTTTGTATTGATATAAATGATAATTATTTTTATCTTCAGCGTGCCTTAAAAGCAACTCCCCATCCCTATTGTGCCGTGGGGTACAATAATTTAGCAAACGTGCAAGTGTTAAATTTAAGATTTAATATCGGTAAAGATAAAAGGGAAAAAGGTTCTAAAAAGTTTTTGAGTTCGCGAATAATTAAAACCGTGTCGCCCGATAACGCCCTCTTCAATAATGTGCGGCTCGGAAGGGTGGGTTTTGTTTGAGGAAAACTTTCCGAAAAGAGAGGGTAAAGCCCTCTATCGAGAATCGCTGAAGGGCAAAAAACCAGAATGCAGATGGAAACTTTTGGATAATTTCTGAGAAACGGGCTTGAAAGGCCGCGCGAGAGTTGCTTTTCTTCCTGCTAACAGCTACGCGTAACTGTTGCATAACTGATCGACCAGGCGTCACTGGAAAATAATCGTCAGAATCGTGCGGTCTTCCTTTAGAAGGCTAAGGAAGATTAAGGGTGGCCTCTCATACTCCTATGAATCGCATAATAGGGGTAAATCTCCTGGACTATCGTCAGCATGCAAAACTAAAACCAAACTTCAAAAATATCTGCCGTAAATATTTTATATAGTATAGCTATTTATCATAATGAATACAAAATATATTTATATTCTTCTAATTTATTGTGAAATGGATAGAAATTATCATTCTAAGAAGTTAGGGATCGGTGTTGACTGTTTTGTAATGTCGCGTATTTATTTTTACACAAATTACCTACACCTGCAAACACTTATAGTGAGTCTTGAAAAATATCGTCAACATCGTACATTGTACGTTCAGAGAGATTAACAAGCTATTCATTACAGTGGAAGAACAAAGTTGCTGTTCAAAGTAGAGTTGGTGAGTGATTGTGTAAGGTGCTCGATAAGTTATATCTCCCTGTTTTAGTTCGTCTATTTTTTCAGCGGATTCCTCACAAAAATATCTGAGATCATAACTTCAAACGTGCTGCAGTTTGAGCCACGTGCCGTTAGTTGGACAATCCAATAATTCTCCTTTCCCATTTTCATTGGCATCACCGATAGATACCTATACATGGAAGAATCCTATCTAGTTATTAATACATCAGCCAATTTTTCCAGTGAAATCATTTATTACAAAGGGTAATGGTAGAGAATCATCGTAATACTCCCGGATATCAATTATAGCGTTATCTTTTGAACTACGGCTCTAAAATCTGCCTTGTTGTAAAAAAGTGCCTGCCATTAATTAAAAATGCATTAAAATTTCAGCGCAATCATTTTCAAATATTCGAATATATGTCATTTACGCGCTGGTTTGTGTGCTCCATAGGGTTAATTAATTATGGCACGATTTATCTCACAAAAATAAAATTCGCCCGATAAGTATGTTATTATTTTTATCATTATTGTTGTTGTCATATGCAAAAATTTGGCATCAGTATGAGAAATTGCAGCTTTTCTTCTTTTTATTACTATCATCATCATCATCATCATCATCATCATCATCATCATTTTAGTGCTTTATTTTAATATTTAATAATGCTTATTTATTAATGTTGCTCTTGTCATCTGCAAAAATTTGGCATAATTTTGAGATCAATTGCAACTTTTCAAGCTGAATTTATGGTAACACTTCACACAAACGATTTACGGAATTTGAACTGGAGTGTATAATACTGCCCGTGTAATTCATCGAAATGATATCACCCATTAATTAGTCACCGTTCATCTATAATTTAATTATGATTGTCATTCTCGAGGAGTTTGCCCTCTGCGCCTTGCCCTTCTCGTGCGATAAATCGTCTTGCCCAAGTCTGTCGACATCCGTCCTCTGCGAGACCCTTAGCACTGCGTCTGCGATAGCACTTATCGGCAAGTGGGTGTGCGCCCTGCGTCACAGAAAACGCCTTTCGCAGCGCTTTGCTTTCGTATTTAGCGGATCTTGGCTCTTATCTGCGGAGGCCGGGTCATCCCGCCGGGGTGTTGTGTAATTATTTATACACATTTTGTTGCCGAGCGAATTTCTCCTTCTTATCGGGGAATTTGTGTGTGTGTACTTGTTGCTTTTCACCACTTCATATCGTCTGGAAAATTTTACGCAGCGGACCCCATTTCGATGATGCATTTCTCCCGCATCGCCGGAGGAGCAAATTTACCGTTAAAAATTTTTTTTATCTCCTCTTTCCAGTCACGAACGTAATTTGGAAAGTTATTTGGTTCCATCGAACGATATTCTTTTCTCACGTACTAGACGGATTAAATTTTGGTTTCCGCAGCGAAAGTCAAGGGATTAAAAGTTTCTATATCGCCAATATTAGAGACTGTATGATTATATCAATAATGATATTTTTACGTGTTTATCACTGTCTTCTTCGCTGTAAATATTGACACCCTAACCTTGTAGTTAAATTTATGCATCGTTCCTCATTGATACCTATTACGGAAATTGAAGTAATTAACGAAAAAGTGATGGTATTCGAATACTCTCTATTATAATTTCGTTTAATTCACGTGAAATCTCAAACACATACAAATATTAGAAAGCCTTTCCAAGGAATTGCGTGAGAGAAGGGAAATAAGGGTCGTTCTGATGTGTCCGATGACGTGGATGAAATTTTCATTTCCTTCTCGTCTAGTGCTCTGTCTTAATTAAGTAGCTCCCAATGTATGCCACGGCTATGTAATAGACGTAATGGGCCGTAGTATCCTCAGATTGAATGGTACGATAAATTGATAAAGCATGGCTTGAATGTCACGTATATTTTGGGTAAACTAGCTTTCCGTGATCTTTTCAAGGATTCCTCAATTCTTTTATAGCTTTTGGATCGATAAATGGTGCCCTCTTTCATAAAGTCACGCAATGTCTCGTATACAAAGAAAGTAAATACGCGTTTATATCCAAGTGAGTGATTATATTCTATGATGAATTTGATGAGCTTCTCGTAGTAAAATATTGATCATCATTATTGGACTCAATATATCCCTGCATCCATCCACAAATATTATCCAACATAAATTTATAGTTATTGATGGTTTCTGTTGATCAGTTCTTACGGATTTGGTTTTTTTTATGTTTTATTGAATTATTCTTAGGTATTTGAAATTGTCTCATGTATCTCGTATCTGTTGAATTTCTATATTTATCTATTGATCTTACTACGTTTCTGAAACTCGTTGAGCATTAGAAGAATGTTAGTTCAGTACATATCTGTGTATTTACTCATCAGATTACTTCGGTTTAATAATACGTTGAGAAATTATTCGAAAAAATTCTTAGAATTATAAAGAAAAGGATACAAATTTCCCTTAAAAGCGTAAAATGACATTTTTCCTCATTTGATATTACCTTGTTACGTTATTAACAATCTGTTGGAAAGAGATGAAAGATATTTATCACCAACTTCCAAAATACTTTATAAATAGTTATTTAACTATTATTTTGATATTATTTTAATTCACTTTTTTCACTGAGCTGAACCAGTTGATGAGTGCATTGATAATTTAGGGGAATTATTAAAGCTATCGATATATTTATTTTATCATCATAAGCTAATTTCGTAACTAACTCGTAACTATGAAGAGATTACGTCTGGGCTTTTGTGGTACCGTGGGCCCAGTCGTCTGGATTAAGTCTGGTGCGGAAGCTTCGATTTCTCTCTCTGGATTTGCAAATCGCTACTGAAAATCGAAAGTATGATAGCATCTGAGAGATTTCCTCGCATGCGTGATCTTAGATATCGGGAAATATCTGTATTTGGAGACGGATCCACCTAGTAGATTTTCTTGTCTTTCTTTAAATTCGAAAATTCCGTCAAAACTTCCGATTTTTCTTAAGGGGAAAACTTTTAATTCATCTATTTTCTTTTTGGTTTGTATTATCAATTTAGTTTGATATTAGGGTAATTTTTTTAATGCTTTTCTCAAAACCTTAATATCCGAAAGAATTTATTACAGTTTGCTTTCTAGTAATTAGCGTTATGCAGACGAAATATTCTTTCTCCTGTTAGTGGGTCTGTTTAAAATATTTTTTTACTTATTTAGTAATTTATATTATAGCTATTACGTTATACACTCATCATATTCATGATTGAAATTTCCATTGACTGTACGATTTTGTATGTTTGGGTAAAATGCCGTCGTATAGGATGAAATTATTAATAATTCTTACAATAATAACTACGGATAAATATGGGAATGCGTCTGTAATCACGAAATGTTTGAATTTATTCGAAATGCATCAACTGAGCGGGACGATTCGATTTGGTGTTGCATTGGTCATGAATCAGATTAGTAAAGAATGACTTTCGTCACGTATGTGTGCATTGCTCAACGTTTCAGTTCACGTAGCTCACATTACTCAACGATTCACACGTTGTTGTTACTGTTGATACCAAAGGCGGAGTGTGGACACTCGAAAGATTAAGTTTATTTTAGGTTCAACCGCTTGTTGGTATGTACATATTAGCTAAGAATTTGATAAGGTGCAGGTGATTTGTCTATGTCATTGTTTGTTCGTCCTTTTCTTTCAGGGATAGAATAGAAATTTCGGCCTCCGAATACATTTCTTATAAGTACTTGTTTTGTAGAGCTTACTACTAAGTCTCTAGTTACTTCATTGGTGGATTTATTGTTTTCAATGCCTTTTAATGTATTTTCACCTTTTGAAGCTCCTTTTTGTGAGATAAAAAAGGTCCATTTAAACTTAGCAAACTCTCTTTATATCATAACTATTCCGCATTCCATTCACATGTGAAAGTTTTTTCAGTGAATGTTAAAGGTTAAAATTTTTTCACAGAATCATTATTGTAAAATAATCATCTCTCGTGAAATGATTTCGGGCATTTGTATAAGAAGGGAAATCAGGGAAAGCTGTTGAGATATTTTAGGTAATATCGGGTTATTAGATCTAATTAATAATAACAAGTACCTAAATAATTCCTCTCAATGCGAAATAGAAAATGGAATATTCAACGACTTGGGAGTTCGAATACTAGAAAAACTTGGATGCATTCTGGTTTACTTAAATTAAGATTCGAATTAAATAAGGATTTTGATCTAACAATAAATCAATTCGAAAAATTTGTAAAATCCTATGAAATTTTTGCTTTTTACTTATTGTATTCCTTTAACTCTAAATGCTTTGTCATCAAGTCAGAAAAATCTCCGAACAAGCCCAAGAATAAAATGAAGAGTGGCCTATGATTCAGAGGGAGTTTCCCCATCCTTTGAGAATGGGAAACAACTAGTAATTCGCTCTACTTCCGGGTCCTTTTCGTTTAGGTTAAGATATTGGTGTGCCTGTTTCTTAAACCAGGTTTTTTCAGCAAACGAGAGTGATCTTCATCCTCGCCCCATTTCGTTTAATGGATTGATATTCTAGGATGTTTTTAGGTCCCCGCGAAACCTATTCCTGCAACTGGGCGTAATGAGGTTTGACGTGCTGGGGAAAGCTCCGATCGAAGTGGGTCAGGGATGAGCGGAATGGGATTGTACTTTTTGTTGGGCAAGGATACAGTAGGTGACGTAGGGGGTATAGATAGCACAGGGCGATATAACATGTTCCACGCTTGTAGGCGCCTTTACCCTTACACGGTTCCCTGAAATTACAGCTCTTATAGAAGTGGGACAAGTGTTTGTGTTTTTTTCATAGAAATGTCAGTTTGGTCACTTAAATTGTTCTACTCAAGGGAATTAGTGTTCCAAATTTGATTAGAGTGAAGCCTTAACATTCCGGCTTACATAATTTTGAAAATTTTCTGCTCTTTTAGGGAATTTTTAAAAAACACATCGCAAGCTCCTGATTAACCTATTTTGCAGGGTTTTGTAGCATGTGAGTTGTTTTCGCTTTGGAGGAAGCGGTCCCGGGTTCGATACCGGTGGGTAGCCCAACGGGTTACGGATCTAAGGGAAACCCTATATGGGTTTTCGCAGGAAGGACATCCGGTCGTAATAGTTAATGCTATATTCGTCACATCATTAATATTCATCGTAGTTATTTTCTTACAATACTTTATAATAAATAGCACAAGGCGAATGATTGACACATCAAGGAGAATTATGAGTTCCGCTCATAAATGGAAGAGCTGGAGGAACTTAAAAAGGATAAGGTACTGAAGTACCGGAATCTCGGAAGATGGGGTTAACGGCCCAGCCGGCTTCTCTGACCAATATGTCTGTGATAAGATGTCGTCTAAATTTTAAGTTTTGTTTTCTATTGCCTCATTAATCTTCATATATCTTTGGAGAGAGCTCTTTGGCGAGCAATTTATGCATTTCTGATTACTGCCCATAAATTTGGGAAGCTACGTACGTGCATCATCTCTCTCGTATATGGCGTTGATAAATGTTTTATATACGTAACTGATAATAAAACTCGTGAATTTTTGTCTTTCTCAAAATTAATGATTCCTGTTACGTAACTTTGCTCGTTTCAAGTCTTGTTATTTTCTCAGATGTAGACTTTCCGGATTGTTTTGATATGGTATGGCATAAGGAAGAATTTTATTAATAAATCACGGAAACTATTCCTGTAGCATATGTATTTGGAAAATTTTGAAATTATTTCAATGGCACATGATGGGGAAAATTTTATTATTATTATTATTATTATTATTATTATTATTATTATTATTATTATTATTTTAGAAATAAATAGTGAAGGAATTATGTCTTCGTTTTATCAGGTAGCTCATAGTCTTCTCATCGATATTAAACAGTCAAGCATCGGAACCTTACAGAAATTGTGGTTCTGGAGACCTAGCATCTCCAGAAAGTGAAAGTGCTCTTTTATTCTAATCTTTAGATTCTCGCATAAGAAATCAAGGCTGAATACAGCTTGTACTTGATCTTATAATACCTTCTTGTTTTAGAATAGCAAGGTTAGATAGCAATATATCTTTTTCTTTATTTTTCATCCTTTGCTCTGATAACTTGCAAAGATAACTTCTGTCCTTAGAAAATGGGATGCTGTGACCTCGTTGGGAAGGCTGCTTTGCATGATAGCTATTGCTTTACCGATTCTTCATGACTCAACATCCACAGTGCATACTGCAATTATAATAATTACAGCATTCCAGTCATTATAGGGATATTGGAGCAAAGTGAAAGCGCCCTCCATTCGTTTATTGAGTTTTTACCCAATCTGAAGTTCAGATTAAATATGATACGTAACTAGAAAATCAAGTTTACATCTTAATTGGAGAAAAAGTAAATAAAATAAAGTTGTAAACGGAATCAATTGATTTGGGTAGGAAGAAATATACATGCATTTTTTAATACCTTCGTAAAATTTATTCAAGTGCTCTTCATGAATTCGAGATGTTTCTCCTTTCTTAAAGAGTTTGTTTAGGAAAGTATATCTCATGTTTAGAAATCCATACCGCTTGATAGAAGCAGTTTGTTGCGTGAACATTGATTATCGAAGACCTTTGATCTATATTGATACGAGAGATATCGTCAACTCTGAGGAGCGATTAAGTACTAATAAGAGCTCGAGAGTCTCGATGCTACTTAAACACTGAGTGAGATCAGCGGATGAAGCAATAGATTCGTAGTAGCAACTGTATACATTCCTCAAAACTTTCAAAATTGGTATATAAAGAATTCTATCAGCGTTAAATTAACCGATATTTTCCAGCTTGCTTGAGAACGGACCAATTCTAGATTCGCTTTATAGAAAAATTTGAACTTAAATCGAAAGTTCGGAGTCATCAACATCCTGTTTTCCCGAGATTCGACCTTGGCGAAGGAATTTTTTGGGAATTTTTTCACCACTCTTTAACCTTGGTTATTGTTATAGTTACTTTTTACTATCATTATCAAAATAAATTATAATTTAATTTTCGAGAGAATGAATTTTAAATTAATGCATATTGGTTAAATTTCTCAATGATTCTATCTTTGTTTATTTCACGGAAATTAATGAATGTGTCATAGTATAACTCTCCAAGGGATCCTGTTTTCGGTGATGAATAATGGTGGCTTAAAGAATTTACCAATCTTTGGTTTGGAACATTTATTTTTTGAATTCCAGCCGTGTTATGGCGCATTAAAGGAGTTCTGCGATTAAAATAAACTACTTTCCCTTATTGGGAGGTGAAAGGTAATTTTGCGTGAATGTTTTCTATACTTATACTTTCTAAGAGTCGACTATATGATCGCTAAATATAACGACAACACTGTTTTCGCTGTTGAAACTAACCTAAACTATTCAAGAAACTCTCTCCTGCATAATTTAGGTCAAGTGTTTTCCCAGGAAATGTTACTCTGTATTTTAAACAGCATCTTTACTCTGCTTTATGATGCAGTAAACCTAGTTACCGAATCCGCGACGACTTTCTCCCTCCGTCTAGCTAATTGTTTGCGCGACGATTCCGCCTCAAGTTTTTATCTCTGAATCAACGCGTTCTCGAACACTTTGTTTGATCTTTTATTTCGTTTTCAAGGATTTTTCAAGGAGAGAGGTCAAGTCAATTTCCTTGCCGTATGACGTTAGTTTTGGTGACATTCCTTACGTACTATCGAATTTACTCTTAGATAATGAAAAATGAACATAATACGACATTTGACCTCTCCTCCTCTTAAAGTGTAAAAAAATATCGTGAAATGGTCAGATTATTATATTATACTGAATAAATTATATCATATTGAATAAAATTTATGCTTTTTATGGATTACTTTCTATAAGTAAGGCTTTTGTCATGAAATGTGTAAACATACTTGAGCTGTTTGTAATTCTGAATGTGAAGTTCAAGAAACAATACTTAGTCGAAACTTAGTTTAGGGATTAAGAATATATGCGTAGGAATCAGATTATAATGATACTATATAATATAATATAATTATAATGATATAATATAATATTCTATAAGTAACCATAGTCATTACGGTAATAGACTACTTATGCCAAGATAATGTGTTTAACCGTATACTCAGTTTTTGTAGTTAGGAATCAGTTGATTATTCGTAACCTTTTCCCTCTCCGATTCACTTACGACCTAACTTATGTTTCGGTGCACTGAACTACATATGGCAGCATCATATCGAGTTAAATTTACGAAAGAGAAAGTCTTATGCGTACGTAAAATTTTTAGTTGCGTTACAGCAAATTTTATATCAAGCAAATTATCTCGAATCTTGTTCGACGTCTGTAATTTAATTTTTGAAATAGGATATATCCCGGGAATTATGCGGAGCACCAAAAACCAAGATTCGGCATAATGGTTGAAAACGCTTCGAATCAATAGAAAGCAATAAAAATCTATACTGGTGTTTACGTCATCGCTTCGGAATCTGTTTACCCTCGTCATTTTTGGGCGGGAAGAGATATCGTAGGTTTCAGTTCCTCAAATGTTGCTTTCGATAGGAAAACCTTATCTATAAACGCGACCGGTGTTTCGAAAAATTGAAGGTCGAATCTAGTAGTTGTCACTGTTTATAGACTTGAAAAGAATCAATATTTTTGGTCAATATCACTAAAGTCGTTTATCTCGTAAAGATATTTCCAAGTCTCTGACGCGTTAAAAAAAGAAACGCATTAACTCTGTAATCGTCCGTAAAAAAACAGATCGTAATTCGTGGTTTTGTACTTTAGTAATCGCGCCTTATTTTAATACTTTTTATTTTATATTTCGTGTTATTTAACGAGGAAGCCGCCGTCGTGCATTCAAGTCTCTTTCTGGGAGCATTTTTTCGTAATTTCCCTCCATCACTTTCAGTTAATATATCATAGTTTTCATCGATAGAGTAGGTCATTGCACATGATAATATCTTTATATTATGATAATATCTTTAATTTATGCGTTGAAAATTACTCTTACCTTTAAAGAGGACGTAATTGCGCTCTTTATCACCTCCCTCGAATTCGTCCTTGAGAAATATCCGGAATCAAGCGGTCTTGCAATTAAATTCTTTTAAGAGACAATCCTGTGGATTATGAGGCAGCATTTTATTCTATATTACCGGTTTACCGCTTCCTCAGCGGGGACGGGAATAACAGCTCGACATGGAATCTGACATTTTCTTGCTTAATGTGGAATTTAATACGTTCTCTTCCATAGCGGTAGTCGATTGAATAATCAATCACGATTACGTAGCGCAATTCTGAATAAATGATAATTCGTGTTAGCTTTGCCTCACACACCTGTGGTTATATTTGGAGGTCTAATTTTATTGCGCAGGTGGCAGCACAGGTGCAGCGATAGAGGGTTGATAATCTGTTTTCCATGTGACATTTTTTCTCTTCATGTTCAAAAGACATTTAAGCCGAAAATGAATCTCATCCAAGAAAGAATTATTGACGAGTGGTTTACCTATTTTCTATCGATTCTTATTTCCATTATGAAGCTGTGAATATGAATAAAATTTTCGTAAGAGTGTAGTAAAAATTTTAAAGCCAATAGAATAACCAATTCCTACATGCAGATTAAAATTTGATACTAAAGTCAATCATTCGAAACATTGGAAATCATAATCTTGAATGCGTGTCTAACTTAGTATGATTTCAATTCCAGATTTTAATTTTCTCCGTTTATATTTAATTTTTATTGAAATTTGTGGTTCGGTGTTATAAAGATAAAATTATACTACTTAAAAACTAGTAAAATTAGTAAAATTTTTTAAAGCCTTGAAAATTTCGTCTCATCAACTCTCAATGATGTGTAAGATATTGAAAAGACAAATCATTGACATATCCCATCACATATATCCAATACATTTAAACTGTTCAAGAAATGATGGCTAGAAAGCAGGAAACGGGAAGAATATCTCATTCAAAACAGATAAGTCCTTGAGTGAGGTCGCCAACCTTGAAAAGTAATATAGCCGCTCTCTAGGACTTGGAAGAATGCTTGAACTTCTAACCCAACTCACGTGGTACAATGGAATCGATAGCTTCTCGCATTATCGCGTGTTTGGTACGAATTTTGCGAAAAACATTGCAATTCGAGAAATATCCGGGACGTTTCATGTAGCGTCATGGCGCAGTAAGTACCCCTAAATGTTTCAAGGATCCGCAGATTCTCCGCCTAACTGTACTTAAGGAAAAGTTGGTGGATGTAATCAGTATTAACGTATCATTTTAAGAACAAAGTAAATTAATCCATTATCCTTGTCCTTTTATATTTTTTCGTAAATATCTTGAGGTCTTGTGAATTGTTTCGTACTTGTAAACAAGTTGATAGCAGATAGCGTCAAAAATTCATTATATTAAGGAGTTCTTATCAAGAAAACGCTTCTGTGCTCACCTTGAATTTACTTCGGACAATGAGAGCATGATCCTTTGATAAAAGAAAATGTAAACAAACTATCTCGTTGAGAAAAATGAGATTCCTCAATCGAAATCGCTGATTGGAAAACATTCTTTCAATGAAGATACCAAGTTAGCTTACCTTGTTCCGCTTTACTGATAATGTATTTGATGACTTTGGTCTCATTTCACTGATTTACGATCTGTGGCGTAACGGTAAAAGATTTTTTCCTCCTAATAGGTTATGGTTCATCAACTTTATCTCGTCTTAAGTGTTTCATTTTCTCTTTCTTTAATGATAGTCTCTTCTGTCAAAGTTCAAACGGGTCTATCTTGTCGTATGAGATTATGGATGATTGAAAGTAAATTTTACCTCTGCAATTCGAATTATATTAAGTGTGAGTTGAAAAGACTAAATAAATTGTATTAACTGAGCTCTTAGCTTAGAGAAAAGTTTTGATGGAAATTTTTTATATTCAACGTTGTCATTATAGAATTATAATATTTTGTTAGAGTTACTGATTCTGCCGGTTCAGCATCCAATTCGTTCATTCTAAGGATATATTCTGCTCTGATTTGGATATATGAGGATATATGACTCAGCGATTTCTGGGTATGGGAATGAACTCTTTAAAAAATGCGGATGCGAGCAATTACGGGACAACGTAAATACATTCCACGAGATACGGTTAAATTCTTCCAGGCCTCCTTTGCGATTAAAATTTCAAGCCTTTTTAGCCATCTCTGGTTATTCTCAAAAGATCGAACTGATGAATGCTGGATGGCTGGCAAAGCAATTGTCGCAGAAAGCTCCTAGAAGATATAACATCAACGAAGAAAGCAGTATCTTCTTTGTATAAACGATGTGAGAATTAAAATTTTAAATTGTTAGCTTCTGAATTTGCAATGGAACTGCCTAAGAAAAGAGAACTTGGGTATATCTTCTTCCATCAACTATCTCGAGGTATTTCTTTTGAGTTTTGGGAACAGAACTGAATTAGCTAGAAAATGTGTAGAAACTATCAAAAATCTCTAGTCCTTTTGCAAAAGTGGAATCTTTAATGTCGAGAGCAGGGCAGTGTTTACCAACTAGTGAGTTGCGACCCGTTAGTGGGACTTACGAACTTTCATGGTGGGACTCCTGCAGATCAAAGTCGTTTCATTATATTCGTTTTATAACATGTTGGTTGATTGCCAGTATATCTTGCCAATCTGGTTTTCATCAGCAAACTAAGTATTCATAAAATATGTAACTACATCGATCAATAAAACTAGTTGTTTGCATATAAGTGGGGGACTTGTCTCTGGGACACCGAAAGTGAGATTTCAGACATAAGAGGAAAACTCCCGAATAGCAATTATCGCGTAATACATTCATTTTTTATCGTTATATTATTGTTAAAAAGTTTCATTCACACAGCAGACGGGAAATCTAAATTTTTATTAAAACGAAATCAGAGAAAACTTTTACATTTTTAACAATAACGTGGATAATTCAAAGTTTTCTCAAATCCTTCTGTGTAGATACAAATTTTCTCAATTTTTATGTCAATCGATTTCCTTCTAGCGTCGATAGTCCTCTCTCTACCTGTCATTTATGAAAACATCGTGGAAACCAAGTGATCTGGGAAATCCTGATTGATAAATGTATGATTATCTAGTGTGGGTCGCTTGAATCGCAGTATTTAAGATATAAGGGGTTGTGACCGTGATTTGAAATAGAAATTGTGTAGTTACTCATTAGCTGGACGTTTTTACCTTCAGTAAATAGTGAAAGACGCAGCTGTAAGGGCAAATCAATCGAGGAGGGCTTCAGAAAACAGCCCTTTGTGAAGAGGAAATGTTGGCCCTTTTCCCACACGTGCTTCCTGGCTGTGAAAACAGTGTAACAAGTAACAGTTTCGAAAACATTTTGTGATTTTGTAATGTTGCGTATTTGGTTGACTTGAAACAGTGCGCCTGTGACGTTATTCTTATTGTTTGAAAATGATATTTAATCATGTTTTTTCCTCATCGCGATATGAAACTTATTTTATCAGTGAAAACTATTTCAGTATCAGATAAAGGATCTCAATGGTCAGTGTTTCCTTGCCTTGCTGTTTATCGCAGTTATAAATAGGAGATTCTCAATTCTTCGTTTTAGATGCGCGTGTTTAAATTGGAATGTGGGTCAACGGGTCATTAAGTTCGCATATCATAGATTTTTAGATCCGCCAAATTGCTCCCCCATATATTTTGGTTCCGATATTTTTAAATGGATGAACAGAAGCACGCGCGGTCAGTAAGTGCGTCTCATCTGGTGTTGTAGGTCGCAGACGTCCGAGCCCAACAGACGCACCCACCAGATCGCCGATGTCCTTGACCACCATTTCAGATCGTATGCTCGTAGTTGTTTCCGGATTAGTCACTCGAAAATCATTTGCGTGTTTTTTCCTAGCTGACATTGCGGTTCCTATCATGTAGACTACTTTGCTTGGTTTGCACGATTTACAGTCGTCTGGAATTTCTGATTGTGCGTGGAATAACTGAGTTTTCGATCACCTTCTACGCAGTTAGTGTCGATGCCCCGCGGTTGAGGACCCAAAACTTTCCTTTCGGGGCGTCGCCTTTGTTGTTAAAGATTAAATATTGGCGTGAACCCGACGGGTGTATATAGATATAAAAAATATATATACAAAGTTAGTTTTAATTCAACTTTAATGTCGAAGTGGGAAAAACTCTGCGTTAATTGATGTTCATTTCCTCATCGACTGTATTTATTGTTAAAAGTTGATTCCCTTGCAGTGAGGACTGCAGAAAAAAGAGGTTATTATTCGATTGATTTGATTGAAATTGGTTTTTTTTAGTAGAATGAGCTGTGCTGCCTCTACGTGCCTAGGCCTACGGAAGTTGCCACTGAGAATAATGTTTATTTAAAATTTAAATGAGTATTTCAAACTATAAATGTGTTCCCAACGTTAGAAATCTGGAACAATTCTTTCTTTTCCTGAAATGGAATTATAATTAAGGATTAGTGCCAGGATTGGCTCAAAGAATCGCAATCCCTTTTGTTATACCATGCCAAGTCCTTATGTAATGCATCTGAAAGAGGAATGTAAAACTTACTCCACCGCGGACCTCCTGCTTTGCTATTGTTCAGCAGACAGTTCAAGCCCGTTATTTTCTTATACAGGCCAGTAGTTTCGAAGAATGTTATCTGAAAATTATAAGCATCGAAAGGTGTGAATATATTAAAAGTAAATTTAAAAAAGAATTTGAAATGGAAGAAAACGACTGTCATATTCGAAAAGATTGCGGATAAAAGTAAATGTCAAGTTATAGCTAAAATTTAAAATTATTTGGTTGCTAAGATAATCATTAATTACGAATATTATAAAAAGATACGAATCACTGCAAGGTAAATACTCAAGAAAAAGAACTCCGATAAGATAAGCTTAGCGTTTTTGGATGCTTATTAAAGTTATTTTCTTGAGTAATTAATTCTATTAGCAACATAATTTTGTAAGGACGTGACAGTTTGATGTCTTGCATGTATATATCTGTAATATAGATGAATCAGTTAAATAATACTTAAAAAAGAAATTAAACGTATGTCTGAGACACTCGTACGTAGCCCATGGCTGAGATTTGTGTCAACAGTATATAACTCAGGTGTATTGTTTTGAATTTAGATGGGCAATAATTCTTCAGGAAGGTCGTAACATTCTGTAAAACTTTTTTGGGAAGAAAGTCGTAAATAAATGACAATGTGTTTATTATCTTGGGGAAAGTTTCAGATAAACATGTTTTTCTTGTTGGCGTTACACTGGAATGGAATTGTCTGAATCAAATAGGTCTGCTATGTCTTTGTAGCGCGACGGACTTAGATATGAGTCCTTGAGGAAGGTATTCTTTCAGTCGTCATTAGTAGACTCCCAACAATCCGCGCCAAATCTAGCACGCATGCGTCGAAACTAAGTTGATGCTCCTTATTTCTTTTGATAACCTGTTAGCTCATGTGGCGCTAAATTCAGCGGGTGGATGGATTTTCCTTGATTTTTGATATGATTCTCCATCAGTATATTCTGTTCGCTCAAAAAAGGGATCTTATTCCCAGGGATATCCGAAACCTTTGTTTTCAAAGTTATTTTCATCTTGTTTGAAGATTCGTATTTATTTTTAAACTTACATGAAAACTTCATTCGGAAGGAATGAATCTAATATGTTCCAAAATCTTAAATTTTCACTAATTCTCTTCTCATTGAGATCTCAAAATGTTTACTTCTCAAGCGCGCATACATACTCTTGAATTGACCGATCCTCCCGGCGTATTCCGAATTTAAAATGCGGAAGAATATGTATGGGTTGAAATTATGGATTGATATGATCTTGTTTTGCTCCACGATGTGCGATTTTTATTTCATCATTGCGTCACGGCCACCAAAATTCCTGCGTTTGGCTTTCTCTCGTGGCGTGGCCGCTCCTTCGATCCGAGTTTCGGCCTACGTGGTTGCACACTCTCGCTTGAATGTCTGCCACCTTTCTTTCCACGAGGAACAATGACAGGTTCAGGAAATAAAAGAGTGATTGACGCCTGGAAAGAAAATAAATTCGAGGAATAATGATTTTATTGTAGTTGGGCTTAGAATTTTCGGCAAACAAGTTGTGAAACTAATAGCGTATTTTTTCGATGACTTTATTTAGAATTTTCTGCAAACCGGATGTGAAACTATTCGCGCATTTTTAATACCTTTATAATAGTACGAAAGACGTAACAAAAACGTGTAATTTTATTGTTTTTTAAGATTTTATTTCATACATTTATTTCAAGGAATTATTTTATTTTAATTAATTATGAATAATGATCCTATCAAATAAGTTTAAATGAAGTATTATACCTTCAATGCTGAGCTTGATCAGAAGTTATTTGGTGACATTATCCATGAAAGTGGTCCGTAATTTGATATTTGGAAATACGTCCTGATATTGCTTTGTACTATTTTGAAAGATATCTCCATTTTAATCTATAAGGTGGATTACTAAGGCCTAAATCACGAAGCTCGTGTCCGTTGCCAGCAAATCCATTATGTCAGAACTTGAGCAATATTACGGAGAACGTAGAGAGTGTGTGCCCTCGGCGAAGTGCATTCTAACTGTGCCAAGCGCGGAGCAGTTTCCTTGCGCGGAAAATTCCTCCTTTCTGGGCCCATATTCTATAACGCCAAACCAGTCGGTACGGTAGCCATCTAGTTGGTAGTGACGTCAAAAAAATTGAAGGGAGTTATCGATGTGATTCTATTAGCAGTCGGTCGGTACTCCAGCGAGCCCCAGTCGGTAAATTTTACCGACAGGCTTTAGCTGCCGATAACTCAGAGGGCCAGTCGGTAAGCAGACGAAATGCTTTGGTAACCGCATGCTTATTTCGGTTTATTATTGAAAATTTACCAATTTAAAGCTCGTAAATGCAGAATAACCAATCTGCCATGAAAGGAACGCAGTACAGGCAGTAATAATACCTCTAATAAAGATTAATAACCTTACTACGAGAATAAGAAATTACGAAGTGAATACATGCTCTTGTGTTCTACGACTCATCCGAGCTCTGCGTACTTTCAGTTCGTTATTTATAATTTTCAGCACCTTTGGCGTATCGTAACTTTAATAATATAATTGCCAGTTGGGAGAGAATTCTTTATTACCTGTAGTTAAGTTTATTTAGTGTCGTTTAGAAATATAATTTCGTTCGAAGAGGTCAAAATTGAGTCACGAGAATTTATGCAATCTTACTTTCTCATATGTAAGGCTATAAGGATTTTTTAAATTGACAATTATGATATATATATAATATTTTCAATTTACTAACGTGTCATTTTCCGTGATTCTATCTGCTAATGCAAGTTACTTTATTCAGTTGTACATACAGACGTGGGAGGATTTCACTTCTACAGCACAAATATGCACAAATAAATTTATTTACCAGAAAGTAGCTACACTTACACTATACTACAATTTTTGACATGAAGACACCAGTAGTAAAAATAATGAGAAAATAATAGTGTGAGCGCATGCACTTATCATGAATAGTGTAATTTTGAAAAGTAGTTACATTATCATTCAGTGCTTGATATAATTGTAACACAGTATGTTATTAAACGTCACTGTAACACTTAACAGAAATCTTACTAAATGTCCTGTTGAAAACGCAGGAAGTTTGTGTCGTACAATGTATTTCGTATGAGTTTCACATTGAAGTTATTAGCTTTCGTCTGCTGCCATCCCTTAATGATGTGATCCACCAAATGGTTTCCTCTCATTAATATTTTTTATTCTTTCATAACACAAAACCATCTTATAGAAGAAAAATCTCCTTCAGCATGCAGATGTCACAATTGTTAATCCCTTTACCATCATAAGGCGCTTTTAAGATCACGTATTCACCATTCAAAATGTGAAGGAAAAACTTCAAAAAAGGATTTCTATACTACTGTCACTGTGCTTGTCCAATCAAACATCTCCTATAATACTTTTCCACTCCAAACCTTTCACATTAGACCTTGTTCTTATTAACACATTTACATCTTTAGCTCAATTGTTCCGCAAAACATATAACAGAAAGCTGAATTGAGCTATGCAGAATGTAATAAATGTGGAGAAAAGACTACTATTGATTAAGTTATTAGACCCTGAAAATATAATATAATTTCATTTCCTAAATTAGCTTTATTTCGCACTTCCTCATTAAATAACACGTTACTTCTCATGGATACTAGCAGTAGAGATTATGCACCGTGTTTACATCGCTCTTACTCGCGGTTGGCGGAGACGAAGCATGTGACCTCCTCCTTCGGAAATGTTCGGAAAACTTCCCCTCCATTGGCTTGAGTACCATATCGCTACCAACAAGCTTATAGAATCTGTGATACCGACTGAGTCGGTAATTTAGATCCAGTTGGTACGGTATGGCGCACTATCGGTGTGGTTAAAACAGAAACCAGTCGTTACGCTACCGACTAGATACAGAATATGGGCCCTGGTCCGGAGCGGCTTCTCATTGAAAAGGACAGTTCTTAGAAACAAGCGGTCGAATCGAATGCTCGTTTTTAAAATGTTGCAGGCGTCGTAGCTGAGCTAACAAGAACGAATATTCAACCCAAAATACCCTCTGATGCTGGGGGCGAATTGTCATTTATTCTTCCATGATTTGATAATTTTTCTTCGTGGAGGATTTGGTCAAACATACGCATGCACTGGATAAAGAGGGGGGGGAGGGCAGAATCTCACAATGTACATTTCATAACATTCCGACATTAACTGAGATTTATTCCTTCGATCAACTATGAAAATATTCTGTGATTCCGTATTGTGGATGGTTGAATTAAAAATTAGACTTTGATGCCATCATTATTTAAGTATTCTTTTATCCATATGCATTTTATTCTTTGTGTCCATATTATTTATTGACAAAAATGGATGAAAATAGTTCTTATGTAATTAAGGCGGCAAAAAGAAGAATATATTGAATGTAGAACCGATTTAGCGGGAAAAATCATGTAAACTTAGAAATAGTAATATATTAATCTATTTTAGCCATTGATCTAGATATGATTTTAGTATTTTCATAAGTAACAAAAAAACCTTATTGAAATATCAAAACAGAAGAATAGCTTCACTTACGAGTAAATACACGATTTTCTGTTATAGATATTTACATTCACAACCTCAAAGTGGCTCAAATAATAATATTTACATTATTGTTATTGTCTATCTAGAGACTAACAATATCTTTAAAGAAAAATTTATTGATATCCATGTAATATTTATTTAAAAACCTTATTTATTTATACGTTTTTGTTTGCTATCCTAATATGATGTTTTTTATTTCAGGACGCAATGCATCAGAGAGGAAATCTTTCATTTTTTTACGTAAGGAGCTTCCAGTGAGGTTAGCTAACATAATGAAGGAAATCCATTTGCTTCCTGATAATCTACTTCGAATGCCATCTGTTTCCTTGGTGAATGACTGGTATATGCAGAGTTTTAAGGAAATATTGCTATTTGAGAAAGACAATGGAGAAGATGAGAGGACTTTGGAAAAGTGAGTGGATATTTTTTTCAATTACTTTATCTTGAATTTAAGATATTATGAAGCTTATTAATTGGTGATGAAGATTAATAATTTTGATTTGAATTCTTCTAAACAATTTTAATTCTTAAATATATTCAGATCACAAATTTCTGTTGCTATAATTTGAAGCCAAGTATACATTTTTGAGACTAATATTGGTCCCAAAAATGTTTACTTGAATAATTATGTATAGAACAGCTATTACATCATGGTAAAAATGGAAGTGATTCTTTTGATGCTAATAGTTACCTCATATATTGTGCTATGTTAGTATAGTATAAATATACGCTATAGATTGCTAGCCCTCTATTACGCCATTATTACCCTTCTTGACAGTATATAAGACTTCTTTCTTTCCAAAATTATGACTCAAAAGATCACTCCTCATCTTTCATGTGAAGCTTCAACCTCCATGAATAAATCTTCACTGCTGAATGCAGCAATATTTTTCTTCATATAGTCTGTGATTTGATTAATTGATATTTTATGAAATAAGTAATCACCACATCATAAGAATTAAATTTATGCTCTCTTATTTTTTGAAGATTTTCTTTGTTATTCTCCATATATTTTAACCATATTTTCTGCTGCTCTGTGAGGCAATACAAATGTATGTTTACGATTTTGAAATTTTCTTCTTTGGGATTTTAATACATTTATAGGTTTAGCGAAAAAATAGAAAACATTGGCAAGTTATTCAAAATCTAGCTTTATATGGAGGGCTCCTTTGGCAGTGTGTACTGAATTTTCATTTTGATTTGATAAATCTACCATGATGCATGAGGTGTCAATAATATTCCTACTCAATCGTTATATCCCTATGCCTTTGCCCTGATGAATTTTGTGTTTAGTTCATTCTTACTGAACGTTCTTAGTTTGGGTCAGTCTGCAGTAAGTTTTAAGAAGCTCTTCTTTAAATTATCTTTTTTTTAAAAAAAGGAATCTAGTAGCTCATTGCTAATCTTGAAATAATATATTTGTCTGAATCAGATTCTGTGAGATGCTTGTGAAGATTCGAAATCGGCATTCAAATGTGGTCCAGACGATGGCCCAAGGTGTTCTAGAATTGAAGGAATCCCACGAGGTTGACCAGCAGACTGAGAACAGCATCCAGTACTTCCTGGATCGGTTCTACATGTCCCGCATCAGCATACGAATGCTCATCAACCAACACAGTGAGTGGTGGTCACGCAGGGCCACTTGAAGAAGCCGAGGGTAGGGCCTTTTGCATTTAAATTCATTCAGATAAGAGCATTTTGATCTTAAATTTTTGGGAGGGGAAAAAAGAATAAAATTATTTTGATCACTTCCTTAGAGCAATTGTCAAGCCTCTTTGGTTTACCAATAAGCATTTTACTATTTTTCATTCTCTAGTAAACCATGTTATTTTCCTAAGATTTACATGCAAATCTTTGTCAGAATGGGAGCACCTTTAAAGTATTATGTATGAAATTAACCCTTAGCTAAATTTAAATGTTAAACCAGAGGAATCATGAGGAACTATTATACATTTCCTTACCCTGGCTGCTGGTTACCCTAATTTTAAGTTTCTCTTCTAATTTTACTTTTATCATTTATTAAATTTGTTCATGTCTGATATTATCAATTGTTTTTTTAAATCTAGCAATCAGTATTTTCAGTGTAACAAAAAATTGAATACTACTCAATTCATTAAATATTGAACAATTAAATTATTCCCAACTTCAAATTGTGTAAATCTTCTTTGTTCTAAATTTTTATTTGTTTGTTTGAAAAATTGTTTCCACTAGTTCATTTAATATTTTTTTGTAAATCTGTATAAAGGTTCCTTGCATATCAAATACTTGAATGAATTTTGACGATTAAATATTTGGTAAAGAATGATGATGGATTGCATATCACCAACTCTAATACATCACCAGTAAAACATTTTTAAGGTATTTTTCAGTCTTTTATGAAGTGATTTTAAGCTATAGCAATCCAAAATATTCTGCTAATGTTTTTTAAAGGGAAGGAGAAACTAGTCATCTGTCATTGTTGCTTTCCTTAAACATTTTGATCATAAAATTGAAAATGCCTCACCCCTCTGAATAAGTTGTGTTTAATTTATATCTTTTCTTTCTCTTAGCCCTCCTTTTTGGCTCTGAGCTGAATGGCCACAGCAGGCATATAGGCTGCATTGACCCTCACTGTGATTTGAGCTCAGTCATACGAGATGCCTACGAAAATGCACGATTTCTCTGTGATCAATATTACCTTGCTTCTCCCGAGCTGAGGTTAAAGGAACATAATGGTAAGTTTTATATTATTTTTATGTTAGTATTATTTCGTATTAGTAATCATGATGGTGTATTTTATATACATGAAGAATTTTTGTGCTTGATATATTTAAGGTTCACTAGAACCCTTTTTCATCTTCTGGTATCAATATTGACTAAGTTAATCGCTATTGACAATTAATCTGTCATCTAAAGAAGTTGTTTCCCCAACATCTTTATGTAAAAAGTTTCATGGCCAGAGTGGTCACTTTTGCTTAACACTTTTTATGGCATCAACTTTATTGTTGAAATTTGAACCAACTTCAACTTAGTCAGCAAATGTTAAGCTCTAAAGTTGCAGCTTATGGACTGTTATGCACCATCCTGCCACCTTCTTATAGAATAGTAAGGATGAATGGAGAATATTCTATGTGAATGTAAAGTTTGTAGAGTTTGTAAATAAATAAATAGTAACTGGAGAAGATAATGAAAAAAATAGAAAATTAGGCCTAAGCTTGTAAAAAAAATGATGGTAGATTAGACCTAGACAGTTTAGTGACAGATAGTCTTTTATTTAGAACTGGAGTCAGAATTTTATCATAATTTTCATTCATAGCCTTTAGTCTTTTGAGTATGAGTCATAAAATTCTTGAAACTAAAAAAGTTAACATTCTAAATTAGAGCGGCAATTTGATGTTGGTATATGTGCAAATTATCTACATATGAACCACCGGTAAGAAATACTATACCTGTTGAAAATGTACTTACTAATTCGTTAAGTACAATTCTAGCTCAGTTACATTTAAGATTTCTTGCAACGTCTTGCTTCTATGGCCAACACCTCCAACATTTAAGTTAATGTTCAATACTGAAGAAAAGATTAGAATTTTTTACTGTCATGTATATAATCAGTTATTGTGGTTAATATGTAAGAGTCATGAGGAGTATTTAGTGTCTTTCTTAGTAAGCAAATTAATTTTTCATTAACTGAAGCTTGTGTACAGAATTACTAAATGTGCCATTTATTTTCCACTTTCATGCTTGATAGAATTGTTTGAAGGATACAGATCTAACTTTCATTAGCTTCAGGTACTTTACACAAATTTCTAGTGCCATTTGGTAACTTCCCCATTCTCTGAATTATTTCAAAATTCTCATGTATCTTCAGCCATTAGTTGAATATTGAAAGCTGAATTGGAAATAAATACTGAGGAATGGTTTATTTTTTTTATTGTAGCTTATTGTATTATTCTAAGTTCTTCCATAAACCTTATCCATTTTAAATTATAATTTGACTCTCTTTTTCTAGGAGTTGAAGATTCCGAAGATCCTTGTGAGTCTTATTTTTTGTTTATAAATGTTTATTTGTGCTTTCCCCAATGACACTTTTAATTGCAGTTCTTAGTAGTTATGTAGCTTAGTTATCACCTTGTTAAGACGCTTTGTTTAATTTTGTTCATGTCCTACAGAATAGAAGTTAGTTGTAGAATCTTTTTCTCATTATCTCTGGCCTCTCTTAATCATCATGGTAACATGTCCAATAAGTCCTGTATTTCCCTCATGAGAAATTCCCTTAATATTCCCAAGAAATATTGGTATTTAAAAGAATTTACATTTTGAGTGTCAAGAGTTATTGGAGTTATTTCTGCATACTGATCTGAAGAAGAGAATACTTTTCTTTTCACATATGTATGTGGGCATATGCATGTTAGAATCAAACTTTCAAAACTCTTTTCAAATACTAGCTTTGTTTACTGCAATATTCCTGTTCAATTCAGTGCATACTATACTAGATTATTATACTTCATGAATAAATTTAGATTATATTTTCTGTTTCCCTTGATAAATGTGAAGTAAAGTTTTAAAAATATGGGGAAAGAATTAATACTTCTGTACTGGAAGATGTTGATACAATAGTGAATATATTTTGCTACTTGGCTACTACTACCAGAATTGAATAACTGTGATAATTTTTGTTACTTTCATCTTATTTAGAATAGTTAATTTTTGTAAGTTGTTATGTAGTTTGGGAAACGCATTTTATGCTAGTTATCCAGAAAAAAATGATTGGTTAAGGTTTAATTCCTGAAGATTCATATGGATACATAAATGATTCCAGTTCAAGGAAAGAATTTTCAGAATAATGTGCCCTGAATAATAATAAGAGAAAACCAAGAGGAGGTTGGCATTCATATATTTTTATCTTTGTTTTAATAATTATAATATTAGAAATCCTTAAATTCTATCTACAAAGATAGAATGCAGAGAAAGTTTAGGTTCAAACATCAAAGCACCCCTGATCAAAGTAAGAATCTTTGAATTCAGTACCCTTCTCTTGGAAGAATTTATGCATATGCCACAGTACATATGGTAGAGAAAGCTTTTGATTTGATCCTTCATAACCTAACTTATTGAATCATAATTGAGAAATATCGTACAGTAGGTTCTCTAGCTTCCAAAATGCTTTATGCATGGCTAGATATCTCATATCTACAAAACAAATTAGAAAGTGAAATCAAGATATAAAAATATAATTTGGTTAATCCATTCCCATCCCTGAGATTGTAACACAGTTTCATTTACATACCAGATTTTCTTTTGATAACTTGACTTAGAACTGGCACTATAGATCTAATTCTTTATTATCGTGAAGAGTCCTGATAACCCATTATGATAATGTAGTCATGAAGGTTTATTTGCTTATATTTCTTGTATCCATCACATGTTACATCGAATCATCGCAGTTGTTTCAGTGTCTAATACTTATGTCCTGTCATGTTTAGGGTGTTAAGATATGGAAATATTTCTCTATTTTTCACCTGTTTAAATATTATTTTGATGAATAACTGAAGTACCTCCTAACCTTTAAAAGCTATTTTATAATCTTGAGAGTAGTCTTTTATTATTGATTGCATAAGAAAATTTTTATAAATATGTTTTTATTTGCAAATATCAAATTTCTTGTCAATGCTGAAGTTAATCCTTTCTCATAAATTCTCAGATTTTTGAACCATTATTCTTTCTCTTGGGTAAAACTATGAGAATAGCACTTAATTGATCATTGCTGAATTACTGCAAGTGATCATTCATTTCTAAAACCCATCAATTCTCTACTGACGCTATCTTTAGATGAACCATTGAGCTGGTGTTGTCTATTTTTCAGCCAATATTATCCTTAAATCAGTTTTTTTAAAGAACAGGTACTCAAGATTTACTGAGAACCATTACCACCTTATTTTTGTACATTAGTGTGTATTTTTGTGTCATTGTTTGTTTGTCTGATACAGTGTTGGAGCATGGCGTACCGATACAAACAGTATATGTGCCTTCACATCTGTACCATATGCTGTTTGAGTTATTCAAGAACTCAATGCGTGCAGTAGTTGAGAATCACTCGCCTGCAGATGAAGATCAAATTCCTTCTCCAGAGGATCTACCTCCCCTTGAGGTCCTGGTAGTGAGAGGAAGAGAAGACATATCAGTTAAGGTAAAGAGGTGTCCTTTATACATTAATATGTTATGGCATCCAATGTAAAAATTATATCATGTTTTATTTTTATCAGTTCAGTAATTTTTGGGTTATTATTTCGTAAGTGTGCCATTTACATATTGGTGATGGACTCTTACCATATTTATTTTGTTACTTATTATTACTGGGTAAAATTTTTATCAGAGATTCTATGAAAATTCATTTGCTGGCAATTGCTAAACAAAAAGTGGGAAGTTAACTGCCTATTTTCCTGCAAATTTATTTATTGTGAAGTCCTTCATTAAGAATAATTTATTTAAGAATACATGTTATCATGGTAAATGTGAATTAAGAGGGGGAAATCCTTTTCTATGTTTCGTTTTCTCATCATAATGAGCAATGCAGTCATTTAACACTTCATATTCATGATCACCTAAATCTTAAATTTCTTTTATTTTACAATTCTTAAGTCATTTAGTGAACTAATTCGTGTACTTCAGCTTTTGATGTGACAATCATTTAATTTGGAGTTAATTTGCATGAATTTTATCAGTTCTAATCTGAAGAAAATTGGTCTTTACATCCTTAAATTCTTTAATTTTTTATATGAATCTATAGATTTATATTTCTGTCAATACATTTTGAATACAAATAGTAGTTTCCTAGGAAGAGTGATTTAATTGGGTTATAACTTGGAAGAAAAAATAGAATTTGTTTTGGATATGAATTTTGTTTGGAAAATTCATATCCATGATTCAGAAAGGATAATTATGCTTTGAGGAAGGACTTTGCCATCGATTGCCAGTATCAAATGAGAGCAATGATTTCAAATATTCATTTTTAGATCTGATCCGTTTAATTTGTTTTTCAAGAAAATAATAGATGTAACATTTCAGGTCTCTGACCTTGGAGGAGGAATAGCTCGTAGTGAGATTGATCTGCTCTTCAATTATATGTATTCGACTGCCCCTCAGCCCTCAAAGTCAGGATCACACACTGTCCCACTTGCTGGTATGATCAAATTATGAATTATTTCACATAGAAAATATGATCTCTATAAATATAATCCACACTATTAATGCTTTGATATTTGATTGTCTAAATATGAGGGTTATTTCAAAGGCAAGGGCATATTTGTTAAGTAGAACAACAAATAAGTAAATGGAAATTTATAATACCCTTTATAAAAAGCTTTGTGATCATAGAGGGTTACTACCCATTTCTCAAGAAGCTCTTACATAGACTTCCAATTTTATAATTGGAAAATCCAAACAAAGGATTCATACTCAGAATAGAAAAGAAAGACTGGAGTTAACCAAATGAAGTTCTTAAGAAAGATTTCTGTTATAAATCCACAGTGTAACCCAATCAGTGAACTTAAAAGACAATATTTTCTTTTTACATCTCAGTTTTGCAAAAAAATATTTTAAACATTTTTCCTTTTTTGTCCTCGCTTTGATAAATATTTTATATCCTTGCCTTCTTGATTGTGATAAAGCAACATATTGTCTTAACTCATTATTTGTGTAGTGTCAACATTTAAATATTATTAATGTTTGAAAATTGTTCCAGTCAAGTTGTAGGTGGATAAACACAAATGCCTCCCCTGTCTCTTTTATACATAAGATAATTGGGGAATTCTTAGTTTAACCACTATGCTGTGAAACCACACGTGTGAAAAATTTGCGTGGGAACATAGACATCCTTCTGTGTCTAATATCTAGCATTTGTTTTTCCTAAACTCCTGTTCTAATCTAATAGCAATTTTATGCATTTTTGTATCACAATGGATTTTCTGAGAGATAAATTTTTGTTTATCTGAACATATATGTAATTAAATGCCAAATTCAATATAAATTAGGTTTCATCAGTTATGTTTCATAAAAATCAGTTTCACAATAATCTTGATTGACATTGTAAGGAAGTGATATTTGACTATGAAACTTTTGCAGTTAATAAAAGATGTAAAATTGAGGCCATGACTCTAACAATACTACATACTCATAAATATTAGGGTCAATGTTTATCAGAATAGTTTTTAGTTATTTTAATTGACTGTGGATCTTTGCCTTTTCTATGGATATATCTAATTTTGGTGTACCAGTAATATTACGAATTTTATTTTCTTAGGTTATGGCTATGGGCTTCCCATATCTAGGCTCTATGCCAGGTATTTTCATGGAGACTTGATCCTTACATCATGTGAAGGATATGGAACAGATGCCGTTATATATATGAAGGTTGGTTTTATTTTGCTTCTACATCTATCAAAATAAAAGGAATATATTGAAGTTTAATTTCACTTTCTCATTTAATATAAAAACTGGTTCATTTTGATGACAGGTGCTAGTATTTGTACATTTCTTTGGAAAGCAATGGAGTTTTGCAAAGTTTACTCTGATAACTATTCTTTCAATTCATTTGGTAATCTTAACTAAAATGTTTAAAAAATAGACAAAATTCAGCTTCATAAAAAATTGTACTGAATAATCTCTCAAGTTAAAAGAAAAATAGGATTAGGAAATCAGTATCACAAGTTAGCATAATGTTAAATCAACTCATGGAATATTGTTAATACACTCATACCTTGCAATATAAGTTTAATTCATTGTATGACACATTTCATTGTTCTAAATCCTATGTTTATGATGAATGAAATTCCTGTGAGTTAAATGGAAAGGGAGACTTTAAAATCTCAATTTTCACCTAAAATAAAGATTTTAATTATGAGCTCTGATTTATATAGTGAAGCAGTTTGTTGGGTACAATTGCAAGAAATGCAGGAAAATTTGGAAAACTTATCCTGAGAAATTGCTCTCTTATCAAGTTAAAAATTTTAACTTGTTTATCGAGTTTTTCACATGCACACACACACACACATCTTATGCAACAAGCAGAGCATTTTAAGTGGTATATTTACTATATGCCTTGTGTGAAAGGGACATGGAGAAAACCACATATTAAGTGGGATAGCATCTTAAGCAGAAGGTTCTTAAAGGGGTTTTATCTTAATTAGAGATTATCATGAGAGTTTATTTGATAATGTAAATCAGCAGATTGTAGGGATAAGCATTTTTATGTATGAAAATCAGCAAATTCTCTTATAAAATAGCCTCTAAGTGTGCAAAACATGGGCTAATGTAAACCCATAGCAGTAAAGGTAAATGTTGTGTTCTTTATTGAAATGTATTTTTTTCAGGAAAGGAAGTAAGGCAAGATATTTTTTAAATTTCTATTCATTTTACTGAAAATGAACTATTTATGCCTACACTAAGGCTGATCTACCTATGATTTTAGTGCAAAAAATTCAATTTATATTATCACATATATCTGTCTCATTAGAAATGTTGAAAACAATTTATTAGTAGGTAATTATTAAATTTAATAGCTGTAAGCTCTTCTAGACTTAATTCACTCATTAGTTTTCTCTATTCTTCTTTCTGAAACTTTTTGATGCATTTGATAATGTAATTACTATGCTTCCACAGATATCCATCAAAGAGGTTTATTTTAAATCAGTAAACTGTACAAAATGATGTTGGCTATCAACATACCTTAACCTCACTACTGCTTGATTTATTTTCTTTGTAAGCATTCTTTTTCTGCACAGAAAAGATGTAAATTCAAGTTAAAGTTACTTTACATCAAATTGTTATGGTAGTGTTTGTAGAAAATAGTCAGCTATTTATAGGAATTTATTTGATGTATTGCTTCATTTTTTTGATGTTTAACTTGTTTAACCACTTGTAATTAACCACTTGTATATCGGTGTATATCTAATGGACTGTGAGCATTATATTTTTCCACCCTAACCTTTTTTCACTTCATTTGCAATAATTTTCTTCCATTATTAAATACTACAATTATTCATCATAAAGTAAGTTATCTCAATATACTGATGCCAATTGCTAAGAGGTAAATCTGGATCAGTACATGGTACTAACCCCTAGCTTGAAGGAGAAATTTATGACTTGAGGAATATACAAATATATGTACACTCATAAAATTCAGCCAAGTTTAAACTGATTGGGAACTTTATTGTTTAAAGCATTTTTGAGTTCTGGAGGAGAGAAATTTGCTGACATAAAAAAGACTCATTGGAAAATATCTTAATTCAAATTGCAGGCACTTTCAAATGAAGCAAATGAACTGTTACCAGTATTCAACAAGGCTTCTAGTCGCCACTATCGAGCAACGATTCCAACCGGTGACTGGAGCAACCAAAATGCAGGTCTGCATGGAAGACAAATGACTGTTCATTCCAACTCGAGTTGTAACCGCCGACCTTTTCATCAGCAGCCTTTGTCAAGTACAGAAGAGTCAAGCACACCAATAACCAAAGAGAAGACCTCAGCACAGATATCACACCATGCGAGAATGTGATTCTCAGAGGATTAGATTGCTTTCATTTGTTTCCTTGTCTTCACCCGAGTTAGACTGACTGGCTCGGTCTCAAAGAATTGGACTCTAATGGGCACACAGTTTGCATTTTCTGGCAGGTGAATATTTGCCCCAAGACCTTTTGAAGCTATTTAGAAATTTATAAATGTTTGAGAGATGCTTTTCATATCTTATTTGTATCGCTTATTATCAGTTAAACCATGTTGTTGAGTCATTGCTGTGGTGCAGTGCAACTGAATACATCATGGTAAACTGACTCACAATTCTGATGATGGAATAACAAGATATTGTTTTTTCTCTTCTTTGGTACCTGATTTAAAAATTTGATATGGAGTAACTATTTATTTGTTTACATTATATGTCAAGTTGTTGACTAATAATTATTAAAGGACAAGATTTTGTAAGTCCATTCGTACACAAATGAAGTTGCTCCTTTGGTTCCTCCTGTAGTTGGGTTGTGATATAGGCTACTAGGATGACCCTTTCACTGATGATACGCCTGTATATATCAGTTATTTTCTAGGTATAGTGGTACGTATTATGTTGGCTGTAAGGATGTGTGTAGCATTTCCCTGGAAATGTATAATAATTTGTGACATACTGAGAAATGGCATAAGTTGTTGTGTATGTATATTTTGATTGAATTTTTATTTATATGAAAAGTTTGTTTGCCTTTTCAAGAGCCTTTGGCATCATTTAGTACACCTAGTCTTTCTACTACTATTGATAGTTGAAATATTTTTTGACCTGTGAAGAATTTGAGTAATTCTGTAAATTTGTTTTCATTTTATGTGATGTGACATAAATTAGTATTTTAAGAAATTTTATATTCTTTTATTTTTGACAACCCTAACTTATTATAAAACCTAAAATGGTTGACTCTTACATGGTGAAATTGGATGTGGATGAGTTTTTTCCCTAAAATTTCAAGTCCTGGAATGCAATTTATGAAGATTTTTAATCATAGATGGTAAAAATAAAATGTTATAGTGCTTCAAAAAATAAATATATAGTGTAATTCATCTCTGATGATTGAAACATTTTGGGCCATTATTTTTATAATGCAATATTTTCATAATTAATAATCATAGCATAAACTTCATTCACCATCATTAAAATTCATTGCTGTGTGTGTTCTTTACAGGGGAAAATCACACTGTTGCAATATAAGCTTAAAATTATCAGGTAGATTAAAAGTTGTTTGGAAATGTATCAGCATTTAGTGTATGTAATGCCAGATATAACAGTGTGATTTATTTTAACTTTTTAAATAATTGTGTACAGAATGATAAAAAATTCATTTCCAAGAAACACAGGATTTTGCTCCTGTTTTGTTTGAGCTGTTACAGCTATTGCAAAAATAAAGTTTCCACTTTGAATAAGCAACCTGAACAACAGACGGCAGTTTCACACCAGTGATCCTTTGCTTGAGAAGAGAGAGAAAAATGAATAATGGAAAAGATCATCTCCTATGGATGCTCACTTGGAATTTTAAGATACATTTTTGTTGTTATTTTTATTACAGTCCTATCAATTATTTGGCAGCGTTAACATAGCAGAATAGTATTATAATGAAACGGAGGTTGAAGCACACAAATTCGGTTGTTAGTTATTCCTAGAAATCGGTGGTTTGTCCAGTATCCCTCTTCATTATTCATTCCATAGATCAGAGGCAAATCACCTTTCCTTGAATAATTTAAGCAAAGGCTCAAATAGGGCTTTTGGGAAATACCTGCATTACAAAAAGGGAATGGGTTAGAAAAGTAGGCTCTATAAGGAAGTAAGAAGGAAAAATTTTGCAAACTTCTGAATGTGGTACATTACTTTATGCTGCAATGCCACTACCATAGGACCGTATCATAAATTGTTCGAAAGAGCAATTATTTATCTTTCAAATGATGTACATACATTGGGAGTCAATATCGATCCCCTGCTTTATCTGAGTCAATATAAATCCAATCAAGACACCGTGAATTGGCGCAAATTCACAACCTGATCATGGTACACCGTTGCAGACCATCGTGCGACACAAAAAAAACATAGGTTTTAGTGAAAATGTGGTATTAGTCCTGAAGCATACACTGCTTTTTTGAGACCTGAACTTAGTTAACTATTTAAAATTATTTTATAGACATTTTATTTATATGTAGCATCATTTATGCATATTCTTATATACATAATTATATTCTACTTGCTGGGCTATTGTTTAGAATGAATTGATTTAAAAAGAGAGGTATATCTACTCAAAATTAATAATTGGGAAGGGCTAACTTCATGAATGAAAATGTAATTTGCATGACTTGTGAACTTTTAATACCATCAAAGTTCTTTCTAGGTATTCACTATGTAAAGTCACACACTTAAAAGAAAAGTAATTTTGGTCTCTTGGCCAGCCTTTAAGGATTAAAGCCCAACAACCTCAATAGTTTCTCTTGTACAAATTGATGCAATATTTTACTTACTATAGCCTGTATTAAAATATTAATTTATTATTATTAAAATAGAAAGACTCAATGGGTAAGTAGTTATGGGTAATTTAGTGAATATTTTCAATTTCTAGATGGTAGCATTTGATCATCTTTCTTATAAAATATATTTCACAAGAAAGGCATAGCATAAGCCAAAACATAATGCATTTACCCTTGATTGAGGGCATGGGCGTGCAACACAGTCATTTGTTTTATCTGGTCGTTACCCGAGGACATTTCAGAAGGCAGAGATGGCAGCTTTAGACCACCCATTTTAAATCTCGCAGTAATATTTTATTTTCTGAGGAATTCCGAATTGCAAGTAAATGCATAAATCCTCGTTGCTTGTAACGGTGAATGCTGGGCGTAGGAATCCTATGTCTGCGTAGTTGAGTATGGGTCGTTTAATGCGTCTCTGCTTTTAATTGAAGGCATTGATTTTGTTGACGATTACGAAATCATTTTAATTTATAATGTAGTTCCTCATGAATCATGTTTTCCTGACAATTTTATGCAAAAAATGAATCGGAAAGTGTCGTCGGTTTCGTCTTCATAGGCTCGAAAGGTTTACTACTAGGATTCAACAAAGGAATCGTAATTACACAGAAAGGTAGATACTTGCAATTTTCCCCAACATAGAATTTATATTACCCAATACCCAATATTCATTGGGTTGGGCAGCCATGGCCATGGTTTCTCAAAATATTTTACAATGGCAAGTGTTTCTCCCTCACTATTGGACATTCTCGGGAGTATTTTGAAGTGGTTACCGTAATCTCTTCTGGTTCTGTCCTTCTGTGTGCGCCTTCGTCCTTTAACAATATTTCGGTATCAAAGGATAGAAGAAAGGCTCGAACCTGAATTGTTTTCCTTTTGTAGGGAATAAGTAAAACGCGAATATTACGTTTCATATAAATATATTTTCAATAAAAACATATTAACTTAAATCGCCTTTTGGAAGTAATAGTGACGTTGGGAGAGCGCCATTAGCACCACCTAGGCGGAACGCCCGTGGATGACTGTGCTTCAAATCCCTATAATGTTCAGGGATAGAAACTGAACTTGCTCCTCCTGATTGACGGTCAAGTGTCGCGCGGAGAATGCGCATGATGCGCGTTAACTATTCGTGTGTTTACGGCAAATTAGTGATCTCCAAATACGAAGTGGCCTGTGTCTTTGGTAAATAATTATTTTCGAATATAATTTCTACAAATAAAAACTTCTGTTAGTAATTACGGTTGCAACACGCTCTAAATTTCTTGAATAAGCTCTTTAAAATTCATGGGAAACTTTAATGTATTTGAAATTTAACGAGATGTAAAAAGTGCCAATTCTTTGGATAAAGCTTAGAGCGAATTGAACTTCCATAGTGTTAGAAAGTTCTTTAAAACTCGCGCATTACGTATCAATAGATTTTTTCTATGCAGTGAATTATTGTCCTAAATTGCTTGTTCGTATGTCGAATTCTTCTTCCATGTCTTGAATTAAAATTGGAGTTTTCTATTATTTTTGTAACCTTTTCTGTGAGTTCAATTAATTTTGTGAAAATTTTATGCGTCGTTAATGCGTAATTTATTTACTCAGAATAAACAATACTGATCCATAATTATCAACAAATTTTATCAGCCGATGACATTCTAAATTCAAATTTTACCATACGAGCATTCGATCCTGTAATGTTTAAGTTTATTCTTAAAGGGATTATGTTACCATAGACAATAAAGGCTCGGGGAAATATCATCATAAGGGAGATTAATCTGTATGTTCCATTAATGTCACTGTCTAGCTGTATGATCAGTCAGTGTAAAAGGTAGAATTCTCTTATCAATTTTAAAATTTTCGCAATCTATTTTTCTTTTATTGCTGCAGGGAAATCCAACTCATCTCATTTAGTGTGAAGGAAGCGCCTGGCTGTAGGGGGTGATTAAGAAGACAAGTTCTAGTCTACTGCTTCTATGAAGAGTGTTCTTCATGGGTGAGTGCGTCTTTCTTTTCATATTTTCATGAAAGAATTGGTTGACCTATCCAAGTTCATCTAATCAGTCCGTAATTCGTAATTTTGGTGCCAAAACTATCTTAAATTGAGTTTATAGTTCTAGAAAGATAATATTTTAATAATTCCCTGCTGCTATTGTGGGTAAGGTGTTTCATTAGCTGAAAGGATAGTTGGTATATTTACTTTATACTATCAAACGCAGATTAATGAATGTAATTGTGTAAGGAAAGTGGGAGGAGCTCAGTCAAAAATAAATAGAAAGGAGGAATTCATTCCTCATTTATATTTCTGGCTTGCATGAAAATCTCTTTTTTCCATATCATTGATATTCCCCATGAAGTTTAGTCGAGTCATACACAGAGTTTTATTTTACTTTCAAGGGAAGTAAAACTACAATTCTGTCCAGACACAGATTTCTGTCTTATTTATTTATGAAAAACTTTTTTCATTGACATTCGTAGTTCAAAAATGTATTAAAAGAATGTATATCAATACAATTTTGTAATTACAGCATATTTTTTGGCGTATTCTTTGTCTTTTACTTTTCTTTCAGTTACTTACTGAATGAAGGCGAACTCGATGAAACTAAGTTTTCTGTGCGATTTAATTCAGTGCTTTTTAATTGTGAGAATGGCTCGAACTTGAATTGGTTCAAGTTCAATTTTCAATTAACCTCCTTCATGCAATCACTGGTATATCAAACATGATGAATTGTTTTTCAGCAAATCCATACGTTAATTTAGAAATATCAGGAAAAATATATGGTTTCTGGAGCCGATTTTACCCTTAATTTATAAAATATCTGGAAAAATTTGACGTTTTCGGAGCAGATTTGGCCTTTATTTGTTAGATTTTAATTCTATCTCTTGAAATTAACTTTTGTTGCAACGACACTACTCGTTATATTTGAAATATCACGAAAAATGCGGATTCTAGGCCAATTTTCTCACATTTTATACAATATCTTGAAAAATATGACGTTTTTGGAGCGGATTTCTCCTTCATTTGTTTGATTTTAGGAATATCTCAAGAGATGAAATGTTTTTTCAGCGAAAGTATACGTTAATTTTGTAATGTCTCGAAAAATAGATGGATTCTTCAGCCGATTTTCCCATAATTTATGAATTATCTGAAAAATTAAACGTTTTCGGAGCGGATTTCGCGATCATTTCTTACAATTTAGTTATATCTCTTGAAATTTGCTTTTGTTGCAACGAAACTACTCGTTATATTTGAAATATCACGAATGTTATGCGACTTCTAATGGCAATTTTCCGTTATTTTACGAATTATCTGGAAAAATAATACGTTTATGAACCGGATTTCCCTCTGATTTGTTAGATTTTAGGAATATCTCACATGATGAGCTGTTTTTTTCAGTAAAATTACTCGTTATTTTTGAAAAATCACGAAAGATTATTGTTTCTGGAGCAGATTTTCTCCTAATCTATGAAATATTTGAAAAATAATAAGTTTATGGAGCGGATTTCTCCTTCATTTGTTATGTCTCTTGAAATTCCCATTTTTCCAGCGAAACTACAAGTTAAAATTTGAAAAATCAGGAAAAAATTTGCGACTCCTTGTATCAATTTTCCCTTATCCTATAAAATTTCTGAAAAAAAGACGTTCCCTGAGCGTATTTCACCTTTATTTTAAAGATTATAGGAATATCTCAAAAGACAAGCTGTTTTTTCAGCAAAACAACACGGAAGTTTTGAAATATCACAAAAGATATGTGGTTTCTGGAGCGGATTTCCCATAATTTATTGAATATCTGGAAAAATAAGACTTAATCATATCGGATTTCTCCGTTATTTATTAGATCATAGGTATATCAAACATGATGAGCTGTCTTTTCAGCAAAACTACTCGTTATTTTTGAAAAATCACGAAAATTTGTGGTTTCTGGAGCCGATTTTCCCCTTAATTTATTAAATATCTGAAAAAATTAGACTTTTCTGGAGCGGATTCTCCTTCATTATGTAGATTCTGGGCATTTTTCTTGAAATTTGCTTGGGTTGCAACGAAACTACGTGTCATTTTTTAAATATCACGAAAAATATGCGGCTTCTGGTGCCAATTTTCCCTTAATGTATAAAATATCTGGAAAAATTTGACGTTTTCGGAGCGGATTTGGCCTTCATTAGTTAGATCCTAGTTATATCACTTGAAATAAGCTTTTGTTGCATCGAAACGCTTTTTTTAAATATCACGAAAAATATGCGGCTTCTAGTACCGACTTTCCCTTGTTATGAAATAACAGGGAAAAATAAGACGTTCCTGGAGCGGATTTAACCTTTGAGCAAGCACCACCACTTCAACCCTTTGGGCCCTCCTTGTAGTGAAAATTATTCTAAGTCCGCAAGGTCATTCATTTGGTTAAAAAATAACGTTTTTCTCATTTTATATTATTTATTGAATTTTTATGTACATTCTCTTTACTGATAATTTTTTGCCTCCTGTGCTTATACTCCCAGTGTTCTGTGCTACTAAATGGCTGTATTCATAATGACTTAGAATTATTCTGAATCCAGCCATTGAAGTATCACTACCCAGTGAGAGTGCAAGCACAGGAGGCATAAATGGTCCAGATGGATGCTGCAACAGGAGAAAACAAATGACACGTCAAAATCTTCGAGATAGGTTCGGCCATTCCGGCTCTTCCAATACCAGAAACTTTTGAGGGTTAGGCATGGGACAGGTTTTGAATAAAATTTGAGAGGTTCTGTGTGCAATTTTCTTTATTGAGCACTGTAATAAATGTACACTTAGACATTATGCAATAAAGTCACAGGTAAAAGGAGTTCCTTGAAGTCTTCATTTCTCCTTCCTGCTGCTGGCATCAATGAAAATAAAATGCACATAAGAAATGGACACTTTGAAAATACACTTTTTTCATTTCTTAAAAAATTCTATAAAAGCAAATAATTTTACTCTGCAAGTGAGAGGTAAATTTTGAATTTGAAAAATAAGACAAATTTCATGTACAAGCATTTTTGACAATTTTCAAAATTTTAGCACTTAAAGATGATAAAAATTAAGAGTTAGATAGATAAGAGAAATCCTGTAAAAGATTAATTTAATCTTTTACAGAATCATTATATTTAAATACATACTCTGCTAGATTTAGCTCACTGTAGCAGATAAAATTAGGTGTTATTCCAAAATCTTTAAAAATTATAATTAAAATAATTCTACTGAAAATATAATAGCTTTCTTTACGTGTTTAGATTTTTAAAGATCTTATATTTATACTTTAATATTCTTTCATTAGGATTGTCCCATCTTCGGAAGTTATCACAACCTTATTTAAGCGTGAGCAATTAATTTAAAGTGATTATGATTTGTATTCTGGCGAGATGAAATTAAAAATCAAGGTTCAAACATGATACCTCATTAAATTTTAAGTTACAGGATTGGGAAATTAACAAGGGTCCAAGTAGGGTACTCCTTGAAACATCAGCATTTATTAAACATTTCTGAAAGTAATACTAAAGGTTTGGCAAAGTTAAAATTGAGAATTATAAAATCCTCGCAAATTTCAAGTCGGAATAGATAAAATTGTAAGTAAAATCTCAAAATCCACGATTTCGGGTGGAAGATCGGATCGTCAAGCACCAACTCTAAGTTAAACTTAAAATCGTGAGGAGAACACAGAAGTCGGTGAAATTGGATTTTAATGAAGAGCTTAATTTAACCTATCCACTCTTATGTGCAAAATGAAATCTCAATAGCTGCCGTCCAGATCAAAGTTATTAACTAAAGATTTACGAAGCATTTTCCTAACTCTTCCACTACATTTTGTGTCAAACCACGAAATTTAGACTTAATCCGAGAGCTTTGGTAAGCTTTGACGTCACTATTGCAAACCGGTATTTACATATTAAAGGCTTTTCCAAAACATGCCTAAGAGAGCTCTGGGATCCGACTGCGAGGGAGTAATAAGAAATTTGTTCAAGAGACTCAAAACTCCCGTCTACGAAATTTACCTTTGCTGGTGACTATTTAACAAAAATAAATTTACACATAATAAAATATTGCTTATGTAAAGGATTGAAAATTTACATTTGATTTAATATTACGATTAAAATTCCCATTTTGATCTGACTGAAGTGTGTCTTCCTCTACTTTTGACCTAATCAGGCTTTATGGTGTCATTCACATTAGAATTAAAGTTCGAACGATAAGTTGAAACCTAAATCATACTTAAATTTAGAGTTTGAAAATTAGGCAAATATAAATTCGAACAGTAAATATTTAGTATATTTTATCCACGAATGGCGAACTTTCGGAAATAAATCTTAAATTACCTAAATCTAAATGGACTTTTTTTAAACAAACCCATGGAATGACAACACGTTATCGAATTAAAAGGAAAGCGAATGTACAAAGCAAGCGGCCACCCCTCCAAATTAGTCTTTTCTACAAATCTAACCATAAAAGCCAATCCCAACAGAAGGTAGGCGCGGCTAGCTTTCACCAAAGTATCATTTTCCAGCCGCATTTTCTGTAACAAGCTCGTTAAAACACGTTCCATTCGTGCAGACGTTCCAAAGCATTCGTTCCGAATTACGATGTTAAATCTACTCCGTCTTTAACGTGATTAGGTTTTGAAGTAAAATTTGTAATGCTCTCTTGACCATATCCCTCGAAAAATCTGAAATTTGAGAAGTATAATTCGACTGTGAAAAAATGCGCCGCACTGCGAAAGAGTAATGAGTAGGGAATTGCCACAGCTTAACGATATTATAAAGAAGTGCTTATTCATTCTTTTTATAAACAAGCATTGAAGTACGTACCGTATGATGCATCAAACGGAACGAACAACACACTGACTCTGGGGGAAATTCCGAATTTAGTCAAAGCATGACGGCTAAAGTACAACCAGCACTGAAGTATAAAACTGGCCACGCGACATAATCCGTTACTAATCACAGAGATAAATATTGCTTATAATAAAAGTAGAAGAAACAATGAGAAAAGAATGTAATTACGCTAAATTATTGAATGTAAAACTTACGTGTATTCTGAATTGAATCCATTTGACAAGGTGGTTAAATGAGGGATGGGAAAACGAAGCATCTTTAGTTAGAGTTTGGAATACATCCAGCGTTGTACTAAAGAAATAGTCCATCCAGCCAAACTTGCCTGCAATAAGAGAGAAAATTTTTCGAGTAATCTTTTATCAATTGAAGATTTCTTTAGCGAAACCACGACACCAATCACTAAAGTGACTGCGATCATAACTTACTCGATGAGTTAATAACCGCATTGGCCAAATTAAAACACGAAAGTTCACAAAAAATGATCTCATGCAACGCATTGTCCTTACCTAAAGTTAATGCCGAGGCAACCAGACATCTTTAGGAATTCAGCTGGACGACTGTCACCGCAGTTACAAAGCAACGCAACCTCGTGATCTAGTCATCACAGATCAGCAATTGGCTCGAGTAAATAACGAGCTCTATGATCAAGGGCGTGCAACACAATCATTTGTTGTATCTGGTCATTACCCGAGGACATTTCAGAAGGTAGATGGCAGCACTAGACCACCCATTTTTAATCTCGTTGAGTGGCAGTCATGGCCGTGGTTTCTCAAAATACTTTACATTGGCAACAGTGTCTCTCCCTCAGCGTTGGAGATTCCCGGGAGTACTTTGAAGTGGTTACCGTAAATACAGGGTAATTTATGCTGGATGCAGAGATATAAAAGAAAATATTTCAAAGACAATAATAAAATAACTCTCTTCTGTTGTTTACTGCATAACAACAGGCTTCCATTTCAGAAGAACAAAGGTCTATAAAATTTCATATTCTTATGATGGACCATAGATATAGTTCTAAGCAATGAGAATTTAAACAAGATTCCAAATTTTCGTAGTAGTAGTAGTATTGATATATGTTTGACAGCTGAGGTCATTTCACATATGGGCTCCCATTGGGAATCAAACCTAGAATAATTTTCACCAAATTTAGTACTCGGTATTTTTGTTTTGGATATTCTATAGCATTGAATTGAGCTAATATGAGAGATTTTAAATTCTCTTCCTTATAAATATCATTAATTACACTATTACTATGTACAGACTTCTATTTCCCCATTTTAGAATAAATGGGAACTTCAGCAAGATATTTTCAAGCTAATACTTCTATGAATCCAATTTGCGTGGTTCATTGGAGGTGGGGATCTTGGGCACATACTTGTGTAAATATCAAGGAAATGAAGGACAATCATTTGATAGGAGATTCTTTCATTGAAAACTGAATGAATAAAAGATAAGAAGATACTCGTAAAATAATAGTCTTTTCAGAAATTATTTTTTTTAGCATTACTTCAAAGTAAGCATTATTTTTATGATTTATAAAATAAGAATTTGCTATTAAAAGCACTATTATCATGTTAAAATCAAAAAGTAAAATTATATTCAAATTAATTTTTTAACAGTAAAAATGCTTCTTTATATCCTTAATTGGACATACTGGAGGAATGTTTTAGCACTTTTTCTTCACCAGATTATCTAATGTTCTATTGTGCACAAACTATAACCTCTCATCCTTTGTATTTATACTAACAAATTATATGAGGCATGGGTAATTGTTAGACCATATAGTAGTGTCTGTGTGAAAGAAAGCACATCAATGGCACATCCACCGGGGGGGAGGTAACTTGGTCCCTCCTTAACTCCATACAAAACCCAAATTACTCTTTAATTGGCAAGTCACACCCAAATGGTGACAGGGACTGGAAAAATGTGTTACATCATTTCCCTTAGTGTGACTAGACCAAAGATAAAAGAAACGCTCTTTAATGTGCCACAAAATTGAAAATTTACTTATAAAAGCTTGCTGGTTAAACTTTTACGCTAAAGATCAGGTTTATGGTCCCACCATAATGGTGGGGCCATAAACCAGTGGATGCACCACTGCTCCACTTTATGACGTACAGGCAATTTTGATGAAAATAAACTAGGTATATCAAAACTCTTAATTTCTATTCTTGCTCAAATATCTTCCAAAATTCAGTTGAAAAAGGAATGGATGGCACCTATTTGCAAAAAAAAGATAGGAAAAGCTAAAACATCCCAGGTAAATGAAACAACAATTGACATTTGAAAAATTTAATGTTACATTTATTGTATTTTATGGCACCCAAGTGAAAAAATACACTCAGATCAGATATTAAGAGCTAAAATCTGTTAGGTGAAATTACTTACAATCCCATAACAGGATTAATATAAGTAATAAACATTTAAGTTTAATATCTGGGTATAAAATGCAGTAATCTAAGATTAATGATCCTGATGGTGTAAACACTTGACACTTACAAAATTGAGTCTATGGAAATAAAAATTCCTGCATATAAAATATATAAATCACATTATAAAGTAAACTGCACCATAGTATTCTTGATAAGAGGTGGCACTGTGCATAGCATAACAGATGGTCTTCCTCAGTAACTTCCCAAATGCAGTCACACAATTATAACTGCATTTCTGCCTTAATTATAACTGATTCACAATAAATAATTTAACACTTTTGATTCATTATAGACACTCCTTCAACATCATATGCTTGTGGTTTCAAAAATGTTAAAAATACACACACAATCCTTTGCAATATTTGTCCTTTTTCTGTACAAAGACTCTTCAACTTTGATTAAGGTTTCATTTAATTTTCATAAAAGGCATCACAATGAAATGGGGAACAGGTATGCTGAAAAGTTTTCAAATATCAGATACATCAAAATGGATATCCCTGCCAAACCCTAATTATAATATTTGGAATCATGCATACAGGGTGAATGCATCAATATTAACCCGATGAAGTGAACATGTGCAGGGGTAATTACACTTATTCATTAATGTATTTTTATAACCACTGATGAACATAAGGCATGGAAAAATGGAAGGTTGCTCACACTGTGATAGAGGAATGGGTTTTAGAATACAGTAGCTATATCACTTACCCTATGTACCACCAAAACAAGCCACTTATACAAAACCCATATTGGAGGTGAAGATGCTTGGCAAGCTTAATGAAAATACTAAGTTCCATTCATTTACTTAAAATTTCTACAAGAACTGTAGAATATTACTATTAGGAACCAAGATTTCCATTAATTTGAATGTCCAAATATTTTAATTCAAGTCAAATTTCATTGGGTAAAAAATTAGAGCAAATACCTCATACAGTTAAATACAAAGCATAGGCATGTCAAAAATCTAGATACAATTACTGACAGTTACACTTTATTCCCATGATACCACTTTCTTTTCTGGCAGCCTTAATTTTTCATTTCAAGGATTTTAGGCGTAATCTAATGAATTCCAACTTTTCATTTTTCACTAGAATTTAACTATACTTTATTTAAATAAAAATTCAAACTCCCTTAATGTGACTAAATTGAGATAGATGAAAAAATAACAATTTTGACATTTGTACAAATACGGACACACAAAAGCTTGTCTGCATGAAATAATGGTGATGCTTCTTTCTATCTGTAGTTACTCTACTGTACTTACAGATTTACTAATTTACAAAATATGCACCCATTCATTCTAAAAAGAAATAAAGAAAATGTATGGCAGTGTTTTGAGCACAGCAAAAAATGCTTGAAGAATACTAAGAAGCTAAGAAAGCATAAAAGTTTGCATTGACGTACATGTAGATTAATAATATTCACAATCAACCAAACTTCTTCTATACCAAGCGACAACAGATGTACATAATGAAATGGTTAAGATGTAAAGGGAAAAAATGAGCCTTTTTCATGCACAATGTTATTTATTTAGCCAGACATAAGTTTCCTGCATGGTCATTTTATAAACTTCAAACTAATAAAAAGGTATCACACTACATTTATGCAATATTTCTTATTATTTCAACATTTTTCTATGAAGTACCTTATTCATTATTTCAATATAAACTATTTTGACACAATCAATTGGTTGATACCAAAAAATTATATGGTTACCCAGAAAGATATTCAAATTCCTTAGCATAAGATGCATGCTCAAAGAAAAGTTTTACAGAAGTAAAACAAAGATAGGAGTAATTGTGTCAGTTCTCAAAATTTTTAAAAACAATAATAATGTTTTCCATTCTGTAAATTACACGTAGAAGTATAGGTTGGGTGTCAAACACCTTTGTACCATTAGGACATTTCTAACCATTAATACTACAGTTGAATTAACACTGACATGACCTCCAAGTGTTTGAAATCCATAGCTGCCATGCAACAAACTTCCTCAGAAATTAATAAAAAATGGACGGTAACACATAATATCAAAGAAACAGTTAAAAAGGGAGAAATTTTTTCTATCATTTCACAAGAAGATCTTCCAGGTTGATATTTTACTAAAATACAAACAATGTTCCCTCACAATATGACAGACAATAATCATATGGAGAGCATTCATGTTGATATTCATGAAACAGGCACCACAAAAAATAAAGTATTAATATAAAACATTTCTTAGAAAAAATGCAAAATCAGGAAATACTACGACAGAGTTTCACTAACATTTTAACCCTCACCTCTTGCCTGTCTTTCCATTTTTGAAAGAACTATTACTTCACAAATACCAAGGGCAAGAATCTTGTTTCAAAGTCCACATCTTGAAAAGAATAATTAAACACTAGGTCACTCACAATGCTGTGCACACATAGCTGCATACATAAACAGACTCTCTCACACGCACCCTTACCTATGCTTGACACAAACGCACACTATAACATGCACACTAATATCTTGACTATAGGGCAATGCCAATTATATGCAAATGCATTTGATAGTTTTCATTATACATAAGAGAAGCAGAGGCATTGTGGGAGGGTTCAAAAATTCCCCACTTTAAGGACACTGCTTTTTGTGATAGGCATTTGCTTGAACATTGATTGAGGCACCAACATAACCTGCTGTAATGACAGCAATATCCATAAGTTATTATCATACTTATCAGTATTACATGATAAAGTCTCAGTCCTGGCAATGCTGTTTAAGTAAAGAACAGCAAAGTCCACAAGTCAAAAAACAAACTTAAGGACAAAAGGCAAGTTTACTTGAACAACACTGCACCAATCTGATAAATGCAAATTGTTCTCTTCATGATTATGAAAGAGAATACACTTCACAAATGAGCATAAATCTCATTTCTTCCTGAAAAAAATGTAACTAAACCCTCATGCACAGTAACATGGCTATTTAAGAATTTAATGGCACAAAATTAACAAAAGGTGGAAAATTTTCCACCAAGCAAGCTCTCTCATCAGGAAACAAGCATAATAAGACTGTCTTACCTGTTTTGTAAGAGCCTACCTATAAGATAATGTGATGTGAATTTCAACTTTTGATGATAAACCATAGAACAATTTGACAATTTGTAAAAATGATAGTTATATCATTACTCAATGTACAAATGCTACAATATAAGATGATTCCAGTCACTGCACTAGCATGAGGAATTCATTGTTCCATTCATAAAGGAAATAAGACCGAGGAATGGACAATGGATTTACCATCTCCACATTTCACAAGATTCAGAATAAAAGGATGTTCACTACAGCTCAGAAGATTCTTCATTGGATTAATAACAGGAAGGCAATTCCTGCAACCCACGATCAAAACACCTATAAAACATCAATGAATGTTTAAAATTCACCGATTTAAGCTGCTTTCAAAACCTGTTCATGATGAATGATGCTAGAATCAAAAACTAATTGACAACTCCAATGGAATGGAACAACAGTTTCTGGGGTGTCAGCAAAACGTGGAGCAATGAAGAGCAAAGGCATAAAGGAAGAGCAGAAATGGGGCACCTTGTATTTATAAATAGGAGAAAAATCACTATCCATTGTTTTGTTCTTCACATACTCCTATATGATTCTTCGTCCCTAAAAATGACAGAGGAGGCTATGGCATAAATTCAGCCACACCTGAGTTCATGCCATTTGGAGGAGGAGGTGCACTGTCTATCACTCCTTGAAATTCATCTGATCACCTATATTATCTTAGATTACAGCTCAGCACTCAAACTCCGATGCAGTGATGGCATTCAGGTCCTTCATGAGCCCCTCTAGGTTAGCCATTTCTTGATTTAACTCCTCTGTGCTGTATGATGGCTATTCAGAACAAAAACTAATAGTTAATTTCAATGTACATTTTATTGTGAACTATTCCCATTTTGTACCTTCAAGCAGAGCTTCCAAATTGGTGTGAGATGGTGCAGTAATGTGCTGCAAGCCATACCACAGTGTGCAAAGCAATATCCTATAATTCTCAATTCTATTTTCATGTCATAAACTAGCTCAAATTCTCAAGAAATCTTTAATCTCAGTCTTCGTAACAGTATTGCAATAAACTAAATAAATTTTCATTAATTAAAAAATTCAAGTTGATTATCACTAGTCCAAATAAATTGGAAACTGAACTTTCCATAGAAATAAAAAAGTTGAAAAGGACTGCTCCAAGGTATAAAACGCTCATTAAACTATAAGAATTTTTGAAATTAAATCAAAATGAAATTATAATGAAAACAATGAAATACCAAAAAAATTGGAAAGAGATAACAAAAAACAATATTACTTTGAATTTGGTTTTATATCAGATTGTCCATGAATAAAATCAATCTTTTTGAAGTAGAAATCATCTTTCAAGCCATTAAAAAAAGGAAATTGAAACATGAGTTTTGCAGTTAAGAAAATAATTACCTATTTTTACATGAGCTTTCAATTTTTCTGGAGGAGATTTTATTAGGCTGAATGAATTTTGAATGTTAATCAAACTGAACTGAAAAAATTTCTAACTTCAAAATGTTTCATTTTTCTTCCTTTATGGATATCTATCTCAAATAATTACTGAAAATTTGGATTAAACTAAGTTCATTTTGTACTGCAATAACTAATAAATGTAAAGGATGATAAAATGTATACAATAATAATAATAATTTAAAACTAAAATGTAAATTTAATTAAAAGTACATAACTGAAGGAAAGAATGTTAGAAAAAGATTAGTCTTTGCTTGGGACAGAGAAGAAATCAGATATCTGTTGAATTCAAAGAATTATTTCATAAATATAATACAAAAATTTCGGAATGCATTAGAAGAAAGTTTTCAAAAATTAGTTTCGATGAAAATAAGTGAAATTATAAAAACTAAAAACAAAATATCACCTTAAGTCTTGTAGTCTCGTCAACAGTGTCCCATGTTGAAGTTGCAGCAGCCCCGCCAACCACTGCTTGACTTCGAGATCCATGACCTTTTGGAGTGGATGTTGAAGCAGCTGTAGAGGAGGAAGCCATCACAAGAGGTGAATGAGGAGCTTTCTTATAGGGGGAGGAGGAAGCAGATGATGAGCCTTGATTTGGTACACCACCACCAGATGGAGGAGGAGCAGGCGGTGGTGGAGGGGCTTGAGCTTGTCTTCGTATGCCTGAGGAAGGCACACAAAACACTCAGTGACCCTATATAACCAATCCTGACTTCTCTGCACAATAAGTCTAGAACTTATGGGGACTAAATAGGAATACCATATCCATGGTTATTTTAAATAGTTGCTAGTCTTAGGGTTTGAATCCCAGGCATAGGTATATAATTTTCGGGAGGAAAATATCTTAGTGATTTTGAAGAAGGGTTACTTGAATGAACAGGTGGGTAAATCCAAGGTAATTCAAGATACAATTGGTATATAGCTAACAGACCTTCTGTTCCAATGAGAAAATCATCATGAATTACATCAACAATGAGTATACACAATATAAAGCTAAATGATAGACATAAATACACAGCAGATATTATTATAGCGTATAATTGAGCATACAGTACAGAATGTATAGATTTACTTAAATAGATATGAGTAAAATACAAATACTTGTAGGCAAAATGGGTACAATAAAGAGCTTGAATGAATGGGGGATGAAAGACAATCACAACATAAGATCAGAAGATACAAATATGCTAAAATATGTTCCCTTAAAAGAAACATTTATGATATTTTCACGATTTATTAAATACTTTAATGCAGGAGGTTTATCAGTTTGATTTTGCTTCTTTTAGTGCCTTATTAAGCAATTAATTTAGAGCAAAGCATTAAATTTTCAGTATATTACATTTCTGTCATAAAAAGAAATTACTAATATACTAAAAGCCCAGGAAAAAATTTTGGCAATGATCTTGTTTAATTTTGTGCTAATTTAATATTGAATACTTAATTTAAATAAAAATTTTCATTCAAAGTAGGTAATATGTACCTCTTTTAAGAAATCAAATTACTTAGCTGTAATCCAAGGAGAAAATAGAAGACTGGAATATTTCTCACCCAAATAAAAACTAAAAATGAGTAATAATCTCAACTTAAGAGCAGATTTTTTGATAAAAACTTATCAATCCTGTGCTGTCATCAAGATACAGTTTATCTGAACTGATAGATTTAGACTAATATTAACTTCATGTACCCACAAATTTTAGCAAGAAAGTCTTAAAAATAAAAGATTATATTATAAAAGAAAGAGATTAGACAAAAAAGAGATATTATATTTAAAATTAATTTTACATATACAAGAGAGATTATATATAAAGAGAGAGATAATATTAGTAAAATGAGTAAGAATTAAAATATATATTAGTCATGTAATATATACAGTATAAGCTGCTGGGCTATCACTCACCAACATGTTTTGGCTGTGGTGTGCTAGGTGCCGATTGTGGAGGAGGAGCTGGGACGCTAAAACTCTTCAGAGGATGTCCACTCAATCCACGCTTACCCATAGTTCCACTTCCCCCATCGGTAGAACTCAATATTGAACCCATACCAGGTCTAAAAACAGAAACAGTCATCAGAATATATATGAACAAAATTATCATGTTCCAGAAAGAAAAATAATACTTGATAGAACAATTAACATTAAATAACATGCCTACAATTGCTCTTCTTGTGTAATTCTTCATCTTTAATTTTCTTTGGTTTAACATAAAAATGTGTATAGGAATCCAATCTTACTATGAAAATTTCTGTGAATACTTTTCAGCATAAAGCAAGATATATATCAGTAAGTTTCTATTTTCAATAAAATATTGATTGTTATACTTACCCATAATGAGAGCCAGACATGATTTGCATGCTAGGAGCCATTCCTGGAATAGACTGAGGTCCTGGATAAATTGATGATCCAGGAACAGGTCCAAGGATACTGTCATATCCAGCTGGATCTGGTGAGTGAGTTGCTAAAAACAGATATTATGAGACCATTACTTCCAAATGCTAATATTGATTTATTCTAGATAAGCTCAAAATTAAAATATTTTGCAGTTCGTCTTTTAGGAAAAATATTAAAAGAAAATAAAAAATTTCAGAATGAAAGGAAAAAAAAAACTCAGGAATACAGAGAATTGGAATTGATTTATCCTCGGAATAAATAAATGGTATCTCAATTATTAGTTATTACCATCTTTTGTGGATAATACTGTTGAATAATTATTTTTTGTATATTTTCAGATTAAATAGAACACAAGATTTTTCTAAATGATTATGAATGTTTGCTTAAGGTTAATTTCTTAAAAAGTTGAGTGCTTGAAAATGATGTAACTTTTTGAATTCTTGCAGTGTTAAACTATTTGTGTCATCTCAATAAATTATACTTAATCCATGAGATTCTTATCCTTATCCTAAGTTTAAACTTCAGCAACCTTCACTTATATAGCTTCTCATGATTCCACTCTTTGTATGAAATTCAAGATGACTTGGACATGTCCTTTAAGACTTCTTGCATTAGTCTTCATGACAAGATGCTATTAAGTTAACGGGGATTTTATCTACACCTTATAAATTTATCTCTTTTTACACTAAACCGAATAAATGTTTTTCTTGCTATGTTTACAGGCAATGTGATAGTTGAATTTCCTAGAGTAATGCCCATACCAGCAGGGTCCAGAGTCACGTGAGCGCGAGCCATTGAGTACTGGGTTCTTGGGTACATGGGGTGAACTGATCCACCAAGATCAGAAGCACTGGGAACCACTCCAGGACCATGATGATGGTGGTGATGGTGTGGGCCCCCATGATGTCCATGCTGAGGAGCACCATTAGATGCTGATGTAGTCCCTATGGTTGTCGCAGTAGCAACAGCTAAAAAAGGGGTAAATTCATCTGTTAAGAAATGAATAAGGATTAGAACAAAGAATCTCAAAAATGCATTAAAATATATTTCTAAATAAAACCAAAACTTCTTTCTCTGGATATAAAAAGTTGGAAACAAAAAGTGTCAACAGAATGGCTTTCATGATTTGTAAACTAAAATAAAATCAAAATTATATTATGTAAACATTTAAAATGAAAATCCATGAGTTAAAAGAAGAAGAAAACCAACCAATACTAATCAATGAATAAAAAAACTTTTAAATAGAGGACAGAGAAACTTATCTACAATGCAAACAAAATAAGGTTTTAATACTACAAATACAAAAATAACTGAGTCTAAGAAGGACTCTGAATATGTTTATAAAAAGATAATCATTGAGAAGGTGAAAGAAACAATATTACCAAAAATGATATGAGGAGGGAAAAATCTCTTTAATTTGAAAAGAACATAAATTGAACTAGAAGCTACAAAATGCTAAACGATCATGCATACATGCTAGAAAACACATGAAGCCCTTTGAGTCACACCAGAACTAATGAAACACACAAAAGGAGTTGGAAAGAGGTACAAGGGTTGATACATGGGGATCAAGAGAAGACTCACGTTCACGTGGTTTTTGAGAGTCCACAGGAAGAGCTATAGGCTTTGGCCGGATCACCCTTCTTGCAGTTGAGGTTTTTTCTTCGCCCACTTGGATAATGGGAATATCATGGGCATGGTCTGAGGGCAGTTTCAACACAATGCAGCAGCCAAGCATCATATAGCAAAAGGAAGTTGGGAGGATGGGAAGGGATAAGGATGACAAAAAGGATTATGAAGGAGAGCATGGCAAATGGAAAGCAGAGGAAAAACACAGAGATGAGTGCTATTGCAGCAGACACACAAACCCAAACAAAAGAAAGCTGAATGATAGAAAACAACTTATCTGGAAGTAAACCACACAAACACACACAAGCAGCTTAAAATGATAGCTCCAAACCTAGCTGAATGACAATACTGCATGGCTTATCACACAACATAACTAACCACCCAAAGTTAAGAGTTACTTGTAATTTCAGGTTTGACACATCATACAAAGTCTGCAGTATACTTTTTGGTTGCAATTGAATGTAATACCATAAGCAATAATAAGAATTGAATGAATCCATATCATGATATCCTCACCTTTAACATATATTGAGATTTAAACTTTTCACTGGAAATTGATATTTATTTCAAAATAACATCAATTTTATGGCTGTAAATCAATAATGAATAATTTGCAGGATTTTTACACTTAGTATGAAATCATAAAAGGTTTATTTATTTGAATAAATGTTTATAAACAAATGACTATTTGATCACAATTTTCACAAAATTATCAGAAAATAAGGGTGTCAATGTACTGCAATTTGTTGCATTGAGTTAATTTGAAGAATTTACAAGAAGTGGAGACAAAAATTTTGCAGACATGAATTTATGAGAAGTTGTAAACAAAAATATAAGATAGAGGCATGTCGATCACCATATGAAACCTACAGTATTAAATTTAAGCTGAAAACTCAGCAAAACAAATACAAGAGGGCAATGCAAATTTTGACTTATGATTTCCTTAAATACTTCAGAAAACAGTTAATGAGTATTAGTACATAAAGTATAATCATAACTGGAATTATGGAAAACTCAAAGAATAACCTATTTATGGCATTACCATAAGAGAAGGATGTTTAAACCTGGCTGCAGCTTATGATAAGATTTTAAGTTTACCTGACTGTGAATAAATAACTATTCTTTGGACAAATAAATTCATACGTGGATTTTTTAAATAACAAGGTAGATTAATAACGGCATACAAAAATCTAATAACAATGATAATGCAGATGATTGCAGAAACAAAACATCTACCTAAATAGACTAAGATTTCTTCTTGCTAAATTGATGATATGGAACTAACTGATGCTGCTTGTCAGCTTATAGACAATTACATGCAAATGAATACCAATGATTCATCTGGCAAGCAGGCAATTTTAATTTATAGGTCTCTTTCCAACCTGAAACCAGTTATTCATGCAATAGAAAATGACTCTAAACCAAATACCACATCAGACTAGATGAATTTCATTCAACATATTAATTCATGCAAGCACAAAGATTGAGGATTGACAAGACTAAGACAAAAAGGTACATTTCTAATAACCCAGAAAACTCAATGATTTCTTTTAAGAGCAATCACAAAATTATATCAATCCAACAAATGCTACACACAGCCATCCTGAGCCAACTATTACATCTAAATGGCATAATTAACTTCGACAAACCTTCAATTCATTTTACTAATACAAACAATATAAGGTTTCACTAATGAAACACAGAAGCTAGACTGTATTCAAGGGTATAGGGAGCACTTGGTTTAAGTAGACAAGGAAAACTACAAGGATGCCACACTGAGGGTAAACTGGCAAAGAGCAACAGAGCTAGGAGGGATATAATTCTTCGCACATTAAAATGCTTCCATTCTATCAGAAGACTCACCGACATAAGATGTCACATATCCTCTCTTCTCCAAAGACCCAGCACCTCCTGGTCTGAATTTTTCATCAGTCTCAAAATCCTGACCAGTGGATGAATGACGAGGCCCTGATGGAACTGGTTGCTGCTCAGATGGTGAGGCTGCAGTGGATGAGGAAGCTGAAGCAGGAGTAGCAGCAGTCTGAGTCTGAGTTTTCTCCAATGCTTTGAGTTCCATTTGATCATGATGGATCCATAGATCTGGAGGCTTGACACTGCTCTTGCCTCCTGCACTACCAGCACAACTGCTTCCAGAGCTACCCACTCCTATTTTGCCTTTAATCGTCCCTTTCATGTACCTAAGGAGACATAAATTTTCATTAATATCAACAAACAATTTAAAAAAAAGAATAAAATTATATAAATCTCACAAAAATTATGAATTTTAAAGAATTTTTCTAATAACTTAAGGTAAAACTGATCTTTAGACCTTTTTCATCAACACAATTGAACTTCAAACAAAAATAAATGCCACAGAAATTAAGAATTTTTTCTAATGTAAGAAAGGAATTCTTTTCCAATAATTTCAAAAATACTATAAACTTCAAACATCGGATGTTATTTTAATCCCAATATTTGAACCTCCTTCTACACTGTGCAATTAACTGTCATTAATTGTCTACTTTATTGCATTAGTATATGAGCAAAAGACAGACCCTTTCTTGCTTCTGTCTGGACCATGAGACTGTCGGTTCCTACAGCACACTGCCGTGACAATCACCACCATTACAAAAACAAGTACCACTGCAACTCCAAGACCAATATAGAAAATCATTGAAGTAGATAAACCTCCTCTTCCATCTGTAATAGGAAATCACCAATATATAAAATATATACATATATATAACCAATATATATATATATAATATAACCAATATATGAAATAAGCAGAAAATTTCACAACAGAAATTTGTAAATTCTGATCATTTTTATATACATAGTTAACCGCATGGGAATTACAATACTGAGTGAAACTTAAATTACTGACCAACACTTAAAACTATCTCAGAAAGAAATTTAACTTAAAAATAATTCAACTTTTGAGATCATATTAATTGTTAAGAACTAGCATCATTTTAAGTCCTTATGCAAACTTTGTAAAATTATACTTCTTAAAAAATGGAAACGCAAAAATATCATCATAACAAATATAATTCAATACCTTCACTAGTTTCATATTATTATCACCTAGATAAACTTTACTGTAAAGAGTTAGATTACCTATCTGCTTATCAGCAAGAAACAAGTGAACATGGAGAGAATTATAATTTTATAATGATTGCAGATAGTGAATATACAACCTCAAAGGGTTTCTATTTTTAATTCAGAGAGATTGTAGGCACTAAAAATCACCAGTTTCTAGATAAAATACCACATAAACTTGTGTAACAGCCAAACTCCAAATCAAAATGCCAACGAAAAAGAATGTAATCAGCCTGTATGAGAGTCATTCAAGTCAATTATGTAAAAAGATTTTACTTGATTTTGTAATAAAACTTTCTCTCTCTTTAACAGATTAAAAGATCTCTTTATCAGATTAAAATTTTGGATATATTAAAAAGTTTGAAATAAGTATATATTGAAATATAATTATATACAGCTTGAAAAAACCATAATTTTTTTTAAAGAAAAGAAAGAAATGTAAGACAAGGAAATTTTATGATAAATGGAGGCTGAACTCTACATGAGATTGTAATAAATACAAGTATATATGTTAAGTAAATTTGAGGCAGATCATGTCAGTCACTTAACTTTCATAGATCATTATTGAGATAAAGAATAACTAGTTCCCATTCCAAAGAGATCTTACAAACAGCATTTATCAGCCGCTGAAGAATATGATAATTTTTTTTATTATTGAGTGTGACTGTTGACCTGTAACTTTGTGAGTTGAATTTCAATAATACAATGAAAGACATTTAGGAGAACCATTGCTTCAAAATTTATGAAGCAATATTCAATGATACACTAACTATATACTACATGTATACTTAAACTATGGATGCCATGAAAGGCAAGTTTATGAGAGAATTTGGTAATAAAAAGAAAAGAGAAAGAGATTTTCTTACCCTTAGCAGGGGTTCCACTTTCTAGAGAAGCTGCTCCATTTCCTAAGGGATGAGGTAGGACAGATGTTGTCAGGCATTACATACAACAAACAACAAGCACTTGCAAAGGGTTGCACAAATTAATCATAATAGAAAAAATAGCTTACAACCTGAATAGTAAGAAAATAACTGCCTAGAAATCCATACTATAATTACATTTTTCCAAGCAAACTGAAAATAATTGCCTTTCATTAGCATAGCAATATTTGTATCCATTCTTAGGACTTAACTTTAAACCTCAATCTTTTCTTAAATACTTGACAATGAATGCTCATCAAAAAATGATTAAATATATGGTTGATAATCTTGAGCACAAAATATGCAATTTTATGGAATAAAATTTTTATATGTGTAGTTTGAGGTTTAAAATTTACTCATTTTAAGAAAAATAGATGATAGGCAATCATGCAAAGGCAATGGCATTTAATTTAATGAAAAGAAAGTATGCAAAATTAACGGAAGGTGCTAATATGTTTCAATTTTTAGCAAAATCATAATACAGATTTTATACAACTGTTTTAAACACTATGGTATAGATATTTAATCATCATATACTACTGAATAGAACAAGTGAAGGAAAGGAAATAGATGAAAAAATTAGCTTCCATTTGTAAACAATCTGAAACCTTACACAGTAATTTAATTGAATGTGCTGGGAAAGAGATGGAAATTTATAATTTTACTATAAAATCACATTAGAAAAAAAAATAAATCACCATCATTGTGTGTTCAAGTTTGGGGTAGCTGAAACAATTCATAATGCTGCATGTTAAATGAATTTGGTTTTACAGTCATTCTTAGGTATCCATGAAATGTTTCTACCTAAACATGTTCAAACATGATGTTGCTGTTTAAATGAAATAAAGCAATAGGTCAGCTTATGAATTCCCTCATCTCATGAAAGATAAAAGGACAAATGAAAATAGAATAAAATTTCATGACAGGGTAAACATTCAAGGATCTCAAGACTGATATCCTTTCCTTCCTGAAATTCTATCATGAAATTTTGATTTAATATTCTTTTTGACTAAAAATCTCTTTTTAATCAATTATAATATTTGATAAATTAATTGCAGATATATAGATTTAATATTGAGGAGTATTACATTCATTCAATATTGTAGTTAATTATACATATTTAGGCCTATGATTTACCCACAATATTATACCAATATAATTCAAAAGATGGAAAGGATTAATCACAAATATGAATACAAGAAAGAAAGATTCAAATACACAGCATGTAAAGAGAGTCAACTATGCAAGTTTTCTTCTTGAAAAGAATTTGTTTCCATAGAGCCACTATGGTTATGTTGTGAATCATTACTAAATATGATGCATTACCTTGGAATCAAATTTTTAAGATACATGCCAATTTTTACTGCAAATTATTAATTAATTTTCAGCTAATATAAAAAATTATGCTGGTAAAAACAAAATCTTTCCCCTTTAACTGAAAAAGGCAATAATTTAGAAATTGCTTTTACAACATGCAAAATTAAACTGAAACTGAAATTGCCAAAATAATTTAAAACTCAAAAATATGGAGTACTTGCATCTGAAAACAAGCGGCTGTTCATCTGAAAATAAAGGGAGAAACTTGATAACTTCTAAATAAAATAAACTAGATCATATCTAACCTGTAGGAGTGGTATATTGAACTGTTGCTGACACAGGACCATAGCCTTTATGGTTCCTTGCTTGTATCTTGAAGTAGTACGTAGTATCAGGAGTAAGACCCCTTATTGTGGTAGTCATCCGATCTCCAACCACACCTTCTACAACCCAGTCATAATCTCGTTGAGTGTTATCCGTGGTGTAGAAAACTACATAGCCTGATTAAAAATAAGAAAAGAATGGATGAATGCATTGTGTCAGTAGAACCATGAAAATATTCAGGTCCAAAAACCATTGATACAAGAACAGTGCAGGGAATATCATGAAAGGAGATGATTGTAATATTAAAATTATATTCACAATGGTTAAAGAACAAGGGCACTAAGATCATCCTAATTGTATTATAAGAATACAAGTAAACTTCCTACAATTATTCACCAATATGTTTTCAAGTCTGTCTATGATTGATGATAGACTTTTAGATGCAATGAAAGATATGAGAGTAATTCTTATTTAACTAACTTCTGCCATGCCTAAAATGTACTGATTAAATTGTGATGCCTATCAGTTGTTCAAGTGCTTGGTTCTGCATCTCGCAATAATTAAACCATTTTAAAAGTTTTCCAAGGCTTTCAATGCTGATTTAAACAGAAAGTAACAGGATTGAATCAAAAATAATTCTCAAATATAATTACTTACCAGTAATTTGGCCATTAGGTTGTTTAGGAGGTTGCCAATTCAGGTTAATGGCATTTGGATGATTTTCTACAGGTACAACTGTCAGATCACGTGGTGCTGATGAAGGTGCTGCTTCTTGAGTAATGTTTAATACAACCATGCTCCATGGACTTTCCCTTCGGCCCTAGTTATGAGAAAGGGTAAACATTAGCTTCATGAAAGACAGAAGAATTCCAAAATTAAAGAATGCACCAAAATTGAAAATTTCTGATTGAAATTCCTTGATTGAAATCAAGGAAGAATTAGAAAGCAAAGCTCTCTTATTAGTGTCTTGGATGAATTATTCAATACAGCAGTTTCAAGAATTTATAAACAAGAGAAGAAAATTTGAGAATGCCATACTGAAATATAGATAAAATTACGTAATATTTATCTGTAAAAAAGATTTAAAAGATAAGAATGAGTGAAAACTAACTCATTGTTAAATCAACACATAAGGAGGAATAAGCTCTATGATCATGAAAAGGGTACTCTTGAAGAAAATTGAGGTTTTATGAGCAGCAAAAATCAAAAGAAAATTCATGAAAATATTGATTTACGTGCAAATAAGCATTTCTTTAAGAAACCTTTCATATATTTACCTTCACCAACTTGACAGTAAACTCATACTGAGTGTTTGGTTTGAGATCATCCAACATACAATTGAGGTCAGTGGAATTAAAGTACTTGTAGCGAGGATTAGGAGAATGATGAGATGAAGTATAGCGAACAACATAATACCGGTGGTCTGTAACCTGAAAATCAAGAAAATTCCGAGCTGAATCTCTCATCCTCTTTATAATCCCAATTTTAAATTATCTTTCACTATTTATAGACTACAATAACATTCTAAACAAAAATTTCTGCTTTCATTGCAGCACAAATGAGTGTAGTGAGGATCTTACTTGACTTTTTGTTAATGATGAATCTGTCCAATACAAGACAGCAGTTGAAGCAGAAACAATAACTGCTCTAAGTCCAACTGGAGGAACCAAAGGTTCAGCATGGGTCTCTGGAGGAACAGATTCCCTTGTTCTTACAGTCTCATAAACAGGACGTCCATCTCCCATATCATTGTAAGCTCTTAAGCTGATTACATATTCCGAGTTTGGATCTATAATAAATCATGTGCATAAATATAAAGCCTCGTTAATAAAGGAAAATAGGATCATAATTACTGATCACTCCAATAAATATAAATGTTTTATTGATATTAAATTGTATTCTTATTAAGGAATGGAAATGCAGGGATTAGTTGCCATTGATGAGTATTATCTTCAAAAATAAGAAGAGGCAAAGAATTATATACTTAAATTTAATTGCATGTTTCATTTATTACTACTCACCTAAATTTGGAATACTATAAACCCTTTGCTTTCCATCCAGAACTTGAGTGTATACATCAGGTATTCCTTTACCCCAACCTAAAGTATAACCTCTCACCATTATTGTAGGATTTCTTGGAGGATTCCAGGTCACCAATATTGAATTGGCCATTGGTCGAACTGAAAGAACAAAAGCTTCAATTACCAAAGCTTCAAAAATGTCATTTAAAGCCGTTATGACCACCCATTCAAATATCCAATTAACTAATTGATTGGATTTTTGAAATAAATTAAACATAAGAACATTTTTTTCAACAGGGAAACCTGAGCTTTAAAAGAACATTCATTGATCACTGAACCATTTAAGTTAATTTCTTAAGCACTTTTAGATGCCACTCTTTCTTTTTAAAGATGAATCCACTGCAAAAATCTATGATAAGACATACCTCTGAGAGAGCTAGGTGGGTCTGGAACTTGTTTTTCTTCTAGATCATTTGCATATGTTTCACCAGTCATCCATTCAGAAGGAGGTCCTGTACCATTTGCAGTCATTGCAAAAAGTCGCACCTTTACAAATAAAATGAAAAACAATTAGGAAATTTTCTCTTCTTAATAAGAAATTTGAAAAAAATATATGATCATTATATCAGCAAACTGCTCCATTTTTGAATAATTTAAAACTTAAATTATAACCTTCAGATCAATTGCTAATTCTAAATTAATTTGTTAAGTAGAGAATGGAGAACCTTAGTAAACACAAAGCATGAGGGAAGAAAAGCAAGAATTACCTGATACTCTGAAGATTTTTCCAAATTTGTAAGAGCGTAGAGTCGCTGATCTCCAGCAGTTGTAACAGATTCTGCACGTCTCTTCCCTTTACGTTTATAACGAATCTTGTAACCAGTTATGACTCCATTCTGACCTTCTCTGGAGGGAGGCTCCCAACGAACTATTATACTCTACAAAATATAAAATTAAAAATTTTATAGATTTTGTTCAATAAAGTCAACACAACAGATGGATGAACAATTACATGATAAGATGCTTACCGTAGATGAAGCTGTTTCCAAAGTAACGTTCTGAGGAGCCTCTGAGGGAACATCTGCTAAAGTATGAGCTCTAGCCTCTGCTGAGGCTGCTCCAGGTCCTTCAGGACTGGAAGCAACTACCCATATTATATATTCCCAATACTTTCTAAGATTTGTTAGCTCATATCTAGCTTCTGTGACCATATGATGATGCTCTTCCATTGAACCATCCTACAATGACACAAACACAATTAATGATTTAAAATTAAAACAATTGTCAAATAACCCACATGTATTCAAGTATGGTTTGACTGTATTTAATAAATAATAATAATATTTATTCCTTATTGGAAAACAGAATACACATCATGATAAAAAATTATTTAAGGAATATGGGAACCCAAAAAGCAAATATTATTCACTTTGGGGTTACCGACTCTTCAAATTACTTATTACTAATGAGAAAACAATATTTGTTAAACTGACAGTAAAATTACACAATAACTATGCATAAGTACAAGTATACAGAAAATATCAATACTTTGGCAAAAATTTAGACTTTTTACATCTTATAGAGCTGATCATTAATCTTCTGTAACTAGAAAAACTAAATTTTCATCATTGTTTATGTTTAAAATTTTTATTCTTCAAAGTTTGCAATGTAAGTACAAATATTATTTTATCCTCCTGCACCTATAATGCTTGATAAAAATTTCTTAAAAACGACTTATCAATCCACATATCATGGAATCATGGCAATGGCAAATTTAGAGAAAGAAGAAATTTCCATACCTCAGTGTAGAATAGTTCATATTTATGAGGATGTGGAGCAGGGGGAGATGTAGGAGGCTCCCATTCAACTAGAAGGGAAGTCGATGAAGTAGGAGTCACTCTTAGATGAATAGGAGGACCAGGGACATGGGCTTCTGCTTGTGTGCGAACTCTAAGTGGAGAGGAAGGTGCTCCAGCACCATGTTGATTATGTGCCACCACTCGAAACCAATATTCACGACCTGGTGCTAATCCAGGCACGTTCACCTCTTCAAGGCGGGAGCGAGACGTATTCACTACTCTTTCCCTGGATGAAAAAGTAGAGCAATTAATGACAGAAATAAAATATATTATTGAGTGAACACAAAAAATTTACCCATTTACACAATTCTGTTGACAAGAATAAAATAAAAACCACATTGAAATCTGTATGACATGAAAGAATCAGAACTTTGCCTTAGGACAAATAGTTCCACAGCTTTATATTTCAATCTTAAATCAGTATCTCATTTTATTATTACCTCTAATGAATTAGGTTCAGAGAAACATTCAATAAATGGCAGATACACATAATAGTAAAAGGAAACATTCAAATTGGCAAAAGTTGCTGGCTGGTCTACCTGGCCACAAAGGGGCAAAGTTACAGTGAAATCAAAGACATTCAAACATTTCGATTATAGTTTCTAAAGGCAACAAGCTTCCAGGACTGATTTGAACAGTTTAAAAGAGTTTTCTGGCTTATATTGATTGAAAAGAATGAGGAATAACAAAAATCATTATTCATAATACCTTATAATTTATTTCACATTAGAAATTTTCAATAGGACACAATGCGTATAACTGAAAAGAGTTCCTGAGTAGGGGATTTTCATCTATGAAAATGATTCAGGATTTTGTTGCTGGGAGGGCAAAGATGATAACCTAGCATTGTGTCTCCAGAATCTACCAGCAAAGGCAGCAAATTTATTGGGATCTAGAAATACCAACAAAGCAGTGCAGGAATTGATACACTGACCACATGCAGTCCACACATTATATCACTCTGTTGATTGAAAATTTAACAATAATATTATTAAAATTTAATCTACTTATTATCATCAAATATTAAGTTTTGCTTTTCTTAAATCACATTTGTATTAAAATGTGCCTATTATATGTATGCAATGTTCTTACTCTGTTGTGCTTAGCATATGATCTATGTGTTTCTTTAAATCAATTTGTTTATACATGTTGTGATGTTACATTTGATTTATTTTTATGCATATTTATGATGTGTATAATGAAAAAGGGCACTTATATGCCCATTAATAAAAATCAAATCAAATAATAAATGAATAATAATCATACCTTTCTGATCCTTCTTGCCGATAGAAGACAGAGTAGGTGAAGATGGCTCCATTAGTTTGCAAGGGAGGCTTCCATCTCAAAGTAACGAATCTCTTGTCCACATAAATGGCAGCCAGTGAACGCGGCATGGATGGCACATCTTCGGCTGGTGGAGATTCACCTGCATCCCCATCAACGGCAGGCAGCACATGGGAGGATATGAGAGGAGGAGGGGTGTGTGCCGCGGCAGAGGGTCGGGAGGGGCGGCGGGAAGGAGTGGGAGTGGTTAGCATAGAACCTGAGCACCCAATGATTTGGGTCGTTAATATTGTAAAAGGTGACGAAAAGCAGGCAAATGTATTGGAGGCAATCCAGCAGTAAATGGATTATTGGTCCATGCAGATTATGAAGGGATACAGAGGGAAGGGATGATTTTCAAATATGCAGAGTTTGGAGAGTTAATGACAAGACAGGAGAAAGAAAAAAAAGACAAAAAAGAGGGAACAAAAAATCATAACAAGGCCAAAAGAAAACATCAAAAAATAAAATAACTTAACGTACATGCAAAGCTCAAAAATAACATTCAAAATGTGATTAGCAGGAGACTGCACAAGGTAAATATTATGTACAAAAATGATGGTGAATTAAAGGAATAATTAAAATACAAGGTTTCAACAGGAAGGTAAGTTTCATTCAGTATGCAATCTCAGGAAAGTTCTTATGACATAAATAAACCATGGTTTGGGTTCAACTATTGCAAAACAAGTAAATGAAAGTATGATTATCACAAAGACAACATTCAAAAGTTTCAGTCACTGATGTTAAGTTTAAAAGTTTTCAACTTCCTAATTTTTACTGGAAGAAGTTTAGCAGAAGGCTAAGTATTCAGTAAAACACAACTTTTAGATGAATCACCACATGTATTATTTTGATTTAAAACTTCAATCCAGGCATTTTCAAGTAGTATGGGTTAGAAAAATCATTCCAAATCCTTAATCTAAACAAAAAGTCTTTTCAGCATTTATTCAATATCATTTATGAGAAGTAATGAAGTGAAATTACAGCAAAATCAGTTAATATGTGTATAAAGTTAAATATATTTCAACTGACTCATATATAAAAATATTTGCAACTTAACATGAAGAAGAGACAGCCAGAGATCACAAGATATCTAGCTAAATTATAAAAATAAAAAGGGAAATATCTTGGTAAATCACCATTATCCTGGCTCAAATGAACAATTTTATGATAATCAGGAATTATTACAATAAAGGGATTCAATTTCTGTTGATACAAATTGACAGAAGTAACACTTTACCTGGCTGCAATATATTTAGCCTTGCTTCAGCATGAACATTTCCAGCTGGATTGGATGCTATACATTGAAAAATGCCAGAATCAAGAGGTAAGAGTCCCAGAATCCTCAGGTTGTGACCATTCACCACCTAAAAAATGATAATCAAAATTAAGCCTGTTGATGCTACAGTGACGCCAAAATATCATCAGTGCTCAATTGAAATCGTTAATCTAACTGAATACAATACTACAAGGCATACCTGCATATATTCACTCTGAGGTATTGGATCACCATTTTTAACCCAATGAACTCTTGGCTCAGGCTTTCCAGAGACCTCACACTCTAATTCGAGATCTTCTTTATCAAACGCATAACGGTCCTTTGGTTTCTTATCAAATTGAGGAGGCACTGCAAGTATTATTCAGCCAATTAAAGCATTTTCTCCTAACACATTAAAAATGTATTACAATTGTAAAAAATAAAGATCTGAAAGCAAACCTAAGACTTGAAGGGTGGCTGATGCATCAACAGAATCTTCTTTGTTTTCTGCTCGGCACTGATATGTTCCTTCATCAGCTTCTGTTACTTGCTCGATTTGGAGACTTCCTGAACCTACCATGTTCAATCGGCTATCCAAATCCCTAAAATAAAAAAAAGTAAAAGATATTTTGTACCAGTCAGAAATAAATTATTAGAATTCTATTTGTAATACTCTTCACAACTAAATTGTCTTGAAGAACAAAATAAAGTTTACTCCAGAAAAGGCCACATATTCCGATCACCCTTTTGACAATGTAGTAGAAATGTTGATTTCAATAACATCGTCAAAAGGCTCTGTGAAAGTTTTGATTCAAATACTTAATAAATTTGTTGTAGTAAAGGTTTTTGAAATCAATAATTCAGATGGTTTAAATAAACTGATTTCAAAAGAAGTTCAATGAAGTGAGGTGGCATTATTGTACATGAATAAATTTTTCAAAATAAAACTTTGGCCAGGTATTTTAAAATACTATTTATGCTGGACAGAAGATTTACTAGGTAGTTTTCTCTTGTAAGTTAAACATTTCTGCCACAGGATTTTCGATAGTTTATAATGAAAGGATATCAACTTCAGATACCAGAGAATAAAGGAAACAAATATGATGAAAGCTTACAAAAGATCAACGGTGACACCATCCTTAAGCCAAGTGATAACTGGCTTTGGATTGCCATTTGCAGCACAATCTAATGTGACAGTGCTTCCCTTAGCAACTACTGTGGAACGAGGCTTGGCAGTGAAAACTGGAGAAGAGATACGAGAAGATCCTTCTAGAATGGAGAAAAACATTTCATTAATGTATGCAAAAATGGAAAAGAATATCAATATATGTAACTACAATTAATATGAAAGTATGAATGAATAGCAGAGGAAAAATTACTTTTTCATGAAAGTAGCAGCAAAATTCTAATTTCTGAATTCTTAGTGGACAATAAGCTAACATGCAAAATACATGCACAAAGTTATCCTTTTAAAGCTCTTATGGCTTCTAATGTTGAAATTAAGAAAATCAGCTTATATAGAATGTTAAGATTGGATTTATGAAATTAAATGTAAAAGTGAAACTTACCAGGATCACGCTCAACAGTGAGCAAAGCAACCCGGCTAGCTCTATGTTTCCCCATACTGGAAACATTGCACCGGTATTGACCAGAATCTGCGAGAGTGGCTCCATCAATTTCCAAGGATCCTAAAAATGAATGGGCATTGAATAGGTATTATTCAAGAGTAAAAGGTTTTGGTAGAATTCACTAATTCATACATATCTCCAAAAAGCAGAACAAAACACAATTTTATTTATTTCAATTAAATCAAGGAATAATGTTAAGGAAATTTATTATATTACATATTGTAATATAAATTCACTCGTGAGCATAGAAATATTTATTCAGAGTAAAACTAACTTTGCTCACAATCAAATCAATTACCTGATGGTAAAACTGTCATTCTAGTGTTATCTAGAAGAAGAGGTCTGCCATCTCGTAGCCATGTAATGGTGGTTGGAGGTGAGGGAGCTACAGCTGCAGAAGGTCCACCCTGTGGAGGGACGTAGGAGGCTGGAAGGCAGGCCAAGTGGGCAGTTCCACCTGGTACAACCACCTGGTCCTGAGGATGGTGCTCTATGCATGGTGGTCCTTGAAAATATTGAAAATAAGGATTAGCTGTATTTATTCAGAAAGTGATAAAAAAAACTGTGCATATAGAATTGAAATTAAATTATAAGAGATCCCAGACATTTTAAATAATCCACTTTCTTGAATTCTTAAAGTAAATGATGGACATCACACTTATGAACAAAGTTATACCCTAACAGTATGAAAGAATGATCAGAAAATATGCCCTGTAATGAAAAATTCTTTCCTTGAAATCTCAGTGGATTAATGTCAACAAAAATAAGCGATGAAAATTTTCTAGCTGAAATGTGATATGTGAAATACACAGCAATTACTTCATTTCATAAGCCATAGGAATATTTTACTAAATATTATCAATTAAGAATTCATAGTGGTTTTATTAAAAGGTTATAAAAATTACGCCATTCTCATATTATTTGAGCATTTTGATAACCATCAGTAAAATCAGTTTGAACAATGGAACCTTTCTTCTAAAAACCTTTTCGGTCTTCCATTATTTTTACTTAGTACAATTCTGAGGGTACACTGGGGAAATTCAGCGTAATTTCATAATTATAAATTACATACAAAAATATTTCAATTCAAAATACTTAAAAGTACTATAATAAAATCGCGTACCCTTAATTGGCGGTTAAGTATTTGATGAGTACAATAATTTATACATTTTATTATTATAATACTTATTATTACAATGTTTCGCGAAAATGTTCCGGAAAAAAACTCAAAATAAATAAACAAGTTGCTATGCGACGGCGAAGTCAGACGGCGGGGATCGCGTTATATAAACAAAAAATTTCGGCAAGGCGCGATTCCCAAAGGGAGAGGACACGACAAAGGAAGGAGTTCGATCCGTTTGGCAACTGGCAAACTAATTTCTCGCAGAGGCAAACCCGTTTTGCGACAATTCGATAGGGAAAAGCGGTCGGAGCAGCTCGTTCTCTGGGTGGAAACGGCCGCTAGGGAAATCAATCTGAATTGGGAGAGGTGGCGCAGGGAGAACACTTAAGCCGCACCATACTAAGTGCGAAGGAAGACGGAAGGGGGGATTCGCTCACCTCATTCTGCCACCCCAAGGGGATGATTCCATGCAGGGGTGACTATCATGAAACGGGGGAAACGCACCCCAAGAAGTGCGATGAAGTCCGCAAGAGTTTCGCTAATTGACGTCTCCGAGAAATTCCGAAGAGGGGGAAGCGGGAAGAGGGTGACATTAACTCACTCTCTTCGCCTCGTTCTATTAAAATTCAACTTGAATGCCGTTGGAGGCAGGCGTAAGACAATCTATCTCCATTATTTGGATGTGAAGAGATCCAAAACGAGGGGGAGTGCGACATTATCCGTTCCTTCCTCGCTGATGTTTGAACCAAGATTTGCGAAAGGTTTTAATTTACCAATTTGCGGCTCCTCAACGCCTATTCATCGCACTCGGGAAACCGAAAGAAAACGCAACACATGAATACGCATTGACATTGAATATCACGCATCCTGTATCGGTGTACCGATTTCCTCTGGGCCAAGAACTTCAATTTAAACAACAGGTTCGCAGGATTTCAAATTAATATATAATACATGATCTTTTACATGGTCAACTGTTGATGCGAAATTATATGAGCTGTAAGCAACACCTTCTACTTTCCATTGTAGTAATGATAGTCTTGCTTACAAAAAAGGACGATGAAAATCAATTTTTTCATTTTATTTAAACTAGGAGTCACATTGAGTAACATCAGAATAGTAGCTATAAAATTTAAAAAAATATGTTAAACTGAGAAAAAGTTGAATCCCTGTACCCTATTTAACTTTACAACTACATTAAAAGTCTGAGACATATTTCGAAAGCAACTAGTTTAAAATATACGAAAATGAAGGAAACTGAACTAAAAATTAACGATCAATATTATGAATATATTAATATGAAATGTATTAATAAGCGTAAAGGAAGACTCTGAGGCTTAATTAAGTCAACAGAATTTTCATAGGAATCTTGCCAAAGCTCAGTGCAAAAGTTACTTTAAAACAATTCTTGAGATGAGAGGGAATTTATAGAGATGGTGAAATTTCACTATGATTAAAATATACAATTAGAATTTAAAGATATACACGAACCGCACAAAAAAGATGCAAGCTCACTAGATTATTTTTTTCGCACAATACCCTAGACTCAAGGGTGAGGAGAATGGAAGACGACTCTGAAAAGAATTTATTAATTCAGTGACGTTTTCGTGGAATCCGGGTCGTGTAACTCAAGAGTTCGACCTAGCAAATCTAAGTTTCAGGGTTTCTCAGAGGGGCTGCTAAAATTTAATGGAATCGATTCCCGGTAAGGTAAAACGAGGAAGGTCGAGCAGACTTGTGGAGTAGAAAGGGAATAAAACACAACGACTAACATTAAACGGGACAGAATGCATGTAACATTAATCGATTGGCTAAAACTTCGGATTTCTAATATACGCAGAAAAGTAAGGTCTGGCGAGGAAAATGAATCTCTGCCTTAGCGGAACTACTTCACTCTTTGAAGAAGTTCAAAGACAAATCCATTGGTTCTTCGTGTTCAGGACTTTGATAACCTAAGTAACTGAGTGATTCTCGATTTCTTTTGCGGAAAAAATTCCATCGATCGAGTAACAGAATAACCCATGACGGCGACTTCCACTTTTTGGACGAACGGAAACATTGAGAAAGATAACCGCGTTATAGCGGTAAAAAGAATGATAAAGAATAATAAGGGAACGAAAGATTGAATACTTTTCTATTTTATTTATTTTCTCTATTCGTTTATATACTCAACGACTCATCGTTGAATGTTGTCTGGTATGTTAAAAAAAACTCGCATCTAATCAAATGCTTCCGTAGTTGAAACCCTAAGTATAATAGATTTTCTAAAATTCCATTATGATAAGTCGAAATTTCAGAGAGGGTTCAATTAGAATCGCACTTTAAATTTCGAAGATTTATAAAAAGTATGCACGATATACGCCACTGAGGAAAATTCAAAATCATACACGATTTTTCCACTCCATTTAAAAAGTTAAAGTGACTTCTTATAGAAAAATGATGCGTAAACAGAAAGATCTTAATTTTTTGGCGCCAAAATGAAGAAATAACATATTTCATTTTTTAACCTGGTTTTCCAAAATTTTCAGTTCAAAGAGACGTTAAACATTTAATAGACTCCACTGTTCTTTCTGGGATAAGTTTTATTATTGTTCCCAAAGGTTATTTTCAAATTCGTACATCATTTTTAAACGAATTTTACACGAGGATGGAATCTGGATCGCTTTGGTTGGTTCATCATCCGGCCTCTTCCAAAGGGTTGCATGGAAACAAACTGATGCATATCACAGGGTTGGACTACTTACGGGCAACGGTGACCCATGCTCTCCGACTGACGATGGAACCGATGTTGTCGATGGTCGCCACGCATTGGTAGGAGCCCTCTGGAGCCCCAGGACCATTACCGAGATGCCTGGAGGACCTGCAGCCGCCCCCACCGCTCCCTTCGTCGTCATAATCAGGAGCGTTCACCACACCTTCTTCCGCTCCTCCACGACCGGAGAAGCCCCCGCTGCCGCCGTACAAATTGGTCAGCCAAAGAGACCCATTTGGGAGTTTGGACCTGAGGAGGAAACATATGCAATTATAAATACGTTCCGAAAATAATTGAAGGAAATATGGATATAGAGTGATCGGAAGTGCCTTGGGCGGAAAAGGTTCAATAACGGCTATGAGGATGCAGGTGTGAGCACGGAAAATTTGTCAAATTTTATAAACTGAACTAACGCGGCGAATAAAAATTTAAGGTGGTAACAAAAATTTCGCAGAAAAAGGATAACTGACACATTCAAACATTACCAGACTAACTCCTCTTTTACATGTCCCTAGATTTAGTCTATCCATCGCGCAACGTTCCCTATTATACAGACTTCCTAATCTTTTAAATTTCCTTCCTCCCTCCATAGACCCTTTCAGGCTTTCACTTGATGCATTCTTGAAAGAATGCTTGTATAAAGATCCTTGTAAAGAATTTTCTTAGTTTGTATTTGTGTATATATTTTGTCTTATTTTTAGTTTTATTTGTTGATTTTCTTATTTCATATTGTTATGTATATTTGTTTACGTTTGATTTTTTGGAATTCACTTTAAACTGGCGGCACCGCTGTATGTGAATCTTTGATAAATAAATAAAAATAAATACCTAACATGGATTCAATAAATACAACAAATAAATAAAGATTTATTTTAATAAAATGATTAACGCATAAATACTTCAACGATAAATTAAGCGAATAAATTAAAGAGCAAAGTCCATGTAAACAGAACCTGGTTCAGGTGACTGGAGCTAAGACAAATAGCTCAAAATTTTAATTTATTACAATGAACCAGTAGGCAAGATTATTTCCCATATCCTTCCGCCATTGAGATAAAAGCCACGATATTTGAATGCTTCACCGATAATCAAGCATAGTTATCTCGACGTATCACAGATTCCAGAGTTTATACTGTATTTTCAAATCTCATCTCTTATACAGAAATATCCTGTCAAAGAAACAGTTTTTAAACATTTAACGACGTTCAGACTATACAATAATGATGTCATATATTATCAATCTAAAAAGCTTTAACCAAATGGAGTAATCTTTGGAGGCTCGATACCGACATTTGTAGAGAAAAGATTGTTCTTTCCTCAAGGCTATTCTAATTTAAGCTACCACTCAATGAGTAAAACATTTATGGAGACACTCTTAGTGCTAATTACTGGCTTACATCGACCTCCCGAGAAATTATTCTTTGGTAAATTAGTTAAAGGATGGAATGGCGGGATAAAGATGTCACACAAACAGAAACAGGCTTTCCCGTATACAACTGATAAAACAGTCACGCAATTTAGGGTTGAGAAGATTACAAGGCCGATGATTAATATTTAGGACTCCAATATAAAATTTATTCTGTTAGAAAACGAATCCGTTGTATTTTCCCAAATTTTCTACGAATCAGCTATTGGTTATACTTAATGTGCAAAGTAAAATTTACATTTCCATCGTTTGAATCAGCTATTGTTGACATGAGAGTTTTTAAAGACATATGTACCTGATTTTATTTAATGAAGCAGAATGTAACTGCTTCATTTAGAAAATTACTCACATGAAAACAAATAAATACAAGCCTGCGCAAGCTTACTGCATGTATAACTACTGGAAAATTACTACATGAATCGAGTGTTTAGATTTGAATAGAAGAATCACATTACACAATGTGCTATGCATAGGCATATCCGTTTCCTCACCAAGAAGTAGTGGTAAGTGCAAGGAGTAAGTAAAAGTATTAAACAGTAAACTATTCTCAGTTAAAATAAGTTATAATACTTCCTTGTATAAAATACATGACTTATCCGTCATAATCCATGATCAAACTAGTTCGAAGATGGCTGACAAAGAGAAATCGGAACCGAACCAAAACTTTTTTTTTAACAGAATCGAAGTGAAAACGGAAACGAAAAATTCAAAATTTCCTTGTTGAAAAAGAATGTTATAGACTAAAGAAGTTAATGAAGAGAAGGGGACTGGATACGACAGGCCTTGGAAAGATAGAAGGAAAATTATTCCTCATTCTTTTTCTATTACATAAGAGTAAAACATAAACCCGAAGAAGGGAAAACTTAGAAGGGCAAAGGTGTAGGCATAAGTTTCAAAATTAGATATAATAGACGATTTACTGGCGAGGTTAGACCCATGTGGGTCTCTCTTTCATCTATTCTCGTACGATATTATCATATGTACATACAAATATACTCTAAAACAAAAAGGAGTGCAGCGAGGGAAAAATCTTTCCACTGAAGATGACAGAAAACCCACCTTGCGGGAAAAAACCCACAGAGAAAGGGGGTGAAAAAACCGCGAAACCACAGCAAAAAAGGCGATATATAAAGAAAATAAATGAAAAAATAAGAAAAAGGATATATATGGACAGCTTATCAAGAAGTAACGGAAGGAGAATGAAGCGGGCCATTTAGGGGCACATGAACCCACTGCTAAGAATACATGGGTGGTCTGAAAAGTTTCCGACATTTCGCTATTTCTCGATGTTTTATGAAAATTTTCTGAAGATTTCTGAGAAATCTGGGGTCGGAAACTTTTCAGACCACCCACGTAAGATTCAAGATATGGAATGGATGTCATCATTTCTTGGACTGCTATTCTTATGGTAGCCAATCTCACCTGAAGGCGTCCCCGATGAAGGTGAGGGTGTTCCCATCGGGGCCCCTCCACTTGATCGTGGGGTCCGAGATTCCGTTCGCAGAACAGCTGAGTATGACGGAACCGCCTGGTTCCACTACCGCGTCCTGGGGCTCGCTGTCGAACTGGAGTTCGCTGAGGCCTGCAGAAAAGAGACGAGGGTTTAGAAACGGAGGAGAAAAGACGTGGCGATTAAGTGCGAAACTTATGGCACTCATATTTGAGGTTGAGATGCGAAAAGAAGAGAAATAAACGGCTTCATTTGCATTTTAATAAAGCGGGACGTGAAACAGCTCCCGAGATGCATCTTCGGATTCTCGAGAACGCTCTCTTGAGGGATTGATTACCATAGGTATTTCCCGTCCATAATTGGGATACATTTTTCAGGGAAGAAGAATGCGGTAGCCCGTAATTTTCAAACCGGAGAATGGTATTCCTTGGAGTACTCATCTCTCGAGCGGTAAACTTTTATGACCGTAGATTACTATCGAGTCTAAACGTAAAAAATCTGTTTATTTCGAGATAAATTGAAGCTCAATGGTCCCGTTTAGGTTTATTACTTCTCAACGGTTATTTATACAACAGAACTATACCATAAAATTTATTTTATTTATACAATATACAATTTATGCAATAGAATTTATTTATACAATCAAGATAAGAAACAGTACGAGAACTTTTTACGTACTATTATATAGAAAAAACACCAATCATAAACCATTTTATATTTTTCGCTTTTGTCATTGGGAATTTCCCCCTTAAAAGTATCAGTGATATACACATTATTAGCACTCTCAAATTTCTGTTGTGAGAATACGTTATAATATTACATGCATTTCATTTAATACACCTGTCTCCCTTATTAAGTACCCCTGGTGACATTACATAAACCTAGCGATGGACCAGGAACTGGCACATGATTTCGTTAATTTAAAGAAATCAATCAGAACTAAAATACCGGCCTTGAGGGATAAAATTCGTATAACAATGAAATCAGAAGATTCGACAGTCGCGCAAGGAATTTCGACAATACCAAAATCCGCTAACGCTTCATTGAAAAAGTCACGCTCTCCTAGTGACCCAATTCGCACACCGTTCTGATTGCTTCTCTGACGGAATTTTTTCCCCTGGGACGTAAAGGACAGTGTGCGATACGGCACGGAGGCAAAAATTAAATGTCTACATGGGAAGGGAAATAGAATGGAGGTAATGAGAGGCAGGGTTCGGTACCCTCGCCATTGGAAAAAGAAAGACAATTCCTCCAGGGAGTGCGGTAGATGAGAGATCTAAATGGGGCCGAATACGTTCTTAGTCAGCCAAAAGGGAAGAACAAGGAAAAAATGTTGTCCATAGGGAGAAATGATCGAAAATAAAGCTTGAAAGAGGATTTTTAGGCCTTGAATTAAGCATTTATACCCAGAAAAAAAATTGAAATAACTGAAGATCTAACTAACTGAAGATCTAACTGAAGAATTAACATTGAGATATTTATATCGACGATTATTAAGTCTCTATTCTCAAACGAATTGCCTCAGTTTATAAGGATTTAACGAGTCGGTCATTGAGATGGCATTTATTATCATTACATTAATATATTTATTTATTATTACTATATGACATTAAAAACGTGAATTCTAACGAAGACTAATAGAACTTACTTTGGCGAGCGGTGAAATTTGGGTTAGAATCAGAGCATCGAATCGTAATATTTTTCATTCCGATATTTTCTCCTGTTCATCGAGAAAAATTCGATTCAAATCCGCTTTAGTTCCTACTGCCGTCGAATCGTTTTCTTTTCGTTCCAACCAATGTTGGAGCCTTCCGAAAGTCTGTTTTTATATTACTTGCTTTAAATGTTAGATTGAAACTTAGCAACAGTAAGTTGCAAGTCGTAGTAACACATGTTTAGTAAAACTTCCTCCAATTAGAAAAAAGTAAAATGAAAATTTTCGGGAACAGAAATAAACGGGAACGGAATAAAGACCGAAATACGGCTTCGGTTCGTGTTCAAGATATTAATTTTTTCGGTTGGGATTCTTTTTTTCAGTCCCGCAAAAATAGCTTTGCGTTTGGTTCTTGTTCGATGCTTTAGGTAAAACTAGTGAGGAGGAGACCACCATTCCAGGGTCGAAGAACAATGGTACTTAAAAGATAAAAAATTTTCATCTAAAACTGTTCTAAATACCTCGTTTACTAATAGTTTTACAATATGATCACTCCTGAGATCATTCCATAACCTCTACAATACGTGCTCTGAATTCTCACCTATAATTTATCCCCACTTTCCTCCTGCAAATAGAGGGTTGTCTTAGCTTTCGTGACCTTTCTAGCCTAGACTCGGCATCGATCGTTTATCCTAATTTTTGGTCGTCAGAGTGACTAGAGTCCATCATCGAGGAACGACTTAAGTGTAGCAGACTCTAATTTTAGCCCTCCGCAGAATATTTTCGACCTCCGGAACTGAAATGGTGGTTTCGCGAACTGTTGAGGGAGGAAAAGGTTCTTGTGGATGAAAGAAAACGGCACGCTATGGGAGTTCCTTGGCGTAGGTAGTCGTTAAATAATCTTTCCTTCCATATTATCACCAATCTTACGGCTTTGAAATTCTGGCTTCGATAACAAGGTTTTCCGAATTTCCAGCATCGAATTATAGAATTTAGGAATCGAGATCAGTTCCGCTTTCATGAAGTTGGCCTGCGTTGTCCATATTGAAATGGCAGTTCCCATTTAAGCAGATTTTATGTGAAATATGTAATTCCTTTGCTTTTGTACTGCATAAACAAACTACGGTAGCAATTTAATTTTAAATGATACGGCAATAATTAAATTAAAATTTAACAAATACATTTCATAGTGTAAACAAAGCAAACGAAGTACGCTTATTTTCATCTGCTATTTGAATATAAACATTCATTACTGAATGTAATTAAATTAGCATTTAGAATTAGGTACGGCTAGCTCTCAAACTGGAAAAATATATTGCTGAGGCATTAAATAGATACATGAAACAATTTATAAAATTTCCTTTCTCAAGAAAAAGAAATTTTAAAGCGAGATATATTCAAATTAATTCTTATCAGATCTTTTTGGCCTCCCGTGTCAGCCGTTAGCCTCCTTCTTATAGATGATTAATAATATGAAACAACATAAATGTCTCATGCCTAAGTACTAATCGAAATACCACTTCTTTTTACATTTAAGCACTTACAAAGGTACATACATTTACATTACATTTACATATTCCACCGAGGGACGATTCTGTCAGGACTCTTACTGAGAAGCTTGTAATTTTTACAATCGGGGTAAAATATTTTAAATAAACCTTCTAAAGATAAAATGTGGGGATGTGATAGGGTTAAGAGTGAGTGAGATGAGTATAAAGAAGTGCGAGATCCTCAAAGGGTATACAAACTGTGTAGAAATATCGTCAACAAAACATGCCACCAGATTTTTGGAAAATATTATTTTCGAGGAATGTCGATAATATGCTTCCTTATTGATCCCTGATAAAAAGATTTTCATCCGTTTTAGTATCGATGAAATCAATGGATCAACATAGCATATCAATGAATCTTATATAAGAATGAACGAGCTAAACAGTTACATACTGAATCTACCGGATACATAAACTGAATACTTTAACAGCAATATTTTTGCAATAAGGATGGAAATAGTCAAAAAGGGAACAATTTTTGCAAATTTTATAATATATTAATAATAATAATATTACTAATAATTATTAATAACCTAATATTAGTAGCTATTTTGATAAAAAATTAGGGACTGATAACGGCACAACGTTTCCGAGGTTATTTTTTGACTGATTGACGACAGAAATAACTTAACCGAAATGACACATCTCCTTCAATTATTGCATCAGTCAAAAAACTTTAAAATAAACATAACAACGCAACGTAGCGAAAGTAAGATCGAGAATGAGATAAGAGAGAAGAAATGGAACGAAATTCTTAAGATAATCAAGATTTCCGAATTTAAGATACGATCTGTCCCTTTCAGTAGAAATTCCTATTGATTTGGTAGGGGAAGCTCAATTATATTCAGTTACAACGCGTCTCGGATGATTGATTTGTATATCGTCAGGGCCCAAAATCTCGATTTATTCTATCAGTTGCTTCAGGCACGAATTTATGGAAGAATTCCAAAATGCCCAAGGGGGAATAAAACATATGTTGTTTGGAGAAAGTCTTTCTTCATACTCTCGAATTGTTTTATAACTAATTAGAATTTTTACTATAGTAAATAATAGAAATTCAAAATTTAACTATTAAATTTTTATTATTATAAATAGAAGAGAGCAGTAACTATTAGAAACAACCACTGTTATGGTTATGTTGTAGGCAACCATAGGTGAAATACGACATTGTATTGATAGTGCTGTTAGATAGAGAGTAAAAGCGAAATACAAACAAAATTTCTCTTTTAAGGACATTACACCGCAAAGGTAAAAAATTATAAACCAAAACTCTTTCCAACAGAGTTTGTGGCAAGAAAAACAGAAATAGCAACGCCGAGAGAATGTTAATAAAAATGCGAACAGAGTGAATCTTACATTAGCACTTCCAAAGAGAGAGAGAGAATATTATTTATGTAACCCATACTGGAGAGAAAGAAATATTCCAGGAGCGACTCCGAGCAGCAGACATCTCTAGGCGGAATATTTTATGCGATCTTGAACACGATAAATGGCAAACAATAGGGAGAGGCCAAAATTGGCAGAGGGAGGAAAGCGGAGTTATTACTTCAGGAATAACTTTTTCAAGATGGCGCTCTTGTCGCTTGAGATTTCGAGAAAGTTTACGAGGCAGTGATGAATGAGTAAATAAATATCCTCTCCTGAATCATGAGAACTGTCATACGGATATAATCGAATACATTGCTTCCGGATGCGGACAAAGCGCCGCTTCTTTGAAATTTCTTTCCTCTTAAACAACTCAACTCGACGCGCTATTTTAAGAAATAACGCGTAATCGCGCAAAGATTTAAGAAGAAAAGACAATCTTCCGCGCATTATAAATAAAACGATGTGGAACGAAGGGCCTTTGTAAAAGTAACCTTTTAACATTTGTCGAGCGATTTTTGATGAATTAACGAGCGCCGGTAAAGAGAATTTTCGCACTCCTTAGAAGTCTCTGCAGAAGCAATTAAACTCGTTTTATTTGCCTAGCATTTCTCTCAAAAAACGCTTGACTTGAAGAACGAATTTCATTTTGTATTTTTGCGATGAAAAGGACCTTAAGTGCATTCCATTCCATAGTGTGCTTTGGCGCCAAGTCTGCTTGCTTAATCACGGCAGTATTTTCCCTTTGGAAATAAAAAAAAGTGAGAAATAGGCACTGAGATTTTCTGAAAGTCTTGCTCCTTTGAGTATCAGAGAAGTAGACGCAATTTTAGCACCGAAAGGAGCGAAGAAAGTTGGTTCCGACAGAAGTTTTAATACAGTAAGCATATAAAAAACACCTTTAGAAGACACCTTTCTACTTAAGTTAATGCAAGAGACCATCTCTCCTACGCTCAAACACTATAAAATTTAATCTCTTCACTCCGTTCTATTTCGTTTACGAGTATGAGCGTTTTCTCTCCTTATCCAAGTCTTACTTAGGCATAACAAGATTCGTTGCCGTAGAGACGAGCCAAACTGTATATGATAGAAATCGGGGAAGATTCAAAAACTAACACTGAGTTTCGAGTCACAGATTTCTTCATACAGGTAGTAAATAAATAACACAGCAATACCTAATGCATTTGATTCGCTTGATCCAAAATTAATGACGAATGATATTCATTTAAAAATTTTTAACAGCGTAGTAAACTCATTAGATAATGGTAAGTTATCATCTGAAGACAAAATATCAGCCTTAGTGTTAAATAAACAATATAATCAACAACATTACATGGCCACTGACGTTTTGATCCAATTCACTAATTCATCTATTTTGATTCAATTCACTAATTCAATTCACTAATTCATTATCTAATTTAAATCATCTCCGGATAACTTTTTTCACTTGGAAAGTTACTCTTACAAAATACGGCCCATTAATATGGCCTATCGTGCTTTCGTGTATCGTAAATCAGTAAAGTAGGAATGGTCAGCCAACTCTGATACTCTTCACAGGAAATACATCCCTAGCTACGGACGTTCAATTTATGAGCGATTCCCCCAAAGAGGATTACTAAGCTTCTAATACGTGGTCCAGGTACACTCAAAAGTATTATCAGAGACGTGGGACGTTGCCAGGCGCTTCGCTCAAACAAAATGGAAGAGATTATCGAGCATTAGGAGCCTGAATAATATTACATTTGACAAGAGGACGCTCACTACCAAGACCAAAGATAAGATGTTTCTCACAAATCATGCGCAGAAAGGAATGGATAAACAATATACAGAGATCAGCTTGAAGTGATAAATTAACGAAATGGTGTTTCTCTGAAACAAAGAAGTGCATTAAGCAAAATAGAAATGGGTGTGGTCAGGAATCTCTTCTTCTTAATCCGATTTCTCTCGCAAACTTTTCCAATCATGTCTGTCTCCGAATAAATCCATTTCTTGCGCACTGGCAGTTATCTCCGAGAGTACTCTTTCCAGGGATCAAACAGACATATATGACTCTAAGAGGACCTCTTCCTCCTCGTTCAATCACAAAGAATATTACTTTCCAATACCTTGTTCCTAGAACTTGCGGAGACTTCAATTTCGACCAAGTTTGAAGTATAGTATATATTTGGTTGATATTTGAAATGTAAGCCTCTCTATACATGTAATACTGACTTTAATTTCGAAAAAAATCCAAAACACACGAGAAAAATAATGTTTTACCTTATCATCTAGAATACCTATTATTAGAAGTAGGTTTACTCGGCTGATTAACCAGAGTCCGCATTAGCTTGAGTCTACGTCTGTTTGTGCTAATCCAATACTCGTCTTATGATTCGCTACTCCCCCGGTATCCTCGAGGGATACGCTCTGCAAATACGTCGCGCATATCGAAATTGCGGATGATGGATCACATGTTTACATTTTATCCGTTGGGAAGATTTATTCTAAAATAGGTTGAAGAGTTCCGCGAATGCGCGACACTCTATTCGTGGATACTTGGTGATGGTAGATAAATCAATTCCGTGGATTTGCGGGTAATTGGAGAGTAGTGTACTTCATCAGAGGGGAAATAACAAGATCCGCAAGGAATCTCAGTATACACATGAAACATTTACCTCACCACTGATTTTGGCTTTAAAATCACTGAATATGAATTAAACACTGGTAGGCTGACTAATTTATTCAAAAGACGATAAAGTTTCTTAAACTAACATAAGTACATACACTAAAATGTGCTGAAAACGCTCCTGATTACGAAAATATCTTATGTAGTATTCCTTTTACGCATTTTCTCTTGGTCCTAGTGCCTTTCACCCACAAAAATGGTAAATAAATAGTGCTTTAGATGCCCTTCTAACCGCTTGTTAAGCGAATTTTTATCGTACCCAGATGCACCCTAACCTTTAACAGCCAATCATCCGCTTCATTTAAAAAAGCAAAAATTGTTGAAATCATCTTTATCACCGTCATAATTCCATTTCTTTTCCTATTTAGCTGATCTTCATGGGATTCCATCTGTCTCTCTTTTTAATTATTAGTAATTTTCCAAGGAGAAAATCAAGATGTGAATCTATCCTCCATCTCTCGTTGCCGATTCTAGTTCTTAAATCAAATCAAATAAATCAATCTCGCAAAAAGGAAGAATATTACATAAAAAAAGTTTCAAGACGGCGTTTTCTATCGTCGCAAACTCTCTAGAGCCAATAAAAATTCTATTTTTATTTAACGCGCAAGATATGAAGTATACACCGGTTAATATGCCATTCGGCATATAACGTGGTTTTTAGTCGGATTCCTGAAAAGCGCCCTTAGCGGGTTTTACTACAGTTGAATTAATACATACACAACGTTACGTATGTTTACGACAAAGTTATGCATTTCAAGTTTAGTATTTATTACCCGAGTCTCCCATAAAGAAGTCACTTTTTTGGTTATCAGAAGTCGAATGTAAAAGACTTTACTTCCCAAATTGCTTGGATAAGCGGGAATATACAGCACAAGATGGAAAATAAGTGAACAAGTCGGTTGAAACCATTTCCTGACGAAAAGTAAGGACTTCTTCGCCAACGTAAGCCACCTTCCTTTAAGAAAAGTCCGTCCACAATGCGCGAAAGCTATCGAATAGAGCCCTGCAATCCCAGATGCCATAAAAGGCGCAGATAGGGACTTCGATCGGCCTTCAATTTCTTCACGCAACTTATCTTTCCTAAGCCACTCATCCCTTCCCATAGAGAAGATACCTTACCTGCTGCAATACCACGGGAAAGTCGCTCAAAAATTCTACATACGAGAGGTATTATACATCATGTGTTTGAGGAGAATATGCAAAGAACCCACTCATACTTTGATGAAAAATGAAACTAATATTTCACAAATGCGAATCCATTTAAGACATAGGTGAATAAATTTTTATGATAGCGCGCATTTTTTTAAGTCCATACGTAAAAAATTAACGCATGCAAATGTTAGCTTAGTAAAAATACCTGATTTTACGAGAGACGAAGTTTTGAGGAAACAACTAAAACTGGATTTCAAAAGGAATTAAAAGAAAGCTTTATCTCATTGTAAAGTTTTCTTCGAAATCATTAAAACAATTAATTATATTGCGAACCTTATTTTATTATTCGAAGGTAGGTAGTTTGAGTTTATGTTAAGGTAGTACGCTTGCTCAGTTCGATAACATTTACATTGGACGTTCAGTTTCGTCTAAATTTGACAATTAGACAGGCCTATGTATTTCATAAATATTGCTTATTTTATCACCAAGAATAACATGTATGTTCTTCTATGAAAAGCTATACAAAGGGGGCTCTTTATTCCTATTTCTGTACGATTAATAAACAGAGCGATATTCCCTATTGATGCAAAACAAGCAATTAGGTTAGAGCCTGACGAGGAGCTCAAACTTAATACCAATAGCAATTTCTAAGATAAATTTACATCTATTGGGTATCTTACAACAACATGGAATTTGACGGTTAATTAAAGGAAATTAGTGCACTAATGCCTTCTTTACTTTAAGAAAGGTACATAAGGTAGGTAAGGTAAACGCAAAACAACCCTGTTGGCATTTTGCTAGATCCGCAACTGCCCACGGCACACCTGGCTAAGAAGCATCCCCACGTTCTGTTTACCTAGTTTATCGACTAGGGCAGGAAATTTCCTCAACAAAGTGTAGATAAAAGCGATATTAAACACAGCTGAGGGAGGCTAAAATAAGCTTGACAAACTAAATGAACTAACCCAAGGTAAGTATACATATGTTAATAAAGAGATGAAGAGTGGGAAAAGGCGGATAAAGGAAGCATAAGAATGTTACTTTATGAAAACATTAACAATGGTAAGGAAGCAGAGGAACAGAAAAGCCTGAAGAAATACGACGTAAAACATAAAATGACGAAGTAATTTACAACTACTCCTTCTGGATAAAATTCGAAGTTTTTTGGCGAAGCAAACAAACGGAAAGAGAAGAAGGAGTTCGAGTCAAAGATCGCGGAAAAAGTCAGCCTCTTTTTTGCAAAAGGATAAGCGAAAAGAGTTTGGAGCTGAAACATCGCATATTTCAAGATTGACGAGAACAAAGCTGCGAAGCTATAATTTTAACGATTTGCAAAGTTTTTCGAGTGGATGGAGGAGATATAAGCAGTGACTTGTGACAAATTTAGGACGCTCTTTCTGGGCGAGCAGACGCCTGAAGGTGTCATAAATTCAATTCCGGATACAAAACTTCCGACAGGAGGCCACCATGAATCAGCGCGCCGTTCTATGCCGTGTTAACTCCGATTTTCACAATTTAGGAATTTCGGAGGCGTCGACAAAGGAAGCGATGGGGTTTCCGAAACAGATTAAGGGAAAATTCGAAACTAACATTCACAACTCGTCCCGAGTTTGAATGTGTATTCTCCAAGGAACTGGAACATCTAAACAACGAGACGATACATTCATACACTATAGTATGGTGTGTATTAAATTTATGCATTTTTATGTGAATTTTTTAACTAAATGCTTATCTAGGTTATGAGGAGGAGCTCAAAATAAAATCAGACAGCAGTATTTCTAAAATTACTATACCTCAACGCATTACTATCCACGAATTTGCCGGAATAAAATGATTTTTAACGCTTCTTGATATAGGGTTAGTATTTTTTAAACTTACATAAATAATTTGTTTGAAAATACACATTAAACGAATCACAGTATGTGTACATTATTAACAGCCAAAATTCATATTACATATAATAGCATTTCTCATCCGTTAAAATTTCCAGGTTTCACATCACCATGTCGGCAGTTTAATATTTTAGCAAAGGCTCTAGCAATCAACAGAATAAACAAGATAAATTAGGATCAAATCATACAACACTCATTACAGCTTGATTAGAATTTATCGAGCTTATAAGCGATTAACTAGATTAATCACAATTTCTAAAATAACGTATGCGGGAACGTCAGCATTAAACGCTACGATTTTGAAAGCGACGCTCAATCGCCAATTAATTTCGTTATCGACATACATCACGTTATGACTACTAATTAATTCATCGGCGAATGAATAATAGATGCATTTAAAAATATTCATGATGTGAAATTGAAAATCATAGATGAGAAACCAACGTTGAGAGGGAGGGCCAGTTACCGGATCGATCAGTACATCGAAGGTAACAGAATTATGAAAAATATTTTGAACAAATGAAGATTTTCAAATCCAGGAAAATGGATGAAAAAGCAAACTAATCTAACACACTACAGAAGTAAACTATTCAGCGAGTAAAGCTGGGAACATTTGAAAGATTATTTTTTAGGAATCATATGTATTAAATATATTAGAAACAAGTAAAGAGAGCTGGACTTTGTATGTTTCACAGTTGATTTCATTACCGGTTTCGGCCACGACGGCCATTTCTGAGATTTTATATTATGATATTATAAATTATATAATTGTAACAGCGGTGTTTTACGAGATGCGTAGATGCGCAAAATTTAATGCTAATAATAGTAGTCTTTATAAGGAAAATTTTAAGGAAGGTAATTAATTATAAGTTTCTGAAGAATTACCCCCGACGGTTGCCGCTCCGGCGCTTGGGGATACCTTTATCTCTTAGGCAAATTTTAGTCTAATGAGATCATTCTTACAATTAATACAATTACATATTTATCAATATTATATTACAATCTTTCAAAGACAAATACAAACATCCATGCCCCAATAAGGATTCGAACCCAGTACCTCGTTGTTGTCAGGCTAGCACGCTGATCCCTACGACACCGAGATCGGCACATAAATAAATTTGACTGACGTTTCAAGGAAGAGATGGAATATGAGGAGTAAACAGAAGAAAATCATTCACGACCGAAAGCAATGACGAGCAGCAGCCGAAGAAAATATCAACGCAGATGAAATACTGGCGGTAATCTATAAGTTGCGGGATGGTGTACAAGGAAAGCGATACCAAAAATATGGAACGAAATACGAATAAAAAAAGAACGGAAGTTCCTTTGAACCGATCCTCATTATCGGATGCATTCTGAGTTGAGGAAGCAGCGGAAAAAGGAGCAGTTTCTCATCTGGATTTTTTAGCAAGACCCGGTAGAAATTTGAGAAATAGTTCGGCACCAAAACAAATATAATAAGAATATGAAGAGAGCGAAAGAAAGCGGATATAATGAAAGGCGTGGGATTTGAATGCGGAGAAAGAGGTCATTGAGGAAGGGTCAAGTCCTTAGCGACTAAGGGACCCTCTGGAGGTGAACAGGGAGGTCTGGGAATTCTATGCTATAGAGAGATGAATGGTGAAGATGAGGCGAGGATAAAAGGATAGAGGAGGAGAGAATGTAGGGGAGAGAAAGAGGAAAATAAGAGCGGAAACAAGAAGTCTATTAAGGACGAATGGAATCTGGATTCTGTTGGTGAAATCATGCATTGGAATTCCTCATTATACAGTAGACTCACGCAGATTTTCATTATATCTCCGCAAGAAATTATTGAAGGTGAAAATATGCAATCCATAAATTTTCCATTGGAGCAAATGATTCAGTGAACCAACATTCGCCGCCATCGTAACAAATTTCTTGGTGATCTCGTTATTTTTTGTTTAGTAAACATTTCGCGCTTGAATTAGGTCACGCATAACATGCGGATGAATAATGTCAAAATTACGACCGCGTTCTTGGAAAGAAAATGAGGAAGCCGCGGATTTATGAATTGTACACACTTTAGCTTGAAACTAGTCTCCATTTATATTCAGTACTTTCAGCGAACGTCTACTGCATCGCTACTTTTGAAGTAATACGCTGAGCTATTAAACTATGACATTCAATTTACAGTAGCGGAATATCTTCAGACACCAATACATTAATCGTAACTTGAAAAAGAAAGGAGTGAGTAAATATTTGAAAGTACGCTTTTGAAATGCACAGCATTGACTAAACTTAAAATAACTTAAACTAGGTCAGCTCCACAAAATCGTTTAATATATTACTTTACGCTACCGGTTTCGTTAGTTGGGTTAAGAATTTATGGAACTGAAAAAGTTGATAATTATTTTAAGTTTGAATAAGGAGGCATTCCACCACCAAGTAACGCCGCAATCAGTTGAGTTTGCGCAATTTTAAATTCAAAGTCGATAGCTCCTCCAACGAAGTTGGTGGCTCGTTAAGTACGAGCATTACTTTGCGTAACATATGGTAGAAAAATAATTGAAAATTACAAGTTACTTCTCATCAGAGAAAATAAATAAGTAAACCGCCCTAAAAAGAAAACAACCAGTCCCTTAATCGAATCATTTTTATTACATTTGTTTCCTCATTCCATCTCCCTGAAACATCGAAAGAAAAATTTTTAAATTCTGTTTTTTAGCGAACTTGAATATTTAATGGATTATAAAAATTCATAGTTTACAAAAACCCGATAATTCCATCGAAAATTTTTACAACCTATACTCTAATATGGTTTCTATTCTTAGCGCATGAAAATTAATTTGATTCCAATTTCACATATAAGAGGTCGGCTCTCACCCGTGAACTGACTTCAATAATTTTATCAATAACAAACACCTTCTGAAATCAAGATTCAGTAATTCTCTTTCATTTTTACCGAAGCATGGAGGTGAATAACTCAAATGTGAATTACTAATTAGAATAAAGAATAGATTCCGCAAAGTTTCTTGGTACACGTTGATAATGATGTATAAAATAAACTATCGATAATAAAAACGTAGACAGATTGTATTGCTCCTAATTACAATAATAAGTAATATAATCCTGAGATTACGATACATCCGGCTGAGACTTCACACAAAAAATGTGTATGCATCGAATTTCGGGTGAGATCAGTTAAGTCTACGTAATACTCTACGTCAGCGACTGTGATGAGAATCGATATGCAACACGCGCAGATAACTGCAACTTGCATCTAATAAACAATTCCGTTTACATCGAATAGTAGCGGAGTATCATCATTAGTCATAAATAATTAATAAGGGAGTCTCCCGTACGCAAACGGGCACGTACACCACGATTTCGTACGTCTGTTTTTCCTAGAGGAACCCGGCTTTGAAAAAAGGTGATAGCAGAAGAGAAAACAGGAAGGGGAAAAAACGTGGCTCTGGTCCAGCAGACGACAGGCGCGCTCGTCCATCCATCTCATCGCGACAGAGTTTGCATAGCGCATCTTTTTTCTTCAACACTTTAACAACCACGAAAGGCACGCAACATTTGAAACACTTTTATTCCTGTGACGCCAATCAGTGGAAAGAGCGTGACTAAGTCCTCCGAACCGAAAGAAAAGTAAGCATTACCCTCACTCCATTTTTCTTCGGCAACTTTGTCCTTAATTGCCAATTAATTCTTGCTCCGTGCCTGGAGGTCAAAGCGAATGACATGCCATACTTTTGAAAACAACTTCGAATAAAAAAAAAGGCGGGCAGAAGTTGGCAATGGTGCGCAAGTCCTCCCGTTCTTAGAATCTAGCGAATGTGCGAACTTTTTGGATCTAAAAAATGGGAGGCGAAAGATAAGACCGTAACTATGCCCAATCACGATTTTCATCTTTTGAGATGGTCTTGCTAAAGATTTTACACTACGAAAAGTAAGCATAGATGTCAAATCGATGGGACGATGGGAAGTCAGTCACTTGGGTTCCTCACGTACGAGAAGAAGTCAATGAAAATGGTTGCAATAATATTCGTCGAGAAATTCACGCCATTTAAACTTGTGGAGTAGCGGTTTTCAAATCGAAAATTTGTCGCTAGTAAGACGAGGGAATTGAATGGTTTTTCTACCTTGTTTTCTATGGGTAGATGAAAGTAAAACAGAGCTTATGTAAGCTTATTTTATAATAAGTAGAAAATTGCGTAGTAATTGAAAAGTGGGTCGCATAGGTTCAGTGGTGGGTTAATAACAGGAAGAATACGGAAAGAACATTTTTATTTGCGACTATAGTGTATGATGCTCTCTTTAAAGACGTCCTTTAATTATTAACTCTCATAAATTAATAGGATTGATATTCATTTAACCGTCTTTATGAGAATATGTATAACAAAGTTACAATATACGGACTCATCCAATATCACGGTAAAGTAATCACTGGACAATGAATATTACATGTCTGTGGTAAAAAAGCTCTGCAGTTTATTAGCATGATGAAAACTAGTATTAACAGTGACATTAAACCAAGCCGATTCAGTTACTATTTACGATTCCTAAAAACAGTACGCAAATTAATATCCTAATTTCCATTAATTTCCTAAAAATCTCATCACCACCATTTCCACTGTATAACAACACAAACAATAAAATGAGACTGTTTCTCAGATTTAGTACACATATCTCATTTCAAACTATTCGCTGTCGTGGGAAAAATTGACGACAAATTTTACACAAGTACAAATGCTTTAAGATTTCAATTTCAGTTTCTGAATTCGAGGAAAACTCGTACATCGAAAATGGCAGACTTGGGAAAGATATGAAAGGAAAAGCGAGATACCTCGGAGAAAAAAATTTTTTCGAACTACATCTCGGGAATAAAAAGATATCGAAGACGCTCACGTCCGGATGTAGCCGAAAATGTCGAAGGTGGCTCGAAAGAGAAATTTCTGAATTTTAGCGCTCTCCCGAGAGAATTCGACGGCGTTTGAGCGGGAGAAAGAGACGTTAGCAGCATGACGGCACAAAGATTGAATTCGGAGTAAAGTTTTTATACGGGTGGGCAAAAAAGTCGAAGCGGAGGAATCGGAAGACGGCCTTCCGGGAGGGCGCTATGGGGACAAGAAGGGGGAGTAAAAATGCTATTAATAAACCGCCTCCGTTTTTAATATCAGTCCCACATATTCCTCCCCTTTTCTGTTCCTCACATAGACCTTTCCTTCTTCGACATTTTTTCCTAAAAATGGATCAAAATATAGTCGGTGCCGTGTCAGAGACAGTGTCAGTGCCGACTTCAGATGCATGGCAGCCCTGAAGCAATAACTGACGCTTTCTAAATCGTTGTCTCACTCGACTATTTTACAAACAATATTTATTTATTCATTAAACAAGCAGCAATATACAGCACGAGGTCAATTACAGCTTATGATAAACAAATGTGAATAAATAAAATAAACAATTATGTAAAGTATAAAAAGAGACAAACAAAACAAACGAAAATTACAGAATTAATCACATGGGTTTAATCAGACACTGCAGATCAGACAATGGATCAATCTCTTTATCGAACCAAAAGTTGTTAAGTAACTTATATCAACCGATATTAATACGAGTGCTACACTCTGACCGCTAGACATATGTTAAATAACGAAATTCGAAGCTAAAGACTCAATCATTACATCCATGCAAAATTCTGGTTTAAAGTAGAAATAAATGACTGGGTGGAGATCGATCTCAATTGGAAGTGCACGTGAAAACGTACATGGGTTAATTATCACAAATATACCAAAACTAATCAATACCATGATATCACCCTCATTCTATTTTGAGTTGAAATGAACAGAAATTGAATCATAACATGAGGTTAAGTTAACAATTATGATCTAAGTTCTAACACCATCGTTTAAAAATAAAGGCCAGTAATTCTTGAAACAAAAACGCCAAAGTTTTCAATCGGGCCGAAGTACGAACGACGGAAATGATCGATAGCGACGCTTTTATACGTTTATTTTCCTTTTATGTGGACAAAAATCACATCTGTTCGCGACTGCAGCCGGTCATTAATCTTCTTTCCTCCACCGGCAATAAATCTATTCCCTCGCTAAGACGACGTTGGACGCAATTAGTTACGGGACCAGCAATTAGTATTTTATCTCCGAGGTCTTATTTCTCACAGCCTCGGAAACTATTTTCAAACCTTATTCGAACCAGTTACTTCTCTCACGCCGTACCTCTTCCCGAGACATTCTCTTCTCTAGTCTATTAGACACATGGATGGCTAGATTCATGCGCTACCGTTCCTGGTGGGAACTTGGACGGTCAATCGGTAACACCCGATAGAAAGAAGGAAAAATTCAATCCAATAGAGCCCTTGTTCAGATCGAACTGCGAAATTCCAACTTATATGGTGTTCACCCCGAAGAGCTCCGGACAGATTTAATCCTTCGCTAATTGGAAGGCAGTGGAAGGGACCAATCAAATGAGAAATTATATTCCACTGATTCTGCCTTCACGAATTGATGTAGAGAAAACCTTTTTTCCCTTCCAATTACACGGATACTTTCTTCTGGATTCAGCAGCTGACCGTCCCGATTATAAACAATTTCCAATCGTCCAACCATTAACCCAATTACGAAGAAGTTTCGTTGTTTGAGGGGATGAAATAGATTAAAAGTTTTGAGTTCCATGGCACTCAAGGCTAGCATCGTTAGTTGAACTTAAAATGCGAGGGAAATTGACAAGATTAAAAACACTCAAACACCTAAAATCATTTTATTAGCAACATGAATTTCGCAGACCTTTGGCCAAACAATGGGAGAGAGAAGAACATCAAATCCGTCACTCACAAAATCACATTTTTTAGTTTTATTTTGTAATTCAAATTTGAGGGAAAGTACGATTAAGTTTAGCCACCGATACAGCCCATTTTCCAAGTGACTATTTGCTTTTAAATCGATATAAATTCATAATTATATTTACCAAGGTTTCTGAAAATCCATCCTCCCAAAGGCTGGTTGGATCCTCAAACCCTCACTAAGATATTGGAAGCTTTGAAGACGAAATGAGGCATACTAAACTCGATGAGGAGTGAGGTACTTTTCCATTGCTTTCCTTTCTCTAGAAATACTAAAACGAGTATGACTGAGGAAATGAAAGTAAAATATTTTAATTCCTTCGGATTTTATTCAGCTGATTACACAATTATCTCTCAGCTGCAAATTTATTTTTCTGGTAAAGTATCGCAATTCCACTAAAACAATAGTTGTAGAGATTCTGCACTTTACTATTTTCACTTTACACTGAAATTTACTTCGAAGCGTCCATTATCATGGATATGATTCCATTATTGTTTATTGATATTATTATTATTATATATCCATTATTATACGTCCATTATTATGGGTTAGATGGATGGAAGAGGAGACTTTTACCCTCAATTTCGCCCGAATAAAGCCGTTTTATTATTATTATTATCAAGATTATCATGTTGATTTTTCTAAAGGTTATAATTTGGATTGCGTATTTGCTATTTAATAACATCCTATACTTTTAAACCCACAATCGTGAATCGTATTCGACTGATCTACGACGCTCAAATCGAATAACCCAAAACCAATTTCATTCTAGAACCAGACCAAGGAGAAAAATTATGAAAAAGGGTCACTGAATTGAATACGACACAAAGCAGAACGGACCATTTTTGTATCGAATCGAACATCATCGCTACACTAAGCTCTCCTCTTATAGGCCTTCTCCAATATCTCTACAAAGCCTCAGAGACCATTCATAGGGAACCCCCACAATCACCATTTACGTCACGGGTAGATTAACAAATCTACGGCCATCCCACGCAATATGCAGCGCTGCCCTCTGGAGACGCATAAATCCCTCCTCCAATTCATCCTGGAGAGATCGCCGCGCACGAGATGCGATCGCGGTAATTCCACGACGGAAATAAGCGAGAGATTCTTCTGGAGGAGAGAAACGGAGCGAGCGAACGTCGCGATTTTTCTGCGTCGCGAAACCTGCTTTTTTCCGCGGATCGACAAATCCCCGCCCGCGGCAATGAGAGCTGAAGAAGGTGGCGAATGATGAGAGTCGAGTTGGGAACAACCGAATGAAAGCAATAGAATAATTCGATTGTTAGCTTCCATCGAATGATTCGAGTAAAGTTCGATTTTTCACTCCATCCTGAGTAAATGTATTCGATTGTTCGAAGCGAGAAACGGCCTTTTTCCCTAGGATCCATAAGTCCTTGCCCACGGCAATGAGAGTAAAGACAGAGAAGGTGACATAGGATAAGGGTCGAGGTGGGAAAGACCGAACGAAAACAATCGAATGATTCGTTTGTTCGCTTCCATCGAATAATTCGAGTAAAGTTCGATTTTTCACTCCATCCTAACCGAGTACATAAATCTATTCGATTGTTCGAAGCGAGTGATTCAATTGCAGGGGAGAAGCGAGTGAAAAACCAAATTATGAAGTGACAAAATAACGTTTTCGAAAATATTTAGAACAAAATTAATTACATTCTTATGATAACATGAAAGACGCGACGAATGGACATAGATCGATAAACTGCTTGAGCAAAACCACTGGCCCACGAAAGCGAATGAATTCATTCGAACGAAAACAATCCAAATTCGAATGGCAAAACAATCGAATGAGTAATCGATCGATTTTTTTCAATCGATTGTCCCATCTCTAGATATGAGTTCCCGTTGATTTGCGCGTACAAAACGAAGAGGACTCTTTGGAAGTCGCGTTCCTCGAGACACGAGCAGAGGGGTGAGAAAGAGTGAAAGGGTGTGGGAGTGGAGAGGATGCGGGACGAGCGTCCACTAAAGAGTCGATGGAATCCAATTTACTATAAAGTACTCTCTGAAGCGGTGGAAGATGTCTTCAACGAGCTGAATTAGGACGTAAAATTATTATGACCGAAGATAACCACATCAATCACCTTAGTTAGACTCCGGATATTAAATATTCGCTCTGGGCATGGGCGAATTGAAATCGTCCTGAAGGGCCCGAAGGGGATAAGAATCAAGGAGGTGATTTTTTGGATTCAGGGCTGCGAGTGATTGAGCACAAGTACAGGCATACGCTTAAGTCTTTGTGACTGAAGTTACTGCAACGTAATCGATTAGAATCTACTGCCTGAAAAGTATTCAGTCAGAAGGATGTTTAGAACCTCTTCTCGCATACCATTAGCTACCTAGAGCAAAGATTAGGAGACTAACTAGACAAACTGAGGAGTGAAGTAGTTTGCCCTTACTTTCCTCGCCCAGCCAGAATGATATAAGTGGAACAAGTACACATAAATGGAGCACAATGATTCTACGAGTAACACTTTTCACAGCATTCCGTAAAGAGTAGATTATTAGTCCATGATTAAGGGTCCATTATTCATTGGTATTATCCATCACTCATACATCAGTAGCTTTCATGTCACCTTATCCACCAGACAAAGAGAAAAGTAGATGACAGATACGTTTTATTTACATCCTGTACCAAAACAGAATCTACTAATTGAAAATAAATGCTTTTCCACCCACCAACCCAAGGTCCATGGCTCGAATTTCAGCTACACGGGGTTTTCCTGTTCAGGGTTTGGTTGTGTGCGCCCCTTCATTTTTACTGTTTACCACCCTCGCTGTATTTGTACAGTAAATGGATTTCTGTGAGGGAATTGGGAAGTAAAACATAAATAACAAGAGAGCTTACCGCGCATAACGAAGCTTACGATTCGAGAGACAGCGGAGAATAACACATCAAAAAATCTAACGTAATTTCAATGACTCAAAATAAATATTATGGACAAAGTGGTATATTTCGTGAATAAATAACCGATATGCATTTCTATACAAAATAACTCACCTACACGTAAAATATCGAGGCAGCAGAACGTGAAAAATTGATTTATATACACAAAATCTGGAGTAGCTAAATAAATAGCCTTTATGAAAATGGACGCAGTGCATAAAGATTTGAATTTCATGAATTTAAACAATAAAATACGCCTCATTAATGCAGTGTAATCTAAAAAACACAAAACTCTTGGGATTTTGAGGCTGTAAACATTGATAAAGAGAAACTGAGATGTCACACGAACTCTGAAATCATATCTTTCCCAAACAACATATTTGAAATGGAAATGTTCGTACATTCAATCTGGAAATGATTATGAAAAGGTGCGGTGACCTCAAAAGTGCGTGGCCGTGAACTCACTTTTCTCATCCGTTTCGTAGACTCCAAATGTGAAGCTGCATAATTTCCGCAGGAAATAATAAATACGTATGACAGATGGAAACCCGTACGAGTCCTAAATTACCATGATTCCCACTCAAGAATCGATTTAAAGATTGCCCCAGTTACCTTTGATTAAAATTCAACTAACTGAAGACATTCAGCCGATTAGAAACATTGGAAATAGGGAAATATTGACTATCATTTAATCATAAAAAATTTGACTTAATTACGGAGAATATGAGAAGAAAAATAAAGAAGGAGATACAAAGTTAATCGATTAATAAAAGCAAAAATAGTCAGCGAGGGAAGAAATCTATCGATAGATCTCCGCCAGCTTGAGCGAAAACAAAAAGCATAAGCAATTCCCCGAAATTCCCCTCTAGCCGCTATAAAATGAAATATTCCTGCGTGACTTGAAAAGAAATAAACAATAAATGTCTACATATTTTGGCTGTTACAGTGAATCACATAAGCAGTACATCTAGCAGCGAAAATACATTTTTTAATTTACATTTTTACAGTTGTTACTCGCGATTCTCTCACGCAAGAATTCTATAGTAGGAACCGGATGGTCTAACACTCAGCACCATGAATACCAAAAGCTGAAATTGACCAACTCATTCAATTTGGTTTGATAATTCTAACCGCCCATAGGCTTTTTCACGCAAAGACCTAAAAGGAAATGGGTCTTTGCTGACAAACTTAAAGTCTAATACGCAAAAAGTGAGGCAAATGACAGATAATAATTTGGTATTATCTGTAATTTACTGATACATTTGGTATTATCATGTATTGGTATATTTGGATACTAACATCCTATGATATTTTATCAAAATAATACGTTCATGATGAACCATCTCTTGATATTCTATGCTCTAGAGTTCCCGAAGTCATTTTTAAAATATTGTCATTAATAGTGAGAGGTGCCTCAAGGTTCACATTTAGGGTCACTTTAGAAAGTGGCGAGAGAAAGCAAGGACAAACTTCCTATAACACCACATCCCGACAGAGTAGCTGAGAGAGAAATAATCTGTAGTACTTCTCGAGTACACATTACTCAGAAATCCATGGATCATGGGGAGGGAATATGAATGGGGACTGAAGTGGGGTTAGAACGAAGGGGGAGAAATGCAGGAAATTTTGATTTAATGGACAATGGGCCGAAGAGAGTTAGAGGGAAGGAGCGTGCGGCCTCTCCGGGACTCGAAAGAAAGACGCTGTCGAAGCGTGCTCCAAAATACACGTGACGGGAAATGATAATTTAAGGGGTGCGCACGTGTGGTCCGAGAGAGCCGTGGGAAGCAAACGAGCCGCGTTCCAAGGAGCGGATAAATCCTTTATTTTGTCACGTACATTTGCGCCACTATGGCGGAGGAAATATAATTTACGGCCGGGCCTTTTTCCTAAAAATCCCATTCCGGGCTTGATAAGGTCTTCGTAGGAAACGAATTCCGTATGATGTTTACTTCATTCAACTAAAGTACTTAGTTATAACTCGCGAGGTATTGGCCTTTGATAAATACGTAGTTCGAAATACACAAATGCAAATTTATTTATTTACGAAAAGAAGCATTGTAATGTGAAAACAGCAGCAATGTTACTAGAAGTGGCATTGAAATTTATCGAAAGTCTGCCGATCAACGTGCTTTAAAATTTATTTGGGTAAACTAGCAAATAAATTATAAAGAATTAATAAGCATGCCATTGAATTAATTAACTAATGCGAAAAATATCAAATGCATGAAGATAACTTCCCGTCATCAACGATATTATTTATTATTATTAAAATTATTAATTAGATTTATACAAATAAGGCACATTATATATTCTAGTAAGTTAACCAAACAAAGTATCCTTCCTTTTATCACTAAACGTTCATTTACATAATTTACATTTAAATTAATGAATAAAATATGTCTTGGAAAAACCTGCCATCCACAGTGATACCTCTGACACGAAAACTTCATTGGAATTAAAATTTCCTACTTAGAAGATTAAATCACCTAGCAGGTCCCTTTTATTTACTTTTACAGTCTCATATACACGTTAAATATCTTATTATATTATCAATAGTTGAGACTTCAACAAGGCTATAATAAACTCTTAAGTGGTAAAATAAATTAGACCTAAAATTAACTTTAACGAATTCATACCAATGGAATAATGAGTCAGGAAGGCAATTTAACCACCCTAGAGGACAGCGTAAAAAGGTAAAGAATCTTTTTGAAGCGTTCCTTCGCTTCCTCTTACAACCCAACAAAATCCCGATTCCATTTAATTAGAAGTACCGAAGTCCTAAGCCGTCCACTTGTCAAGTTCAGATTCAAAATTAGTTGAGAGCATAACAAGTTATTAGGTACGAAAATAATAAAGTACTTCAAACTTGGTCGAAATTGAAGTCTCCGCAAGTTCTAGGAACAAGGTATTGGAAAGTAATATTCTTTGTGATTGAACGAGGAGGAAGAGGTCCTCTTAGAGTCATATATGTCTGTTTGATCCCTGGAAAGAGTACTCTCGGAGATAACTGCCAGTGCGCAAGAAATGGATTTATTCGGAGACAGACATGATTGGAAAAGTTTGCGAGAGAAATCGGATTAAGAAGAAGAGATTCGCGAAGGAAAAAAGACTTGTAATAAGAGGGTCGGAGGAGGAAAAATGGCTACGGAATTATTTCCGAGCAGATGTATATCGAAGGGGCGAAGGGTTCGGTGTGGTTTCGTGGCGAAAACTCAACGGAACTTCGAAAGGTGAGAAAAATAAAACCTCAACGCAACGCTGTCATTCATTGGAATTCCAAAGGAGAATACAAGAGTTGGAATTCGTTCATTTAAATTCCCCAGGAGGAATTTAAAACCGTAGTAGATGACAGGTTCGGGAAGGAAAGTTTCCAAAAGTAGCTGAAGCCGAAACTGGGGTGGAAGGACGAAAAAGCTGTTCGGTAGTCAGTTGATGAGTGACACAAGTGTACCACTACTGTTACTACATAATAAACAAAAGACAGATAATGATAATTATGGCTGTATTTACTAAAGAATATGCAGAAGAATATCTTGGTGCTTTCACTTCTATTGGAACCTTTTTATAGCGATACAGCTCCATAAAAAATACGTAAATAGCAATGAAAGTCCAGATGAATGACTGAGAAACAAATACCTTGACAAAGTTTTCACAGAAGTGTTTGCAGTGATTATTATGAAACTTTGGTTTCCTCTACTACTAATACGAAATATTTTTCATATACATAACACAGATGTCGGCAAATCACAGGGATAAACCTATCGACAGTCACATTCCGCTCAACAAGTCATTATTATTTTAGCTTTAGATCGGAGATTATCGTCAACTTATTACGCCTTCAAAAATTCTTATTTTCTAATATAATTTATAATATTTCGATATAAAATGTTTAAGTCATTGGAGCTCAAGTTTTCTAAGGTGTAAGGACTTAACTTAGAGACAGTCCTTCCGTCCAGGCCATATAGTAAAATCGAAATTATTCTCGTGACAGCCTTCGCCAAATAATTATTTTTTTGGGATTAACCAATAATTAAATTAGAGAATTTAATTAACTAATAATAAAAAATTTCACATTATATTGAACTGTTAACTTTTCAAAAACTCTTTGAATTTGTGGTGAAAAACGTTAGTGTCAAAAATTGATGCTAATTTACTTTTGATATTAATTAATCCCCCACTTAATAGTTCATTTGCCCTCGGGAGCTAGGGGTTAAAATAAAATTTACATCCACAAAATGATCAGGAATTCTTTTAAATAATGTTAACTGCGTTGAAGTAACGATAATATCTAACAAGAAAAATCGAGAGAAAAATTTACCCGTTTTCCTCGTGAAAGATGTCTCGCTTTCAAGAATATGGGAAATGATCTAAGTATAGATAATGAAAGACGCTAGTAAATTCTTAGAATTCACATGCTTGTAGAGAAGGAAATCACGGTAGATTGCTACGGCATACGGCTGATTTCTCGTAGGAGCATTGTATGGAAACACTTTCGGAGAAGATAGATAATCAGAATAGATTTGAACTGGTATTGTACTCCAAAGAATTGCAAGAAATGAAAAGAACTCTTTAGGGAGCCAAGCGAGGATAAAATCCCAAGCTTACTTCCTCATTTATTTCCAAGGAAAACTGTATTGCTATTCACGGAAAGTCATCTTACTTTGGTTTAGAATGCTCATCATCCCAGTTATATAGGATACCGCATTAAATTTGAAAAACTACTATTTTACTCTGAAGGAAGTAGTAACTACAAACGGAAGCGAACTGTAAATATTAAATAAAAAAAGTAGATTTCTAAATTGGCTTTTATCTCAACTTCGGACACTACCTTAAAATTCTAACGGCATTTTTGCTTTTAATACTTTTAGCAGCTTTTTAAACAGATATTCTTTCATCTTTATTTATGATAAAGAAAACTTTGGTTCCTCTGACTGACGGAAATTTTTTGAGTTTGAATCATTGTGAAAAAGTTCATGGCAAATGATCGTTTTTAAGATGATTTTTTATTAAACAGATCATGCGTTTTATAGAGGAGAAAATCGAAAATATTCGTACTACGAAAATCGTCTATTACAACCCTATTAAAAAGTGGCCACGAAGCGAGGCTTTCTATGCTGTTAACAAAGATTTTGTTTAAGAGTTCCTAATAAGATGTTGTACTTTCACTTCAATACAAAATATTTTTATGCGCAAAAGGAATGACGAAATTCAATGCCAAGAAGATGCAATTTTATTTTTCAAGAAGGTAACATACTCCCAAAACAAAAATGAGAATAAAACGATGGAATTATGACAATGGCCGATTTGTGGCGAAACCTGTCATTTAAATATATTCTGCAGGAGGTTTGTAAAGCGTAATTCCTTTCCTAGCATCATCAGTCACGAAATGATATCATGACCGTCGTCATATCCACATTGGTGCAAATTACAATAATAAATCTCAGCTCAGGAATTAAGGTCTTTTGGGATGCATACTTTGCTCTGTTTCATTGCGGTTCATTTTAATAAAGAAATCATCTCGAGTTTCAACTGCGAATTAAATAAAAAAGTTAAGAAAATAAAAATATCCTACGGGTGATGCTAATTATATTTCAGACTTCGCTTGGTAACGAATAACTAACTAATAAAGCCCGTTGATACAATTTCATTTAAAAACAGAACTAATTTCGGTTACACTTGAGTTAATTACTGTAAAACAGGAGTAGAAAAGAGTATAGAAAAAATACTGCTGAAGTACTGAAAAGTCCTAAATGAGTTTAATGGCTCACATATCAATCTGCTTTCGGAACAAAACCTAATTTATATTATCAAGTTAATAGAAACGATTTTATTGAACAACAGGATCAATTCCCATCACATTCCAATTAAATTACAGCGAGACGGACTGGATGTAATGACAGAAAGCGAAAAAAAAGAGTCGCACAGCGCAAACGGGCGGATTTACGGCGGCAGAAAAATGATCGCGGTGCTGTGCCGGTTGTGACGACCACAAGTTGCCCGTTTTTTTCACCATTTCCCGTTAAGTTTGCTCTCGCAAATCGGCGGATGGATATCACCCACGATTAGGCTCGTTTCGTAAAAAGAGAAGAACGGATCCGAGAGATGACACACAGCGTGTCGAACGAGAAGCATCTCGAGTGACAACCGCACGTGCCTCTAAAAAAGCCAATCGCAACCTCCTTTTGAAGGCAATCGATACTCCGACGAAACGCATCCCAGGAAATGAGACATTCCGAACGGATTCGGGAGGAGTTGATCGAGCGTGAGAGATGCTCCTCTTTGCTATTCCACTTATGCGTCGTCAACTGAACTGAAATCGAGTAATGGCACTGTTTATGCATGAGCCCGATATCCAATGCACGGAGAGGCATTTATGGGTCCTATCGCAATCAAGAGTAATAAGGCTCATAACGACAAATGTACGAGGGTGGTCTGAAAAGTTTCTGACCCCAGATTTTTCAGAAATCTTCAGAAAATTTTCAGAAAACATGCCGAGAAATGGTGAAATGTCGGAAACTTTTCAGACCATCCATGTAATTTTATCTGAATGAACAATGACATCAAATAAATTATTGCGTAAATAAATTAAACTTAATGCAAATAAGATAAACGTTTGGGTTGAAACCGACATAATCACGCTATACATGATGTATGTCAACATAGAATTCAGCTCTGCTCCTGATGGGCTGGAATCCGTTCACATTTCAATGTTTATCCTTTAGGACAGCGACAAAGAAAAAGAAGGAAAAGAAAATTTTAACTCTAGCCCTTTTAAGAGATATGAAAACAACTACGGAGGTTAACGACGAAAATTATTTTCGAAGAAACCTAGAGTAGATACAGCAGAAGGCTGTACGACAAGTTATTTTTTGACAGGTCTGTTCCTATATCTTTCACGCATAATTTAGCTTGATAAAATTAGTCTTAAGCCAAGATATAAAGAATGATTAGTACATGAGTTGAGAACAGATTTCACTTACATTTTTAACATAAATTGTAATGCATTGTTGAATCGAATATTTAATCCTACGATTAATAGAGACGGGAAAACAAGCACATTCACCACTCCCTTTTTATTTCATACCGAAAAAAATTAATTCAACAGGGATTTATAAAAGCTATCGAATATACGTTAACTGAATTTACGTACGCCATCCAAAATTCGTTCAGATTTACGTTTTCCGAACGATTCATACACAAATATAATCATATAAAGTAAAATAGAATCAAATGGCGAGGATTTCGGGTAAAATCCAAAGCCATTTCAATTTCTCATTTTCACTTCTCGCGGCGAAATAATCCCATAATAAGAGAAAGAGGATCTATTCGGAGGAGAGGGAAAGAGAACGAAACTCGCCCGCGGTGAATTCCGACGAAAGGTTTCCGACAAAATAAGGCAATAAAGAGCGCCCAAATGCTTAATTCTGAAATTCAAAAGGCACGAAAGAATGGAGAGGAGGGAAACATCCTCTATCTTCGCCCAAAGGATTATTTGGGTGTGAATAAATGCGATAAAGGTTCCAATGTGCCGCAGAATCGCGAAATGACGAATCGCGGAGATAAGAACATAAACCCCATCAGCTGGGAAAGTGGATTACGAGGCACAAATCCAATGAAAAGGAATTTAATCGGAAGCGCACAATGGAAGGGTCAAGAAAGACAAAGAGGATGAACGAATGAATAGGGACGTTGCGGCGTTAGAGGCGAATCAGAGAAGTAAGCGGTATTAACGGACGTTCTTGCTGTCTAAGTTCATAACAAAAACACAGGAGTAAGTATCTCTCGAATCTCTATGAGAGGCGAATAATGGCTTTTTCGTAACGATTCATCCGCACGCAGAGCAGCCATGAGTTCGTTCGTGTGATCAATACGACTCATATGGTAATATACTGAGGCAAAATGCATCTTACGTGAGAATTGCAACGTGTGTTAAGCAGCACAGATGGCATTAAAAAAGTATTTCAGTAAAGTAGCATTAAAGTGTTATATGCATCTTATTAATACCATAGCTTTTACCTTCAACGGGCTGCATTAGCTTCTAGACTGACCTCTAGATTTATACACGTAAAAACCCACCTACTCTGCTGTATATTTAATAAAAATAATAGTTTATCGTAAATTATCAGTTTTTATTCAGAATTCCAGTGTAAGTATAGTGTTTCAAAATGTAGCATATATTTTTCCGTACTATAAACTTTAAAAATATTAGATACCAGAGCGCACGAAAAAAGGTGGAGGTACTTTCGTGACCACCTGACGGCGGGCAGGAGTAAACAGTCTGAAAATGGTTTTATAATTACAAATTTTATGAGCAAAAATATCATAATGTATAACATCGATGGACTTTGGCATCGCGCAAACTTTTGAGAATTATCTTCGAAAACTTTTAAAAGAATGGTATCACAACATCTTTATATCATTTGTAGATGCTTTTTATGTTTTATATCCCCATATTAATTAGTCATATAAGGTCTGTAGTTTAGGACATAATTGTAAATTATATTAATTTATTCTTTTGCCAGAGTTATCGAGATAATTTGATATATCGAATAAAATCTTCAGTGAGCTATCATTTTTCTTCTACATCTACATTGATACCCTGAAAGCCGCCTTTCGGCGTGTGGCGGTGCTTGGTGTTCAAATTCCGATAACAAAAAATATCAAAGGAATTCATGAAATAGTAAACGCTGAAAGCATCTCGAGGCAGCGTCAAAGGATATTATCGGCGGAACACTGCCATGATAGCATTCCTCTCATTTCCGCAAACTCACCTGAGAAGCGCGACAAGCACAGGAAGTGACCTCCGGCATTAAAAGAATTCAATTTATCGAAAAACTTGTCTCACCCAGAACCATGCGTTACGCCCGTTTTTCATGTCTCACAAGGAAACGACACGTACCTGAAAAACAGAAAACGTACAATTATTAAGACGTTAAAAGCAATGGAATGGTTTTATTAGCAGTAGAACTTAATTAGAGTAATTTAATGTAATCTAAAACATAGAATTTGGGATATAAACAGAAATACGTAAAAGCATACAGTTTTCGATCAATAAATCATACGAATTCTGCTGTATGGATATGAAGTTTGGATCCTAAGAAATGATGACATAAAAGATTGAAAGCCATATGCTGGTGTAGAATGGAATTTTGGGCGGTAGGAAAAAGAAGAGTTAGTGCCGTAAAAGGTGGGAGAGAAGAGGGTTTCGATTGGATTATAAAGCAAAGGCAGAAGAAAAGAGCGTTTCAAATATTGATAGGAAAGGGATTGTTATAGAAAGTAATTGAAAGATGCGAAGGTATAAGGCAGAGAAGAAGGCAATTGCAACAGATATTGCATGGTATTAAGGGCGGGATAAGCCATCACGAAATAATGGTTACGGCTTTAAGCGGGATAATATAAGACACATAAACCTAACATAACGAGGAAAATTTGCGATGAGGATGAAAAGTATGACAAACAAAATATATTACGTGAGAAAAACACATTCGGCATGGGGACAGCGAATATAATACACACTAAACATTAGAAGTCGAAAACATTATAGAAAAAGTCGAAAGATGTAATACGGCTCGAAACATTACAATTCTCATTACTGAGGGGACGCTATTAGTAATTTATGTCATCTACGTAAGAGTGATCTATTTAATCTACGGGTCAACGAGCAACGTACAGCAGAGCGTGCTGTTTATCTTGGTGGCATCAAACGCGGTCTGTAATGCAGAGGCGGCGGTGTCCTGGGATTCCCAGTAATTGAAAAGACGCGGAACCGGTTTTTAACCCCGAAAATATCACCGCCGTTGGCACAACACCGCGCCAAATCAGTCCATGCTATTTCATTCCCACCGTTGATCGATCTTCGTAGAGGCAAATCACATTACGTAAACTGAACTTTTACAAATAGTGTAACCAATCGTTTCCTGCCGACGCGATTTCGATCGAGTTTTGTATTCTCTGCAACGTTCTCGAAAAAATGAAACGATTCCATTTCGATCTCTACGTTACACTCTAAAAAGATAAGCAATAATCACTCGCTTGCAGTTTTAAATCGCGAAATACACTCACAGAAACAAAACCATAAATATTTTACTATATCTACTACAACGAAATGCTTTTATCCGAGTTTTGAATATGTAAATCAATTCATGTATCATGGATGCAGTTGCCAATTATTCACTACTACGTAGATGTTGGAGATAAACTAAACGTATGCTGATGATCCTGAAAAGTAACCTGGCGATTTAAAAACAGAAAAGTTGTCTTATGCAGTGAATTATGTATTATGTAGTGAAATATAATTAAGTATTAAGTAGTGTAATATAATTAAGACAGGCGCTATCTTCTCAGATGAATTAGAATTATGTAATTTACCACTTCGAATTAGAGACAAATTTTTCATACGTTAACCACAAATAACACGTTCTTCTAGTATGCCTATATGTGTGTGAAGAAACTTATCAGTTTGTAAAAATTAGTCCGGTTCGTTTAGAAAAGCAAATATTGAAGCAAAATATTGAATCGTTAAATAAAAGCTGAGAGTAAAGTAAGATAAGAATGCTCAACAAATCATAGTAAGACTATTTTCATGCCTTTTAAATTATAATTTATAATAGCTCATGTAATTTCTTGCTGAAAATTTAGTATTTTGATATTTCAGCATACTCTTACATTACATCAAATACGAAATTATCATCATTTCATTTTGTATTCATTTTCATGGATTTTCTATACATAATATTAATGAGAAATCGCTAAGTCAAAAGGTCAATTTAATCATTTGACGGGAAATAGACCTAAATACTTGTAACTACCAGGGATATCTGCGTACCATACTAAATAAGAGAGGAAATATTGCTTCACTCATTAATTAAGGAGAAAATTTGTATTTGTGAGAGTATCGTTTTCCGATAACCCCCACAAGGAAACTTTCACACCCACCACACGTAAATTATAGACTTGACATTCCGCCTTTTCCCAAAATACCTGGGCACGATCGGAACGAAATAATTAGCGAGCAGTGGATGCAACCTCCCAAACTCTCCGAGGACGCGCGGCAATTCGCGAAGGAGCGCAAACTACAGGATGCAACACCTTAATCGTCAGACGCTAAACGGAAACGGTTATCGAGTTAGACGTCTGAGCGAATTCCCATTATTTGCCCACCGATAGCGGAAATTGCCAACCCAAACGAAAAGCAATTTGATTCCAGTTTCGCGACGCAAAATCCGACAGACGGAAACGTTATGAAGAAGTGTAACGAGGGCAAGAATCAGCGGTATCGCTCGCCTGCGTAGAGTCGAAATTTCTCCCGCAACGTCGGACTTACTTAACCTCTCTTTTAGCGGAGTTTTCCACCTTTCCGGCAATGTAAGGCGAGCATAATCGCGGTGTTGGTGGCTCAAAAGGAGACGTTCACAAACGTCTGCATCGGGGTGAAGCAAGCCATCAAAGAGATGAATTGCACAGCGGGATCGGAATCATGGAGGAGGTGCCAAAAAGGAACATCATTAGGGAAGAGGAGACGCCTGGAGAGAGAAGGGCCGGCTGTGGCCACGGTTCAACAATCCTCTGGAATAATGAGACAACTGGGTCGAAGACAAAGGGGAAATTGCGCTTTAATTGCTTACGAGCCAATGAACGCGGTCGTTGAAATTTTTCGCTGTGACGCGGAATTGTTCAACGGCATCCGACGGGATGAAAACGAAAAAATATGGAACGCCCAAAATGCGATTACGGGAGGCTAAAAAAGAATCTACATTTTATAGATATGTAGTTTATTTTTTTAATTTTTTTCCATTCGCTTGCAATGTCGCATGCATTTCCATAGTTCCTCCATACATTGACGAATGGAATTAGCCGGAAAAATGTCGAAAGATGAAAAGTACGATGTAGGCGGAACTAGAACCCGGATCTCTCATTTGCTGGATGGATGCTCTAACTAACTAAACAACCATAACATGATTCTAGTGCCTTTCAAGTGTTGCAGTGAGTTACTGGATGTATATGTAGGCACATGGTGTGCTAGAATATTTTTCATTTATCGTTCTGTAAAGGATATAAGAAAATGTATCAATGGTTTATACTTGTCTCCGTCTTTTCCATGCCTGTGATAATATGAAAGCTACTGAGGTATAAATAAAGATGATAAATAGCACTCATTTAGGCCTGTCCTTATTTAGTGCTACGAAAAGTGCTAATCATAGGATCATTGTGCTGCATGTTCTGACTCACAATGAGTGAGGAAAGCAAAGCAAAAGTAACGCTTCTCATCTATAGTGCGTTCCAGTTTTTCTCGAAGTAATGATGAATTATGTGGAAATGAAACCTACATATTTTTTCAACACTTCAAGAATAGTCTCATTCCAGGTCGTCTCCATATGGTGTTCCTCGACTTGACGAGTAATAGTTTCGATTAATAGTTGACATTAGAGGATGTCAGCATAGGTTTTCCGCCATCAAACTAACTAAGCAAACTATAGCGCACTATAGTCAGTCTATCTATACTATATCTTTAGCTAAGGTAATGGGTGGATTGAGGATCAAACCAAATAGTACTGCAATAGATATTTTACATCCAAAACGTAATTCTTTTCCGCCTACTTCTCAATTTATATTAGTTTAATGGGCGTTTATGAATACCAACGATGAGGCGGTTAAAAGAGAAGACTTCTTAGTTCCGGACTAGCTCGAAATAAAGGCATTACGTATTTATTTGAAAGAAAGATTCGCTCCCTTTAAAAACTTCCATACACCGAAGTTTAGCTTCGAGATTACTTCGCATTTGGAATGAGATGAGACGTCGAACAGGACGAAGAATCTGACTTGAGCGCTTGGTTTGTGTGATACTTCCATAATGCAATAATATAACTTCTTGCCATCGACTTCCGTCGGCAGCGACGTCAACGGAGACTGAAAGAACCTCGTCAATGTCAAACTTTTCCGTACCTACTTTGACGTCAGTCTATCGGATGAGAACAGAGAGAAGAAACTCTTCCTTCTGCTAAGCACATTGTGGCTCCGGAATGAAATATGAGAGTAGATATTTTGATTTTTGAGGGATGATCCATTCTTGCGAGTCGGAGTGGATAAGGAATTTTGCAAGTGATGACGCGCCTGGAAATTTCCGCTAGATGAAATTCTGGGAACCGAAATGCTCTCCATTTGTACAACTCCTCATAAAAGTCGAACCTTTTTCTTGTTTCGACGAGCTGGAGATATTTTCTGCGCTTTCTTTATCGTGTCGCGGTTTCATTTCCTCCGTGGAAACATACACCAATATCTTCGGGACTATCTTCGAATAATTTCCCGCTGCCTCACCAACCGTTATTGATTACTGGGAATACATCAAGTAACAAAATTTTGATTCGTGTTTGACGGTCGTTTCTTCGCGTTTTTATCGCAACATCTCTCCTAAATTATACGAGAGATGGCAGCGAAACAGTGAGAGAGCACCAGTCGAATAATAAAAAATACATTAGCAATCGTTTCGAGGATCATGCAAATCGTGCAGTAGGAGACGCAAAGATGAATTTCAGCTATAATTTTATTCCAGGAAACCGGTTTAAACCCGGAGGAAATATTACGTGAATTAAACGGATACCAAAGAACAAACTGACAAACTGCTGCGGGATCATTTTCTTCAACTCAACCCACTCAGTAAAGAATACTTCGGAATTTTAACTGCAATCCATGAAAAATCACAGTCAGCACGGAAGCGAATCTAGAAACTTGCTAAAGGGAGGGGCGGTACTTGCCATAGGGGGAGCAATTTAAGGCAATTTCCTCGCGAATTCATCCCCAATTAACTTCTAAATTTCCATTTATTAGATAAATGTTCCAGATATTGATCGTTGAAAAACATAATCTGATTGTAATTCAAGCTCCTTCTCAGATCCTGGGTAAACTACAAAGTAATCAAAAATCGCTCCCTATTTCCGCCAATGAGTCAGTATTAGTAAGAACTAATCTCTGGAAAAAAGAAAACCTCGTTGTGGGTGCATAATTGCGCAAATTTGACTGCAAAGGTAGCTGAATCAAAGTTGAGAACGAGTAAATTGTTTTCCCACGTGAATCATCGCCAAAAAAATAGAAGTAAGAATAAACGACTTTCTCAGCTTCCAGGCTTTGGTTCAGTTATTACAAAAGCACACGGGTGAAAGATGTGGAAGGGCCAACGAAGAAGATTAAGCAAGCATTCGAATCACTGAGTTGTTATAAATTGTTTACAATCTTTCAAGATCGGGTATACGGGAACGACTAACATCAAAGTTTATGATTGCAAGGAGATTTACAAAAAAAGAGCTATGTTCTGAACAAGTAAGAGGAGCAAGACTTTGTATGTTTCACAAACTTGCTCAGAATGGCGTTTAAGGAAGTACAGTCATGCCAGATTAACTTGAGCTATGTTCTATTTGTTTTAGGTAAGCCATTTGGAATCAAGAAACTGAATACATTTGAATCGATTCTGATCTATAAAAAGCAATTCGTAATGAATGACTTATAAGTGATTTCAACAAAAGTTTTCTACATATTCGTTGGAAGCTCCAAAACGGCCGGAGAAGTTTACTCACCTACTCAGCCTTTCAGGAATGATATCTACATATTTTTTTTTTTTTAATCTCGAGAAAATCTTATAACTTAAGGAATGCATCTTCCTACTCTACTTAAGGAATGATATCTACACACATCCACAAAAGAAACCCCAATAAATCAAGAAGCGAAAACACTCGGGAATAGAGAGCCTAGAGGGAATCCACTCCGGGAAAACGTCGACGAACTAAAAACGTAAAGCACATGAGGTGCACACATATAATATCGGAAAGCGATGTTTGAGAGTGGATAAATAAGACAAACAGATAGAACGTACTTTCCGAAGGCCGAGGAGACAGGAAGGCGGAAAAAGAGAAAGGGATGAAGAACAACTTCCAGCGGAAAGCACGGCGAAGGCGGAAGAGAGCGAGAAAAAAACCAAGTGGATATCGGATATGGAGATGGGTGGTCTACAGACAGCGAGAGACACGGAAAGGGTGCTCCGGAAGGAGTGGGTAAGGTAGCGAAAAGATTGAAAAAGAAAAAAAAAAAGGGTTTGGCTGAGAACAAGAGTGGTTTTGAGAAGAAGGGGTTGCGAGGATCTCGAAGAAGCGTACTCCGAAACAATCCGGGAATAAGGCACCAAGTGCGTACATGTGTAGTGAGTGACGTGGGTGGGAGATTTGAACGCGTCTCAGAGGTGTTATAAGGGGGAGAGAAAATGGGCGAAATCCTTCACTCTCAGCTTTCCACTCACGACATTTCCCTCTCGTATCCTTTCTCCGCAGCTGAAATCGTGGCTTTTCGCCAAACTCGAGGTATTAGAGTGGGTATTGTAATGCCAATTATCCGCGTCGCTTTAAGAAGGCAGACAATGAGCAGGCGAGAGACTCTTGGAGTACGCTTCGCTTTAAAACGTTCTGAGTGGACGGTTTGAGCTCAATCGAAAAATTCAGGGGCTCGCTGGGAAAAAAGCTCGCGTTCCCTAACGGTTTGATACCTGATTTCCCGCTCATTTTCCCGGCTATAAAACGTGATTCCGGCTGAATAAACGTTCTTTTTTAAACGTGCCACTCCCTGTGCGTAACTCGCCGGATAGCTTCGTTGAATTCCTCTCCACAGCGGAATCGGAACGCAAATTTTAGTGGCGAATTTAATAAAATGCCGCGTTAAATTACAATTTAATAGCTTAAAAATGCTAAAATTTATGAAAACGAAACCTCTATATCTATACTGTATGCCGGAATTATGTGGTAGAGATCCAAAATGAGATGGGATGATTAAGCGCTCCTGTTATTCAAAACGAATGTCAAAAATGCAGAACTTGAGAGTTAGGGGAGAGAGAAATAAATATATAATGGAGGTGACAGAAGAATTGGCCAGAAAATTTATTAAATTTAATTTCATTACGAGCAATTATTTGTTGGTTAAGAGGGTGCCATTGAATTTTAGCGATTTCCGGCTGTAGACTGTGATATTTTATCTAATATAACGGTGATAATTATTAATAATAAAGTGCATTGGAGATTAATTGGATAATTATAGTCATTGATTTCATCATCATGGTCAGTGCATGACAACTCACAATCTGACATAGAATTTTGTCATTTAACATAAAAAGTTTTCATTAAACATTTTTTCATCAATCATTCAATTCATCATCAGCCATTTATAAGATATTAATAACTGCAGAGTAAAAATTTTAAAATAGATAAAGGATATAACGGAGAAAATAAAGAAACGAACTAAACATGTTAGTTTTAGACGCTTAGGAAGAAAAATAAAAGGATATTCTATGTGGATGGAAAAGGTTAGGATACCGAAATCGCAATGAAATGATACAACAAAATGAAAAACGTCGGTGAAGAATGAATGAATGATTAAATGATAAAGTGAAACGAAAACGTCGTTTACAGGCGTAAACCGCAAAAAAATCAAAGACGAACCAACACTATTAAGAGATGAAAAGAAGACAGACTAATTTACATCGGGATCGTTTTCAAAGCGCGAGGATTTCAGCGATTGATCGATACGTACAAACGTTAATAAGCTTCAGCATCAGATTGTACTCGCGTCACAAAAGAATTTCCATAGTCAGAGCAGCGCAGGATAATAACCCTCCCCAGACGACAGCACCTTGGCTCTGAAAACACCCTCCTAACGTACCAAACACAGAAACAATGCATCCCGAAGAGGGAAGAGTCTTATCTTTCATAAACTTTCCCTCCATTACGTCCCCACACGACTTCAAAAGTCGCCCAACAACTTAATTGCAACCGCTGTAATGGAAGATCCTCATCGCGCAGACATCCACGGGGATCTCGCGCTTTTATTCAAGAGGCATCTTCCCGAAAGGAGTCTCCGTGGAATCGAAGAAGAAAAGACCGTAGAGCGGAGGCACCTTTTTCTTTTACGGCGGCAGATGAAGAAGGAAAGGCATTAAAGCGAAGTATCCTGCACGAAAGAATTCCCCCGAGACCGAATTCGGAAAATAAAACAGCTGCGAAGCGAAAAAGCGCTGACCGCGGCGGAGAGAGAGGAACGCAAATGGAGTTAAAATAAGGAGCGCGATAAGGGGAAGGAGGTGGCGGAGGGAGATAAGGACGGAGACTTTCCTCTCCCCGACCGTATCTGCCCCAGCACACCCCACAGGCGTGTACATCTCCCCCATTGGGGGGGCGAGTGGGGGGGGCAATGAGTCCCTTCCCCTGACATCGCCATAATATACGAAGGCGCACTCTTGCAAACTGCGACCCCTGCACTTCAAAACCGCTCTCTACTCCCATTAGAGGTCCTCAAATCTGCATTATTCACGGGACCGCGGGGGATAATTTACCGTACTCGTGAATCCGGAGAAAGGAATGGGAGAGAGCGAAACTAGTCTAGGAGGGAAAGAGGAGTGATAGCCTAGGATGCGGGGTTAAACATAGAAGATTTTACTAGGGGCAAAATTGAAATTAACGAGTCCCGAATGGGAACGGGAGGGAGGGGTTTGGGGGAGGGAAAAAAAGGGTGAGACGGCTTTAAGAGGGAAATTAAGACTTTCACAGTCACTTCTTACATCCATCTCGCGGAAAAAGCGAGGAAAAAGTGCTTAAAGGTACTTACGCGAGTGCAAAATAACTGCGGTCGCATGAATTCCAGGGGGGGAAATCTCCTAAAAAACGACTACCGAGATGCGATGGGGTGAGGAAAAAATTGCTTAAAGCCTCCAGATATTCGCAGCTGAAAAAAGGGGAGAGATAAAGAGTACAAAAAAAGGGGAGGGAATGAGGAAAAGAAGGAGGAAAAACTGAGAGAAAAAGGTGAGGAAAGGAGGAAAGGAAACACCCTGAAGGGCGGCGAAAAGGAGACTAATGAGAAGGTAGGGAAAGAAAATAAGAGATAGAAGTGAAGACGACGGGTGGAAGAACAAATCCGAAACGAAGAAACGGCAAAATGGTGATTCCAGCTCGAACGATTACATCCGAAAAATAATACGTCGCGGATGCATCTGGGACGAAGCAACCCACGAATTTACATAAGGCTAAAAAATACCGATAACCGAGATTTGTGGTATAATTATGCAAAAAAGGACGCGATGAAAGATGGAGGAAACACGGAGGAAGGAAGGCAGTGAATGAATGTAGCATGTCTGAGTGGGGGTCGCAGGGTACAAAAAAAGGGGACTCGAACCCACCCTCTCCCATCGTGAAAAATGGTATGTGAATGGGCGGAGTGGAAATTGTTTCTGCATGGAATGCTGGGAATTTAAGAACATGGAATCATCATCGCGCATGCCGGATTCGCAAGTGGCGAGGGACAGTGGGCATAAAGGAATGTGCCTCCGAGGCATTTGAGCAGAAAATATATCGTTAAAAGAATCATTCTCCTCGGGGATGAACGCAGCGGGTTAATCATTCCAGCTCTTATTTCCGATCCGATCTCCTGAAAACTCGGAATATTATCGCGATGGATAAAAACGTAAATACCATTAAGACACTTATATCTCGGCACAGGAAGAGACTCCGAATTAATTCCACACACTACGAGCCACGGACTTCCTACGTGTATGCTTATATATTTTTGAGGTTGGAATTTTTCAGGTAAAGGATTTCGACATAAAACATCCGAAGTATGAGATCCTTCGTCCAAATTTTTATCCTCGTGCATGCGCTACACATAAAATTCCGGCGAGAATTAATCAAAAAGAACCTGTTTACTGCGAGATTTATCTATGACATTTGAAGATACGTGTAAGTATTGTTTAGAGGCACAGGTGTGCCTCGCAGGCTTAAAGATAGACGCAAAAACGTTTATAGCTAGAGAGATTAAGCTGTGGCATAGATGCATTGCATGCCGCGGTAAAAAAACGGAATACAAAAAAGGGAAAGAATGGAAGTATAAGGTTTTAAATTATAACAATGGGAGAGACAAATCCTAACCCTTTACTACCACTTATTACTTTAAAGTGAAATACCTCATATAAACCATTTTCTTTTAAAATAGCTAACTTTCTTACGTACATACGTTGAGGGTTACGAAACCACATTAATGCTCCCTTATTGTCCTTCAATTACTAATTTTAACAACATTTAATATGTTTACCAATGCACTATATCATATACCCTCTCTGGAATAACAAAATAGGGTTATAAAGGTTTATCTATTTAGCTAACTTAAAACAAAAGCGGTTAAAGGAAAGAGGGGCAGGAAAAGGTTTGTTCAGCCGTTTATTCAAAATAATATCGGAATTTTCTTCCGTAGATTTCTGCTCGCTCTCCTACGCAGTTTGTTTTATGGCGAAAAACCTACTCCGAAATATTCCTCCAACTTTGGAGCTGTTATTTCCTCTTAACTCTTGACTAACTCGATCTCAATACATAAAAAAATCGCCATGTAGCATATGGTAATCAAGGTAAATATAGCGATACCGTTTTCCATACTAGATTCAAACAAAAATTTTCTCGGGGAAATTTATTTATGCAAAATCTCAGAAAAAAAGAGTTTCCGGGGTTTCAGCTCCATCATCAGGAAAAAGAGGAAAACAAAAAATAATACGGCACAAAAAGTTAAGGTACCAGAAAATGATGAACTGGAAAGGTCAGGGAATAGGAGTCTTGTTGGGAGAAAATTTCATCAGGAATAATACTTTGAACAGAATGGTGGTGGCTTTAAAAACCTACGACGCACCCACTTTTTTATTCAAAAAGGTTGCAAACAAATAAATTCGTTAGCTTCACTCCACAGTGATGGAATACCGATATATTAAGGCCTCCATCGTAAATTTCCTTCTCCGCTACCTCTTAAGAGAAACCTTCCATCAAAATTAACGTAGTTTCGGAGAACCGGAAGATGGAAATTAAATTTGTGCCGCCCGCAGACATATTTTCGCCTCGTATAAGAATACGTCTCCCTATAGGTAAACATCGGCCATGCCCTGATATAAATTCATTACGGAACTGAACGAAGGGAGGAAAACGACCCGTGATGAATAAAACAAGCAAGGAGGAGGTCATTGAGGAACGGCGACGGATCGGGGTTGAAAAATTCCGTAAAAAAATTATAACGAAAATATAACCACCCCAAATTAAGTCGAACCCACCGGTATAGCATTGAGGACCCGCGAATGCCACGGGAAATGTCCATAACGTTATTCTCGGTAGCATAAACACTCTGCGTGTTAATTGCGTACCTGTTTCGCCCCAACACATTTCGCTTTGATGAGTGTTTGTCTTGCATTCGGTACGAATGGCTTCGGGGAGGCAGAGATCGAAAAAGCCGAAGGCAATTCCCGAACTTGATGAATAATTCAACGGAGTGAGTGGCCATCGATAACACTATCCTCGCGGTCCTTATTTGCCCACGTGTTGCCTCAATTAACACGATTACGGAGAGACCTTCCCTCCCACGATGTCTACCTTACGCACTCTGAGACACGCACTAAAGGACGGTCACCCGAATGCCTAAGCATATTTAACGATTGCCGAATTCAGAGGGGTCATAAATAGCGCGTAATTGCCGCGCAAACTTTATGGCCATGAGGTTGAACTACATACGGTAAAACCTGGTCAAGACACTTTGCAAGGGAGCGAGCGAAAACGGTTTTAACCAGGACATGATAACTTTTAATTCTTGCCCGTTGGAAACCAAAAGTGAAGGGTCATCTGTTACTAAAATTGTTAGATTAGTGATTAAAACGAAAATGAATCTTCTTTAGTTTACCTTTTGCTAGGGCCGAAGACGGGGTATCTAAAGAGTCCGGGAACTATTATTGGTTGCCTTCTCGTCACATTTTTTTAAGAATGCTTCTTCTTTTGTTATTTAATTTTGGGCAATCTTTCACTCTAAACTTCAGCATTTTTACCAGATAGACGATTCGGGAAAGACAATAAATTTTTAACAGATGTGATGTGAGACCGTCACAGAGCTCGATCTCTCCATGACTACGCTCAACAGGGAAGTAAAATGATAAGATATAGCACAATAATAACCAGAGAGTTACGACCGGTCCCTTTTATCTATGAAGTTAAATAAATACCTGTAACATCAGAGCAGTGCTTCGCGACCTTTATGGCCTTGCGAACCATTTATTATGTACAGACTCTCGAGTTCAATTTGGTCAGTATTTTCATACTAGTAGCATTAATATTTGCTTCCATATTTTACTTTTGTAATCGAATTGAATCTTAACTCAAGCGATATGCTCAACTCAAGTGCACGAATACCAATTTTATTGTAAAATTTCAATAAATTAAATGAAATTACCACTATTCAACTGTAGAACCCCGGAATGTAGCTTGCGTATACCCGTAGGTTAACGGACTAATGGTTGAAAATCACAGCTAAGTGATATAATGAAGCAAATTTTTATAACGAATCGCCAGCAACTACTAACCCTTGGGGGATTTGAAATTTGCACAAAGTTTTCGCAGATGTTAATCTTAAAAGTAGAAAAATAATAACTGAAATAGAAATCTAAGCGAATTTAAGTATACAAGAACGAAAACTAAGATAATTTAGCATAAGTTTGCTCAATTCAGTAAAGACAAAGAATACAGACCACAGTGGAAATCCTCCACTTAACTCCTACCTTCGCACAACCGCTGTTATTAAGAGAAGAAAAGCAGAGAAACTTAGACACTTCTTAGACAAGCAGACAAAATATTGCTCATGAAAAGATTTCCCAAATTCTCGAAAGGAACGTTTAAACTTTGCATAATAATCGCAAAGACTGTCAAGAGTAAACGAAGAAATTAGAGAAAAAAATCGATAATTGCCTTCGAAAGCGCCTGTTAAAGAGGAAATTTCATTCTCGGAAGCATCTGCAACAAAGCATGAGGTAAGTAACCCACGTAATGGCCGCGTGACGATCTCATGAAACAGAAGATCCGTTAAAGCAGTGCTAATCAACGTTTCCAAGGATTCCGGCAAATATTCCTTGTACTAATGAACAAAAACACTTCAGGTGCCCGTCAAAAAAGGAATTGCTAAGGGAAACGTTAATGCTTTTTGGGTGTGTTCCAAAAGCTGGATAACTTAAGGAGAAAATGTGGAAGTCATTCTCTTTCCTTAATGTACGGAGGGAATAATTTACTGGTGGTTTTACTTTCGTGTACATCGAGTAAACAGTCACGTAACACGAACTGGAAGACCAGCGCTAAATGTGAGGCATTTGCATAAAATATGCTCGAATCTCCATTTTTGAGAGTAGACTCCAAAATAAAACAAAAGAAAATTTTAGCCGATTGTTACTGAGTTATGATTAGGCTCTTTCTCATTTTCTTTCTATCTCTCTCATTTTCGTAGACCAGGAATTAGCGAAACCATCATCGTGACTGATTCAAGAAAGCAAACTCAAGCAGCTAAGAAGAAATTAATCGAACAAAAATAACTTATGCCTCTAATCATCCGAATCTTACATCACTTCTGACTTTTTTCTAACCCTGAAATCATAATTTGGGCTTTCTACGATGTTGAATTGGGTGTATTTATAAGGAAAGAATGAAAATTAGTTCGTAGATTTTGGCTATTCTTTTTTTTTATATTTCGATCCTAATCATAACAAGGGCACATGAACCTACCGAAAGGTAGAACACTTTATATATATAAAATTATAACAAATCAGCCTTGATAATTCTGAGCGGGAATTTTATTTAATCACATTCAAAGTTCAAAGAAAAACTAACAGTAAATTTTCCGGGAAAGGAAAGAGCTTTCTCTTTCAAATTTCTGAGAATATAACTGCATTTAGTAGTGAACAGATATACTTCTTTTAAGTAAATTTCAACTTAAACATGCATTTCGACCATACGAAGAGCTATCTTGTAAGTCATTAAACAACTATATCACAGGATGTACACAGAATCTCTTTACAATTTCAAGATTTTATTTCAAAAGACAAATCAATGGTAAAACAGTAAATAAGGTAACGACATTAGGATCAGAAATTGAAGTTTTTTGTTTGAGACTACAAATTTAGAAAACGGCTGATTACACAGGACTATTTTGACATATCTCATCATTTTTCATTTCTGTATTTGTTGAAACAGTAAAGTAACTTGGAGAACACCCTGTATTTTAATGATTTTAACAAAGAACGAAAATATCTTACTTTATTTAAACTTCGGTGTGCAATTACTGAAACAACACTTGCTTAAAAACGACAATGCGCCAGTGATATTTGGAAATTTTAATGGTTGCGATTCAAACGAAGAATAATGGATTAAATGACTTTTTAGAAATCCTTGATGTCCTGCAATGGCAATCAATTAAAATGACACAGAAATAGTTTTTTGATTGAAGATGTACGACCCACATTAACTTAAAGCGACTAATAAACATATTTCCCCGCATATCATAAGCACTCCATTAGCGCGATTAAGTATTCAATCCCTCAGCAGGCACTCGGTTACGTGCCCATCCGCAGGACATTCCCCGCTCCCAAGCGAGCCGTAAAAAAATATAAATTCCAGGATCGATGCGAAATAAACGGCTGGGTGTACTTGGCGAGATAAGGAGATATGGGCAAGTAAGCGGTTTTCCCTAACGACCGTGACGCAACACGGGATAAGAGGATCTGGGAAAGAAAGCACGCGTGGGAGGACGACCGCCGCATATAATGCGTCCGGAAACGGCATCTAGGCCCGTAATCTTTTTGCCTATTTTCCAAGCAGATTACCGGGAGAAATATAAGGGTAAATATCGTGCATCACGTGCTCGGCGGCGCGGAAGACTCGATGGTTTGGGAAGTTGTGTATATTGGGGACGGAGAGGAATTCCGGATTGCATGTTGGAGGGACGGGGACATCTCTCTTCATTACCATTCTCTCCAAAAGCTTTCATTTTTCCCCTCCGAACTCGCCTCCCTTATTTGCACACGGCATCGGCTTACATCGTTTTCGGGGGGGCGGAGGCATTCTAAGGAGTGGACGAGGGTGGAGGAATTGAAGGGGTGCGGAGAAAGACAGAGAGGAATATATGAGATCAGAGAAAAGGGAGATGGGAGGATGAAGAGGGTGGAAGAGAGATGCTCAAACGGAATGGGTAAGGAGGGCATCGAAAAATGGTACGATACGACACTCCTCCCCAACCTTTTTTCCTCTCGAGGTACGATTACGTATTAATTCAAACTTCGCCTGACTCCATTCAGCACCTTCGCTTGTTACAATGGGGATTCAAATCGATAAAAAAACATGCGCATAAAAGGTGGGTTTCAAAAGGAAACGATTCGTATGAGCACGATGAAAAACCAATCAAACAAGCAATAGAGCGATAATTATCCCTCTCATATAAGGGAATACATGATTATAAGAAATAAATGGATGTCATTCCATACACTTAGAGTTTACTAACGGTACACTGATTAGAAGGCGATGAGATGTGGTAGAATTAAGCTAAAAGCTAACGGTTTGCTGATTCACTGTATATGCCAGTGTGTAGACTGGGAATCATTCGCAGCAAAATAATGCTGTACAACTGGAGTAAGTAACTGTCCTAAGCGAACTACTGATAGATTGTGTAGTGTTTTCGGTAGGTTTTTCCCTCAAATATACTGTAACTTAGAATCATTATTTAAGTTGACCACTGGAAACCAGGACCTAAAAAATTATGGGCCTCATATTTTTATCATGAAATGTACATATTTACACCTGTCGTATTTAAAATAAGTAGAATAAAAATTACGAATTTAATTTCTATCTCTAATTTAAAAGTAATGTTGATGTTTATCTTGCTCATATGGGCCTGTCTTCAATTATGAACTGAATTTTTTTCTTGGTGTTCATAAAGGATTGACATTGGATACTAATTCTAAATATTCTCACACATGGGCATATCACAAGGTCAAGCAGAGAGATCTCCTGACTTTTGGAGAAGCGGGTCTTGTAAATGCAAGTTGTGCATTGGTAGGCCCAATCTATGAGAAAATTCATTTAGTATTCAGCAAGTTGTTTATATCATGCTTAAAAGTGGAGAAAGTAAAGTAGATATCGTATGCAGTAAAACAAAAAAATATGAGACAAACAAACATGATCTAATTAGGATTTAACCGTCAGTCATGATACTGTCAAGAGTATATCCACTCTGCGGGGGCTGGATAAAAACCTATTACTGGCCCGGCCCGCAGGCTCCATTTAAGAAGCCCTACTTTTGTATAAAAGTACCCTCCATGTGCAAACTTTTTTGGTAGCTTTTCCAAACTAGACGTAAGCAGAGGCGACCGTAATAAAGTGGACTTCATGAATCATTTTGCCTAACGATTAACGAGAAATACAATTTAAACCTCAATGACTGGGGGGTAAAAAAATTAAAAGGGTTCCCAGTTAGCAAAGTGGGCATCGCGTTCAGCTTTTGTGAAAGCGGTCCTGGGATCGATTCCAGGTGGGAGCACACGCGCAAAACTACACCCGCTGTCGGAGTACTACTCATAATACTACCACGAGTATTAATTAAAACATTGAGGGTATACGTTTGATTTAATATCAGCCATTATGAATAGAAATTTTTTAAATTATTATTTTTCCTTTAATGATTAACTGAATAACTGTCAAAGAATTTAACGGTTCGGTAGCTGCTGGTACAGAGTCATATCAAAAGGGCTAAAGTTCTCGAAATCCGTTGATAACTATTTTCATGAAACACAAATACAGTCGCTAATTTTGCTAATTTAATTGGTTACTGAATGAGAACTACTACTACTTTTATTAAAATAAATACACCGTTACAACATTGTTACACATCGGACTGAGCCGGATGAAATTAATTACAGAAATGAAGCATTCATTTTCTGCTTCACAGACCATTAACATCCCATAAATATTCTTTGGGTGAAATACATGTACCGAATAATACCAGCGGGGATGATATACATGCATAATTGGAACTGTAAACATATAGAATGAATTAATGAAGGCGGAAAATTAACATAAATTAGCAGAGTGCGTGATCATAAATAATTGTTAAAACGACAATTAACAAACTAAAAGTACACGGCACGAGAGTATTAAGTTGTTTTTCATGCGGTGTGGAAATGAAAACGACCACAAGGAAAGAGAAATTAACAGAACATAGACATCAAAGAATGGACAGTCACCCCCATGAATAATGGTAAAAAAATCCTTAAGTGGTTCAAAAATAAGAAAGGTGGATTTTGTCATTTACTTATACACCGAAATATTTCACATATGCAGACCTTATAGGAGAATGAGTAACTACGCCATATACCTTTAGCGAAATTTGAAACTCAAAGGTGATTAATAAAGAATTCATCTCTTTACAGGAATGGATTCTCCGTATGATTTTAAAGTTGCATTTTCACTTATGGTTTCAATGTTTCTAGAAGTAAGAAAGTTTAAATTTATTTATACAACATCTAAGCTTTTCGTATTTTAATTAAGCACTTACTGTTCAAAGTCATCTACCCACAAAGTTCCTGTTGTTCCTTTATATAAGTCCAAATGTTGATCCCGAGAAAATATTAGTTTATTTCCCTCATTAAATTTTTATAAACTGTAGAATATCGCAAACAAGATACAAACCGCATATAGCAAATATCCGCGAAAAAATTATTTCTTTGATAATGTCCACAATGTATACGTACTATTATAATTATTTTCATCTAGAAAGGCCCACGTAATATAGTAAACAATTTGAAATTCGCCTGAAATATTAAAAATTATCGGCCAAAAGCGGCCGCTTTAAAGGCGCAAAAATTGCCGTATTATTTCGCTTGCCGCACTATTTCGCCTCACTTTGGATACTCTCTAGACATATAGAGGAAGTAAAACAAGATTCCCAACGAATTCAACCAAAAGAGTGGAAGATAAAAGAGCGGAGAAGCGAAAGGGGAGAGAGCGAAATCGGACGGATGACGGGGAAAAGAGAGAGAGAGGAGAAAAACAAGTGCTGAAAGGAAGAGGAGCTGACCGGGGCTCTCTTTCGATCACGGGAAATTGGAATCTGCGGTGTATTAGAGACCCAAATTCGGAGAACAAACACTCCGAGAATATTACGGTTTTTGTTCCCGAGGTAAATCTCCGCTCCATATTCTGATCAAATATGTGGAATACTTATTCTGGAGCATGAATCTGGGCTGGGGAATTAAAAGTTTCGGAGAAAAAAAAATTAATTTCTCCTCCAAATAATCCCCAAAATACAACGGCAGCCGTTACCGCGGGGGAGGATCTTCCCAACCTCTTCATTCCTGTTATCTTTCGATACAGATGGAGTGCGGAAAACGTTTTAATAAACACATCGACGAGCTTACTAATTAAAATGAGCCGACGCTTCGAAAATTAATTTCATCTCGTTGGCGGAACAATCCATCGACGGGAAAACTCGCGCGGTGTGCGTAAAAACGACCGCGTTGGCCGGGATGTCGTCCGTGTCACGTTGGAAAAATCCATCCTTGCCCCCCACTCCTCCGCATCCAATTAAACCAGAATAATTAAATTAACCTGGCAACGTGATGCGCTTGGCGATGCGAGCTTGTCCTGCTGCGAAGAAAAGGTAGCGGAGCACTCGCGGAATTCCCCATTCGTTCCGATGGGCTTTCAAAAATAAATTTCGCGTCATCTCTCGCGCATTGTACTCCTATATAATAAAGGATGACGGATTTGAGGCATTCGTGTGATTGGCTCTCCCGTTACGTGATAGTCCCAAGTCCTGCACCGGACCAGCATCTCGTTAATTTAACAGCTAGGGGGATGCTAATCCGCGTGCAAAAATTTTAGGCGCGACAACGAATACAGTACTCACCACGGCTACCCTATTTACAAGCGAGAAAATATGTTTGTACTCCACGCGGATTTTTAAATATTACATCCCGGCTTGATTCAATGTTGGGTTTCACGTAGCCCGACGCTGAAAGAGACTTTAATTACACGGAGTGTTTTTAAATCAAGGCAAAACTGTATTTCATGCGGACTCAACGAAAAATGAATGACGTGGAGTCCTATGAACATACAGGTAGTCGTCGATTTTCAGCCTATGCGACTAACGATCAGTAGCTGCGGAACGACGGCAGTTATTAATCATAATACACATACTTGAGATGGACGAAAGTCATTGTTCGTACCGGTTGAACGTTGAGTTTTCACAGTTGGTTGTGCCTATCTTTACTTTTAAAGTACATTTTCGGAAGTTACATCACGAGTTCATCTGCTATAAGTAGCATTACTTTCGAGAACAACCAAACTTGGTCGTAAGTCGAACAGTCAGAATAAAGAAATAAAGAAGACAAAAAGAAAATTCAAGATTGCTACCTTGAGGAATGAAAGGGGTCAAAGAAACTCCCAGAAGTCACCACGAATAATTAACTTATGCAGTATGAGTCAAACGGCAACGAATCATTAAAAAAGTGTGCCATATAATTGAAGCAACGAATTATTATTAAGGGATCGAAAAAATTTATCGCCGAAAAATGATCGATTACAGCTAATTTTAACAATTCATTCGTTAAATTAAAACATTGTCATTTTTAACTTAAAATCCCTATGGATTACACTAGTGAAGGCCCAATTTTCACCTCCAGTGGTCCGCAGTTGCTTTTATGAAAACGTGGGCCGTATTTATTAATAGTAGTAGTAATCTTTTAAGTCCTTCAATGCTGAGGTCATTTCGTACATTGGGACTAAACCGAAAATCGAACTCGGAATCGCTAACATCAAAGGCAAACAGGCTTCCTTCCCTATGCCTACCAAAATCCTTAGCCCCATTGTTTCATTTCTATGACGCTGAAATTGATCTCTGATTAATTTTATAGGGGATATTCTACTCAAAGTTGCTGAAACCTTTACGCTTATCCTTTGGTCGTATGGAGGAAGAAACCAAGTTCTCAATCCCGCCCGTATAAAGACGTTATTTATTGCTCTAAATTCGATTATATATCATCAAAGAGCGATAAAGCCAATAAATACGCCATTCCTGCAGTAGGCAATTCTTTGTACGGATCTCATTCGTTTATCTGAAAGACAGACCTAGCCATCAGAGGACATCTCCTCCCCCACATAGATCCACCCATGCCCTCAATAGCTACAGCAGACGACCCTCCCATTCCAAAAACAAAACTACCAAAACAGCTAAAAGCGCGATCAAAAAGCAGTCACTGGTTCCGAAACCATTAGTTTTTATCTGACCTAGACAAGGAGGATGGCGTTCTGAATGTCTCCTCTCCCCTTGAATACCCCTTTCAGTACAGATCGCCTTCCGAACGTAATCTCTACGAATAGATGTCGTCGCGGCACCAACTGATAACACTGCGGGCAACTAAAAGGACGAGCCGTGGGAAGAGACCGAATGGGTCGTCGAAGGTCACTATCCTCAGCCCAACATCCCAAGGGATTGATGCGCTTGATAGCATCAGTTAAGAAGGGCACCGCAATCGATGAAGTGTTAATATTTTAAAAGCAATACCGATGAGGCGTTAAAATCTCTCACGGCATACTCTGTCAGTGCTGGTGAAACAAAGAATGTTTATTTTTCTTAATTCTGCCCATTGAAATTATGCAAGAATTAGTCACCCACGGAATATATTAACGGAGATTTGGGCGGAATGGTGACTAGGATGGATACGGTTACATTGAACCCCACCTAGTTTCCTTGGTGACAAAGTAGACGGAAATAATATTATGATTATTAAAGGAATGAATCATTATCGCGCATATTTTTCAAATTAAATCAAATTAAATCAATTAAATTTTTTAAGATAAACAGATATTATTTCTATTCCAAAGATGACTATAGCAAATACAAAATAAGGTTTACGATTAAATTACATACAACTGATGATATGGGAAGGACATATAGTAAAAAAATGTAAAATTTACCAAATGCAATTAAAATATTTCAACAATTTTGGGGAATTTTGATGAAACAGGACTCGAGCTTTTCTCGTTGACTATTTCACACTGCCATCAATCACCGACTAACATTCCTGCATATTATGACCAATCTCCTTTTTTCCTTTCACTTCTAAACTATTCAATTTCAAACACGCTTCGATTTCTCCAACGAATGGTTTCTAATAGCCCAAATATCAGAAAGCAATGTTCCAAAGTATAGGACTCCTACTGGGTATCCAATATGAATAGTGTCAGACACAGAAAGGCTGCTGGAGAAGGAAAGAATTTCGAGGAATTCAGCAGGATAGAAAACGTGTGGAGTGGGAGGCGATTAGAAGTGGGAGACCTTCTGGAAGGAATCGACGAACAGAGGGAAAATAAATAACTCTGGAGAAACAAAAAAGGGGACATAAATCATATCTGTAGAACATAAATGATTATGTCATCGGTTATGGCCACGCAATGCATCTCACGAGACAGCTTACGGACGCAAACAGAGAAGATGCCTTGCGGGAGATAGTCCATTCCTCATGAATGGCACAAGACAAAGTAGAAAATGATGGAAGGAAGGTACTCTAGGACCGCTTATATCTAGAGGCACCATTCGCAGAGATATATTTTCAAAATTTCGAACGTACTTATAATCACAATAGACAGCAAATACCAAAATTGTAACTATTTACTATTTTTAATTGTAACTATTACCTTTCTTAAGAAATATTTACGACTTAATATCTTTACTAAGAGATACTGGGCGTTTGAATTCAAGAAGGTGAGACAATAACCTTTAAAACTAATCAGGAGATATTCTCTACACTTATAAGTCACTTATATACTAACCAAAGACGAAGTAATTATCTTCGCAGTGATAGGTTAAAATTTTAGAGGTGGGATTAAATGAAAATAAACACAAACCTATTGTTGAAAAAAATACAAATTCGGAATAAAACAAATTTAAGCGAAGAATGGTTCACCTGATATTCGATACGTGGGGATGTATCGAGTAGAAGTACAATTGAATACCCTATGATGTTCACAGGATATGTGTACATGACTATGCGTATAAATTAATACATAAACATGTTTCTTACAAGAATCAAAGAAATTTAACTAAAAATGAAATATATACACCAATGCAAATGAATTTATTAATTCAACGGAATTTACCCATTTTGTTACAAACTGAAGAATACATATCAAATCAGTAAATCATATCGAATACCACAAATAATAAGACTTAAATGTATAATATATCACAAATAGTAAGATATAAATACATAAAATCCCAAATTTGTAATAAAAATATAAAAAATCTTATATATTAAAAACGTAACGGTGTCTGTCTGTCTGTCTGTCTGTCTACAAAAAGCGTTTTTCTCGCCAATGCCAAGAGCTAGAGCGATGCTGAAACGTGCATTCGATGTAGACTGCTGCACCCTACAATGTGGCAAAATTTTCTTTTACCTAAACGGCCCCAGTTCGTACCCAGAGAAGAAAAACCGTTCTCATAAGAAATGCACGTAAACCTCACTTTTATCGGTTGCAGGCCACATTTCTTTTGCAAATTTAAATTAGAAACAATAGGCTTACGACATCGAGATAAGCACCAAAAGATAGAGAAATGAATAGAGATTCTAATTTTGGTCGTGAAATATCGTTATCGAGTCGAAATGGCGAGAATTCGGTTAAAATAGACGGAAATTTCGTGAAATTTTGAGGCTATAAACAACGAGTCCCCTTGACGACGAATGCGATTGTTGAAACCGAGGTATTGCGTTTTCCCATAAGAAAAACCGTTCTCATAAGAAATGCACGTAAACCTTACTTTTATCGGTTGCAGGCTACGTTTCTTTTGCAAATTTAAATTAGAAACAATAGGCTTACGACATCGAGATAAGCACCAAAAGATAGAGAAATGAATAGAGATTCTAATTTTGGTCGTGAAATATCGTTATCGAGTCGAAATGGTGAGAATTCGGTTAAAATAAACGGAAATTTCGTTAAATTTTGAGGCTGTAAACAACGAGTCCCCTTGACGACGGATACGATTGTTGAAACCGAGGTATTGCGTTTTTCCATAAGAATACACTATGATTGATATTCCCATATGAAAGTAATGATTATAAATGAATGATAGTACATGCTCATAGCCCAGATGTCTGGCATAGACCAAACAACTGCACCCAGAGGGTGCATGCACGCGGCTAGTCTATATATATTAAAAACGTAACGGTGTCTGTCTGTCTGTCTGTCTACAAAAAGCGTTTTTCTCGCCAACGCCAAGAGCTAGAGCGATGCTGAAACGTGCATTCGATGTAGACTGCTGCACCCTACAATGTGGCAGAATTTTCTTTTACCTGAACGGCCCCAGTTCGAACCCAGAGAAGAAAAACCGTTCTCATAAGAAATGCACGTAAACCTCACTTTTATCGGTTGCAGGCTACGTTTCTTTTGCAAATTTATATTAGAAACAATAGGCTTACGAAATCGCGATAAGCACCAAAAGAAAGAGAAATGAATAAAGATTCTTATTTTGGTCGTGAAATATCGTTATTGGGTCGAAATGGCGAGAATTCGGTTAAAATAAACGGAAATTTCGTGAAATTTTGAGGTTGTAAACAACAAATCCCCTTGACGACCGAAAGGATTGTTGAAACCGAGGTATTGCCTTTTTCCATAAGAATACACTATGATTGATATGCCCATATGAAAGTAATGATTAAAAATGACTGATAGTACATGTTCATAGTCCAGATGTCTGGTCCAGACCAAACAACTGCACCCAGAGGGTGCATGCACGCTGCTAGTAGATAAATATTAAAATAATACCGATACATACAGTGACTGCACGTTGAATTACTTACAATTAAAAATAAGACAGAAAACTCTACAAGTAACTCATAATCTCCTTCTTAAATTAATTCCATAAATTCAACGCAGCTTCGCCATCTGCTTCAACACCGCGAATCTCCATAATTTACGCTTTAGAAGCCACGGTTACGCAATGCGGAACTATGTTTCTCTCCCTTTGTGAACAACAGGTGAACAACATTCAGGTGGAACACAGATTCTCAAACATCCCATTCGACCCACCGCCAATACTTGCAATTCCATGCATGATTCCAGCAACGAGAGCGTAAGAATAAACTTAATCGTTTCCCAACTCAAAGAATCGAGCTATTTCACCGATACCATCGACTTGGTCGGCTTCGCCGCTGGAAAATCGCGAGCAAATGAGTCTTTCCTCACGGCGATAAATCACCAGACTCGCTCAATGCCCAATAAATAATGCACACCATTCGGTAACCCACGCACTGCTACGATCTCGCAAGACCTCAGACCCATTGTGCTCTGGAAAGGAGCGGAGAAAGCGGGCGGGATGGAAAAATAAAAGGCTATAGCAGCGTGTACCCTGGGCGAAATCCAACCCGTTTCTGCCTTGATTGCGTTCCTTTCCATGTGTCCACCCGCCCACCGTTCCAATCACTCGGCCCATAGTGTCCCGCTGAGACGTTTATTCCCTTCCATCCCACGCATCCTCTCTCTATAAAATCCCGATTCTTTCTCATCGCAAGGGAATCTGCGACCGCCGAGGAGGAGGGCGGTACCGCGAACCCTGGGTTAATAAGGGTCTGCGTGGAATGAAAACCACGATGAAAAAAATTCCCCCGTACGAAACCGTAGGGCTATAAAAAGCTTTACTCCTGGTATTCGCTGCCGAGAAACATTGGGTCATAATCTCGACGGGAAATTAACTTTTCAAAATCTTGTATCCATAACAGCGGCATTCAAATTCGGGTTGCCGAGACGACGGAATAAAGCCTAGTTACGCTCGTATATTCCGGCATTCGAGATGAGCCTTTACATAAAGAATATTCCTCTAAGGGGAAATATTCTTTTCCTGCATCAAATCACCCCTATTTATTGTAGTTCTGGAGATATATTTTCCGAACTAAATCCACTTGTTGAAGAAAAATAGAGCGATGAATATTTTTCTATGGATGAGTTTTACAAAATATACAAACGAATTTCTAGCAAAGGAAGATAATATAAAATCATACAAGTAAATTTCTCTTTCTTCATTTATCGAAGAATATCCAATAACTCTAATATTTATCAAAGTAAGAAGGTTTATACTAGAAAACTTTCTTAAATGAAAATATAGATAAACAAAATACCATCGATATTATGTTTTTGATGACGGAACAGAATCAAAAAACTGGTATGCAAACAATGCAATGATTTATATGGTAAAGAATCAGTGAGGAATAACGGAAATGCAAATTTATTGAAACTAAATCTACAAACATCTTAAAAATATTAATTGCGGACTATACAAATTAATTAAGAATTAAAAATGCAGTTTTCGGTGTAATGTTAAGAATCCAACGAGAGGGATACTCGTTAAACTAAAACATTACATTTTTCCTCATGCGGATTAATTCTTGGAATAAAAATTAACTGATAAGTAGGCAAAATCAGCAGGGAGGTTAGCAGAGCTGGAATTGGGAAAAAAGGAGTGGTTTACATAAAATACTTCTTATTCAAAGACCAGTAAATATAACCGTACTTTCTTCAAATCAGTCAAAAGGTTTCGTTCGAAGCGTTACTTATGTTTTCTTCTTGAAACCCGAGTTCCTTTATGACATTTTTGAATAGCCGTCCATTATAATCACAGTCTCTTTAATAAGACCCATACGTGATGGCGTGATCCTACGTGCCTTTTTGCTGTACTACACACAATAGCAAAGGGCCTGAAAAAGCTCGAGAGAGAAAATGAGGATAAAGGGTACGCGAAATAAAAGGTAAGAAAATCGGAAAGGGAATGGAACGATATGGAATTGCTCCTAGAGAGAGAATTTCGAGAAATAGTTTCCTCTGGATTGAGTCTATGCGGGGTAATTTAAAGGGGAGAGAACGAAAATAGAAAATTCGACGACGGTTGAATACGGAAATGCACGAACTGCCACCTTTAATGTAGAGATCACGATATCCTCTGGCGGAAACCAATGACGATAAAAGTTTAAGGTAATTGACGGTGGAGTGATAAGAACTGGAGAAATTGAGAGATGATGATGAGAAAATAAATTATATTAATCTTTGATATAACAAATGAAAGTGCAACTTTTAAAGGGAATTAGAACATCGAATAGAGGTCTTTTTAACGGGAATTAGAAGATAGGGTAGAGTTCTTCGTAATAAAGAAATGATCATTTTAAGAACGAAGACCACTGAGATGTTGTGCTTCTTGCATATATCCCATGATTCCTCATGACACAAGCTTATACTACGATGACCTTGTATACAAGTATATTTGCTTTGCTATACTAGTATATTTGCTTCATCATTTTCTTACGATACCCTCTCATTATATTAAAAAAGATTGGGTTCCCGAGACAAAAATTAACTTCAACATTTCACAACGATAAGGATTTATTTTATTTGAGGATTTAAGTGTTTAAGAACTTCTCCACACGGAAAGTATTCATTAATAATATTTCTCTTTTCTTTGAATTTATTACTTATTTATTATAAAAATTACTTTAACGTGGGGTAGTCTTCCGCTGGTAACGTCAAGGCGAGCTATCGGTGGAAATTCTGTAAAATTATTCAGAATCTTAACAATTTACCTTTATAACTTGCTTATTATATTATTTTGTACTTGCTTGACAATGTAGATATAAAGTTATCACACAGTTGGATAAAATATTTGATGAATCAAGGACAGCAATGAAATTTGCCCCAAGCAAAAAATTTTTTATCAAAGTCGGAATTCGCTATTCATCGGTCGAAAGTGAAAGTCGAGCTCGAAATGAAAAATAAATGCGAATTAAAAATATGTATTTGGAAAACAGCTGCGCGTGTCTTTGATGCGACATGTGGCGAGAGGGGAATTGAACGAGCAAACCTCCAATTTGTAAGAAATGTCAGGTGACAATTCGGGTGACACGACATCGCGGGTCGCGGCGGACGTGTCCCCAGAAAGCTCGGCGACGTGGAAAACGCACGCGTGTTTCTGCCGCTTCCCGTCGCACATGTGAAAATTCAATTTGCGCCACGGTGAGAAATGGAGGTCCATACGGCCGTGTTTTTCGCTCCAAATTGCGATCGAGGGAAAAAAAGAGGATTATGATGCGACGCGCAAATAGCTTCTCCCAAAGGGATAATATTAGCCAACTCGAATGAGACATCATGAGAGTGCAGACGTGATTTCCCCTTCTCTTTCACTCAGAGGCAAAGGAAGACGTCACCACGTTCCGCTACTGGGCGATCTTATTAGAGATATATACTGCTAGACGTGCGGGTGTATACGGAAATAATTTGACCCAGAAGGAATATCATCGGGAATATTTCTGAATTTTGGTGCCTGTAATATTCTCGAGGAAACACTTCTATCACGGTCGCTTAACATCCATGCTTTTCACATAGGTTTGCACCTCCCCGGACGCATTCTTATGAATTAAAATGTTAAAAAAATTGTTGATTACTACAGTTATGTTTACGAAACATTTCTTTTAAGCAAATAACGAATTTCAATTATTTGCGACCGTTTAAGATATAAAAATGTTTATGCGATTGGAATTACTTGCAACTTAGATGAAATTATAAATACTTCGAGAGCATAATGGGATATATAAAGGAAGAAGTTTTTAATAGTACAAATTCATTAAGGATCATACAGAAAAAGAACCACCCATAAGGACTTGAATCCTCGTCAGCTTTAGGAAAACTGTTTGATTTAAAATTATACAATTTCACATTTGTATACTCGTCACGGTACATATCACAAGTTATACAATACTATACATTTAGGCAAGTACAATTTGAGATGCAATAGTACACACTCTTCCACGATGAATTCCGAAATTTCTAAAAATAATGTCAAAATATGATTAAGCTTTCAAATATTATACTTAATTTAGATTTCACAGAGTGTATTCGTGAAGATAAAGGCGATGATGAAATAGTTATAACGCAGAAATTCGCAGATTATGAAATATAAAACATGTTTCCTTCCAATTACACTATAGGGTGAGTTTATCTGGGAATATTTATGTTAAAACGAATATTTTTTGAATAAATCACTTTAATCTGTAAATTTCCATTAAGATCAATGCAGGCTAGACATCTACAATTTAATTTTACATAGTCCGCAAATCTGAGCCAAAAACAAATCCCAGAGACATTATGAAGAGAGACTGTAAAAATGACGCAAAAGCATAAAAAGGATATTATTCAGGCAGGAACAAATGTTCTAAGACGAAAAATACATCAAAGACTGAAAACATCAGAAAGTAAAATAATTTTTTCTACATAAAGAGGTAGCAATTTCTTTGATGAGGGAACCGTTTACTACTTATTAGAAGCAGAGTTATCTACGACAATCCATAAAAAAAGAAAGAAGCAAACTAAAGGAATTACGAAACTTGAGCAGGGAATTCTGAGGAAGATAGCATAACTTTTAGATGAGGGAGAGGGGGAAGTAAAGCTCAACCAGATAAGACTAGGTCTACGAGGGACTTTTAATTGGTAACGAAAAATTACGATTTTTGTGACCTCCACAAGTTTCCGTTCGGTGATTTTACGGGATCGCAAGGAATTGAATTCATTAAAAGAATTATGTTCATCTAAGACTTTATGGGAGAGAGAAAAAAACACTTTTAAGACCAAGGAGAACAAACAGACCATTCCATTTCCACGAGCACTGTAGAGACCCTCTGCAGACTCCCTGTGATTCCAACTAAAAGAGTTGATAGCAGCAGAAAGTACAGGAAAAAACTAAGCCAATTAGAAGGATAAATACAGGTTTACTTCGTTTTGTGAATTAATGCTTTCCGGGCAGTACTTTGTAAAGAGGGGGTTCTTAAAGCTGGCATAATTACCAAGAAAATGGTGCATTGACTTATGTTACGTTCTGTTGCAGTAATTTCTTCGGGGAGTACTGCAAACGAAGAATAATAAAATAACGCTTAAACACAGATTTTCTTATTAACATAGGTTCAGATTCTGTTTTTAATACATTAAACGTAATCCCACCTTTGATGACGATCTATCTGAGCTAAGCTTTTTTGATCCGGTCTATCAATGATGTTGACAACCATACCTAGAAATTTCGATTGTTTAATTTAACCAAATGCACCAAATGATTTTCAATATTACTTGATTTTTTAATACGTTTGCGAGTGTTTAAGGAAACCGGACGTGAAAACGTCAAAAGAGACTCGAGCTCGGCTCTTCCACTCATTCCCTATTCCACGATGATTTTCCCTAAGTGCACAACTAATCGAGCCAAGTCACCGTATATCTTTCATTTCCGAGTATTTGATGTAAACAGGTGGATATATTTCAGTAGGAAAGTTTATTTAGATATTCCAGAGGAAAGATTCGTAACTCCGAGGTTTCGTCTTGTTAAGTGAAATCATTATGGTTCCGTAAACGGCCGAGAAACCTTTTGGATCAGTAAAACATATCACGCATTTTAAATAAACCTTGATTACTACTTAAGTAAATACGAGTATATCATAGTAAAACCTCCACTACTCAGTAAGAAGAGGGAGACACGAAGATGTATTTCTACTTATCCTTACCGCTTCTACAAACAGTTCGTAGCTTTATAAGCGAGGTTGCGATAATTACAGTATCAGAGGCAGAGAAAAAAGGTCCGGCGTGTCACATCAAACAAACTCGGTGCAAATATTACGCGTACGAAATTTATAAAAAAATTCAACTTCAAAGAAACTATTTTTCCACGAGTTTCGCTCAAAGCAAAGCCTTTCCTCTAGGGTCCTGCGGTTAATACGAAGTTGAAATGCACCACAAAGCGGCTGAGAACGACACTGAAATAAAAATGTTGCGAGGCGAAATAACGTCGGAGATTGCGACAGGGGTACCAACTGGACCGAAGTTTGTGCCGGACCGAATTCTCTTAATGTGTGCATGTAGCGGACGTGATGAAGTGGCAGAGGATGTAACTGTGGCACTTGGGATGGGGGCGAGAAGAAAACCAGATCACCGGAGTGGACAGGGGAGAACTGGGGGAAGCGATGAGGCACCGTAAGAAGAAGGTTTGTTTGTTCCAAACTCATTTCCTACTCTAAGGTAACAAATATTTATACGCCGCTAACCTAGCACATCTCTAATCTCCCGGTACTTCGGTTACCGCTGCTCTTAGGTTAATAAGACAAATAATTCTCGATTACAATTCGCAGGCAATATCCTAGGTTAATTACAACGAATAATGAAACCAGACTTTGAAATATTAGGATTTACTATGCTGCGTAAGCTAATTCAGCTTTCGGAAAAGGTTCCATTCATTGAAGTGCCAAAATTAAGTTTTTCTTTACGTGAAAGTCTTGAAAAACAAAGTCACAATGTTTTCAGCTCTCTCAACTTAAGTACACCTTGCCAAAGGGGTAGTTTTGGGTACTACCTTACGAAACTATCTAAGAGTAACAACAATATCAGCGTATTTATTATCTCCAATTAACTATTAAAGCGACAACTATAGTTAAAGAATCTGACTAACGTGAATTTATCGTACAAACACTTAGCCATTATTTTTTAGTTTAGTTTTCCTCATTATGCCCAAAGCAATGCCTGTTTTGCAAAATTAGACGGGGTAATTATAAGGGGTATATCCATCATCTGGCAACGCTTCAACAACTTTGTAGCTATAGCTTTTCGTCACAATTTTTAACGGTTAATAATAATGTAACAACTATTTTTATAACGAAGGGTAAATGTGATTAACCTGAGCAGGGCTTCGGGGTGTCGCTCAAGAGTCAAAAGCCGAGCAAACATTTCTCTAAAACCTAATTAATTAAAAATTAATTAATTACGATAATTAATGAGGTGAAGTTGTTCGGAGATAATTAAGAAGCCTCACGAGAGCAAAACAGCCGAATCTTTTTGAAAGGATCCACGGAGAAAACCGTTCCTTTCCCTTCATTTCCCAAAGAAATTCGCTCGAAAAATATTTATTGTGGAGCTAAAAGAGGTAAACCTCGCCTCAATCTGCTCCTATAGAAACCATTGTGAGGGTTATATTCCGCATTCGAGAGATATAAAATATTTTCGACGGAAGAAAGTCGAAAAGGAAATCAGGATTTATAAGATATCCTATAGATTGGAGGCATGCAGGCTGAGAGGTCTATTCACTGTGGAGTCCCCTACCGAATTCCGACATTTTAAGGGGACGCGGTTTTTAGTCGCCAGGCTTCCGTCACAGGGTTCCTCCCTAAAGCGCCCCTCGGGACCCTGCGTACCCTCAAGACAGTTCCATCGCAACGCGAAAGGGAATACTGCTACCCAAAATTACTCTGCCTCTCTCACGCCCTAATTTCCGGCGTGGCAATTCCGACGGCTTCTCCCCTTCTTCGGTGACGCCCCCACGTGTTTTGCTATCTTCTGGGGATTTCAATCCCTGAAAGGGAATAAAAAAAACCGCATTCCGATCGGAAAATCCCCGCTTTAATTTCACGCGAGTTTCACCCGCTCTTTTTCATGCATCTTAAAGACCGCTTTCAAATTCGCTGCGCCGTATCAAAGGGATTCTCTTTTAGTTTAGGAAAACTCGACACCATGGAAACCTATATATATTTTATTGGTATTAGCTACTATTTACCACACATTTAATAAGTATTTGCCACTATTACTGACGCATAATTCTAGGCGTTTTAAATTTCATTAATTAAACGCCAGAAATAACAATAATGAAATAAATGAACATCGTCCATTCTTAGTGAGTTTTCTGATGGAGGGTAGAGTAAATTAAATTGTTTATTATTCAGTTATGACGATTCCTCATAACTGATAATTGTACTAATGAAATATTCACCGTAGGCACCTATTGGAGTTTTCTTTGAGGACTTCATGTAAGTTACTTTATTAAAATATCATTGTGCAAAGGATGAACCTCTTGATTAACTTACACTGAATCTACTAAGTATAAGAAATTAGGTGAGTTCTGATATCTATTGGAAGTTTAGAGGGAAACATTCGTAGAACCGTTACAGCTCAAGCGGCGACAAAAGTACAGAATTTCTGGAATTAATGGCCTGATTCTAATTTTTGTAGCAATAACATCAATTTTACAAACATGTTTTCATCCTCCAAAGTTTATTTTCAAATGTTAAAGACCTCATAATTAATATCTGATGAGTATCGATTTATCGAAATCAGAGTATCGAATTTATTTGAAACTAATATATTTTAGTACAACGATGAGATAGAAGCAACCCTCGCACATACTATAACAAGGGTAGAGAAAGAGAGTCAATTCCACTGGAATTATATAACCTCCACTACAGCCAACCTCATTCGTTCATTACTCTACGCTGATCCCACAAAAATGAGATTTCGCCTCCGCTAAGACCGAAATGGAGACTCTTTTGCCTAGAAATAGCGTGAACCTTAATCTAAAGAGTGTGAGATGAATCTTAAAATTAAGTGCGTATCACATAAAAACAGCTTTCATCACGAAGCTTGGAGAATCACGGCGTAATGGGAAGAGAGGTTATCTACTGAAGTAACGTTCTCTTGGAGGTTTTCTGACGTAGCGTCGTAAATATGCCGAGATAAAGGCATAAAGCTTATATTTAAACATGTTTGCGGCGTGAATGTAGGAATAATCAACGCCCGCTCTACTGGAAAGTTTACCAAAAACCTGATATTTACCCCACAATTCATTCCAAAATTTCACTACACCAAGGTATACTTAATAAAAAATCACCGCACCATGATTACAATTTGCAGTTTAATAAAGGAAAGGCAATAGCTAAAGATATTTGACTAAGAAGCTTCATAGAGGTTTCCATTCCATTACATTCATGAATAGCTAAGAAACTTTATTGACATTTTATTTATAATTGTACAAACTTTTATTAAATGGGTAACATATGAGCCCATTTTCATAGTTCAACCATCAAAATATATTGCCAAAAACACAGCACCAAAAGGTGCAATTTAACGCTTTCAATGAATCTTTAGTAGAGAATCCTCCATTTTACCGAATAAGAGAAAATCTTTTACGTTGATGAGTTTATACTTTTAGTATAATTCTGTTTTCATAAAGTACGCAGAGCTAACCTGTCTAGTTCGACTAGCTAGGTCTTCACATAAGAAGGGTAGGTTTTCATCTAGTTAATGTTTCTTCTCCTTGCTATCAAAGGTACCTTGAATTTGTTAATTATTGCTTTTCAGTTATTTTTTAATTTACTTCTCGACATAGGCTGCACGAACTAAATAATAGCAACGTAAACTTTCACAAGTGTTCCGAAATTGACTGAAAATAGGATATACCGATTATCTTATCCAAACTTCGAACTCGTAAAAGTAAGTTTGCAAAGCAATAATCGTAAATGGAGAACCTTTAAGAGTTTGTTATTACAAGAAAATCGCCAATATAACTCCCTGTAATCGGGAAGTTTCGATGGTTCTATTCTAAATTGATAGGCTATCTTTCTTCTGATTGTCAGTGACAACAAATTCCGACAGACATAGCAAAAAAGGCCCCCAGCAGTGGTTCGGAGTGAAGTTACTCCTCCAGACTCGTGCGTCGACCGAAATTCGCTTCACCATCCCATAAACAGCGCACGCGCGATAAGGCAGCGAGACCTGGCCGAGCAATAGAAAGAACAACCCGAACCCTGGAAGGAAAATTTTCATCCCGACTCAACCGCAGGAAGAAATCGACAGCAAAACACTTTGCAGTAACGAGATCGAATAATAAGCGCTGCCCTCGGGGTTGAATTTGATTTGGCCTTTCGCCAAACTGCGGAGTGGCTCCTCGTCGAAACACCATGTCCCTTTCCGGAATACCCTTGGAGACGCGGGGGAATCGTGATTGATTCCACCACTCTTTCGAACACGAGAAAAACATCGATGGAAGCGTCGTTAATGGAACTGCAAACTTGGGCATTTAGCTATCCCGCGCCCCATCCATTTTATTTGCCTCTCCAACAGCGGAGACGTCAACAAAACTAAAAGGAGCCCTCTTCAAACGTTAAATCCCAATGAGAGCAGAATCAACAGATTCCACTCGAAGCCTCCGGAGAAAAGAAATATGAGACAATGCGACCAATCACCGGCGGCACCGCGTTCTCACGGGGATACGTAAGGCGATCCCGCGAATAAACATCGCGAGATGTTTTAAGAGATGTAATATATATTCCTCAAACCGTGCGAGGAATCCAAGATTTATCCTGGAAGATTTCTGAGCAAACAGGAATATAAATGAATCGAAGTGACTGTTATAGCGGAAAGGTGACATTCTTCTTTTTTTTCTTTAGAGGTGTACGCTAAATGATGACTACGTGATCATGAGGAACAATGGTTGCAGGACGAGAAGAGCTAGACACAGGATCTAAAAGCAGAGGTTCCTAACCACGGTAGATTGTCCTGGGGTGAGGTGAATAGCAAGAAAATGCATTTATTATGCTTCCAAAATTATTCCAAAAAATGTGGTTAGCCAAATATCGGGGCAGTTCCAAGAGGGCTTTGCATCTCAGCCACACCTATTTGTAAACGTGCATGGAAAAATTAAGAATTTATGTCGAATCATGATGAATAGGGGATATGGGTACGGAGACCAGTAAGGTTTTGAACCACTGCTCTTGAAGATTTTTTTCAATTCGTAGTTTTACATGAGTCATTTTTGTTTGTCTATCGTAACTTTTTATCTTCCCGCATTCGAAGCCGAGTAAAACGTTTCTTTTTAGCTTATGATAATATTATTGGAAATAAAGAGAAGAATACGTGTTACCAAATTAAGGATTTAATGATGCATATAGTTTTTGATAGCTGTATAACTAGTATCCAAAACGTATAAGTTTAACTTACTTGAATTACCTCAGTAAAAGAAGAGCTAAAGTACAAGAACTACATGGAAAAGTAGTAATAAAATATAGTAGGTTTAAATGAGCAATGAAATTCTCTATATTTGACAAAACATTTTCTAACCAGTCGCCTTTAAGCAAATTTGCCGTGGATGATTTTTTCTTGGTTACATTCAATTTATTTTTAGGAGCTAATCCTAAACTGAGAAACCTATTTTTCGAATATAATCACAATAAAGCAATGAATTTACAATATTTTTTTGAATTATTAACACGTAATACTATTACGTACATTATATGCGGTACATTTAGTATGTATAAGAGCAAATGAGACTCGAGGAGATACAACCATCGACACCCCTAACGTATATTATAAATTATTTTCCTAAGAAAGCTATTAAAAAACTTTTGCTTAGATTATAAATCGGCTACATAATTTACAAGAAATTTGTAGTCAAGTAAACAATTACTTCAAAATGATAGAACATGCCATTTTAAGTTCCGACCGCCTGAGGCAAAGGAGCGAAACTTTTTTCTTTGTTTGCCTGCGTGAAACGTAGACCATCAGGCCATCTACGAGTTGCGTGTTGCATACTTTCAGTCAGAGTAGAAATCCCAACTTGATAAATGAATGTAACTGAACGGTGTTTTCGGTGCTTACTTTAATCGTCTTAAGGGATGAATTAAAAGAAATTAAATTGATGAGCCAAATCAGTATATACCAAATTAACATAAGTATCTTTATATGTTTAAACGACTGTCAAGAAGGTCTATCAAAGAATTGTGCAGTGTAGCAGGTTCTATCCTCTCACTACTTTCCATATACACAAGATGTGCTCATATTCGAGTTATGTTCATCACTGAGATTACTGCTAAACTATTTTCCCTTATTGTGGAAACTTAGGAACAAGGAGGTTGTGGAACTTTAGGAACAAGATAATGTTGTGTGAATGAATAAATATGTAGATTAATCCTGTATTGAGACACGTTGCAGCCAAAACTCATCACTAACCTCAGACCGAGTAACAGTATTAGAAACTGTTCACCAGATCAACAGTTGTTTTCTAAGCTTCTTACTAATAAGCATGGAATTTGCAGCCCTCTAGACGAAAATGAATGTAGATAAAAATAATAAAAAATAAATAATTATTGTTTAGTAGTTACAGTACTACTGCGAGAACAATTTTTATAATAACTAATTATGGTTAATTATTAATTACTATAGAGTTCCCATGTGCAAGCACAAGGCCATTATATCGTTAAATTAATAGTTGTAAATATGAAATTAATAGTTATAATTGCATTGGAAATTCCTACGATAGATGATTCCGAAGGAATGTATATTAGCAAGGAAATTATACGGGGAGAGCGGTCCCTATCATGAATCCTGAAAGGTATAAGGTAAAAATGGCAAAGTTTCTTGATACTTGCACAAGTACTAATAATCCTTGGAAGATGTCGAGATAGCAAGGAGGCTTAGTCACCAAAATTAGTTCGAGGAGAAGGAAGAGAGACGTCCAAGGATGAAAGAGGCGACTTATCACAGGAGCTGAATATATGAAAATGCTGGCGGGAAGAGCGCGTCATGCTGGATGGAGTCTTTTCAAGGCGAGCATGAAGCTGTCACTTTGGCGCGGATACGTCTGACCGATGAAAGAGGCCGCGCACTCCAAAATTCAATATGAAAGAGGTATCGGACGTCACAGCTAAAGGCGCTGAAGATGAGAAGCCCTTCATCAAGAAGCTATAATGGATTAAGTCCCTTCAAACTCGATCCTTGGCATTAAAGGACTTCACGCAGCTATAGGCGTCTTCGGAGGCGATCCGTACGAAGGCTTCCCGGGGAGACCAAAGGGACGATTTCATGTCTTCAGAATGCGGAAACGCAATATCAAGGAACCCCACACTTTACATGTGGTAAACAGTGGTTCGTCAATCAGAATTTCGTAATGAGATGCGTACAAAGGGAACTGGTTGTTTAATGAATTTTTATAATTTCTCAAAAATAATATTCTCTATAAACATGTTTAAAAATTACTTCTCATAGTTAGAGGAGGAGAGGTCGAACAAATGTTGTTTATTTTAATAATTTTATTTAAGAAAGTGCGAATAATTCCATAAATAACGTAAATTTATTTATAAAAAATTATACTTTTGTGTGGCATAAAAATGTTATATGTACTTTTCATATTACGTTATAAAAACTGGATTCTCTTCACCACCGTGTATAAACTAATGTGAAAGAATGCCAAATGTTAACTAAATAGCAGAGACACAATTTTGCGAATTGATTGACAATTTTTGACAATTTTGACAAAATTCAGCCTAATGTCGTGTTGTAACTAAATTCCTCTTACATTAACTATCAAGTCCTGGAGAGGGATATGATACTAGGCAAGCTTAGAAGACAGGTAATTTACCGTTGATCTCCTCAATTAGCAGAAATAGTATGGTGGACACAGTCCTTCTAAGTGAATCAAAGGGACCTCAAGAATAAAACTTTTCATAGCATTTAATAAGGAGTCACAAGGGCGAATTAAGCATCACCGGTACATCAGTGGATTCTATATCATCACAGACATGGACATAACTGAGGCAAAGGTAAACGAACACACATTTTCCTTTAACCTGCACTAAAAGACAAGTAAAAAAAATTCCCACCACAAAGCTACGCTAAAGGGAACGAATTCGCTACAAATCTGCTATTTTCAGTCAAAAGAGTGCCGCTTAAACCGTACGGAGAACCTAAAAAGGCAGTATCTCCCGGAAATTCAAAACACGTCACGATCCGATAGAGCGCCCTCTAACAGCTTCCCTTTAAACTCCGAACGGCGGGGATAACTAAATTTCCACCGCTATGATAAAAAAAGACTACGCAAAACTGTACACGCTCTTCCGCAACAGCCGCTTTCGGGAAAAAAAAACTCCGCATTAGAATTAATGCGCTTTAAAAAATCCGGCGAACGAATCGGTAACTTTTTATCGGCACATTCTAGCGAAAATACGCATCGGTTCGTTTGCGCGACGTCGAGGGGTTATCGGAGAGTAAAAACGCCCTCGGCGGCATCCATCTGCCACTGCCGCTGAAGAGAGAGAGGAAAGCCCGGGGGCAGAAGAGGCGGAATTGCGGGAAAAAAGGTATTTTCATTGGGGAACGGCGCTAAGAACGTAGAGGCATCAAACAGATAAGACTAATTAAACGACGGCGTGTGTGTGTGCGGTCGTTTGTGCACGCGGAAAGAGAAAGGCCGTAGGAAAGCCAATGCGCGGCGACTGTTCCGAAATGCCAACTGCCGAAAAATACAACGATAATCGATGTTACTGCGAGGAAATCGCGCGTGAAGCGAACGACCGTGTTTTCATTGATAAATTTAATTTAGGTTTTTGCAATGTGTAAAAAGGTCAAATTAAAGGGTTTATATACATACGTTTCGGTTTTCATATGCCACACGAGTATTCTTCTCAAATGAATAAAATGCTGTAGTTTCAGCTTGAGGGTATTATTTGATAAATGAATTGGGCTATTCCGGCACTGAAAGCTTATAAATTGAAACGATATGGGGTTCACAATCGACTTACTATGGTATTAATATGTTTTTATCATCGATTTAGTAGCAGCCTTTCATACGTGCGATTACGGATACAATGTCAATTTTGTGACAAATCCAGGCCATCGAGGCAGGCAAGTCACTGTATTTTTCGTTAATTTTTCAATATAGGTTATTTTTTGTGCGTGTATGCATGTTTACAATGATGCTCAATCAGGCAAAGATCTATTGATGAGACATATTAAGGGTTTTTTTCATTTATATACATGATAATTATTACTGTTTACCCCTGCTACATGCTTTTTTCCATACAGTGTTTCATACACACTATGAACCCCATAGGATTTAAGATTTTTAGTGGGTCTGGTTCTCAACCCTTCTTCTACCTCTCCCTCAACTATATTTCAGGACTGTATTTCCTTTCTGGAGATTTTCTTACCACCTAAAATAAATGAACTTAACAAGCAATTGGTCGTGCCTCTGTCGAGAACTTCAAAGAAGGAATAATAGTATTTCCATAATTATTTCTGTTAGATTTTCCACGAAAATCGGCATCTGAATGGGAATAAATTAAGGCGTCAATAATTTTATACATATTGTGTTTGTAATATCGCATTCTGGCTCAGCAATAAAAGCAAACTACCTCGCTCCTCATCTTGCCTAATAAGTCTCGTTCCTTCCTCAGTTTTTGCTAGATAAAGTGTAAAATTAGAAGTTCAGATGGACCTCTACTGAGGCTGAGCACTGTACCGACAGGTAATAAAGATAACAATTAATTAATCAATTTGAAATAAATAAAAAGTAGATTCTATCATCCGAAGCGGTAGATAAAAATAGATATTCGATACTACTGACATTAAGAAATGGGAACCGGAACGCCTTTTTATAGAAAAGATCTTCTTTTGGTAAATGCTAAGACGCAAGACCGTATTGGGAGGACTTTGACACCGATTTCGCCGGTGCGGTAAATAAAGAAAGCAATCTACGATCGAAGACAAGGCACAGTGGTTCCCCAGCTTGCACATAACTTCGTACCTGTCCTTACGTACACGTGTGAAACATCGGAGAGCATGAGCGGAGAGGCCACGGGAGAAAAGAGATAAGACTTTTCATCAATTTCTCATGGCGCGAAGATCAAGAATCGAGGCATTATTTATTGCTCCCATAGAGACGCCGCGGGTCACGTAAATATAGATGGGAGCGAATGCCGATGAAAAAGTGAAGGGTCCCGCGAGAAGTTAAGGCTTCTTTACGAGTCTGGGCAGAGAGGGGAAGTTTCCGGTAAACTCCGCGGGAAGATCCGTGCAGAGAAAAGGTGGTGAGGGGGAATTCGCTACCGTGCTTCGATTACAAGAAGTGGAGAACAGATCCGAAGACATTTAACGCCAAATTAAGTGGAAGGAGAGGAAACTTGCCCCTTAAACTTTCTCCTGGGGTCCATATTGGAAGAGAAACGGAGATACTTGTAGGAGGGGAAGATACTTCGTTTGAAACTTGTGCTTCAACTTCTCCGCTCATAACTTATTCAGTGTAACTCCGATGGGAAAAAAGGGAAGAAAGTGGAAAAAGCGGAAGACGGACTAAGCATCCCGAAGAGGGGTGGATTTCCGTACCCTTGCGAACGGATACTGGGAGCGGATACACATTTCGGAGAGGTAAACAAGGAAAGACAGGCGGAGCGAGCGAAAAGATTCGAATCGGAAAGAGAGGATTTTCCAGTGGGCCGATTAATGCTTGGACCGGATACGATTTTTGCGAGCGGCGATTACTCTGGACGAAGAAAGGCAATTTTGCGCGTTAATCCTCATTCGGTGCGTCAGAGAGATCCGTTATATAATAATACTTCACATAACCATTAGATTGCAGAAGCCTAATGTGCATTCACTTGAGAAGCATATATAAAAACCGCCGAGGAGTGAGACGAGAATCGTTTCCTTATATCTAAGTTAGTTTACTATTTCTGACGTATTTTTCCCTGACTTTTTCACTGAACCATCAGTAATAAAAAAGTTTTCCAGGGTGTTTCTCCAACAGCGTTTCTTTTAAGATACGTTCAACTGAAAGATATTTCACCAAAGAGAGCATTTGACAATGGAGAGCTCAGCAAAGGGGATTTTTACGGAGAGGAAAACATCTAAGACTTTTCATCTAACTGTCAGTTCTAAAACAAGACATTGCACCTAAGAAATATTTTCCTTTATACATTAAAAGTTAAAAAGATGGTATTATGAACAGGGGCTCAGGATGATATGGGTTCGCTTTGGTAGCCATTGTTAATATTTTTTCTTTCTGCTGACTCTTTAAGGCTTCCGAATAGCCAAGTGGACAGCGCGTTCGACTTTAGAAAATCCTGTCCCGGGTTTGGTTCCCAGAGGGAGGCACATGTGCGAAATAACCTCAGCTGTCATAGCACTTTTAATAATACCACTACTGAAAAACTCTTAGGGGATATCAAATATTTGATAAAATATCCTACGATTGAAATACATTGAGTGTACCGATCGTTGAATGAAAAATTCATGGGTGAAAATAATAAAACTAATCACTCTCACTCTCTCAATCACTATCACTAATAAAACTAATAACTCATAAAAGAATTGAACCGAACGTCTAGCTATCCATAAAAAAACTAATGTTACGCGACAATGAAGGGATACGAATGATGAACTTCCAGATTACAGTTTTTTCACTGTTCTGTCACAACAATTATCAGTATCGAATAGAAATGCCGTCTAACAGCGCGTAAACAAGAAAAAAATACGCTCAAACGTGAAACAAAATGAGACAGTTATGCTTGCTGAAAACGAAATCCTGAAAAGAATCGAATCTCACGAACCAAAAGAATGTGTATAGAAGAAAGAAGAAAGAAAGGGATGGACTTAATAAGGTGATCGCACGTTCTACGCAAGAGCGCTCTCGTATAATCGGAATGGAAAGGAGAAAGGATTGGAATTACTTAGGGAGATGCGCGAAAGGCAAGAAAGAGTTCGTGAGAGAAAGAAAGTCGAGTCTTTTCAATTTAGCGAATGGGTTTCCAATGTAAAAGCACGTGGTACATTCCTTTCATTTCCAAAATATTGTGGTGAAGTCCGAGGAAAGGAGTGCTACTATAGACGCCGCAAAGATCTTTGTCTTCAGACAAAGAAGGAAACATAGATGTTAAGTTCAAAATAGTCTTGAATAAGGAGAGCCGACAAAGCCGACGAAAACTTATGATACAATGATATCACAATTCATAACTAAGAATTTCTTACGCAAGTAAGCTTCAATGGATATGTTAGAAGCTGTAGCATTATGGAAGTCAATAAGTAAACCTTGCTGCAACTAAAGACTGTAAAATTAACTTTATCGTGGACTTTGGAATGGTAATTTCTTAGCAGTTCTGACAAGAATTCAATACGCTTATTTATACTTATAATATATTGACAGTTATATAAGAGCTTTTTAATTTTAATTTGGCATTTAATAAGCATATTTGGCATCGATTTTGGAATTCGTTTTAGTCATTTTATCTTTATAAGTAGATTCCCGTTCGTTCCCCAATGGGAGCCGAATTCTTAAATAAGGTTGCGTTAGGAAAGACACCTGGCCATAAATATTTGCGCCAAAACTATCATATGCATACCTCTTGGCGTGGAAGATTTATGCCTTAAAATACCTTATTTTTCAATCGATAACGCGCTCGTCACCTACGCAAAAAAGTTCACCTACAGAAAAACTCTGATACGCGTACTCCGATGGAAAAAATAGATAACTCGTTTTATCAATGATATTTCATTTTTTATAACTCCTTATGGTCAAAAACAAAGAAAGAGTATTTAACAGAAGGGATTACATTTTCAAGATATCTTCAACCATAAAACGCACTTCAGATTGAGAAATAAGCACAAGTATAAAATAAAGCAATCAGGTTTTAACCAATTTCACAATCATGATCAGTCGACCTGAGAGAGAATAAATTGGAAAAGGCCTATGATGTAAACATGAATCAATTAATGGCTATGAAAATATTACAAACTAAGTTCTTTTATTTACGAGCAAAAGCAGGTAATTAAATACTGTAACGAAAACTGAACGCCGCAATGACTCTAAACTTCAACACACAGTTGCGTACGAGTCATCGATAAATAGAACCAAGCATAATCTAGGATATTTCTCCAAAAACACCAATCGCACACCTCCGTCATTAAATCACATAATCTCTGAGAATAATTTTAAAGGGAAAATCCCCGTCAGCTCTCCGGCTAATGGAGTGAAAATTCAATCAGACACTTGTTTTAAGTAATCCCCAAGTTCCGCGTTGACGGGATCTCACGGATCTATTTTGTGAGAAGCGAAGTAAAACGCCCGGAGTAAAAGAGTTTTCCCGTATTAACTCCGGAGAGAGAGGCAGATAAGAAAGGGGAAAAAGCTTCAAAAGAGAAAATTCCGAAGATGTTTGGAGGGCGGAAATCCCCGAGGGAATGGAATATCGAGGGATAAGAGGAATTTAAAGGTGGCTTGACGCGGGACGGAGATTGATCATCAAGGAGACGGAGGAAAAAATTTTAATCGACAGCCTCGGGATGGAATGACTAATAGTGACAAAAAATTCTTCCGAAAGAAATACTAATTTCGCCGTTCGTCGGGACCGAGCTGTATGACGATGGGAATCAGATTTGAGACAGTTACAGTTGAGAACGAATAGATAATTGCCTCATTAACGTAGCGATAAGTTGCGGCGCAATGATGAAAACTAGTTGCCTCGTGCGAAACATTGCAGGTTGACACTGATACTCTATTTCCCCATCCAAATAAATTTTAACAAACTCTACAATCACTAAAACGAATACGTAATCACTGAAGGATGCCTAAAAAAATTCCTTTATATTCCGCATCAGAGTCCGTTTCGGTACATCTCGTTGGTATCGATAGATATCGACATCTACACATTCAGTAACGAAGCTGTATAGGCAAATTCAAATTTTAACTCGATCTTTTGCCAAATAGTGCATTTTCCACTTGTTGGTCTATTTTTAACAGTAAACGGGAAGGTATCTCTTTAAAATGGAGTGTCATTCATATATTTTGATGGAGCCTGAAGCGAGAAAAGCGCTGGTCACCGAAAACGGACGTTTAGAAATAATATATAATGAATTCTATATGAGTCGAGACAAAGATGGAACAAAATTTGGAAAACTAAGGATCAGTGCTGATATCAAACTATAAATGATTATAAATCGCGTAAATAAACACAGTTCAAATATATTAATAATAGAATAGTAAATAATAAAATAATATAAATAGAAATAATTCTGCCGAGTTTTGGTCGTTTTGCCAGCCGAAACTTACGTTAAAGCAGAGGGAGAAATTTTCCGAATTGAAAAAGGGAGAATGTGATTTTCAATAACGTAAGAATACGGAATTCAGCAATTTAAAGGGAGCTACTCCATTTTGCAGCTCTGGTATCTCAATTTTATTCTCAACAAACAACAATATTTTCCGTTTAGGGGATGAGATATTAGTCGAAAACAGCTAGGCTTCCCTCGACCTGAAATTGGAAATCACCGTTTTCTCGGAAATTCTCCGATAAAATGCGAATTAAAGCACCGAAAGCTCTATAGATCGAAGATGAAATTTCTACAAGCAAAATATTCCTTTCTTTCCTCATATGAAGTCAAACTTAAGCATTCCAAAATTCTTATAAGAAACCGTGCGACTGACGGGACTGCTTCCGAAAGAATTGACGAGAGAGGAAAGGAATTTTACTCCGATTAGGAATTCCATGCCGTCGAGATTTGAGGATAAAAATATGTAATAATCCATGACAGTATATCGTACGAGAGTCATGTTCCAGTATTTGACATGTTCCTTGGTAAAGTAGGTAAGGATAACTGTTTTTTAACGAAATCGTAACACGTTATAAGAGGAAATCCGATTTATCAAAGAAGGGCAGATCTAACTGTATCGTAAGATGCACATTGTATGTACAAAACCTTAAAAAACCACAAAATTTGAAATTTAAACAACATTTTAATTAAAAAGATTTAGCATTTGGGTAGTTTGCTCTAAGGCGGTGATTCCCAGAATGAGAATTACTCCGCCCACTTGTAATTCTAGGAAAACAGTACCTATTTACGTGGCAAAGGTGATTTATCCTTTTTATAACCGATCGTCGTTCATTCTTATTTGAATGACATAGAAGAAATACAAGAAACTCGCTCTTTGGTTAAAATAGGACATTTTTTAACATTGCGGCCTTTATTTTTCTTTTTACTTAACTCAGGACTTGTCAAACATCTTTTACGGATGACAGTTACGGGGCGTTGGGTATGGAAACAAGGGGGCGGTTGCATGATAAAGTTTGGAAAACACAGCCCTGGGGAATGTTACGCAGTTTACCCTTTCATTTTCGAGCCTGATTTTCATTTAGGAACCCAAGAATTTCTTTTCAGAAATCGCAACCACATTCACATTTCCAACAACACTGTGATTCAGACCTAAAATACTTGAAAATCCTGTGATATTACTTTATCCCGATGATTTCCTACCCCGATATTGTTACCTTCTATCGGTCAAATCAAATCAGGGAAATTTAAAATACAGGAAAAACTCCCAAAAGATATCACAGCAGCATCATAATCAAATTCTAATAACAACTATTGTTTCATTTGGTCCCTGAATTTTATTTATTTAACACGAACAGTAAAAAAGATAAGAGACTCTGCGATCACTTTAAATACAGCTTTCCTTTCATAGATTATTGTCATGAAATAATGTAGATCTGAAAAACGATAAAATCTTGGCCCCTGAAATAAAGTTCGCAAGACTGGAAAGTCTGAGAAAATTCCAAGATTCGGGCACTATACTTCCAAACAACAAATAAAAATACTTCTAGAATGCGCTCATGACATCGATTACCATCGAAATTCCACTTCTACGAATGAGTTCCTACGAACAACGTAAAAATATGGACGTTGTACATTACCACGATGGCTGACGTACACACATGTAATTAATACGTAATTCATAATTGCAATTACACTTATTATAAATTCACCAAAAATAAAAAGGATCAGTTAAATGCGATGTCATGTAAAGATATATATTAATTGACTAAACAAAATTTTAATTATCAATTAAAATATTTTTGACTAACAAATTCATTTGATTATAATTACATTGTTAGTAATTATAAACTTCCTCGAGGGATTACGGAGCTGACAGTCACAGATGGCTTGCAATTTCATATCCACGTAAATTAGAATACATCTCCCACGAGATATATATTTACAATATCGACATTTGCTTCTTCCATATCTACTCGGCAGGAGCACTTAACCGAGTAGATATGGAAGAAGCAAACAGGACAAATGGTGAACACGGACAGAGAGATATGATTTAAGTATCGGTCGATCTTACTACTGTAGCATTCTGACAAAAAATAAACGCGCAGTACAATAAAACAGCTAAGTCTTTATCTTACAGCATGAACAGAGATCGGAGCGCGCTGATGGAATTAAAAGCGACAGAAATCTTAATTGAAACGTATACAATATTTCATCTTGCATCATCGACATCGGTCATGGGGATATGCAAAGCAGCGGAGACGTAAACAACTCTCAAAGCGCTTAGCAACGAGGGCGGGCTAGGATAGAGGGCTCTCTTTAACGCGGGAAGCATCCCATTTATGCAATTGCAAAAGGATTGAAGAAAACTAAGTCGCCCTCAGAATAATGGGAGACGGCAACAAACAAAAAGTGCCTTATTTGACAGCGAGCACGTTCGGCGAGTGAATCGGCAGAGTGCTCCTTAATGGAGAAGAGGAGATGAAAGGGGAGATCGAACAAGAGAACAGAGATTTATTTGTAGCGAAGGGCACAGATCGAAGGAGATAAAGAAGGAAGGCAATGAAATGGGTGGGGGGGAATACAGATGAAAAAGCACACCTCAAAGAAGATAAACTGCCGTTATGGACGTGAAACATACCTTCTGACGCGAAAGACGTTTACATAATATCGTAAATATCGCGAGAATGACTCGAGTGATGGTGGAACATAAAGTACGCGATTGTTCCACTTTAATCCGGCGGCTGGCGTTCTTTATCCGCGACGTCTAATTCAGTCTGACGCCGGAAATTTTTTAAAAACGCGGATTTGGAATTTTATCTCCGATAAACAAAGTTTGAAACGATCTTGCAATCTAGACTCTGAGCTAGATCCCGTAATAAAACAATCCCGCAGTTGATGACTGACTTAATTTATTTCCTTGTGCGAAGAAAAATCTAAACGAGTCCAGCCAATTGAGCGAGCATAGCCATAACCCAAGATTAATAACCATACCTTATATCGACGCCATCGATATGAATTGCAATCTATGTTGAGTCGAGGCAGTACAAGTGTTGAGTCCAAGCCGTAACTCTTGAGCTTTGAGTAACTGAAGGCGGGTCATTCGAACAATTCTTTGTGGAAACACTTCTGCCTTACCATATTTTCCTTCAAGTTTTGACACAAGCAGTATATATAAAATGAATGAAAAGGCAAATGAAAGTCGCATACATATGTCTATTGAATACAAGCTATTCTCTAGGTTAGCATGTCTACAAGTCATTTTAGTCAACAATAAACTGCTATAATTTTTTAACTTTTCTTAGTAACTCATTCCAAGCCCTTTCATTATCCTCAGGTTCTCCATTTCTGTCTTCTAGATTTAATACATGGGAGTGGGAACTTTTTATCAACGGAAAAACCATTTACTTTTCACCCTCCTAAGGAACTCTTACGTCACACGTAAATCCAAACAGCACCACTTGACTAGTATATTGCCAATAGTCTTATGATTTTACGTAAAAATTCGCTAAGGAAACCCAAAGTGTAAAGGTTGAACACTTACTAAAAATAGAAATTTTCTATTATATTTTAATTAGATGTAATAAACAAATTAAAGATCGAATAGGTACGACTGTTTCAGGAAGTGACTGAGTGACTGCAATGAACGTCCGACAAGACTGTAAGTTTGAACATTGAGGTAATCAAACCCAAGAAAGAGGAACTGGGTTGACTTCGCGTAAGAATTTTTTAAATATAACTCCGAACTGGATGTCACAGGCAAGATTTGATTAGAAAAGCCAGTGGAAGATCCGAGTTCAAATACATGTTCCAGTTACAGCTTTTTATGTTCTTATTTCCTTGGATTAATCTATGAAACTATTGGACCAGCTTCTTTTAGCCCTCCTGTCCCTTTATGTCCCCTCTCCCATAATTTACCATCTTAAGCGTTTAACTAAAGTTTGTTTAGCTTTTATTATTGAGCCACATGTAAAATCTTTTACGAAAGAAAGCCAATTTCTCTCTATAATTTTCGATATACTTATTATACACAATCCATTAGAAGGCAATTAAAATTCAGATTTTACATATATCAAGTTCTTTTGAATCCTATAGTGCTCTACAAAGACATTCAATAGAACATTTCTCTTGCATTATTTGTAATTCCACTATTTCCACTGACACTGCGGGCAGATATAAATCTCCAGTAATTACGAATATTAAAGTCTTCAATGTTTGCCAGCGATATAGACGCTGAAGAATCAGGAACTACTAAAACTTGACAACGGATATTTTAATAAAAACAATAAAAGTAACGCAGGCCAATCATCAAAACATTACACATAGAAAAATCTTCGGAGACGGCGGAAGCAAAACCAACCCTCTCCATAGAGCAAGTCGACAGAAACATCCTATACGATCCCATCCCGATATTTCCTTCTCCAACCGAGAAAGTGGAAGAAGCAACGAAGGAGAGAAATACGTGGTGTGGAAAATTTAACGAACGGGGGGAAGAGCAAAAAAAGCTGATGGAATGAAAGAGGAAGGAATGAAGAGATAAGAGAAGAAAGAGGGAGCGAATGGTTATAGTGGCGCCAGGGAGCGCCCTCTTTGATTGGGGAAAGAAGACGATAATAAAAAAGAAGGGATTCAAACGAGGGGAAGGCACTGGAGCGAGTGCGCGTGTAGTATGTAAGGCGGCGTCAAATGAGAGGGCATCGCGAGGAAAAAAGCATCACAGAATCTGAAGGACGACGTCTTCGGAAGTTAATTACGACCCCGGAAAGAGACATGCAAGACCGATAACTAGCACAAGTACGTGATGAATGACTATTCAAGTTCCCCGACACTCCTTTTCAGTCGTCGTAAATAGGGTTGGTATAGTAAAAAGGTCTGCCGAGACGAAAATACGCGGCTTGAGGTCTATGAGGAATAAGTTTGGGGATAATTTTCATAGAAGCCGTGGCGAAAAACACGCTTGAGAGCATGGTTTGCGATGCTATACTCGGATACGATCCAAGAAAGATGATGTGACTGGAAGACCTGTACCGTTCTATCTAATAAATTCAATATTCGGCAGGAAAATACTTCCTGCTGCCACATCTTAAGGAATGGGTATATTTTCGTCTTTAGTAGGATAGAGAGAGCATCATTCATTTGCTTTTGATTCAGTCCTACTCGTGGCTATGATAACATGAAATTTACTAAGTTTAATGAAGTTTGTTGCGGAATTTAATTAATGAAGTTTCATGCTGCATGGTAGTCTTTCCTCATTCAATGCTACGTGAACACTGTTAATCATAGGGTCTTTGAGATGCACGTACGTGGAATATAGCATTGTTGTCGTATGAGCGAATCAAATACAAAACTACCTCAGTAAGTTAAAAAAAAGTTTCGTCCGGCATGTAAAATTCTATCGTTACTAGTATAGCTGGTAGTAATTTTATAGTATAAATACACTTGAATACTGCATTTGCTAGCAAAAGCAGTGATCATCTTGCTATAAAATGATTATTGAACAGAGATAGAAACACCATTATAATAATGGATCGTTGCAAGAATGATTATGGTGCAGTTTTGGAAACAAACGTTCAAATTTTGCCCTGAAAAAGTATAAGCAGTATCTTACTGCCGACTAAGCATTTAATAATGTCCCGCAAATTCTGAACCGTATCCGAATCCGCATTCCGAAGGAAATCACGATGATAATGAACAGCATGTAGAAACATTTCTACATAAAGCAGGTCAAGAAATGTAATATTTTGTAAGGTATCTTACGGATGTACGATATATTAAGCCACAATCATCTTCATAGGGCTAAATATCGCCGCCTAATTAATGATACATACACAATTCCTCCAGCCACAGAACCGCTTTAGCTTTGCGAAATGGACTCGGGAAGCGGAAGATAGATATTCGATGGTATTATTGCAGTTGTGAATTTACGATCTAATTCCAAGTTCATACTTTACATGGAATTATGAGCTGAAGAAATGCCGAGAATTATTAATGCTATTTTCAGTATATTGTTTCTATTACCTGATTTTTTAGGACCGAGGGCAATAAAAGAGTGTTTTAGGATGATCGAATTAGTAAATGTACAGCAATCTATGGCAAATTTAGCGGAAAAAAGACTATTTCCAAATATATTCAGCTTTAAGATGTTCTGCAGCATTTAATTTAATTACAAAAGAATTTAACGGATGCTCCAATATCAAAGTCATCTGCCCGAGGACTGGTTGAATCCTCATCGTCTTCATTATTAGTTGAAGGAGGAATGAGGCATGATGGGTAAGATCAGCAGTGAGGTAGTTAACCCATTCTTTCATAACTGAGACTTAAGGCTATCAGTGCAACACGTCCACTTAGGTGCAATACAATAACCTTATGAATAATAGTTTACTAAAATACTAGTTTAAAATATTAAATATGAATACTATTTAATGGGAATACTAGTTGAGAAAAGTAAGAACCTAAGCATCACTAATATGCAGTAGTAGCTTTCAAAAAATCTCAGTAATGAGCAGGAATGAGACAAATATAAAAAATGTGTATGAGGACACCTTTTCCTAACCTGTACCGAAGCAAAGGATAACATAGATGAAATAGTTTAAAATATTTCAATATACACATCCAGGATATTATCTTCTTTTTAACTAAGATTACACGTCGATAGAGAGTCATTAGGAACCAACCCGATATTGAGAAAACCTTCTAATATTTGAAGGACTAGAATTGGCCAAAAGTATGATGAATTGAAAATTGTTTCCGAATTTAAGAAAAAATCTTAAAAAAAGAGAATTTCCAGAGTGAGGCTCTTTTCGACCACTAGCAGATATCCAGCAGCTACAGCTGCATTTGGAGAGCTTTGTATTCCCGCTGCGCTTGAAAAGGTGGATTTACCTCATTTGTGAAGGGGGAAATATCATTTTTACCTTTTTATTAATTTGCGCTAAAAGCGAGCCCAAATGAGATTTTTCTTCCCTCTTCCTTTTCTCCGATTCCTCTCCCCGACTAATTAATTTTCAGGATTGAATAAAATGGAAACAGAACGGAGGACAATGATGAAAATATTCTCATTAAAATCGCGCGGCGATTCTCATTAACAATAAATTATCCTTCGTCGATGCCGGTGAATAAGTATGAAAAACGGATTAATTAAAGATAGCATTGTTCCAATTTGATTATGCATATTAGGGAGATAGGGAAGGCAACGATGACAGCTTTTATTAAGTCCTCAAAAAAATACATCAAAAAAGGTCAAAAGCTAGAGAGAATCATCACGAAAAGAGCTATTCACTCCACTGGTTTAATTTTTCGTTTCTATTAGACTCATTTATTTTGCCTAATTAGCATTTCTGATGGGCGTTCCCAAAGAGCTACGCCGAACGAGTAGTCTAAGAGCAATTCCAATCCGCGCATTTTTTCAACCATTCTATTCAAGATTTCAATTAAGAAATCAACTACAGATACAGAGAAAAATTGCTTGCTTCAAACACTTTGAAAAAAGAAAATTGAACATAACGAACAATTCACAAACAACGCTTGGAATTTAATTAACAGAAGGCAAGAGGCCTCGTTCGATTCAATTCGAAGTAATCACACAATTAATTATGAAGTACTACGAATTCGAAACATTCAGCTCGGAATAAGCATAACAGTTGCTCGGTTATTTTATTTATCAAATCGCATGGAATTGCTTTTCTTTTTAAATCTGCCCAAGTGATATGAAAAGAGAATAATGTTTATTCAATTAATAAAGAGCAAAGGAACAAGAAAAAGACCAACTTTTACCACCCACACAAATTTAAGAAAAAGTGAGCAAGACTTCAACATGAAAAGACATCATGATGCTCTAGGGGCTCATTGTGCCAAGAAAAATTAGGAAAAAGAATTCGCGCCACTGTCATAAATATCTTAGCTTGTCTATGCACTCTTCATACATCAATGAAACTAAATCTAAATCATTAGGAAGCCAGCGAACAGAGAATATAACAGCGATCCAGTCGAATCAGAGAACGTCCGCGATTGATTAGCGACTGACCGATTAAGGTTCACTCAGCTTCGGAAAACCACTCTGTATTTACTAGTGTGCGTGCGTGCGCCTGTTCCCGCGACAGGATTAGGACCTTATCCCTTAATGCCCTCCACGTACAACACTGGCGCATCCGTGCGCCTCGATTCCCCTTTCACCGTCCCCATAACTCCGTCATTTTAATTCCCGATCAAATCTTTCGTCGTTTACTCTCCGTCCGAAATTCGAAAAACCTATCATATTTTAGCACGTCTAAGTATGCTGGAGGATGGACTGATTTCTTCGCCGCAGAATACTTCATCTAAATGCTGATTTTAGAATAGTAATGACGACTGCGAACGTAGGAGCTTTAACTATTCAATTAAGTTCGCAAATCTACTCCATCACTATCTTCAGTAATTAAGAGAGAGTTTCTGAGAATGCACTTAAAAACCGATCTTTTGGGTTCTTTTTACATCAAAATGAAAGTAATGCTTATGTACATATTAGATTAGATGAGCCTCTAGGTCAGATCTTCCTTCACTAAGTCCATTCATTAATTAAGTAGTTAGGCCGCCCTAACACGTCATCAATTAGCTTAATGGCAGCCAATTCTATCCATTTGGAAAAACGTTTCTACAATTATGGATTAGATTAGTGTTTCGTAATGCCATAAATAATTTTCCCACTCATTCATTTATTATTCTTAAATGCTACGTGACTGACGAATACCTCAATTAAAAACTCGCAATTAAACAACTGTATCCTTTCTGTTGGGTAAATAAAAAGCTTTCAAAGTTCAATGACCTTATCCGTGGAAGCTCATACCACATTCCGACTTGAATACATTGACATAACATTTCTTTTTTCTCCTCAGACCTGTTCACGCTCTACCGTATTGGTTTTAGGAGTTTCTCGCATTTTACATCGAAATTTTGACGTACCGGCATGGCGAATATTCACATCACCGATTCCTCATCTCCATCTTTCACGTGTCTGGCGTCGAATGAAAAAATTCCATCTCCTTTCATCGGAAAACCTTAGATCGGAAGATCGCTGAACGAATTTCTTCCGCACCACATGAGCTGAGTCGCAAAAATTAGGTTGGGATGTAGCAAACGACCGTTTTAAAGTCGGAGGGGGTGAAGCTGGATAACAAGGTTTCAGCTATTTTAAGAGACGCTTAAAAATCCCTTTGAACTGAATTTACCAAAGGTGGGGTTGAGGTTCAAAGGTACTTCACAGATTCACTTTGGCTGAGTACTTCACAGATACGAAGAGAGTCTGGAAAAAGACAGACTATCATCGTTTTGCCTATTCCATCAATTTAAACAACATCAAGAGACCACAAAGAAAAGAAGGAAGATTAGCAAGCAAACATTCGGGGGCAATCAACCCATCTCATTCAAGTAATTACGGTTTCGCCACAACTTTCGGGGAAAATCAAATTATGCGCGAGCGTGGGCAATTTAAAATCCAATTGAAAATCGGAACGAGGATAAAGAGACGGGGGCAAACTTCAGGTAAATGCCAACCTGAGGATGAAAGCTACCGGATCCAATTTGGTCCACCTGGAAAATTGCGGGACAATATTCAAAAGCACGCGGGATCAATGGGCTCTTCCGTGCTCATTAGCCTATTAACGAGCGGACTTCGAGAGGAGAAACAATAATCGGCGGTTTGCCGCAAAAGGGCCGGGAGAAACCGCGGACAAAGAAGGCCCACAATCGATGAATCCCTTCGCCCGCTAATTATTCCGAGGCGAACGATTCCGTAACGCCGTCGGCTGTGACGATATAAAGCTCTGCTCCAATGGGAGGTGCGGAAGCAATATCCGGCAACGCGTCGGTCCTCAAACACACGGACCCAATGTGCCCAAATATCAAAACGGCGATGCGTCGCGGACTCGCTAATTATCAAACCCCCCGCGTCGCGTAGTAACGCGTGCCGTGACAGTCGGACGCTAATTAGAAATTCTTCAGCGGTTGGAATTGATGCGTGGGAGATTATGCGTGGGGTGAAATGAAATCCACTCTGGGGGAAACGTGCAAAGAGTTGGCGGGTCATGGAATCCAAGGGCTCATATCCGGGGATTGGGAGAGAGCACTGGGGGTGGCTCCAGAGAGTTTCACGCGAGGAAAGATCAATCAGAAAACTTTTCATCCTATACATTGCACTCGAGGAGTTTTAAGCGGGAATCACTTCAATTAAGATATACTATTTTACCTAATTTACGATGCACCCAACAGATGTTTTTGAAATGGTGTTGACGAAAGTTAAGCAGGCTTAGTTAACGGTCAGGGTTGATGGGGAATAACTAGAACAGGGTTCTCAATTCCCCTATTTGGATAGCGTTCTTTCGTTAGGAGTAAGTAGAACTAAAGAATTTAGAAGAATAACAGCAATAGACAAGGGAACTTCATGAAGCGAAGATGAAAACCTGACGAAAGGCTTTGGTAAGAGAATCAGGAAAATATAGTTAACATTCTTTCTTAAGGGTTTTACTGTATGGAGGAGAAATGTGGACATAGGAGGATAAGGAAAGAAAGAAGAGAAATCAAAAGTCTGGAAGGCCTCTGAGATGTGTGTAGTAAGGAAAACGTAAGTTGGGTTGAGAGAAAAATGAAGAAATGCTGGAGATGTTGAGAAAAGGGAGGGCTGATTGAAGCGATAAAGCGATGGTAGAGAAAATGGGTGAGTCAAATATTGAGAGAAGAGGGATTGCTAAAGAAAATAACTGGAGGATAAGAAGAAAAAGATAGATGAAAACCAGAGCAAAGATTTGTAGATGACATAAAGGACAAAAAAGGTATCAAGAAGTAAAGGAAATGGAATTAAAGGACCCAACAAAGCACATGTAACTACCAAAAGGTACTTATGTGGTTAAAAGATTATTTTAACCACTTATGAAGGTTAAAAAGATTAGTAATGCTCTGCTATAAATCTGCTCAGACAATATTTCAATCATAAGACTATTTTGAAAACAAACAGAAATTCTGCGAATGCTCATTCTATAATCTCAAAATTCTTCAGATAATGGGTCAATTTTATCCTCTGAACTTTCCTAAGTTCAACACCAAGAATGAGCTCCGAGAGAAATGCAAGTTATTTTTCATTACCTGCACAGATGTTCTTTTGCTGAAATGAATATTAACAATGAACACCCAAAAAAACAAACCCAAACGACATTTTTAAAACACTGTTTAGAATAACATTCGATAGGTAAACTATTCCTTAGGGAAACCCATTCTAGGGTCTGCATCTATAAGTGAAAATTCCCCTGGTAGAACGATGGAAAAGATGTCTCTTAGGTGAAACGCTTTAGGGTAAAATGTCCGGTCACCCCCTGGGTCTGTGTGGGATGGAGGAGATACGTTAGGGGAGAGAAAAAGCAGAAAGAGGGACGTCCGCTATCAGTGGACTGAACGGCCGGTAGAGCATCTGCAGGAACCTCTTGTGCTCTATTATTTCCAACCCTCCGGAAAAATTTATCTTCGGGAATAAATTTTCGGGTGGAAAGGCCGCAATCGAAGCCGTGGGAGACCAGTGAGGGTTTATTTTCTGGCAGTAAAAGCGACGTCGAAAGGTTTGCTGAAGGAATTATCGGGTTTTCATATGGTAGGGGGCGTAATCGTGAAGGTTAGGAAATTGAAATTCATTATATCTCGCATTTCACGCCATTCTCCTCGGTCAAACACTTGAGTGAACATATTATACGACTCAGATTATTCCTCAGAAGGGTAACAAATCTGAATACCTATTATGCGATAAGAATTCTCATTTCAAACGAGAAAAAAGACAGCGAGGTACTGACGAAAGTAAATACCCAAGTAAATGCATTAAAATTTGTTTATACGTAAAATTTCAATATATTAATTCTCATTCAAAGTATACATTAAGTGGGTAATCACGAAAGAGAGACCCAAAGGCAGTAGGCGCAATCATTAACTTTCTCCTTCAATTCATTTTCTTTTTCACTGGTAATCTTAGAAAAGAAAGTAAAGAAGAAAAGGAACTTCATAAAAATAGGCTCTCGGATAGCCGAGTCGATTCAGTCAATGCCTCTGGTGGAAGTGGTTCTGTGTTCGATTCTCGATGGGGCCTATTTTTATGAAATGACTTCAATAGTCAAAGCACTTAAAAAATACTGTTTCTGGAATAACTATTCAAATCACGAGAACAGTTAAAACTAAAAAAATATTTTCATAAAAATGCATTCAATAAATGTGAGAAAACGGAAACAAATGAGCCTCACTGAATGATATTTCCTTATGCCTCTTTAAAGATGCATTCAGTTTTAAAGCTTTAATTCTAATTCTAAAACGAATATCCAAATAGGAAAATAAAAGAAATAGATAACATCTGATAATCCTTAAATCCTCTGCTGAGTAAAGCTCGCTTCACTTGCCTTTTAGGGTAAAATAGTTTTTAATAATGTTTTAGTAGTAAATTTCAGAAAAGATATCCGGCTTCCAGAAATAGTCAGTCAGAACTAGTTGATTGATGAAATTACGAGATTTAACTATTTTATCATTATTTTACGAGATAACTTTTGTATCTCTGATTTTTAAGTCGAATCATATTCTCCAATTGAGAAGACACATAAACATCTGTTCGTGGAAGTTTGCCTAACTCTTACATATTAGTTATTAATTTCTCGTTAACCCTATCGTTAATATTTTCTACCGAATATATTTTTGTTTCATGCCTGTTCAATTTGAATCGTATCGTAAGTAAATTAATAATCAAGACCGAATCTGGATGTTTAAATTATTAATAGGAGTTAGATTTACTATGCAACTTTAACACTAGGGACTAGAAGTAAAAGAGAGACAAAATGTCAAAGAACCATCAAACACGCGACAATTCCAGCCGCGAATTTCATTCCCTTTATTTCACGGCCTCAATGGAATGAGATTGGAATCTCTAAGGAAGATAGAGCGCGGCGGAGGCAAAAAAGTCGGGATGATAGCTGACAGCGTAACCACTCATCCCCTTGAGCAATCACTGGAAAATTAATGGCGAAAGGAAGCGCGGATGGGGAGGCAAACGAGGAGGAAATACAAGTTTTATAACTCGGGTATTAGTTTTTAGAGTCGCAAAAAAATAATAACCTACAGCCATTCGACGACGTTTCCCACACGCTCCGGAGCAATTATAAACACTTCCTCGCCGCTACATAAATTCAAAAGCTGCTTATCGCTCGCTAAAAAAAATACACCACCGCAATCCCGAGTCCGAAAGAATTAATTTTATTCGCGGTCCACTAACCCAAATGTATTGCTTGAAATTTTCCACCCCAAAGTGTGTCATACGTTTGCCGAGCTGACAGCAAAGGGATTAAAAGGGAATGGAGCGAAAAATTTTTCCGTGGCACAATGCCGTAAATTCCCGATAGGTGAAAAGCTGCCGTGACGTCCTATAGAAATCGAGTCGCGATCCGCGCGACGTTACCGCGTGAGAAAGGATCCTCGAAAAGAGCCTTTGACTTTGGGAATTAAAGCTTTCTCCATCCTTATTAAATGAAAGGTGCGCAGAAAGGTATACGGAGCGAAGGAGAAAAGAAAGGGGACTCGTGAATTAATATGGAAAAAAAGAAATGCGTCCTTGGGTTCGTTTCGCCACAGCGAACGGCGGTCAATTCACGATGATTCCAATTTAGTCGAATGACGGATTGTGAATTGAAAATGAGGACAAAGGGAGTTTCGTAATTGGTGGAGGGTCTAAAGACGCGTTATTAACTTGACTCAAATATAGAAACGCCCGCTTGGCACTCAATTAGGCCTCTCGTAAAGGAGAAATGCGATAATCGAAGGAAAAAAGAGCGAAAACAAGGTGGACATTACCCGGAGAAGCCGCGTCATTATCGGTTATAAAAACAAACAGCGATCGAAACGCATAAATTCGTGAGATTAAATCCTTTAAAGAGAAAGGATAAAGCGAAACCTCGAGACATAAATCATACGATTATAATTTGTTCACAACTACAGCTCCCACTTCGAAACTCAATTCCCAATAAAACCTCAAAGAATGCTTAAATCATTCTCTCTCAGATTACGAACGAGGCAATTCCGTTCTCTGTGTAAGGATGGAATTAGATAAATCGAACATTACGAAAAAGATGTAAAAGAGTCGACTACAGCACACAATTTTCTCATTAAATAGCTCTAAATTAATTTACATAAACGTCGTCTTTCAACTGTCGAATGTTTCTACAGATTACTTATTCATAGGTTTACTAGATACAATTCTAACAAAGGCTTTCTTTCCATTTTCAATGACACAATTTTTATCACCGTTTACGTATTTAAGAAGATTTTTTTCTAATTTTGCACGTTCTGCAGTTCATGAGAATTAATAATACATTTCACTCATTTCCTTTGATTGCCGCCGGGTCACGATGTTCCATAATAAACTTTTTTCAACAGTGAAAATTATCAAAGGAATATTTAAAAAATTTCAGTTGAGTATAAGTGGCAAACACGACCGGGAGGAAAAATATAAAAGATGAGATATATGAGCGTCAAAATGAAAACATTCAAAGTTACACATGAATATTGTAAGGGACCAACTTTTCATTTACTCTCATTTAATTTATTTTTCTTCGTTCAATGTAATTATTTTGTTCGAGGTTAATATAGCGAATTGAATGCTTTCGTGCACCGAAGGCTTTAAAAAATTACAAATTAATGTGTTACACTTTGTGGAATTTCATTCTTCTAATAATAATTTTACTCACGTATAAATAAATGGAATTAAATTTTGTAATAGAATTTTAATAAGAAAATCTTTAGTACATTACAGTTTTTCTTACCGTCGTATTTCTACTACATATTTCAACTTCAGTTTTAATTTCGTTGAACCTCACCTATAGCAAACTTCAAAGAACGAAATTCATATTGCGGAACCTTAATATTATTTTCAACTAATTTTACTCCGAAATCATTTTAGCAATTGCTTATAAAAATAAATGATGTGACACTTACTGGTAAAGCCAGATTTAATTTTCATCAAAATTTTTAAATAATATTATTAGCACCGCGTTAGATTCTACGAAGCATATTGGGGAGAAAATTTTATAACACAATAATCACCGACGAAATTTTCAACGAAAAGTCATAAACTAGCCATTGCATTGTATTTTTGCATAAAGCATTATTAACTCTGCAGCACACTCAATCTAAACGGAGACGCCCCTGATGTCAATGAGAATTTAATTCGGTCCATAATGGGTTAAACGCTTTGGTTCTCCTTTAGATATATGGCTTCCGACAGGAGTCAAAAGAACCGCATGTCGATAGAAAGAGCGGTCGGTAATTTCATAACACGGGTGACTCTTTCAAAGATCGGCGAACATCTATCACTCGCTGATAGGCGCCCTGTCGAAAGGTAAGGGAGAAGCGCGGAAACAGATGGCAAATAGAGAAGTAATCAAGGGTCGAGAGATAGGGCAGAGTATCCAAAGATGCATCATAAGGGAAAGGAGCGGAAGGGAGCAGACAAGAGGAACAGCTACAAATGGCTTTCCTTCCTCCGAAGAAAAGATATCGCCGAGGAAGGGAAAGGAGATATCGGGCCGATGTCTCTAAAAGCGATTAACTGGATACGGGAACGATAATTCACCTTAACTGAAAGTGGATAGTTTTTCTGTTTCCGCAATAACAAAAGTCCACAGATAAAGAGCGTCGTGAGGGAAATAGATTCAGCTGTTCGTAATAAAGTCTTCGATGAAAATTACGAGAGAGACCTTCTTAAAAACATGCGGAAACATCTCAACGTACCACTGAATTTCGAAATGCGAAGTTATATTTTTTGCTCGAGTGAATGTGTACAAATAGCCGATGTCTCTTTCTTCCGACGTCGTCACTTACGGAATTAATTTTATAGGAAATTTCACCGAGAATGTGTTTTCCAAGTGCGAAAACGATTAAAAACACCCAACCTTTAATTATATTTGCTACTCACGATATCAACGCCGCAAACATCGATTTCACACGCCTCGTGATCAGTAAAGGATGCTTACCTGAAAGAAAGAGTAAACAAAAATTAATATGAAGTAAAACATGAAATCAAACAATATAAAATCGATGCATTATGAATTATGCCTTTCCTAGTACTTGGAAAGGATGCGTTGCCAATAATAATAATGCTTCTTATAATAAACAACTACCATCTGGCTTTGTACCTATTGGTAGTCCTTAAGAATAAATAAACAAATAATAAATACGATTAATTATCCATTATGATACAAACAAGAGCCTAGAGAAAACAGAATTAAGATTTCCTGTATTACTAAATTCATACGCTAATAAATTGTCCTCTCAGTCATGAGATCAATATAGATTAGTTGAAATTATAGACTGGTAGCTTCTAGGGGATAACTAAGTAATATCATTGCGTAATACCGCATTTCTTTACTTATCTCGAGCAGTTGGGATCTTTTAAGAACTGCAAGTATTACCCACAGGCCTTTCTCAGCATGAGATTGGAACTGTCTCAAGTTATATGAGCAAACTTAAAATAAGTAGAGATTTAATGGAAATGATTTATCGATTGTAAGTTAAATCTTAATTTTCAAATATTTTAGAATATAAATTTATGATTACCATTACATCTAGGCGAGTTACATAAATAACTAATACCAACCCTTGCTCATAAATATAAACGTGAAATAATCAATTAAAATCTAAGGACTAAGAATTCAAAACATAGCTTCTTAAGTTAATGTTGAATGAGTAAGAATAAAATCAAGTGGACAAAATGTATTGAAAGCGTATTTTTAAAAAGAGCGCAGTAAGTTAAAACAGCATTTAATTCGCATTATCTTTCAACAACACTCTCACCCACTGACTTCCCTAAAAATCCTTAGGTTCAAATAATTCTGCAATATATCCGATAAAAATTGTATTATTTTCGTCACCAATGATATCAATTTGAAAAACACGCAAAATAATCCCATTTCTTTGACACCCTTAGAAAGGAAACAATCAGTCTTGGTGTTGGTATTTACATCTCACTCCCTTTTATCAACAAACCAATTAAACTCTGCTTTATGAATTAATTAAACCCCGATAACTGTTTTCAAACGGCCGGAAGCGGGAGCTAAATTCATACTAGGACAACCTTCACGTTTCCGGCCGAAACCCTACATTGAATTCAGAATGATAAGAAAGCAAAAATTAAGAGGAATCGGATAGTGGCGATGAGCCGATGAAAAAAGATCCGGAGAAATACATCGTAATCAAAAATGAGCCGGTACCAATCCGAAATAAGATTCCGAGAAGAAAAGATGAGGGAGATAAGATCAAAGGAAAATGTGGCAGAGATGAGGGATTTGAGAGAGGCAGGGAAATGGCTGAGGATTTATATCAAAGGGATCTGAGGTTTCGGAAAGATCGACACTAAACATCCAAAAGAAAGAACCCCATGTAAAAAGGGTACTTAAACGAAAAACTGCCAGGGAAAGGGAAAAGAATGATTTAACTAAACATCAAGCAATCAAAAAATGAAGAAACAGAAGGAAAGCTAAGTTTTATCTTCCGGAATAAAGGACTGGAGACTTTCTCTCTACGGTACATTTACGAGAGAAAAAGGTTTCCTGAGACGGAAAATGTCAGAGAAGAACGGAGATTCCTTTCGGATAAAATGCATCATTTCCTCCGCCATCGGAATAAACCTACGGATTAAATTTCATCTTTTTAGGCTATGGCAATGATAGAGAAAGGCATGGAAAAAGAAGAACGCGGATGAAATGTGGCCCCTAACAAAAGAAGCTGGAAGAATTTATATACTATATATATGTAAGAATTCTTCATCTACATATACATCCTTTAAGCCGCACACCGGTGTGTGACATAAGGTGTATGCGCCTTATGGTCGATTTCCCATTTGCTTACTGGTGTGTGTCGTTCGCAGAAAATCGACTTTTAAAGAACTAGTGAAATAATTTTCTAGTTTCTTCTTTCTCAAAGTTCTTTTCTGCTTTTGAAAAGTCTATGTCGTGGAAAGGGTGAATACTATTCGACACATTTCTAAGATATTTTCATCCCTGACTTTATTTTACAGATTTAATCTACATTCAAGTCTTGTTACTTCTATTTACTTACAGAGAATGTACAAATGCATCTTATCAATACATCTGATCGATTTTCTTTCATCGATCGATCTAATTTCATCTTATCGATGTGAAATGGAGACTGCTGAGTGAAGAAGCAAGATTTATCCATAAATAAATTTACCAGTTTTAGTAACTCAGTCACACTTCGTTAAGACTTTTCGCTGTACCTTTTTTTCAATTTAGGGGTGTTACGGAAACTTACGCGAGTACTCAACTCATACTCTAAATGGAGTATAACTAGAACGAAGTAACAAAGTTCACGGACAGTTTCTTCGCACGTACCGACGAGTTTCTCAAAATTAAAGTGAGGTATTTACAAAGATATTTAACTGACATTTCATAATTTACCACGAAATTTCATCTATTCTTACTAGGTTTCCCTTCAAGGGGCGTAACAAATTGGTTTTACAATATTTACTAGAGAATGCTTGTCTAATTCAGAGTTCTAATTTTGGGAGCGTAGGTAAGAAATAGAACCAATTAAAATAAAAAAGCAATACTTCATATTTTCCACATTTTTTATTTTGACGACCGTTGCTATATTAACGATCGAAAATTGTTTTAGTCAGTTTTAGTTGGTTCTATATGGCGCTCCAGTGAGTTCGGCAAGAACACCTGGAGTTTATATAAAAAAAAGATTTAAAAATAAATATTGACGAATAAGATTTACACAAAATATTGATACGTGAAATAGTAAGGTAATGAAGGAAAAGGAATCATCCCCAGGGAAAACAAAGATTGATTTTAGAAGAAAATCATGGAAAAGCAACGAAGTAGCAGGAAATTCATTCACTGCGATCCAAACTAACATAACATTCTCCACGAAACTGGATCACGAATCCGAGCCGCCAAATTCACCTGAGCAAAGCGCGGACTAATATGGTCTCCCTTAACCTGTTCAAATACCGACACCGAGCGCGATTCGCGAGAGGTTTAACTCCGACAAAGGCGTCAAAAGGAGCTTTCGATAGAGTTGGAAGGAATATGCGATTCTTCATCTGACTTCATGAATGAGATGAGATCAAAGGATACGACGAAATGGAGCCAATGAGGTGAGAGATGCCATTGACACAAAGAGGCAAACGAAATGCTATAGAATGTAATATAAAAGTGTCGTCAGAAGTGGACACATGGACGCCAGAGGCAAACTCGCAGAGCAAAGGTATAGAGAAATGTCACACATTTCTCATTTTCAAAGGATGAAATTCAAATCTATTCCCTGGGCCTTCTCTCTTGACCGCTCCATAAATCCACTATTCTATGGCTACCTATCGTTTCTTGGAAAAATGACAGAGGAAGAATAACAGAAGTTAAGCTGCTAAAGAGCGAAAAAGGATCCTAATTAATATTGTAAATTTTATCAAGCCAAAATTATAGAATTAGAGTTAAAATTTGTAAATGAAGTATAGGTGAGTGAGTTTTATGTGCGTGGGTAAAAAGTTCAGGTAAAATATAAAAGGGCAAAGGTAAAATGGAATCAGGACTACAGGGAGAATAAAATAATCAGGAAGGATGCGAGGTCAAGCGTATGAAAAAAGCTTAAATGTTAATGGTGAATGTATTATCAAACATTTTCCAAATGCAAGAGGATTTTTTAACATTAGTTCCTACTAAAGTAGAGTACTTTTAATGCAATATATGACCATTTAAAACAAACGTACTACTAGTATATGGTGGAACCTATGCTAACGACTTCATTGCATATCCTCATAATTGGATAAACTTAAGTAACGAAAAATAAATGTTCTTCAATTAACGACGTTTTTTAAATCGCATATATAACCAATATAAATAAATAATTGTACGATCATTCTGAATTTTACGTTCATCATATATGTATATTTGAAAGAGAAACCGAAGCAAGCAACCGTAGATATTTTAGTTTCAGGTCAATCTGTAATTTACAGGGTGAGCCAAATATTCCAGGTGAACATTGATAATTAAATTTTCAGTCGTTAAATATTCATTTTATTAGTTTTAATACAGCAAATATATATGTAGCAAATATGAATGAATAAATAATGCATGCCATTTTTATGATAAAATGCTAAAACGGTTTCCCGCCGTTAACCATACCATTGAACTGTATCGCAAGAAACTCAAAAGAATTGACATTAAAATCGCATCAAAGAGTAGAAAAACGCTAAATATTCCTATATACGAATAAACTTTTATGAACCGAGAAGGAACAAAAACCTTTCCCACCAGAATAAGTAATCTACGCAATCCATATCGATGGAAATAAAGGGGCAACAAAAATATTAAGGTGTTAGAAACATGAAAAGTAAGAATGAGACGTATGAGAAATTCCCTTAAAATCCACGAACCTTCAAGGATAACGGCTTGTTAGTCTAGGGACCTCATCATCATAATTTTCCTGTCTGTAGATAGGTCTCGGCTGATATATCATAGTGAGCTGTCCATACCGTCTTGTTCTTCGAGGCTCTCCTCTGATAGCGGTAAATCCCCAAATCTTTCCTGCGCTCATCCATTACCTGGGAACCCTCTCCTTTCTCTTCGATCTCATATTTAATCATGTTCACTTCCCAGATGTTGTCGTCAAGGACGGGAACGAGCTCCATCATTAGAGGAAGTTGAGAAGCGTACTTTGTAAGGGTAATTGGTAACATTTCAAGAGTCCCGAAACAACAAAAATGGTTCATTCAAAACACTAAAAAAACACAAAAAACGCAAAAATTTCAACGACAATCTGCTGAAATTCCCTTACTCAAGCTTCCCTGAACAACATAATTACTCAGTCCTTCCTTATCTACACAGACTTATCTTCACTTAACTACTTTATTCAAAAAATCTTTACGAATTGTTCAAAATATAAAATCCTTGGAGGAACTCTTTAGTCTATACTCGCATGACTGTGACGCCATTCTCAGCAATTCCCTTAAAAGCTATAGCGGGCATTTCTTATTATTCAAGAAAGGGCTGATTCAATTTTTTCGTTTTAATAAATACATCCTTTAAAGTGATTATCATAAACGTTACGAAGTTGAACTGTATTTCATGTTGAATATGTATATATAAGTACGAAGTAGCTTGATTCATGCTGTTGTTCTTCTTTTATGTATTATTTTAATGTATTATCTCTCGAGCCTCACTCTGATACGTGATGATTTTTTATTTTTTCATGCTTGTTTCATCTCATTTATTCTCACTTTGTATTATTTTTCATGGTGTCTGGTATCTTATTATGAATATATGGTTTTTCATTTTTTTTCTCTTCGAAAGAACATTGACGAAGTTGTTAAGTGATAGTGAATTTAAAAAAAAAAATTTCTGTATTCATACTAGTTTTTTGCCATTTTCATTTATGACATTCTGTGTACTCAGTGTTTTTTTATCTCTTATTTCATGTTTTCCTTTTTATTAAATGTTATTCTTTTATGGATTATTTCTATATGAAGTTTGAAGTGTAAATATGTTCCTTGCTTTTTGATTCCAGCCTTTTCTATAAATTTCAGTTTCTTTTCTATCTGTAGGTTTCGCAGGTTTTTCACACCCTCTTCTGGGGTGTTTTCCTGCTGTGCGCTATTTTTCCTATCCTAGGTTTTTAAGCCCACAATATAAATTTCTTCCGTGTACTTTTTTTGCTATCTCTTTCTTACAAATTGACGAAGGGTTAGATGTAAGAAGAGACTATTCAGTCTCAATCTCGCCCGAATAACGACGTTTTATTATTATTATTTCAAGACAATTCGACAAAAACCCTCATATTCGGACTTAAAAAAACTACTTTTACGAAAACGCGACCTAAGATTCGAACTACATGAATCGCCATATGCTATGGAATGAAGATAATTAAGATGTACTTCAAGTAGTACCTACTTCAAATCTGTACCTTATTGCGACAAAAATGATTCGTAGCCGAAATTCTTATCTACTTTTTAAATTTTAACAATCTACACGCCGATGATTGATGAGTGGTACTTTATTAATGGCAATTATAATAGTTTTAACCAATTGTCGACGGTAATCTCAAATACTTCATTAATAAAGAAAGAAATAACTTTTATTTACTGCGAAGAATAATAAAAAACAGTTCCACAAATATAAATTTCTTCGAGGCATTCTTACCACTTCGACACTGAATCATCGATACCCTAACTATTGTTTTACCCTGAATAATATTATCCTTACTTCCTTACTCACCGCCTTCATCCGGTATAAATCTTTGAAAAATTTACCTATACTTCGTCCAATGTCTTGAGGTGACCACGTAAATCTTGTGGCCCCGTGTATTCGTTTACTATGGAACTCACTTCCACAAGGAATAAAAAAACTCATCCTCCATCATTAGCTTTAAGAGTAAATGCCACAATCATCTCTTGGCCGCACAAAACAGATCTTAATTGCACTGAAACACTCAATCCCTTACCCCACTGAGATCACGAAATGCCTTGGCCCTCTAACACCTTCAAAAATATTTTCCTTCCCTACCTAATCCGCTGTCTTAATAATCGAATGGCTTTAAATTGTATTTTACCTTAAAAAATTAATTTTTAATGTTTATTTAATTATTATTTTATGTAATTCTTTTAATTTTTAGTATTATTTTTATATATTTTTTCAATTTTTTTCTTCCTATTATCATATTAATATACGTAACTATGCATCATAACGACACTGAATGTATATATGTAACTTTTTGTTTTTCTTTGTTTTTTATATTTTGGTATGTCTTCTTGTGTTTTATAATCTGTTTTTATGTGATTTCCCTAATCTTAGCTTTCCTATCCGTAGGTTTTTCTGGTTTTTCACACCCCCCTTTTTGAGGGTGTTTTCCTGCAATGGAAATTTTTTCCTAAGCACTTAGCTTAGGTTTTTAAATCCACAAATTAGTCTTCTTCTCTGTTCTGTTTTTTCAAGCTATCTCTTTTTGAATCTTATATGACGAAGGGTTAGATGAAAGAGGAGACTTTATAGACTCAATCTCGCCCTAAATGAAGTCTATTTATTATTATTATTACTTACTACTTAGTGACTTTCGCATAGAAAAATAAAGTTGGTGATAATTGATTTGAAAGACATTCAGTACAGAGTGAACTTTACTTCTCATAGAGCAGTACGAACAGCGCGCGCCCTTCTCCCGTAAGGAATACACGGTACCATAAAATTTACATGGTCACTTAATGACGTTGGACGAAGCATATACTTCCCCATTTCATTTACCATCATATTCCATTGACACCCTGGAAACCCTGAAATCTGAACTAGCGGGAAACACGCAACCGAACAGACCCAACATTGAAAATCGAAACTTCCGAACAGAGTTCGTGCCCTCGAAGAAGGCCTGGAGAGCCATCCCGCAACAGCGTCCCCGATGAGGGAAACAAATCCCCAAATGAAAGCGGTAATGAAAACACGGCGCTGTCTCATCGATCCGTTTGTTCGCCAGGGGACCCGACTCTTCTTACTCAGGGTCGCTAGACAAAAAGAAAAAGGGTGGAAGAGAGCAACGGAACGCCAAGTGCGACAGCTGTCTCTGGGACCACGTGGCTGGACCACAGCGGAGAGACAGGCGATGAAGATAAATAGAGCCGATGCACGTGAAGTGATGGCGAAGCAGATGGAGAAGAATATATGAGGAAACCCGATAGGAAGGAAGTGAGAGGGGAGGCGTCACCCTCGATATTAGGGCTTCCTCAGGTCGAGGGGACCTCACGAGACTCGAGGAGTCCTTGTCACATACTCATCGCTCGAGGGCAAAATGCCTCTCAGAGTTCTTTCACCTGAGAAATGAGACGGTGGAGAAGTCGCAGCCGAGACGACTGGGAGCCTACAAATTGGGTGATGCCTTGAAAAACTAATTGTCAGCGAGCCGAAATTAGGTGTAAGTGCAGTTTTTATCTCTCTGCCGCTGTTTAAGACGAACGGGAGATTTCCTTTTCAAAGACGGCGGCCCCGGAGCTGATTGCTACGTTAGAACTTAGTGAATGTCACTGTGACCAAAAGGGAGAATTTTGAATAGTTGAATGCAATGATTATGTCTATATACTATCTTCTCAGCGCCTTAATTTCCTCCATTCAACTGCTGAAATTTAATTCTGTCGGGAAAAATTTAGTAGAAGAACGGTAACGTTAGAAACATCTCTTTATTAGTTTTAAGTTGAGCTACTCATTCCCTGGGGAAATGATACTTTTTACAATATCATCTACAGGAGGCGACCTTTTAAGATTCTCCCTGAACGAAAAATTAAAGAAATGAAGATGAATATATTTAAAGAATCTCAAAATAATCTTAAAATTCCAAGGTATATTTTAACATTAATTAAAATTATAATTAATAGAAGAAGGAACTTTAGAATAAGCTGGCTCTCAAACTTGTGTTTTACTCGATTCTCTTTTCGAGTTTGATTAGATTATTCTTATTAATCCAAGATTCTTCAAGAGTTGGAAGTTTTATTTTTAGAATTGAATAAGAGCGCATGTTTAAGAACCGTTATTCATATACGGAATTCTTTAAATGTGATCAACTGTAGCAAATTATAAAAATACGAAGAAATAAAAAATACAATAATTATAAATAATAAAATATAAATAATAAATATAATTTAAAAGAAATACATAATGAATATAAAAAATAAAATTCAAATAAGTAAATATAAATAACAAATATGCATATAAGACAAAATATCACGCTTAGGTTCAATTACTCGCGTTTAATAAGAAGGAATGATACTAAAGTTTTATGACACATTAATACTTCCATATCCATAGTGAAGAAAGAAACTTCTTAAATATGCTTAATTAAATGAGAACTATTCGTCTAAATGGAAAACTACTGAAGAACTGAGAGGATTCCTTTGTCTGGTATCACAGTCATCAGTTATTCTCACAGATTAGGCAATAGTTGGAAAGATGCCGATGTTTAGTTCTGAATGGATGCGAATGAGAGAAAGATTATTTGAGGCGTTGATGACGTAATTAGCCGTAACTATGAATGAAGTAAACTCCCATAGAAACAGCACGTGATCTTAACGCACTATTATCTCTCAATGAATAGGATTCCCTCCAACCAAAAATAGCATCACCTGAATTTCCGTTCATCTGATCGTGACAGTCCAATATTTAGGATAAAATTAAATTAGATACTTGAATCAATAAACAACAGTAATCGTACACGGGAAAACCTTTAGACTTTCACATATGCCAGCAATATTTGTTCCTTTTATTAGAAATTACGTACTTACGCTGTTAACACTTAGCCAAAAAATTACCAAGGTCTCGATCATTATCTGTGCTCGCATGTTCCGTAAATACATTAATAAACCCGTCGGGATGTCACATACATATTTAAGTTAGCATGTAGGTACCAAATCCAAGGATTGATTACATACAGATTCAATAAAAGATATCATTTCCTATAAAATTCTGGCACCAAAGCTAAAAAAAGTGCTATATCTACTACTTACATTGTTTCTCTATCTACAATTTCTAGAAGCAATAAATACACCATTTAAAAAAATTCCCAAAATAAAAACAAACACATCGATAATTGCTAACGTTAGACTTTATCTTGTACCGCCCAGAAAGTCGTAAACAACCGTTTCACATCAATCGGAAGAGAAATTTTCAGACCCGATTTTTTTCCGAAAGAAAATCTTCCTCTTTCGCGTCTCACGGTGACTAGGTGTATTTATCAAAGCCATTAACACAGTTTCATTAATTACCCCGGGCACAAGGCAAATATCGAAGCGCTAATTGGTCCAATTACGGGAGCAAATATGTGTTTCACGAGCGGATCATTAATGGATTGGAGCGATTCCATAATGAGTGAATGAAAAAAGCAGCGATGTCACGAGGGCCCTTATGACGAAGGCCAATCGAACTGCTTCCCGATGCACTTGAGGAGAGAATAGCACTCATCCCGTGATGAGCAAATCCAAGGACTCCCTGAGAGGGTGATTCACCCGTCGACTCACTAATTCGCTTACTTCAAATTAATTCCGATTTTCACCTCACCTCGTGCATGTTATTAAGAATTTGCGTGAGTGATAAAAATTCGACTATAAGATGGAACGTATGGTTTCGTTCGATACTGCCATAGGTTGGCATATGCTCAAATTATCTTGATAGATACGACCTAAGCCAGAATAAATACACATGAGATTTAAAGGGTGGATGATGAACAAAAATTTTAATGCTAGGGAAAGGGTTTAGGATTCTTTGTAAATAGGGGCGTGCACCCAGGACTATGCCGCACAGCCGCATTAAACCCCACTTGTCCTTGCCTAAAAAGTATCCTACTAATACGGTCTGAGAAAATGTTCTGGTAACATAAATTTGTTGGATAAAGCAGCCTCCCCAATAGAGGAAGATCCCGATTTCGATGCCGGTTCCGTCAGACTTTTTCAAGTCCGTTTTTCCTTGGAATTTTATTGCTGCAAAATTGTGGAATCAATTCATTAAAAAGAATCAGGAAACACTTGATGATTTTAAATACTCCAAAATTTTAGAATCTAAAACTTGATAAATGCGAAAATTTATGACGGGAAATAATGGACACAAAACTATTACCATGCTGACTGATACGCCTGTATTTCGTTCTACGGACCTTAGTCACTCAGTCTCAAGATATAAATGAATGAGATGACCTCCAAACTGTTGAATGAACTCCGCTAGTCGCTCTAGTTATCTATCTGCGATAGCAACTCTGCTAGTGTCACTTTATCATCTCAGTTCCCTTTACGCATAGCAACGGCATTTCAAAACGAGAATACAGTCCTTCCACAAGCGAGCTCTCCACAAATAAAAGTCAACAAAGTCTCTGAGGAAATAACAATTCTTCTAACATCCCGACCTCTACATCTACATTTCCTTCCTTTGCAACTAACCTTTCACTTGGACAGCTTCTCCTGCTTAATATGACTTCTACGCTGCGTTGTAGAGAACGGTGGACGGAGTCTGAGGATTCTCTCTCTCCGTATATTGAGTGTGGACTGAGTAAACCTTCGCAAGCCACAATTGGCGATTCTCCGCCACCCTTTGCTACTCCTTGGTCCCAATCTATTTCAAATGCATTCAATGGCCTAACAGGTGTTTCCATTCTATTCCATACATTCTTCGCAAAGGTATATCCTCCCTTTAGCTGTAATTTAATTTCTCCAATTCACTCGAACTCTCATCAATGCAGTCGTTTCAGCATCCGTGATGTCAATATAGTAATTCCTCCACGAAGAGTACAAATTGAATAAATTTTTATTAAAACGTCCGACTGAAGTAATTATCATTATCAGTCACTTTAATTCCGACCACAGATGTTCTCTCCAAGATTTTTAAGGTAAAAGCGTTAAATTTTTCCATTAAGTAATGATTTTTAAGTAAATCGTAAGAGAAATTGGGAAATTTTCTCCGTCGGCTTACTTTTAAGACCCATTATCATCTTGAAATTGATTTCCCTAAAAGGAAGATGAAGGTTTTAGGTAAAATATGGTGAAATCAGAAACAGCAATTTCACCTGATGATGTTACTCCGTAACGAAACCTAGGTCGGTTCAATAAAAAAGATTGTAAAAGTGAAAGATTGAAAAGTGTACTCTACCATGAGAGTTTTTCTTTTTCTGTGACTCCCTAAAAGAATTTATATACAGCAGTGAGCCAAAAGCAAAGAATCATCTACCGACTTATAAACAGTGAAATAAATTTCAACAATTAAGGATTTCTACGATTTTACGGAGGAAAAGAATTCCTACAAAGAATAAATAACGATAATTTGTCTTTCCCTGCGCGGGATTACGGCTGATCAAACTCTTTTTTCACCTAATCCATCTTCTCTAAGAATTTAAAAATTAATTCAACAATGTAAAATAATTTTTTTTAATATGATGTGAGTACGGTTAAACGAAGAAAACTGATCTGTAGAGGTAAAGTAAACCTAATTCAGCATTTGGATAAATGAACCTCCATAGAAAAAGTACAAGAGAGAGAAAATGTCAAAAACTTGAACTGATAAAACAGCTGAAATGCGAAAAGAGAGTAGTCAAAATAAGACATAATCGTACCATATAAAAAACATTTCAAAATAAACGCGAAATCACGATTCAACTGCTCTTGGGGCGATTATCATTTAAAGCTGAGCGTTGTGTATCAGTATTTAGCTGTTTTATACAGAAATTTCAGAGGATATCAAAGCTTTTGTTGATAGTAATCGTAACTCTCGGAAACTAGATTTCTGCCGTTACACGCGGAAGTAACAGCTTCACCAAAATGTTTCGTTCGGCAATAACGCTATTTTCCCTTTTTCCTCGCCGTCGAAAGACGTACTCGAAACATCCCGTCGAGGAGAACGAGAGCGTAAAAAAAGAATTTCGCGGAAGTGAAGGACAACATCTGAATCAGCTCCATTATTCCGGTGAGTGGGAGGAGCAACGGCGGAGGAATCGAGCGGAAGCGCACGGAGCTGTGAAATGCGCACCCAAGTGGGTGAGAAATACGGAAAGCAGATTGTCAAAGTATGATCGCGATCCAATGGAGTAGAAAATAGTGAACCGCAAGCTAGGAATGAGAAGGGTGTGGATAACGCGTGTGGGAGTAGAGTGGGTGCCAAGAAAACTGATGCAGCTGACTTGAACTAACTCGAATGACGATACTCTTGGAAATTGGAAGATTCTCCTCGATTGTAGCGTACGGTCGCGACGAAGATATTGGTAGGATTTTTCGAATCGAATTGCATCCTCTCGAGTAGGTGAATTCATTTTCACGCCACACTCTACAACCTAAATCACGCGAATGCAGTGTTATGCGGTGGTAACGGATTCCGAGTCTGAATCGATGTTTCACACACGAAATTGTGTTCGCGTCGGTTATGTTTCCTTTGAAGTGCAAGCCTCTACCGAGAAGGGAACTCGACCAACGTTAGTTGAATCGTTTGCAGGGAATCGTGCTTTCCGAACGTACAGCGGTTATGTTGATAAATATTTTCCAGCGTTGTTTCAGCACGATAAACGTGACTAAGTTGAAAGATATTCTGATAATTTATACTTATTTTCTGGCATGAAAGAGGAAAAATAATTGTTATCAGAGGAATTTTCCATTTTTATAAAGAAACGTGGATTATATAGACAATTTTAAAAAAGCCTGTAATTCGACGACGGTTAATTTAATTTAAAAATATAGTTTAAGTAAGTACTTAATTTCCATTTCCGGCATTTCACACATTTTTGAGCAAAGTTCCGGAGTAAAACTCCGAACTCTTCTTCATTCACCATGGCTTTGGGAAGACTTTTGCTCCATCAAACAACAATTGTAAGCTCATTATTACGGATTATCTATTCGGCTAATAAAATTAATCACATATTCAGTAATATTGTACACTTAGTAAAAACGGAGTTAATTCTATGCATGGAACAAATGAAACTTTGGCAATGCAAAAAACATAAAAGGGAATTTTTGTTTCTATAGGAAATGTGTAATATTTTGCTTTTTTATTTCACTTAGAAACATTTTCCAAATGATACATACATCATATACTCATTGGTTTTTTTTAATTATTCCGTGGGCGTAAATGTGTCGGCTGTGTTTAAATAATTCTTACAACACTATGTTTAGATGACATTAAGTTTGGTCATCGTTGATTACGACAATACTCCTTGTCGATGAACATTAACTTTGGTAAAGTTAATCTTCATCGACATCGACAAGGTTGTTCCATCGAGTTTAAACTTCCACGTAAATGATTCCGGCAGATTAGGTATTTAGGTTATAGCTAAAATGGAATCGACAGAGCACTTTCGTAGCAAATATCGCCGTACATTACGCTTCGAAATGAACAAGCGGAATCCGGGGTGAAAGTCTAGTTTCACCGCGATGAAAATAACCAATAAAAAGGAGATATGTCAAACAACATGAAATACTTATCGAACCTTTATTGAACCTGTGTAAAGAAAGGAGGGATTAATCTCTCTCAAAGAGAGACAGATTTCCGCTTTCACCCGATGGACCGTGATGCTGGGGAGTGGGCGAAGATCGATGGGGGAGGTAAGGCGACATCGGATTGCGTCAACAGCGGATCCTCCGCCGATTCCAGGGAGACAATGGTGGACCATCGGGCGATAAGACCAAGGATTTCGTGGGATACTTTTCAATGTTGGGTCAAGGATTGGTCGGAAACGATTACTCTTCCGAGTGAGTCAGCTTATCGGAGACTATATGTTGACGACCTCTTCCTTGGACTTGTGAATCGAAAAAAAACTCAAGTGCTTCACGGTGAAGGCAACTTGTCATCCTGTTACACGCCAACATTTATCAGGCTTAAAAAAATTCCATTTGATTTATTTCTTTTCTAAGGCTATAAAGTTTCCCCGAAACTAAACGAAACTTCCTTCTTCCTACAAAGTAATTGATAACGGAGAATTAAACTTTCGTAAAACAAGAGGAGATGAGAAGTATAAATCTAACAATGAATAATAATGAAGACTTCTATAAATATTCTTATTTTAATTATCATTAAATTCGATTTTCTTAATTTCACACTAATAATAAGAACTTTTCTGTAGTGCAAAGTTTAACGAAGTGTTTATTTATCAATCAATTTTGAACATATACTAATAAAATGAAGGATAATCTTAATAATTATTTATTTATTTATAGTAATTATATATAATACATAGATGGTATTAAATTTATTTCTCTGATAATAATAATGGGTAATATGAAAGAGAAGATATTGTAGTCTCGAGCTCGTCCACGCAAAGAATTTATTATAAATCATTGTTATTATTATCACTATTATTATAGTTGAATTCCATCGGGTTGATGTGCCTAATTGTATACGCTTCAGCAGTGATTATAATGATTAAAATGATAATCATGTATTGTGATATAAGTAATCGTGACAATTAAAGAAGCGCTGCAACAATATGACAACAGTTAAAATAAGTTGATACGATATAAAATATATATAATGATATATAAGAAAAAGGTCATTGTTATTATAAGCAATAACAATGACTCGTCCTCCAAATAAATTACGAGCAATAGGACGTGAATTACAGCGTCTTCGAAATTAATGGTCCCTAATTTTATGATCATGAAATCAGTAAATGATCAGTTCAAGTCATAGGAGTCCTGATTCTGAGAAATGTTATTAAGGATCATCCGTAAATCATGTCACGTCATATGGGGGAGGTGCAGTTCTGTGACGGATCGCGTGAGAAGGGTTTTCAATAGTTAGAAGAGGGGAAGGGCTAAATAACTGAATTAGTCGTGTGATGTAAATGATGAATGTTCCCTCTGCCTACTACATGCGGTTAACGCGTCCTTTACGACTTCCGACCCACGGATGCGTTATGGGAAAGGGTGGACTATCTTTCATGAGTGCGACTCGGGTTTCGACAATTACGGATGCTCACTATCAGACGCAACCAAGTTAACATCGCATCTGCACTAATAAAAACAGACGATCACTGGCGAAATTCATCGAAAGTGAGATTCAGATACATTCATGAAAAAATCTTACGAAATTCTTCATTACTCTTCATTAATTTTTCATATCTTTCTTATTCTTTTTTTTTACTCATTTGCGTTGCAACTGGACGAGGGATACAATGAAAAAGTGCAGAACTTATTAGTCTTAACACAAGCTCACTGCTAAATTTACGTATCTGCTTATTAGTAATACATCAATTTAATCAAATTCACTTATTAGGACGGATTGTAAATCTGACCATAAAATTTTTATGATCCGAACTTAATTGCTGAAACACTATTTGATAAATGAGAAGAAGTGGACTTCGAACTTTCCAAACAATTTATTTAGCTACCGGTTTCGGCTAACCAGCCATCATCAGGTACCTAATGATGGTTGGTTTACAATGCATAATCCATTTCTCATCTTTTTCCTGACCATAAACGATCTGAAAAAAATCAAGGGCATTTCCACGAATACGTGGACATATACCTCAAATTTCATTCATGGAAACTTTAACGTTATAGTAATAATAATTGAGTAATCACTGCTGAAACCTTTCAATTCATTTCATCGAGAATAAAATATCATTTTAATCTGAAGGAAAGAAAAACGCGAGAGGGCTTCACCAATGCAACTAACAACCACGTACCAAATAGAATAGAAGACTTCATAATCTCAATTTCGCCCATAATAAAGACGTCATTCAGTTATTTATATAAACATAAGTCCGGGAGAAATCGAGTTTTAGAGCTACTACGCTGTTTTGGCTCAAGAAGTCTTTTCTGTCAATTAACACTTCATCACAAAGGAAGAAAAACAAACATGTCACTTGTACTTAGGTTACCATTTCAATGGTCAAAGAAATACAATACGATGGTTACGGATAATCGAAAGCAGACTACTTTTCTCTTCCATAGTTGAATCAAAACAAACATAATAACGACATGCGTGACTCAGAATCGGTTCGATCGCGGTAAGATGGCACTGTAAACATCGACGGACGATCAACTCTCGTAAGTGGGATATTTAATTTGCAAACATGGACGTATCTCTCAGCAAATCAGAGGGAATGCGGAATCGTAGTTCTTCCGAGTAGTCTCCCGCCCACCGAATAAACGTCATCGCCCACATAGCAGAGCAGTGACTCACCCTCGGCCACTTGCAAATCCCTTTAGTGAGACCTCAAAACGTGCAATGGCCGTTTTTGAGGCATCCCTCCGGTCCATTTGGAGGACTCCCTTCCCCTAGCATTTATCCTGTATAAATCTTGCAAAAGGAGCTTCACAAGCTTCCCTCCCCTAGAGGGACTATTATGAAGATAATTGATTGCAGTCTAAGACCATTTTGACTGATATTATCAAATGATGATGATTTAAGTTGAAAGCGAAGTGCTTAGGCTATTCCGAATTCAGCCTTTGGGAATGATGATGACCATTCCGTAGCTTAGGGCTCTCGTGCTAGAATGAGCATGTGTGTAGGTAAGAACATGAATATACACTTAAATTCGTTATATTCATTAGTAAATACTAGGGTTTAATTTATATAATTATATTAACAGTAAATACTGGGGTTCACCGGCATGTATAAGTTTTGGGGGTGAAGGATTTAAGCTAAGATGAAGAGAAAATTTAAACAATTGGACCCACTCCCCTGCCTGGATAGCATTCTTCCTTGGTCTGGGAGGTGCAGAAATAGGTTGGAACTAGGAAAATCAGTAGCTACGAGATTCACGAAGCAGAAGGAGGTATTGACAATGGGAACTGGAAAAGAGAGATTTACTGTTATCAACACAATTGCTGAAACTTGGATTCTGAGAATGGATGACATCAAAAGACTGGTAGCTTCGGGAAATGAGTTTGGCCTCACAGAAACAAACGATGAAACCCTTGAGGTGTTGTGGAAATGTTTTGATCGAAGGAATCAAACGGAGGCGGAAGACATGAGTAGATCAAAGTTTGAGTGGGGATCTATTGTTAAAGAAAGTATTTGTAACTAGGGTGTAAAAACAGAAGAGATTACAACGACAAAAGTTAATGCACGGTATAAAGGGAGGGAATATTAATTAAAAAGAGAAAGATGATGAATTAATTAGGTAATTACATGAGCCTATGGAGAGGTAGTAGGCCTGTATGTACGCATGTTTCACGAGGAAACGTCTAATTTTCGCAACGGGCAGATCTACGTATAAAAGCATAGGAAAGTGTTAAATGTGTAGGATTGATCACGTAAAAAGTAAAGCGGTTTCTTCCCCAAGCGAGCGATCATATCCTGAGATTCCCGCAACCCTTGATACACTTCTGCCTGGAAAGCGACATGAAGACGGCCATTCCAGAAGGGATGTCCGCCCATTGGTCTGCAATCTGTGGTGAGCGGTGGCAACGAGGGCCCCGCGGGGCCATCAACGCCCTCCGTCAACCCCTTAACGACACGTTGGCTCCCCAATCGCAACTGCATGCATCACATTCCCTCGAATACGTTTGCACCGCCAATTCGACACACTACCCTTTAGAAGCCCCAGCGGCAACGGATGGAAGCTGTGGATGCACAGCAGAATATTTAGAGTTCAAGAAGATTGTTTAAGAATACGTAATTTATACACAATGCTCATGAATATATTCACTGATTGAATGATGAATATAAACTAATATCTCGTATAGTACGTTTTCCTAGTGTCGCTCCATGCTATGCTAAACCAAGAAAGGCTAATAAATGAGGAAGATGATTCAGAAACAACTTGACATGGGAAGGTGAGCATCTGAGAAAACCTAACTAATTATGTTAAGGAGTTGTTTTACACTATATTTTAATGTATGCGTTCATCATAAGAAAGATTCCGCTATTCAAAGAACTGGATTTTGAAAATTACCACGCCAAGATGGAATATTTCAATTTTCTGGGTAGATAGTTGAACTTTTAGTAATATATTCAAAACTCTGACTGATACGATAGAAAAAAGAACTGCTTAAAAGAAAATAATTTATTACATTAATTATTAAATTTAAATTTAGCGTTTAGGAGAGATGAACGCATGTTGGGTTTCACATAAACTTCTTTTTTTCTGCGCTCATTTCAGTTTGTTCTTCACTAGATTTTTTCTTGTTGAAAGCTAGACCATAATGTAATCTCTTTTATATTAAAATGTATAAATAAAATCCTGAATAAAGTACTACTAAATCTCTTTGGAAGTGGATTACTTTCCAACTGAAAATGAACTAAAGCTAGAGTCATACGCATAGAGGTAGTGGTGCTGTCAGGTTAGTCCGTGCATAAGTGCACCATAGGGAAAATGGACACCAGAAACATCGGTTAAAGGCATCTTTCCAGACGCGCCGACGCATTACTCAGTAATTCTGATTTATAACACGAATGCAGCCAAGAGCCAGCAGAAGGGGGAGTACGTCAATTATTCATTACGACCGAAAAATACAATTACATTTCCAAATGAAAACGAATGACGCTCATAGCGTCGAAATCACAACGAATGAGCCTCCAAAATAGCGTTTCTGGGAAAGAAGAGGAAGGTTCAAATCACTGCCACTTGGATGCAGTTAGGCCGCTCCATCTAGCCTGTTAAGGAATGAAAACACCATGGACAGCTTACGTAATATCCACACGCTATTATCTATGGAAGGTTATGATATTAAGGTTTCGGAAAGAAGTGCGGATACCAGTAAATTCTGGCTAAAAATCTAAAGAAACATATTTACCACTGAATAAATGCCTGCAATTATAAACGCAAATAAAATGATAAGAACCGAAACGCTAAACTGGTAATTCACGAAAAATTTTCTCAAAAAAATTAACTTAATCAGTAACAATAACGTAGGTCCATAAAGTCAACAGCTCAACCATTTGACGCACTAACCAGTAGCGGAGGACCTCACCATTAATGTGGCCTAAAAAGAGACATTTATCATTTTTTATGGCGAATAACTTCTTGGACCTCAAAAAGATCTTTGCGCCTGGGGTTTGTGATTGCTGATCTTTGCCCCTGGTCAATAGCTATGTTTACCAATTACCTACCGAAGACTTTCAAAGGTTGAGGCGGTTAGACGAGATGAGGAGTGAGATAGTTAGCCTTCGCTCTCATGATTGATACAGAATTCTGTCACTGAAACAGGTTCATCTAAGTGCAGCTCAATGTATCCATGAATAACAGTGGACATTGCTTTCAATGAAGAGTGACCGGGGTATTGGCCATTACTCATCATCACTCATACCTTAGTGGCTTTTATATTATCATAACCATACCTTAAGGGGGATAGCTACAATAGAATAGAAATAAAGAATACAACAGCAGCCATAACGAAAAAAAAATAATTGACAATTTTGGCAATTCTTGAAATGCATTACTGACCCCAAGTTAACGCGATTTTCTAATTACAGAGAAATTTCTCGTCAGAAGGGATAGAGAACCTCATGAATAAGACGAAAAAGGAGTAAATGAAAATTTTATTTTCCTTTCCGGAAGAAAAATGAAAAAATTCTAATCATTAAGATAGCGAAAACAAGAACAATATCAGCCATTTAATATACATACAGCTAATTACTCTAGACCGAGATCGTCGGAAAAATCATCAGCGAGTACCAAAAATCTAACATCGCTGAAGATAAGCCTAGAACCAGTAGAACTCGAATATCACAAGAGTGGACAGTTGCGGCGATGATAAAAAAGAACGTCAACATCCTATTTTTGTAGGCATAAAAAGTCGAAAAGCCGCCCTTCAGTCATCACTTCCATCACAGCACGACCTTCCGGCCAAATTATTCCCCCGTATAGCTTCCCATAGACCCGCACCATTTCCTTTTTTACACGCACCATCGATATCTCTCGGGCGACTTTCGATCGCCGGCGAAGAACGAGGGAACGGAAGGAAGCCGTCGAGGAAATTACACCGAAAAGAAAGGGAGGAAAATCTCTATTTGGGTCCGGATTGAAACAGTCTCATTTCTTTTTACATCCCGAACCGCTTCAAGTGGATATCGACTGGAGAGCCATGAGGTCCTTGCGGCGACAGAGCTCCCCTTCCCACTGACCTCAGGGGGGGCCCAAGACGCCGACGCCCAAAAGTGCCCCCGGTGGGGTGAGGGGGCGCCTACGGGAGGCGGGGGTCAATATTCCTGGGAAGGTAAGGCGGGGGTGGAATACACGTGGCCGAATCCCTGAGGAGTGTTCAAAGAGCGAGGGAGAAAGAGAGGCCACGTAAAAACGTCCGAGAGTAAGAGAGAGGGAATCGATAAAGGAAACTTGGAGGATCTCCGTTGATTATTTCGGGCGGCTGTGAAAGCATCGGAAAAAAATAATGGAGAGGGACAAAAGAGATTCTCTTTCGCAGGATATCCGCAAAAGAGAGATGCGAGCGTATCGAAAATATGTATGATACGAAAGGTTACAAAAGATCGCAAACAAACGTCCCGACGTATTTATGCTCCGTTGCCGGGTGACGCGAAAAAAGTAAGCAAATAAGTAATAAAAATATTCGTACGCCGATCTTTTCTCGAGGTATCGCCTGATAAAATGGAGAAAAGAGGAATGAGCTACAACAAATGAATACGACGGGTTTCGAGTCCCCAAAAGCAATAGATCCTGAACAAAATATAAAAGGAGATATATTTGGAAACTGAGAGATGATACCTTTGTACATCTGCACTATTGTAGTTCCGAATATAAGCAAAGAAACTATTTAAATAAAGCAATAAAAATTCGACAATAAGACCAAGTAACCATTTTTGTATCTGTTGTTTCAACCACAGGCATATTTTAAAAAAACTTCCGCAAAACTCTCAAGAATTAGTATGTCCTTACAAACGTTAATCCGAAAAAAAATCAGTTCTCTTAAGTACATGCAACATAGAAAATTTCTCAACATTTCTATAATTTAAAACCGAAACTAAATTGCAAAATGAAACAAAAAACTATGGCAAAATAAGAATAACAGTATGAGTCAAATCCTTGAAGTGAATTACACCAGGGATAGTTGAATGTTTTCAGTCTTTGACTGAGAAGTTAAAATTCGAATAATAATAAATATAACAACAACAACAACGATAATAAAATTTTTACGGGAGGAGATTGAGACTGGTCTCTTCCTATATTTAATCCTTGGTGAAATGAAGCTTTTCTATGGTAATTTATGAGGTAAAATATATTTACATTCATATTTTCGTTATACATACATACTTTGTATATTTCTAAAGTTTTTGTAACAAAAAGCTTTCATAGCATACATATTTTCGTTGTGCGCTGGAACCTCTTTCTGTCATTCCCTTCCTGTGAAAGAGCGCCCTCTCTGCCATAAATAAATATATTCTTTGGTGAAAATGAACTGGAAATACTCGCAGAAATATCGTCGGGTTTTTCAAGATCAGCGGAACATCGGAAATGTACGACTACTTCCGTTCAACATGACCTTCAATCTGAATTGGCGCGATAACTTTGAGCGCTCATTTCCAAAATCGATTTCGTGACCTTTCTCGCAGGAGAAAAATTCGCTAGACATTTGGGCTTTCCTATGCAGAGTATATTACTACGCTCACCTTCCTACGTTAAGTTCACATAAAAGCTATTCGTAAAATTTGCTACGAATAGAAGGAATTACAAACTTCTGTGAAAAATACTTATTATTAGATGGATAAATTGCTTCACTGATAATGAAATGAACAACACTTGAAATTTCTAAAGGTACAATCACAAAAATTACTAGCGAAATGAATTATTTTACGAACGTCTTTCACAGTAGAGAATCGCTTCAATTTTACTTACTGCATTAAGCGAAACTTCTAAGACAAATACCATGCGTAATAACTTAATTATTTAGTAACAGAGAAATCACAGAAAAACAAAGAAATCGAAAAAATTAGCATCGAAACTCAAAGATAAATGAGTTACAAGAATACCTCAAAAACAACAATGTTATTATATATTATAAAAAAAACAAAAATATTAAAGGAATTAATGGAACTGAAAAAGCTACAGAGACAAGTATAAAAGGTATACTTCCAGTAAAGCAAAAGACACGTAAATTAGAATGTTACCAATTTACTAAATTAAAAATGATTCATTTTGCCCAAGTGAGGGCATGTTTAGATGGCACAATTCCAAAGTATCTATGTACTCCCAAACGAGTCCCAAAGATGTACTCCCAAAGTTACGAGTATGACTGTAAAAAACTCGTTTCTGCAAACTCCGCATCCCTTTTTAAACTATGTGCGCTCTGATGTCATACATCTATTCGTGAAATGTTTACGTTTGACTGTAAATTACGAAAAGAAGAAGTTATTCTACGTCAAGAAAAACAAACTCGTTTGGAGAGCACGTCTTTGATCAGAAAGGACGTAAATATTTTCTCAGATTTGATTCAGATCTTTAAATATTTTAAGCCTGCGGTACAAACCGAAAAATACGAAAGGAGAAAAAATATCGTACATTCCCGTACCACCAGTCGCTGTTTTTTATATCCCTATATACGCCTCGAGGGAAGAATACGTCAACGGATTTTAATGAAGCCCGCTTTGGCATAAGATTACCGAACGTATTTGCCGCAGAAACTTTACAGAATCCGGAACATTCACTTTTATGCAGTCACCTCTGGGAAGGAAATATCTTCCATTTTCGGATACGCGGACCGCAGGCTTCCATTTAAATTGCGGGAAATTGTTACCTTACCGAATTAAAAGAATCTCGCTGCTTTTCAAGAGGAGTATTTCGGTTTTTGCGCCATCGTTTTAGACTGAAAGAAACATTCTGAAGTTATTAAAGCGACATTTGCCAACGAAAGGGAGCGAAAATGTAAAGTCGTGTGCACGAATCGAGTTCTTCGCAAAAAAAACATAAAGCGTCCGCAAATGAAACATTTTTGAGATGCGAATTCCACGAGAAAATCCTCGCTTTTTCGAGAGAAAATACTTGGATTTCGCAAACAGTCCCTCGCATTTAATTCGCATAACGCTCACAATAAAATCCTAACTGTAGCTACCGAAAGAGTAAAGCAATTAACCAACCGCGAAATGAATCGAGTCAACGAAAGGCGAAATAAAAAGCCGCCCATTAATTCCAGACGCTGAAAGATTGAAAGAAAGCAATTAAGTAAAAAGCGATTCGCGGAGAACGTGCAGTCAAACATCGGAACAAAGAGACCACTTCCTCGGAATGGGGATCGCCTAAAAATTTCACATACATCGCGGGAAAAAAAAGCCTTTCGAACTCTTCCGCTACATCAATAGTTTCTGTGCATGCCTCGAGTATATATAAATGGCGGGGAAAAAAGCGAGGGAGGGACCATCTCCGGGAAACAAAGAAACCTATTCGGTCCCTCATCTAAAAACAAGAGCGGTGAAAGAGAATGAAAAGATGCTCCAGACCGAAATCATTATGAATGAGAAGAGTCAGATGAAAAGGAAACTGTGGAGAGAGCGGAAGCTATTTGAGTCGGCCTCTCTTTCTTGTCATGCAGAAGCAGGTGATGTCGAAGGGGAAGAGAGGAATGATGAGGCCCAGCACCGGAATCGAGTCTTCCTTGAGGAGACGTACTTCCCTCCCACGCTGTCCTCTCCCCATCGCAAGAAAATGAAGAGGAGTCGTCAGTTGGCCTACTCACGGAAAAACCCTCTTACTTCGGGAATATCGGAGGAATGTATCAAGAAAGATTGTGGAGATATGAATGCCGCCGAAAGAGGTCCAAAGAACTGTGGAGTGATTCCGCAGACAGGCATATCCTATTACTCCAGCATCCAACCAGCTACTCGCTGACGGCTCGAGAATTTAAAACAGCCATGACTCACCGGTATTTTGGCAGAAACATAATAAATAGTAGAATTTGTAGCTAAAGATAAAGCAGGTTAATCAAGACAAGCGTCTCATAAAATCTTCCGTTAAAAATTGTTATTTATACCGTAATTTCATTTTATGACCTCTTTAATCTCTTTTAATTAATTTTTCACGATTTACTGTATTCGTGTGTATCTTTAAATGCTTTAAAGGAACAAAAATAAAAACAAGTACGAAATAGTTGTGCGGAAGAATGGTTATCTAATTTAAGGGCTGACTTACCTTACTGATCCGACATTTACTAAATTCTAATAATTTTCAAGGGTGGACAGGCTTACACCCTTTAGATATACGTAAGAATTGAGATAAAATAACATAAATCACGATTATAATACAGAGATCTAATAAAAATTACAGAAGTTTTCAAGTTATTCTAGTGATAGAGAATTAGTTAGACTAACTATATCACAACGCAAACAATACGGATATATTAAAATCAAAAATTAAATACAAAATTAGGAAAATCAAATTCTATAATTTGAAGAAATAGCTTTTACTAGAAATCATCATACTTTACTTTAAGATGCTATTGGTCCAGTATCGGAATATCTTTTAGGAAGATTCATTTGGTATTTGCAATCCTAGATCAACTTACATTAAACCCTAAGTTCCTAACCTTTCATAATAGGATCAGGTTAGTTAACACAGAAAGAGTAATGGAGTAAGAGTAGGCATAGTGGTTTTCTATACGAGTAAAACAGATTACAAATCATTCTAGACACGGAAACATTTCACCCTCTTCCTCAATCGTAACCAATAAAAAGACGCAGCCCTCCATTTCCATGGATACGCTCCGTTTCCACGCAACTCGCATTACGCTCAACGGGTAAACATTCTTAAGACGGCTTGGAAAACATTGGGGAACGCGAAATGAAGCGTTTCGCAAGATTCGCGAAAACTCTACATCAGATCGCAAATTGGGGAAGTGAATTTCGCGGAGATTGAGGAAGTCTCGGCGGAGATGGGATGCGTCGGCGGAAGGGGGGGGGGGGGGCGAAAGGGTTTGGGAAAATTGGGGGTGAAAAAGGGAGGATGGAAGGGGTATCGCCCCCTGAAAGCCAAATGTCACAGCTATACGAAAGCATTTTTTTTCTCTTCCCATCCGTCGCTTCATTTCCCTTCCAAACCCGACCTCACGAGCATCCAAACCGATAACTCTATCGCCTTTTTCTCTTCCCCGTACCATTGATTTACAATTTCCTGCGAGAGCGGGATGATTTATTTTTTCCACCGCGTTCCTATCTAAGCGCATCCGATGGCGGCTTATTAGGATATGTTACTCCAACGAAAGCCCATTCGTAAAGTTTTTTTTTTATCTCTAGTCTCCAGACGAAAAGATCTGGGTGTCTATGAGGAGGATGGGGTCTGAAGTTGAAGCGATGGAGAGCTATCTGAGAATAATCTAGAAGAGAAGGGCTGCTGTTCGCAGTTGGTTCTGTCCATTGAATCAATTGGTGCCGCTGCAAAGGATTTTAAGGACCCTTGGTGGGCCCCAAATTAACCGGATACCCTCCGCATCTACTGCGTAGACTGCCATTCTCCGTGTATTGTACGTACCTGAAATAATAAGAAAAATTTGTTAAAAAAAACTAACCAAAACTATAAGCACTTACACTTAATACACAAAAAATTAACACATTTATAACCAAAAATATTCTATCACATTATAAATATTGTTAAGTTCGATTTTAAGCAATAAAATAGTAAATGTTGCGTTTCAATAGATGAAATAATATTTTAATTAAACTAACTGGAACTAGTTTCTTCTTGAAAAGTAGTTTTCTTTTTTATATTTTTTCCTTCGCCATGGAATACCACGTCGGTGGGCTGAGCTCACAGATGTAATAATGTTCGATCATAAATTATGCAGGAAGCAGAAAAAAGCTATTTTTTCAATGCCAAGAATATTGACTTCAGCATGAGCAAGTTTGCTTGAGAAATACACCGCTTACATAAAAAGGAAAAATTGTGAGGATACATAACAATACAAGAAACCCTTAAAGATATATTATTATAGCAATGTGATATATTTCATAAATTTCCATTTGACATTTTTCTTTATGCATAAAGAGAGTGATAAAATATATTCAAGATCCTCTAAACGACGCAGTATTTTACGAATATGTTGCGTGTCCTATAAAATTCTTGAAAACTTTTCATGACTGTTCTGCCGAGAAGATATTGCTATGGATTTATTATATAACTTTGCAAAAGTAATATTTCTCAAATAAAACGAAATTGCTGTCGATAGGGAACGTATTCTACATCTTGTAATTATACCTTGATTTATTTGGAAGTTATATATTTGCTTTTTCTTTATCTATTAGTTTGCGTATATTAGACTAAAATTGTATTCTTTTTATATTATTCGTTTTTTTCGAAAAAATTGATTATTTCCTCTGGATGTTATTTAATTGTTGATAATATTTTTGAATTATTTTTGTTCATTCATGCAATAACCGTCAAGGTTAGGTGGAAGAGAGGCTATTTTAGTTAATCTTAATCTCGCTAGAAGAGTACATACAATAATGATAATAATTATGAACCACGATTTGCACCATATCTGAGAGAGAATTAAATCAAAGTAAGTTTACGAATTAAACAGGTTAGCATTGCTACTGGTGCGGCGTACGTTAAACTATAATTAATCAAAAAAGTCATCATTTCATAAATTTGATCGTTTTAAAACTGTTGATGTCGTGGAACAATAACTATTTAAAAACAAATTTCTTCCTGAGGAATAATTCAATATGCAAGCAACGAGAAATAAGCTTATTTCATTTTCTTTTAATGGAATTTCTAAAGCATATCCACCATCCTCCTTATCATAACAATAGAAGAAAATCTGCGAGGAGCGTTGCTTCGGAATTGCAAGGGATCATCAAGAGATGACTAAGGAACTTTCCCTCCTCAAAACATCGATGACGATACAGAAGAAAGGAAAGCCTGTATCAGAAGGGAGAGCATTCTTCTGCGGGGTAAATGAAGGAAATCGTTGATGGTGCGAAAATATGAAGCCGGAATTGCTAATGCCGAAGGAAAGTGGAAGTGTAGGGCTAGTAGCAGGAAATAAAGAGAATTTCCTTTCTCTGCGCTGAACGCGGGGGCGAGGATTATCTTCGACTTCCGAAGAAGCCAAAGATGCTGATAACGGTGAGAAATGAAAAAGGAAACAAAGGAGGCAATATGAGGATTACGAGAGAGAAGTCAGAGACTGGAAAGATCCGGAGCGAAAAGAAAAAACTCCTACCGAAGATAATGAGAATACGATATTCAAGCGCTCTTCGACGATGATTGCAAGACCTGAACGAAAACACCAAATATGCCTTTATTTAGGAGTTCAATCTGCATTTAAGTACCTGGAGGAGGGAAATTTACTAAATATAGTTGATGAATTCTATTTTTATACGGTATCCTTAACGCTTAAGACATAGCTGTCAATTTGTATAAAAGTAATAAATAAAAAACAAATTTGTTAATATTTTTAACAATTATTTTTCATTACAAATATTCTGAGAAAAGACCACTTTCACTCCGACAATCATTAGGTTAGCGATTCAGCAGTTACGCAATTAGTCTTCATTGGCATCAGAATAATTACTTCCCAAGGAAAAATGAGAAAAAAATCTGACAGGAGCGGGACTTGAACCGGAATCTTCTACTTGCCAGGTGGTTGCTCTATCCAATCAAGCTATATTACCAGAACACTTAGAACCACCGTTTTGGGAGACTTTGAATACAAGAGCAAGTGTTCCGTTCGAATAGACCGAGTTCGATTCCTGGTCCAGCAGAGGCCTTTTTCCATGTCCGCTACGTATTAATACTATGGCCGTAATACTATAATAACATATTAATTTAACGCCTTAATTATCTTCATATGACTATTAATTAGCTATTTTGTCGACATTATTCTCATAGATACTGTGTAATGTTGGAAAAACCTCCTTATTGGGTTTAGGCTTCTCCTGTAGTCATAACCAGAGTAAAAAGCTTGTTTTTCAAATGAGAGGGGCAGCCACCCTCATCTCCCCTCCCCAGATCCGCCAATGATTACTGCACCATCGGAGACACGCAAAATTCGGTAATATCGCTCCCTGAGATTCGATGGCTTTCCATCCAATACGAAGTCTGGGGGAAGCATATCGCTCCGGAGGATTCGATAGTGGCGTTGATGATTCGACATCCGCCGGATTCCGCTAACAACGAGAAAGGGAAAGAGGATTAAAATCCGCGACGGTCGAGGCATCCGCGCGTCGTTTTGAAATTAATCTTGGCGCCACGAAGCCGGACGAGTATAAGGACAAAGGGCTCCGTTTATCGAGAGAGAACGCTGCATTATGGCCGATGCTCGGAAATAAACCGTTCCATCGACGATCGGACAGTTCGGAAACAAGACGGAGAAAAAAAGAATCTTCTCATTCGTCGGAGATGGAAAATTTGAATGAAGGAAGGAAAAATAAACGACTTGCAGCCGATTCGACGTTTACTCACTGGAAATGGATTTTAGTTTTTCCACGTGCGGGATATTAAAATAAAACTCCGAGGAATATCCCCACCCGCGACCGTCTCCTCTGATCGGTTAAGCGTATTTTTGGAAAAATCCAGCTCGTATTAACTTCCTGAGATTCTCCTTCCTTTCGGGAAAGAGGACCTCGTTCGTTTTACTTACGCATTGACATTTCGGATATTTCGAAATTTCCCAAATATGTAAATGAGGAGTATTTTTGCTAAATCGGAAATGTGAAATATAATGATTCGGATACGGAAATGGCTTAATTTTTCGTCCCACCCAGATGAAAAATAATATATTGGTATTTTCGGACAAGCATTTGATTGTAGATATGAATTTCCAAGACATTTTTTGAGGGATTCGAGAGATGAAAATCGGGTTCGTTATTGTCATCGCACGCAATTCAGAAACTTCAAGGTTGAGTCCTTAAAAAGTTGAGATTTTCTCGCCACACAAATCCCGGTCTATTTTCATTCGTGAATCATCAGAAACAGTTTCACCCAAAGACGGTAAAAACGAATGACTTAGAAACTTCTGAATTTTATCACAGATATAATATAGCCGCATGTTTACATAGTTCAGACGGAAGTAAACGATGGCAAGAGAAGAAATCATCACTAAGGAATACAAAATTTTCGTGATGAAAAAATATTTCTTGCCTGAGGTTAACAACCATGAGAATTCAACGGTGATTAATATCTTCTTCATCGGTAAAGGGCAAAGAAAGGGGTAAACACAACATTAGGCTCATCGTCGAGAATACCGAGGTGATGGCAAGGTATTATGATGAAATCCACTTCCGTAAACCATCAAAAATAAGCTATTAAATTGAAAAAAATCTTTCAAAATATCTTTAAGAAGAAGACTGAACTAAAGAACTAATTTGCTACTTTTTGATGTTTTACGATGGAATTTCAGTACTATGTTTATGAACAAACGTCACAGAATATAAATGAATAAAAGGAAACGAAAACAATACAGCATAACATACACATAGTATGTATGCAGCAGTTGTTTATTCCAGCTGTCCAAAACAGTTCACATTCATCTCGAATATTAAATATTCCCAATTTTTCATTTCCAAAGGGGTGAATCGCGAATTAATCCCTCGACCAACAAAAGGACAAAAGAGGGTGTAAACAAGACTTCGAGAGCACGAATCACTTCCATGGGAAAGGCGCACGCTGCAATTGGCAGAGGGTGCAAGACACATTGGGGATATTTCTTAAAGTCGAAAATTGAGGTTCGGTTCGTTAGGCAGAGAGAGAGGGAACAGGGCAAGTACAATGGAAATGGCGGAAGGGTGTGGCACAGAGGAATTGAAAGGGGGAAGAGATGCAGAAAGGAAAGGAAGGAGAGGAAAGGTGGAGGCAATAAAAGAGAGGGGAAGAGATCTGCGAAAGGTCGGGGGAGAAGCACGTGGGGATGAAAAATATCGAAGAGGGGAAGCGAAGCATAAAAGCAGCGAATGAAAGAGCGAACGAAAAGGGCGGCTGAGGGCAGCAAGCGTGAGAGTCGAGGAAATTCTCTGAGGAGAGCCTTGTTTTTAGTTTGCGGAATTAGTACTGTGCCCGATGAGCGATTCCCCTCCATTAATAAATGCCCGCTGTGTGATTGGGGTTTTTCTCTTGATTAAAACGCCAGCGGAGACAGGATCTCGCACTTGATATCCCCGTTCTAAACATCAGCATTGACTCAAAGAAGCCCTGCATACAATGACACCAAATGTCGACTAATTTAAAAAGGACATTTATGTGGATTGAATTTTTATTTATGCTGTTGCAGTTTAGCTTGTCTACTTAGCGATAGTGGCTTCTTTTGCTATTATTATCTCGTGAGAAGCAGTTCTACGACTTTTCTACGTTAAATTTTCTTATACTCTAATCTTAGAACAAAACTAATCTTTGTAGCTCTTATCAACTAATAAAGTACCATTTTTCATTAAAATTCGATTACATGAAAATTAATCGAAGACATTTTCGCTCCTACTTTTTAGTTTGAGCTACTCCTCATACCCTCAGCAAATTGCTTGTTTTGCATATTCATCAAGGGGGAGATATCCACTCTTGGAATCCTCATATGCTTACGGTGTATACACAGGAGAGGGGTTTCTTTACCAATTTCCTGAAGCCCAGTATCAAATTCTTTCCAGAATGTTTAAGTTTCTCGTTTTATATAATTCTCTGACTTAAATATTCATAACAATGAAAAGAAAATTATTATTGGAATTTTACCTAAAAATTAACCACGCCCGTCTTAAGTCTGACTAGAATAAAATATAGAAAACCAAAATCATCTACCTAAACCGCAGTTTGCCGAAATACAAAAATGTAAGTGATCTGCGACAAGCAAGTCTTTACAGGAGCTCATCGTGTTAGAATCTTAGACATTCCTAATCTAAAGCAATAATAAGATTCTAAAATAAGTTTGCCGACATCTACTTCTAGGAGGCATTATAAGGCATAACAAGGCCGTAGTGCAGGAACGATTAGTGTGCTAGCGCACCAACTCGAAGGTTCGGTTTCGAATACCGATTAATCGGATTTTTCTGGTTGAAGAATGGTTGAGTATGACAATGACCTTTGTTACTGTCTATGTCTATCCATCACAGTCCATTAAATGGATGTACGCGTTGCCTTGGAAGAATAAAATAGAATAAATGGGGTTAAGAGGATATGCCTCATGAATATTAAAAATATTAACGATATGAAAATTATCCTAATCACCTACTTTGCCAAATCAGGGCATCACCACTACATTAAATCTCGATTTTAACAGTTTCGCGATACCTCCGGCCGCTTACTTTTATATCTCATTCTCTTACGACCGCAATACCCTCATTAATTTTCTTAATCGACGCGAAAGTTTTCGGGCATAATCAGCGGCATAATTACAGGGGGACGAAAATAAATCGGCTCTTCTTCGCAGTTTTATCGAATTAAATCGTCCGGACAAAGAATGACGGGAGGGGTTCAATAGACGAGGGCTAGACTCTAGAGAGAAGATGGGCGGAAACAACGATAAAAGGATGGGAATAATTTTAGAAATAAGGACTCTTGAGGGTAAATGTAGAGAGGGCTTGTCCCTACTTCCGGAAACAAAGTAAGGGACGGGGAAGAAAGGGGGTGGATTCGGATGCAGAAAAGGGTTTTGGGATTGTTTGGGAGATAATGGAGATCTCAGGATGCTGCGATAGAGAGAGAGAGGACACAAAGGAGAAAGACGCAATGAAAGCGGAGGGTATATAAGAGGAGGGAGAGAGGGCACTGCTTTCAAAATAACCCGACAGGACTTTTCCTAGTCTTTACCACCTACAAAACGAGACGGAGGGTCGGGATTAATGCCCTCTTCCCAGAAAAAGGAAATAAAATCTCCGGCGTATAAAGGGAGATGTGCCTGCAAATAGAGAGAGCATAAGAGGACCGCTTTTCTCCACCTTAGAGGTAAACCGGAGATGACCAGCATACAGCCCACTGAAGGCTGTCAACAGGCCTCACAATCTTTTTCAAATTATCTTCATTAATTAATATCTTAGAAATGAGCGTAGCAAGTAGAACTATACTATCGATCTTTACCGGATCCAGAATTTCGATTATATTTTCGATTATGATTTTGCTAGGGAAGCAATTTTCTTAAGGCAAGATGTGGAAGTTAATAATAACAGCTGAGTGTCTATATGGTCAGATGGCATCATGCTTTTTAGGATAATATGACATTTCAATACTTAACTAGAGAGGATAAACATTTGGGTATTAATTATAACACTGATATATAGATTGAGATAAATAAAAAACGTATAATCCAAAAGTCTCACTAGGTATGATTTTTGATCAGCTCTTATACACCGGTTGACCAACCTACGGCGCATTCACATTGAATTAAAAAAAATTTATTATATATAATAATATATTATTATATTTAATATATTATTACTGTATTTTGCGGAGATTTACAATAGTTTGAGTGACACATCTCGAATAAACTGATAATCAACTGCAGCCATCATTTTTGTTTAACTCAAATTGAACTTGATTCGTGAACTGGATAGCTAGTTAATCCGTTTGTGCACAGAGGCTTAATTCAGGATCTGAAGATCCTTCTGCGGAAACGAAACCGGTTGGTTATAATAAATTTTGTGGAAATTACTGAGTTTCTTCTTAGATACCATAGCTTTCTACCCTCCTTATATAGATAATCAGGTAATTGCTTAAGCTGAGGACTGTTAGGCGCAAAAAATCTGCACGAAAACACTTACGTGAAATACATGTACGAGAAAATGATAGTCTAACTTAAGGAGCCCATGAGAGTTTGATGAAATTTCTTACGACATCCCATCGGGCGAATACGTCGGACACCCTGACGCAAACGTAACTCGACCGTGCTTTCACTCGGATCCGCACTCACCCTTTACGACCCGGACACCGAACCTACATCTCCATAAAACGCCCCGAAAATAGTCGCCAAGTCTTCTGCAGCGTTCGCGCGCAATTTTAATTTCGGCGCCGAGGATCACGGCAAAACTTTCCGGGAGCAAAAACTCACCGACACATAAGAAGGAGCTTAGAAGGGCGTCTAGAGGAGGAGGAATTATGAGCTCAAATGAGGGAATTAGAAGAGCAGTGGACGGTGGAATCCAAGTTAGGAAGATTCCTCGAGAGTGTGTGAGAGAGAGGTGGAGAAGCTTAAGGGAAGCCTAATGAGCTAGGCTGCTGGACAAAAAGAAGGGCAGATCAAGTGAGGAAAGGAGAGTTGGATTATGGGAAGTGAGGGAGAGGCGGAGAAGGATATGAGAGGTTTCCGTGAGGGGGAAAAAGACCCCGGGGGGCAGAAAAAGAGAGAAAGGGGTGCTGCATTGAGCGATATATACGCGGAGGGTTCTTGAAAGGCATTTAGGACAGCGTGGCCCGGACGGATGAAGAGAGAGAGTTTTTAATGAAAATTGAACGTATCCTAAGTGGAAGAGAAATATGGAGCCTGGGATAGACGAGGCGAATCGTTTGATGCCGCTAACCGTAAAGATCACCGTGGGTTAAGTAATGAGGATTACGTCGGCTTCAGCCTTTTTGTTACTTTAATCGAGCAGAACCTTTGGAAAGGAGGAATACTTAAAAATGCCCGACAACGCGCTGCCTAAATCTCGGAATATCGCGTTACGTCCGCCGCCCAGGGCGGTTCGGGGATTAGCGCTCCTGCTTGCAAAACATGAGAGCATGTGTTCGAATACCGGTCATGAAATGCGTACTCATTTACGTTCATAGACACTTTCACAAAATACCCTACATACTTAGAAGGTGAGAATAAAAACGAAACGTATATAATTACATAGTCTTACAGAAATAGTAGTAATAGTGCTGCTAAAAGTCATAGAAGGTCTTTTCGCACGTATGGGTTACCATACAGAAATAGATAATTAAAATTAAATTATACCAGAACTTAATTAGCCTAATAGGTATAGGTGAACTGGAAAATATCCATTCAACGTATTCATAACGTATCTTTTGCAGCAGGTAACGTTACTAAGGAAGAATACGTGCCAGCTTAGACAATAAGTTCAACAGATTTAAGAGGGTTGACTGAATGACTTAGAAAAATTGATTAACCAAAATAATACTTTTACAAGAAAAACATAACGTTTTATTAGAAACAATGGAAGACGCATAAAATACTTGTGGCGTTTTAAAAAACGATGTTTCTGTTACCATATATTGGTAAATGGAATACTTTCACTTGCTTCTGGTACGGTATAAAGGAAATGTATCTTTCATAAACCTTTAATTAGATATTGTTCATTGCTCTAATAATATGAAAGCTAACAAGGTCTGCGCGATGCTGAATGATGATATTCATCATGGTCTTTCGTTAATGAATGCTTTGAAAAGTGCTATTTACTGGGTCATTGTGCTGTACTTACGTTGTTTTTGCCACTCAAACAGTTTTTTAAAGCAAACTCACGAAGGACTACATCATTCCTCGTTTTAGCGATTACTTCACAGGCCCTCTTCAAAGGTTTGGGTAGCTAAGTATTAAATAGCTAAGGATCCATCCAGCTTTCGGGCTGATGAAATCATGGATAGCAACACAAAAAATACCACGCTGTGATCATAAACTGTATCTGCGCCTAAAAACGTTATCCAGAAGCAAGGGCAAACGAAGAACATTTTCCACAGTCTTCTCACCCATCTCACAAACTCAAGCTAAAAACAAAACTTAAATGATGCGCGAGAACAGAATTTCTTTACAACCACCAGAGTTTACCAGTTATAAAACGAACGCAATATTAGTGCCAGAAAGGCGGAGGAGACAAAACACTCGGGATGTTTTTTTTCCAGGGGAAATCAGAGTTTAAAAATTAAAGGTGACGTGAGGCGATAAGGGGTCCTTAGGAAGACAAGGAGCGAGAAAAGAGTGTTTGGAGTGGGCTGAGGGAGTAACCAGATACTCGGAGAAACGCAAGAAGAGAGGGAGGGCGGCTGCTTCCGAGTATGCGGGTGGAGAGTGCATTATCGGATCCTATCTTCGACAACGAGGCGCCTTCACAGGATAGCGACGCTCCATTCCAACGGAAAAGGAAAATTTTTATCACTCCATACTCTCGCATAAAAATTCTGCCATTGTTAGCTTTGGAAGCAGTTCGCAACGGTTTATAAACAAGCGCGGAATATACCATTCTCGTGACTGAGACCACAGCTATGCTCCATTTTACGACAAACAAGCAGCTACAGAGACTTTTCCCTGCGTTGGAATGGCTAAAATAACAGAGCTCAGGTGACGGGTTTTTTATTTAAATATTATAGAGCGTGATTCCATTTTAAGAACGCACCATTCTAAAATTATACTTGACATAAAAACGGAACGCATTGAAGTTTGATAACTCCTACATCTATTCCAGGCCACAACAATATTGTAATCGGTGGTAAGCATAAAACACTAAGCATCTTTGTTTTCTAATGATATATGACATACGTTTTAAGGATTGATGGTAATTATTCAGTTGTTATTACTTTTGTTCGCTCGATTCTCAGGTTAAAAGGAAACGAAACAATGAGAATTATGGGAAAACAATGCTCAAAACTTTACTAACTTCTAAAGAGATTTTGTAATTGACTCTGTGGAACACGAAATTTATTGTAAGATTAAGAAAGCTCCATGGATATGTATTCTAACCAAATATACTTTCCGTGTAAATTAGAAAGCTTAAGCCTAAAAGGGTAAGAATTTCTGCGACTTGCTTCCTGTTTGAAAACATATATCAACTTCTCCGAAGTTTTAAAGTTCCCATTAACTAGGCGATTCTAACATGGTGCTTTGTTACTGAATATTTGAACAAGGAGAAGCAATTTTTTAATCTTCCAACTAAAGCTCAACTAAACCCCAATTATCTCTTAACAGCTATTCAGAAACATTCATTCAAACTGAGTATTAAGTAAACTTTTCGTGGAAGTTTTTTCCTAAAACTATCCAATAGCATCAATTCTCTGAGTTCACCGATAAGGAAATCTTAAAATTAGAACGAAATATAGATGAAAATGACGGAAATTCATATGGATGGTTCAATCAACAAACAACTAAAATCTTTTCGAAATTTAGCTTTTTTTAATGCGTCATCTTGAAATAAACTCTGAACAATAAATCTACGTTGAAATACGGCTTTTTTATTCCTGAAGACTTAGCTCCTGAAATAGAGAACAGTAAAATCGTCTGCTTCGGAACTCCTTCCCAATTAGGGCAAACGCCGTGTAAATCTTCTTTTATGTTCTGTGATACCGTTTTAGACTGCTCTATTTTTTAACGTGTAAACAACGTAAATAACAATGCCTATCATGTTTTATTACTTCAGTTGTACTCCAAACGCACCGGAAGACGTCCAAAAAGTTCTAAGAGGTTCCCCCCTTTCATTTGAACTTATAACTTATTTTGACCGAAAACAACCGAGAGTGAACTTTGAAATTAAGTTTCCTCCACGGTCAAGGGGTGAAGTGCGATATCCATCTCGATAATACATAAGTAAAGTAAGTAAGGGGTTAAGTTAACGTTCACACAAAAAAAAATCCACAAGTTAATGGCATAGGATCAAATACCTTAAATGGCATAGATGAAATGTAAATACTTTTCGAAAAGTTATTTTGATGATATGAAGCTTAAATATGAATACGAAAGAAACGCAATGAAGAAATGAGTGTCCGAGTTGCTAAATCAACGTAAACCATTTATGACAACAAAGGATAAAATAAAAATAACAAACTTTTAATTGGAAAGTAAGATCATAAGGTTGCTTACTAAATCCATTTATCTTTTAAATCTAACAATTATATTTGGATCTTACAACAGCGAACAGTTTAATTACCCGTAAATCACCATTTGATTTAAATTGATTACACTTTAAGTTAAATAAAGACAAACCCAAGCGTTACTAACATGAGAAAATCAAGGTTGATTTTATCTTAAAATCTTATTCCATAAAACTGTGTTTTTACGTACAGTATAAAAACACTTCTAATCCGACTCAGTTACGGACGACGAAAAGCGAGTGGTGAAGGTCGATTTACCAACATTATACCAAAGTGAGAACAAAAGGCCCATCAAAGATAACTTTCCACAGATGACGTTTGAGAAATCAATTACCGCATCGTGACGTCCTCCGGTCCCATTCGGCTCAATTTGAATTAAAACCGTTTTAATAAACATTAATTCGATAAAACATCCCGGAATGTTCCGCACTCCATTTATGCATAAAGGTGAATAGGATTCAAAAACATTTCATATGGTAAACAAACATTCGTGTTCGTGCGTTAATAAGCAGCTTGTGCTGTGAGTGGGAGGAAGGTCAGTTAGTGGGAGGGAGAAAGATGAACGAGTGGCCCTCGACTGGGCATGCCATTTATCCGACGGCATCGATGGCTGGTTGACCACGCCCCCGGGCAACAGTGTGTCCCATAGCAGATTAGCCTCTGACCTCATCGACAGCACGGTGATTAGGGAACTCTGCTCGATCGATTCCCTAATGTGCTTTCCGAACCATCGAATACAAAGCAGAGCAGACAGGAAACCATTACCAAAGGTGCCACACTGCGCCTGATCGGACAAAACTGTTTTTTAATTGCTTCGGTACCATTGCTACGTGAAACGTCTCTGAATACCTACAGATTGGGAGTCGAAACAGAATTTGACCATATTACTTTGATAATAAAACTCTTTATGTCTGAATGTGCTGTGATTCGAAGTCCGAGACCTTAGGGGTCGTCGATGTGTGCTTAACTCGATTAATTAGAAATCTGAATCAATAGCTGCTGAATACAGTGGGAGAAACAAACAGCCCCAACATTCCAAAAAGTGATTCTTTTAAATAAAAGTAGAATGTATTTTTGCAAAGCCTCAGCATTATTTCAATCCGGGTTTTCAGTTTTCAGAAACAACAAGGAGGATACAGAGAACGATAAAAAGCGACTTATTCCTTTTGAAGTTAAAAATTGCCTTAATTTCTCTTATACCTACTGTAGCAGCCTTTTTATAGGTATGATACTGCAGAAAGCAAAGCATGCGAAGAAAATAATTGAAATAGAATGTACAAAGGATACTATGTTCTAGTCAAATGAGAAGAAAACCGATCAACAAAGGTATACGATACATACATTCGACAACAATAGAACATTGTTTCCTTGACTGTCATTCTAATACATGTCGCCAAATGCGTTTATAATTAAGAGTTGAATCGTGATTGTTGCCAAACAACGAAAATGTAACATTTTCTTATTCAACGAATTTATTAATAAGGAGCTGCTGCAGGGTAATTAACAAATTCATAAAAATCAGATTTAATGTGTAGTCGAATGAAAACAATGGTATCGCCAGTGTAAATGTATATTCATGATCGAAAAATTCCCACTGAGGAAGGCTACTTTGAAGTCCTAATGAGCACACGACAGCGAAAACTATAATCACGTCTTTATTGAACGAATTATAGTCTGACGAGATCAGTCTTTCAGTCTACCAATCTTCAATCGGTGTTTATAATACTCAAAGAGAAAACCAAAGCATTATTTTCATCTCGACCAAAAGGATAAGTCGTTATTCACCACGGAAACTACCTTTATTAAAAAATAAACCACGCCCAATGTTATTTGTGTGGCGGGAAAAAAATGAACCACCTTCCAATAGAAGAAACCGTGTCGACGCCTAAACAAATTTCCATAACACAAAAGACAAATATAAAAGCGGAATGAAAACGAAAAGGGATTCTTTTCCTTGTCTCTCACAACTGCGAAAGAACAGCGGAGGGCATGAACTGTGAAATGTACTGTCTGCGCACAACAAAAGATGCCAAGAAGAGAAAGAGATGACTCGAGTCGAGGGAAAAGAATAAAAATGAGGCTGAATCTCAGGGAGCGGAATAAGAGATGAGGAAGGCCGATAAGCGGATCGAGAGAAGGAAAAAAAGATGAAACTTGGCTTCGCCTCTTGTTTTGCTTCATTCCTCCGCAAGTTAGGTTCCATTAGGCTGAAAGCGGCGGTGTCTTCCACGGAGATTTTCTTTTCATTTCCGTTTTGGCGAATGCGGAGGGAAATCGATTTGAAAACACAATGAAACCTAGCGGAAGAGAAATGATAAATATATCAGACCGTTACCAGTGTCTTTATTTATGGAGAGGTTCTCCCGCGAGGTGGCGGTCTTATAAGTTTCCGATTCCCAGTAATATAGAGGAAAATATTTCGAAGAAGAATCTCTTGGTGAGATGTTTATTATTATATTACGTACTTAATACCCAGATTCTCGAATAAAAAAGGTAAATTATGGTGTACCTATTATTCATAAAATTTCAATACTCTTGGCGTTTCTTTTCTCTCCGAAAACGACGACTTAAATTGTAATCAATGAAAAACGTCAAGTTAAATCCAGCATAGGTAAAGGCATTGTGCAGGATTCCTCGAAGTGGCCCGTAATCCGATTCGTTATAGTCATCATCACGCTATAAATTTTAGAGTATAAGATGTATTGGACGTCCAATAGTGTTGAGATAATCAAAAGAACAAGCTTGCAGCGAATTTACTTAAGCCCAAAGATACGCATATTTCATACATCTTTCATTTTGATGCTATACGTTATTATCATATTAAATAACATTAAGTAATATTTTTGTTCAAATGACGACGACGAAATGACGACCTTTGTTATACTCTATGATATATTTACCCGTCATACTAGTAAGATAAACGCATCTGACTATGAATTTTATATTAATACGATACACTAAATGAAAAAATTTTTGTGCTCTTTTATAATAATGGAGAATACTAATGTTCTATTTTTACTGTTAAAAATATCTTCAAATATTATAGTTCATATTATATTTTAAAATCTGAATTGATTAAAAATCTATATTATGTTAAATTCTGACAATTGCTACATGGAAGATGGGACTAGATGCTCCCAATTTCACCCATTAAAGACGTTGGTATTGTTTTGGTAATAAGCACGCGTAACTGAAAGTTGCTAACACATTCAATATTGCCATAGGGTACTCCTTTTCAATAATTGAAAAAAAGCTGTATTTACTCAGGAACAAAGGGAAAATTAAAATTTAAAAACTATAATTCTTCCACAAAAATATTCCGATTCGTTACTGGATTCCCCGCTTTTAAAACCAAATCAAGGAAGAGAAGTCTAATTCCGAGACTCTCCAACAAAGACCATTACGGAGAGACGCAATCCCATCCCACCACTCTTGCCTCCAATCTTCGCAATTTCATCCCATCTCCTCGGTGAGATTACATCGCAGTTGTATTGCATATATTGCCGATATCCTTGCCAGAGTTCTCCGGAAACGACATGGCAGACGGCCGAGCGCGGAATCCAAGAATCAGCCCACGAACGCCGCAGTAAAAACAATCCACAGGAAATGGAGACTCTTAAATCGTGCACGCCCATCAAAATCTCCAGCTAATTTCTCCTCCGCGAAAGAGCGGCGTGCAGTTCTCTGAGGAGAGCATTCACGAAGCACAGGATTAAAGGTCTCCATCCACAGGTCCGCTTATTCATTCGCGGAAGGTTCCAGGGTGGTCGCGGACGGAGAGCTCGGGTCGGCAATTAATCATTTCGCTCGTTTTCCTTGCTGTGAACTCGGAATTATGACCTCCGCAGATATCGGATGGGATCGCAGATGTGCCCTCGGATTCGACGGCGCCTCTCTAATTTTGACTGCCATAACGCACTCGGCACACACACTCACTCCCTCGAAGTACGTCACACTCTTACTGCTTTAACGAGAATTGATATGAATGGCTTTCTTAGAGATTACGCAGAAAATGGGAGTTAACGTTCAAGCGAACGAATCTGATAGCGTACATAAGGCCTGTATTTTAACATAGAGAACGTAGAAACAACCCTGTTCCGGCAGCTTAATTTTACAGCATTTCCCTGGCAAACTGAGAAATCAGGTTCCAGTACCGGTCATGTCTGACTATTATAGCATCGTTAAACTTTCAATAAATATATCACATAGCAGCGATAGTAACCTTTTCACATGGTAAACCAGGTAACATTAAAAAAATAAATTTGAGTTCAAACTCAATAAAGGAATGATGAGAAAGAAAATACTTGTTAAGTCTATTTGAGGGAAAAATACACTATTCTTAGCAAGATTAAGCACTGCATAATGGATGCGAAGTTCATTCTATCATTATTGAGAATTAGAATACAAGCGGGAAATTTGCCTCTCTCTCACAATCAATGCTTTCCATACTTGGCAATTACAATGAAGACATTAAAAATGTTTCAGGGCATATTTTTGCCCCTTTAACAAAAAGCAAAATAAACCGCAGCACGACGTTAATCTTCCAAGTTCTAAGAAATTTCAACGGGTAATACCACTGAGATGTCCTGCTACCATATTTTGACGAATGAAATCTTTTTCATTCGCCTTTTGGTACAGGATACAAAAAAGCACCTGTCATCTACTTTTGTCACAGGTTTTTCCGTGGTCGAGATGATATGCAAGCTACAGAGGTATGAGGGATGCTCATTATGAGTGAAATAATGTTACTCATTAAGGCCTCTCCTTATGGAATGTTACCAGTGCTTGTCACTGCACCTCACTCACGTAGAACTGTTCCGCTTATAGCATTCTGACTCAGAGCGGAAAACTACGATAAACAACCTCATTCCTCATCTTGCCTAGTAAGCCTCATTTCTCTCTCCTAGCTCTTGGTAACTAATGGTAGATGGGATAAGGTTACAACCGGCCATCGGGCAGAATACCTTGAACATAGAATGCATCTGACATTAGTTGGCTTAACGATTTCACAAAAACACACGGAAAATTCAACACATCACAGTTGACACCTAAAATCTTACTTCCCATCTTACCCTAAGCAACCATTCTAAAAAAGCAGTCATCACTCCATCATCAATTGACACCTTCCCGTTATCCCCCGACGTGAGTACACTTCCACCTAAAGCTATCTCTGCAGTACAGCCTGAGGGAAATTTATCCCTCCGTTCTTCGGTGCAGCGTCAGCTCTCCTTTCGACAACTTCCACACACACACTCAGTGGATGACCACTTCGCCACGGGGGACATTTACGGTGCAGTAGAGAGCACGAGGTAAACATTGACTTTAACACGCTCGCGGTTATGTCTCCGGCACTTGGTGATTTACTTAGTGCGACCGCGGGCTACAACTTTAAACGCCATCGACTTAGCTCATTGCTCAGGGTAATCAATCTTCCCTTCGAAGATCGAATTACGCTTTCCTCTTCAAGCATGCCAAGGAGAGAGAATGATCTCGGTCTGCCTTTCGTGGGGAAATGCATCTTCATTTGGCGGAGGTCACGAAAATTGACATCGAAAATCATCCATCTCCATCTTAACGAATCCGAAAATAACGCTGCTGAGAAGAAGATCTACGAGGTCTGTTCAAAAAGTTCCCGAACTTTTTTTATAGTGTGCCTCCAGTTGGTTATTTTTTTATCTGCCTATAGGCGTTGTATCCGCGAAAGCTTCCCAAATAACTACCTTCAATCACTTTGTCGATATCTTGCTTTGTTCATTAGTTACGGATGTTTATGTGAACAGGTGATCGTAGAGTGCGGCGAAAAATCGGGTCCGCGGAAATGAGCTCTTTGAAGGAGCAGCGTTCTTCTGTAAAATTCTGCGTGAAACTGGGCAAATCTTTCACGGAAACTTTTGATTTGATTACAAAGACTATTGGTGAGCATGCTATGAAACGTACCGCGTGTTGTGAGTGGTTTATACGGTTCAAAAATGGACGAAGACGACGAGCGTTCCGAAAGACTATCAAAGTCCAAAGATGACCCCCACATCGAAAAAGTGAACGATCTCGTTAGTGCAAATCGACGTTTGAATGTCAGGGAGCTTGCAGAAGAGTGTGGCATCCCGATTGATTCTGCTACGAAATCCTAACTAAAAAAATTGAGGATGCATCGAGTCATGCCCAAATTCGTGCCTCGCCTAATGACGGCAGACCGGGAGCAACACGAGCAACTCGTGAATTTTTAGCCAAAAACAAGACCACTGTGCTTCTCTAACCACCCTATTCACTAGGACTGGCTCCATGTAACTTATTCCTATGCCCAAAGGTAAAAACCCCGCTCAAAGGAAAAAGATTTGCCGCCATTCGAGAAATAAAGAAAAATTCGACGGAGGAGCTTATGAACAATCCGAAAGAAGCGTCCCAAGACTGTTTTAAATAGTGGAAATACCGTTGGGATAAGTGTATACATTAGGGTGGGGAGTACTTTGAAGGAGACCCGAAGCAATAATGTTTAAGTGAATTATTTGTGTTGTAATAAATAAAGTTCGGGAACTTTTTGAACAGCCCTCGTATTTTTGACGACGAAAAACAGCTTGTCTTTCGCAAAACTAAGTTTACCATTAGAATATTTTTCCTTTGAAATATGATAGAAAGTCCCGTAAAGAATCTTTGAAAAAGAACAATAAGAAAAAACTAAGAGAAAATATCCCGTTCGATTCATGAAGAAATTTATGTAGAAATTGGAAATAAGGCCGGATGAAACAGAATTGCTGTCCAAATTTTTTTCAGTGGAAACATAAATTAGCACCCAAACACGCTTTTATATGAAAATTTTATAAATGTTATTTAATTCTTCTGTCACTTATTTATGCTACTGTATTGTTATTTATTTTATTTCACGCGATGCAGTACTCAAGTTTCCCTCTCTAGACATATCCCTTCCTGAATGATTATCAAAGTTCCTACATTTTTCTTATTTGATAATTACGTTTCGCCAATCACAACTCACAACCAATGCAGCAATAAAATGAAATACATTTCCAGAAACTTTCAATAATTTAAATAATATGGTAAATTGGCGACAAAACATAACGTTTTAAAGAAGGCGGTATAGTAAAATAATTTCTGATAATACGTTGCATGTATGAAGGATATCTAATAAAAGTGATGAGCATTAAAGAAAAGGAAAATTCACAATTATCATATGCTAGGCTGCTTTGATAACTACTGTTATGAAATACTGGCAGAGATTCCTTTACGAGGGAGATTCTCAACTGGTTCAGCAACTTGTTTTTGTTATATCCTTTCCTCTTCTTTCCAGACCGATAAGTGACAAAGATAAATCGGAAAGTGTTTCGCCTTTTTTTTCTGAATCTGATATCATTCCTGATTCTGTCAACTGCCAGCGCAACGGGACAAGATGCTTTCTCACGAATCTGGATCTTCGTCCCCATAGTTCTTTCATTCGGACGCGGGAATTGTTTCGCTTGTGTTATCGTGCCGGCCAAAATTAAACCATTCCAAAGCTTAAAAAGATTCTGAGATGAATATATAATTCAAAACTTAAAGAAATTTCAAAACTTATAAAAATAAAATCATGATCTGGATTAGCCACGTTAAAATATCAGATAAGACCATCTCGATGATTGAAGAACTTCAACACAATGTCTTTAATTTTTATATAAAAACTGCAAAAAGATCTTAGAGTTTCCAATGTTCAAGAGTAATATACCGCGAACTATAGTATTCAAAGAAACACCTCCGACTTTCCTAGAGCATAGGGAAGGATGCACTCTGACCTGCTCTCCAGCCTAAAACCACAGTGGCGTTGTAAAGGGATTTCCCCATCCATTTCGATCCCAAATCCTCTTTGGAAGCAATCACTCGGGCGAGCCAATACTAGGCACCCGAATCGAGTTCTCCCAAGCACTTCCATCTTCTCTATCCCTCCGAGTAACAAGGCATCCAACGCCACGCTCGAGCTGCAAGAGCAATAAAACCACACCCACCCAAGCCCTCCTCGAGAACAGACCTCCCCAGCGGCGGAGGATTGATCAACGATTGGGAGAAGACGGGCTAGAGCAAACTAAGTACAGCTAGGCGAGACAATTGGCAACCCTTTTGTCAATCCACGGCCACCGAATACGACCACTCACATATTTACGAGAGACCCGAGAGCCCTGACTACTTTACTATTCGCCAAAGAGAACAGAGGAATCATAGAGTTCGCGCGAAGTTCATTGTTCGTATCCTTCAAGGGCGAAAAATCGATCGGCGGACAATGTAGTATAAAACGAATCCAACTCAATGATACGAAATGGAAATCAATACGTTTATCGTTCCAGCTGAATTGATATGCAATGAAAAGTAATAAGTTAGTATGTAAATTGCGGAATTGAGATATCTCTCGGTTAGGATATCCGCCCAAAAACAGGATAACTCCTCATCCACTTCACCGTTAGTCCCCGAAAGCTTTAGAGAGGGAATGAAACGCACTATTTGAAATAATTTACTAGGCTTTCCTCATCGATCCAGAATGCAGCGGAAAATGCTCTAGTCAGAGTAGTGAAATGATTCTATGAATCAATTCTTTCATAACGTTCAATTAAGCAATGACCTAAATTAATGCCACAATTCAGCATCGCCCTATCTTACCATACCTCTGTTTCTTTCTTATTACCATAGCCAAAAAACAAGATTTATTCTGAAACAAGAGTTAATAAAAGACAATTCCTCTATATTGTACCAAATATAAATGAAATCAAATGTACGCTATCCGTAAAGATTTACGTAAGAGGGTGAATGGTTACACTTGACAGGAGGGGAGAATTAGTGTTGTAAATTTGCATTTAGTATATATGTAAATCAACGCTACCACCTGGCTAGATATCCAAATCGCAGAGTGAAATTGAATAAATAAATAATAAATACGTAGAATACATGTAAGGTATAGGATAGGGATGGGGAACCTTTTCTTTTTTTCTTTTGTTTTCACTAGGCGGTATTAGCAAGAATCAGGTAAAAAAAGTTTTAAACATCGGCACTATATCGGAAAGTGAGTAAAACACCGAAGTACACGGCCAAAAAGGCGACATTTGGTCTGAAGGCCAGGGAGCTTGTAAATGTTCTTTTAATATTAAAAATAATGACATTTGTCATACTCCAACAAGATTCAAATAAATACTGAGGAATACCCATGTCAATCAAACAGCTTAACCACGGAAGAAAAAATGGTTAGAACCATAAAAGGCTGAGAAGGGTTAATAAATGTACATTCTAAATATAAGTACTAATCTTGAAGGTAATAAAAAACGAAATTACTTCAAATAACAATGAGTGATTACAGTACAAAAAATCTCCTTGTATTTAATGAATTAATCTATGAACTTATGCTTCCCTTGAGCTTAAATCCATATAATTACACTTACAGTTACTTATCAGAGGAAAGTAGGAAAAGTAAGAATAACGACAGGATAAGAATCATATTTTACAGAGTAAAATCATGATACTACGATGAAAAGATAATAAACATACATTCATAAACTCTAATAAACTTGATTCTTTCAGCATTGTAAAATATTCATTTAAGCCTGCGTGGACAGCATGCCGGAATTTACACCCCAATTCCAGCGAATCCTGTAATAATAACAATGAAATTTTCATTTCGCGAATAAAGGAAGAGATATAGCTCTCGTGCAACGCTAGAATATAATCAACGCAGACGAATCATTGGCTGTTCAGATATCCTTTAAACTAGGACTTCCACCGAATTTTTATCACGCGAGAGGTGAATCAGGATTAACTCCCACGCAGGAAAGCGATCGTAATGGGATCGGAACCGCGCGAGAGTTTACGAGAGCCTATAAAATATTCCGTAATAATTCGATAACGATATTTTTAAAGCGGAGCCCTCGAAAATCTCCATGCGGATGGGGGACCAAATTGGCATCAGCGTCCCTGGAGAGCGGGCATTGATACATATCCCACAAAAGCTTCGAAAATCCCACGTGTGGAGCGTGCTGCTTCAATTATTCCCCACTCCAGATACAAAGCGAGGCGAATGATGGGCGGCGCGAACAGAGCTACCGGGGAGGAGACCGTATTCTTCCGCGAAACTCGTCAACTCCTGTCGAGAGAGTAAATTGCACGTCTCATCGTCTAAACGCGTCTCCCCGACTCTCACGCCTCCATTGATAACCAAGACCGGTGGAAGCAGCAGGAAAAAGAGGCTGAAAGTGAATTATTCATGCCCCACTCGGGTTCGCAGACTTCGGTCTGATTCGGTGAGACCACCCCCAGTCGATCGCCATCTATAAGGTCGTCGGCCGCTCGAAACATGGCATATCGCGGTCCCGAAGGGTGATTTATTCAGTGGGAATTTCAAATCCGTTACGAGTCGATTTCTTTCAGGAATATAGAATTGCGAAAATAACGCCGACGCTGTATTTAGAGGATGATGCGAATATTTCCGATACTATTTCGGAAACTCAAAAGTCTTGCCGTAAACACCCGATCACCGAATTCTACCGAATCACCTTTATGTGACAAAGGAGACTGATCAAAGATTCACAGCTAATTTTGATCTTTCTCTATTTCGATTAACATTCAACCATCTCGATTACCATAACTTAATAGTGTGCCAACTGTGTAACAATCATTCATTATCGTTATTACATTTATACTCATACTGTTACAACCATTCATAATTCAACTTAAGCGCTTACTTAAATATTGGAGGATATATTCTTTTTCTAATTATACGTTAGTTTAGCATTTCTTTATTCTTATAGTCAATGACCAACACTGCCTTTTTAATTTCTTTTGGTATTCATATCACATACACAAGATCATAGATGCCTTACATGACGTATTTGAATCGAAGGGGGCATTGCCGTACATTACTCGGGGATTCCGTTTTCTTTAATTCCCCTCCCTTGTATTATTATTTTAAATGTTTTGTTTAATTTATTTTTTAATTTATTATATCCGATGTTATTATATCCTTTGTTATTGTATTCGGTGTTTTTGTATCCATGTAAATTACCAGTCATAACCGTTATTGGATTTGATAATAAATAAACAAATAAATATATCAAAATAAAACACTGATAAGCAACGAAATACTTTTTATCGACTAAAATATTCTGTTTGTGCTATCCCTGGCTCAGTCTTTTCGATCTTACGCTTTATATATTTGGGGACCATATTCCCGAGGGTAAATCGATCTTCATGCATCAGACATGTGATTCAAGCTATACGAAACCTTTTTCCCTCACTCTTCAGGGCGGCGTCTTTGGTGGAAGGAAGTAATGTTTACACGGAATTATAGAAGTAAGCCGTCGCTGAAGAACACAAATTTAGCCCTTTCCATGCGAAAGTGTACCCTCAAAGTTTCCAGTCACCCTCGGAAGGGGAAAAAGACGCCGCGCGTGGGGAGGCGACGTGAGGGGGTTTCCGGCGAACGATGAGTGAATACTCGCTTTATTGTCAGTTCTCAGAAAGGCCTTTTGACTCCCTTTCGGACGCCGATTCCACTCCCGACGCAAATTGAATGAATGGCACGAATGAATATATAGTGGAAATCTCGACGCCCGAAAAAGTCCCTCAATGCGCCGCTTTTACCCGAGGTCTCGTCTCCGGTGCCTACTTAAGGGCACATTACTATTCCACAGGAACACATTTCTGCTTGACTAATGACTACTACCAATAGGGAACTCCGCCGGTGGGCGCCGTGCCCAAAGACGAAAGTTGAATGAATGATTGACTCGCGAAGATATCGGAATCTCCGTTGGGTATGGGGAATACTATTAGGATTCCAAAAATATTGCCGTAAATATTTACGCTTGACTATTCTCGAGGAACTTTCAATAGGAATATTGGAATATTTCTGGATTGATGACAAAAAATAATTCGTAAAATTAGGAAAAATGAAGATTTTCCGAAAGTTTCGACCCTTTTCCTGTTTCATTTTAAGGAAAAATCACCTAATTCCATGCGAAATTCTCTTTTATTATTAATCACTGGGTTCGAAACTTTGTACTGGAGGAAATTAACTACCAATCAAAGAATTTCTAAAATTACGTTTCAGTAATATTAATTAGACTCAGGTTAACAATCAAGCTCATTGACTGAGTTTTAATCAAAGATAAATTTGATGCGGATATTTCCTTTTGAATAAAGCAACTTACTTTGCATTTACTTTAAAACTGTGAAACGAAAAATATAACCTGATAATTATTTCTGTTTTCTATTTTGATGTGCTCAACTGCAACCAACGGGCTACGTAAATTATATAAACTGTTGTTTCTTACACCCTCTTCTTCACATATTTAAATATTTCAATAATTCGGAAAAGTGCACGTACATTATTCCTTACATTCCCAATGAAATATGTATGTTTGAGAAACACGGAAAATGTAATGGAAAGACGAGCCTGATAAATCCAAATAAAACAAAATTCATTTCGCCGACAAAGGATACCAATATAATCAGTCTCTAAAAGGCTGTTTGAAACATGAAAAACTACTCGAGAGCTTAAGAGTAGCTCATCCACAATCGCAAACAGTTCTCACCAAATTCGAGGGTAGTGATTAAATATGAAACTGGTGAAAGTAAACAGATCTGGTAATGATTAGGGCCCCATCACTGAACGATTGGGTCCCCGCAGCGTTTTGATCTGGAATGAATATAACATTACTTGTTAATTGGCTGAATTGATCCATCACTATTGGATTAGGTGTGATTGGCTTGCTGTTGGATCAAAATCCCCAAAGATACGAAAGGAAAGAGTTCCCATTTAGGATGGGAGTAAACATTGACTATGCTAATAATTGTTCCACCGAACTACTGAATGGACTACGTGGTAACTGCGCTTTGCGAAAATGGGCCTTAAAATATACGATGCGAAATTTTGGCTCACATTCATGAGTCGAATTAAGCTGCTTTTGAATCACTTTGGGGATATTCGACAGTTGAATTGGCCATATGGTTTTACACATCAACAGATGTTTTAGAGGGAATAATTAATGCCATTAGTGCCACTGAGCGTGCTTTTAGATAATTAACGATGCTATCAAACTAAATTATATCATCATCCTGTCCCTACAACGTGGATTTATGTGATATCCTATGAATATCTAGCAGCTTAGTAAGCACGACATGGCTTTCAAAACTGATGTCTCAATATACATTAAACAGGAAATCCTTGATCTATGAATAAAGATATTCCATAAATTATGGCATATTTAATTTAATGTGTATTAGTTTAACTTAGTATGCGGGTACGTACGTGGGTCATTTCGCATAATAATCGAGGAATAGAGATAAAAGAGCTTTAAATCTTTGCATGAGTTTATTACGGACACAATGCCTACGATAAGGTACCATTCATTGTCCTAGTAGTTCTGATTTACGCACGTTATTACATGTCCTCAATCAATGGATTACTTTTCAATGAAATTTGATAAAATATTGTGACCTAAACAGCTAAATAATTTCTTAACATTTTGAATTTATATTTTGCTTCCAGGAAAAAAATTTCCTTTGGAAATATTTTACGTACACCAACCCAATCACCCCAACCATGACAAAGCATCAGGGACACCATCGTATATGTAAGGTTAAAAAAGAAATTTCCTTGCTTATTTAATCAGTTTCCCGTGAACTTTATGTGAACTCAGGTGCTAGACAAGCGAAAAAGATGGCGCGAAACATTCTACAAAGGATAGCGTTAAAAGGAAACATCTCAAAGAATCCGTTATCGTAAACGGCGAACATAATGTATTCATAACGGCAGAAATACTCGGCCTTTGGAAATGTAAATGTAAATCCACCCTCAAAAGTTCGCGCAGAGCTCTGCTGAGGGCTTAAAGTACCCTCGCTTACGTCTGCAGTGGCGGGAGATCTCGCGGTAAGAGGGCGAAGAGATGGAAAAACTCGAGCACTATAAAATTATTCATCCAAACTTCTGGAGAGAAGCTCTCCTCGACGCCTAGCTGACGCTATTCGCGACTCAGAGCTCTTTAAAAGACCCCAATGCCACAACAAACGCGACCCAAAAGCGATTCCATGTCTTCTCCTGAATCTACTTCAGGAGGAAAGAAAAGAAAAAAAAATCAAATTATCGCGAGGAAAGGAATGGAAATTTTGCGGTCTCCACAATAAGGCACGAGGAAACACTCTACATCACAGCAAACAGTCCTAATAATTATCAACTTCAATTAACAGCCGAAAAAAGTACTTTGACCGCTTCTGTACTCCAGCATGACAGAGAGATTAAAAGAAGAAAGAAAAAGTGAAAAAGCACAGAACGACTGAATGACTTCAGTGTTTCATTTGGAAACAGAAACAGAATAATATAAGCATAGCATATTCGAATCTTATCAAAAATAATTGAACGTGACATGTTTATTTATGCAGCACAGATATGTAATTGTAAATAAGAGATCCTTTTTTCAATTACTTTTGTGCATATACATAATTACACATGCATATTTGTTATACTTAAAATTTGTAATGGGATGCCAATCCATCAAGGCCTCTATGATACAACATAATGATATCAATGATAGCAAGATTTATCTTGAAACACAACTACTTTAATCAATAATAATTTCTACATTAAAACAGGCATCTTCTTACGTAAAGGGTTAATGTTAGAACAGAGAGAGCACACGTAAAATTTTGTATCTAAAAATATTAGTACGATTTTCCTCAACAATACGCAATTTATAAGTAAGGCAGCAGTTTTTCATGATCTTGATCTTCGGTAAAATTGCCATCGCCAAGAATTTTAAATGCAGAACAGTAGCAAATATACATAACATGTGAAACACAACATGGAAAAACGGATGATTAAGAACTTTCCTTATGGAAACAATAGTGATACGGTTTTGCTGGTAAGAGAAATCTTCCGATCATTATTTCGGTAAGAAAATTTCTTCTGCCGAATGAGGGTAAAGGTGACGTCAAGAAGTCAATTTTGCCGAAACAACGAGATTAGTTTCCGTCATAACTACTCGGGTGGATTAATCCCAAATAGCTTCACAAATCACTTAATTCACTTCAGGGGTAAATCAGAATTCTACGCTTCAGAAAACAGGCTTAGTTAAGCCGTAGGAGGAAAAGTTCCACGGGAGAGAAAGTCCTCAACAACAAACGACCCCTGATTACCTCCAGCAACTTTTATAATCAACGGTACGATTCCTATTCACAAGCTTACGAATGCCTTAAAATCCATTCCCGTCGAACTACAACGTTAAAATGCGATCACAACTCGAAGACAACTTCAAACCCTTAACTGAGCAATAAAATCCACTTTCAAGATATACTTATAAACCCAATATGGTAAACTTCAAGAAAATGACATACCTTGTAACATATAAAGCAAAGAAAAAGGCACGAAGTGTTTCGAACGAATAAATTAGTTTCTTGTTCTCTTATATTCACGTTTGAATTGTTTACTGTTTATATTGAAACATACTATATTCCTTTTTTTTAGTTAATTTCATAATCCTTAGTTTGTGGGCAGAGAAAAATCATTTAGTGAGGGTTTATAGAATAGTCACTATGGAATCCGTTTCTTTAAATACTTCTTTACATTTTTTCTCCAATGTATCTTCATCTCGTACGTATCCTGTACATATCCTGGGATACCAATTTCGAAGCCAATCTCTAGATTCGCCCTAAAAAGTAGCTAAAAAGGGGCTAAATTCACAAAAACCGCTTAAAATGAGTTAAAAATGATAATGGCTAGAATTCGCTTGTTAAAATATCATGCCACTCGAGATGTTTAAATTTAAATAAACGAATTAAACAGATAATGTGAACTTAAAGACTTTTACCGAGCAAAATTTATTACATCTGACGTATTTATAAATCAGACATGTTGAGTTACTAGCAGGTTGGAGAGTTTATACGAAACGTAACATGCTGGACGGGGTATAAAATGACACTGAAATGGACAAAGACGCTAAAAATGACGGGAAGAGTAGCTATATCTATAGACAAAATCGCAGAATCGACATTTATGCTCTTAGATAATCCGATAACGTCCACATGATTTATCGCGAGGATTCCCAGTTCGAATCTCAAGGGAGAACGCGGGTGACTGCGTATTTATTGGCGAAAGAATATGAGATCAGAGGGATGATTCTAAATTTCACCACCATAAAAGAATATTATCAACACCATAAACGGAAGTGGTTCGCCATAAAAAACCTCCCCAACACGTATACACGAAATAATGCAGGCACCAATGAACAGCCTTATCGCGCGGCGACACGGACACATAAAAGAGTATTCGATGAATGAACTACGCAAAACACTACGGGCGAGATTCGAACCCGTGATCCAGACACCAGATAACCAGATTCATCGTCCGAAAGGGCTAGAGAAAACAACAGAACGTCTACATTATTAATATCTAGTTGGCACGCACCATGGCAGGATCTGAGTGACGCCGGGCGTAATATTATGACAGACGACGTCTCGTGATCTTCACACCCCATATGGGCTATCCACAAAAAGGGAATGAAAGGATTACGCGCTAACAACAGAATGGGTAGCCGTACCGGCTTCATTAATATGGCCGCTTCCGGCAAAAATTCGGCTTGCTCAACAGTTTACTTTCCTTTTCGTATTACATTTCAACAATGCCAGAGACAACATTGTTTCTTAACAATTGGGACTTGTTGGGAACTCACTGTCCTAACTGTTGGCTATTTCTTTCTCAATAATGTACAGCCGACCTTATGGTAAATTTATTTCCGCAACAAATATACACTGATTATTTTTACCATCACATAACGCCGAATAAGTCCTAAAAGACAGTTAAAATTTAATGAATGAATCTAATAGAACACAGAAAGGTGTTACTTAAAGTTTCAAACACAAATTCAGCTATGGTTATCTCAAATACATCTGATCGACACTCCTATCAAAAAACTTAATTTGATTGAAAAAATACCCGTTTTCTTACATGTTAATGCACATCATAGAAAATTCAATCCCTACATAGTAGCAAGTGCTCCGAAATTATTAAGTAGGCGTACTAATACATATTTCCATTAATTAGAGCTAGTTAGATATATTTCTCTTACATAAAGGCGTTTGGGTCGTACAATTTATTACATCAAGCCTCAAGAGTTTTTTAGGAGCCCTTTAGAGAAAGGCCTCAGCTAGCAACTAATTATAAATCCACCCCTGGTTACAGTTGAAAGATCGAACAATTCTACATTTACCTTTTTTAAGTTCAAGGGGATGATGCCACTTAACGATATTCAATGACCAACCCCATCATTTGCAGAGGCACTGACCTGAGGCGGTTGCCCCTCTTGATCACACATTGAGGAAGACTCTGGTAAGGGGGATAGGGATAAAAAAGCGTGCGGTATATGGTCTTAACAAGTGCGGGCGTTTTTTGCGCGGGGCGAGAGATTTCGCAACTGCGACAGCCGCCCTTCCGCAAACTCTTTGGGCGATGATTTTCCCGGCCAAAGGAAACGAAAACAGCTAACGAAGGGACGCTCGTAGGCGTGGTCTGTCTTTTGTTTACGATGACTGCGGGACGAGAGCGCAAAAGAGAGGGCCAAAGGTTAAACATAGGGACCCAAAGTGTTGGGAAGCGTGCGTGGCCTTTGGAAAAAACACGGCAACCACTGCCACATGCAGAACGGGGAAAGACGCAGATGTTCGGGAAAGAGTTTCGGTAGGGGGTGAGGGAAGCCCTAGGGGCTGGGGAGGGGAAAGGCCCCAGACCAAAAAGTGTTTTAGGCTAATGGCGCTGCAACTCTAAGCATCTTTCGTCATTTTGATGGATTTTTCCGGCGATCTCTTTTTTCTCAAAAGGAGGATTAATTTCGGTGACGCCGAAAAGCACTCCGGAGTCCATCCGACAGACCACGCGGCTGGGAGTGAAAAGAAATTCGCCTGAGCAAGAATAAACTGGGGGAAGAAATCCTCTGGATTAACAATCCGGATTTTGATTCCTTTCATTATTAAGTACGACTACGAATTTTTCCGCTTTATGAGCGGATGTTTTATCCTTTTTCGAGAACAGTCTCAGTCGCCGGGAACGTTTTTACGAGCGGATGCACTATTTAAGGACTCGTAAGGGGGCAAATTTTTTCTGGAGACCCAACTGAGACTGAAACCCGACCCTCAACATCCTAATGGAATCTCAAGGAGGCTGAATCTCTAACAGTGACATAAATATGTCAAATTGAAAAAATGATGCATTTTAGCGTCGAGGAGCCCCGGGTTTTAAAGCAAAGAAAAACAGGGCTGGGAACAAAAACTTACCTACAGCGAAGTACAGAAGAAATCTCCATATATTTATTCTCACACAAGCACAGTATCACACTAACCTATTGTATAATAAATATTGATAATAATAAATATATGTAATGATTGGAACAACGGCTGGTATTCGGAGCTTTACTAATTTATTAATGAGGGAAAATATCAGTTATCATATCAGTTAAAATCAATTAAAATATCAGTTGTCATGGAGCCTAATGATAACTATTATTAATTAATACCGGTATTAAATGGATAATTTTCTCTCCTACGCACTAACTTAGCTTTTCAAATACACAATATAGTTTTCTCTGTGAATTTTTCAGCCAGAACTTTGTTTCACATTTTATACGACGAAGGGTTAAATATAAGAAGAAACTTTCTAGCTTCATGAAGCCCTACTAAAGACAGTATAATTAATACATTATTTTTTAGAATTACAAATTCTCATTCTTTGGATTTGAGCCACTTCTGTTTTCCCTCTTAAGGTATGGTGTTGAGAATGGTTTTGTACTTCCACTTAGTAATAGCTGCAGCAATAGAGAATATTTGGTCAATTCAATTTAACTGCTGAAGTGTATTTAGAGAATGTTCTTGCTCATTTGTACTAATTCTAGTGCGTCCATACAAAAATCATTTCCTAAATGAATCGCTAGTTTTGAAGTTATCGAGACAACGCCAATAGCGAGTTCGCGGGTTCTAATTTAATTGTTGGCATCATTATACGCGGATATTTAAGAGTAACCTAAATTCCAGGGCGAGACTCATTAAAATTTCGGAGATACATAACTACGCTAACGGGAATCCGTAATTCGAATGCATATAGTCGTCAAAGGAATGATATCCCAACTAGAGTGTAATATAGCTCCGAGCTGAGAGACCTTAATAATGATACCCAAAACTACAGAACAAGGACACAATTTAATATCTGAACGTACCTCTGAACTTAAATTTGGAAGAATTGAAAGCCTCGCTGATGAACCCTTTTCTTGTAAGTTTGAAGGCTCAAAATTACAAGATTTATTTAAGATTTACAGTTCACTGCGATATATTTGAATTTCAGTAGGAAATAAATAATATTCATTAAAACAAAAAGAAATGCTTCAATATAATTAAAATTCTGGCACATCTGTAAAATACTAACAAGCATTAAACCTAAAATCCACCATGTTGAGCTACATAAGATTCTGGAGAGGAAATTATGCTTACTAGGAAAGAAGTGGAGCGAGGTATTAAATTGTGTCACTGCTATGGAACAAATTTGCTATTTGGAGCGAGCTATGGCAATTTTCCTAAAATTTATGATACTAGTGCGTTGACTTCGGGTGAGGATACGAAAACCCTGGCCATTATCTACTCTAGTAAGTCATTTCTCCTCTTTCACGGTGAACACCTGGTTCATTTGAGATGTGATTTGACAATACAGTCATGTACAACAACGATAACCTAGCGTATATAATTAAATGTGGAGTAACTACAGGAGAAAAGCTGAAAAAGATAAAAGCATCGACTGGTGGACTTTTCAGGGCTCCTGCCTTTATGACGACAAAGGCAGAGGGCATCCCCTCGGCCTCCCACAGCCATCGGGGGGCAAATAAATTAAAAGGATACCCATCAGCCTTTTCCTTTTGAGGCCCACCTTTCAGCTGCCCGCCGAATCCTGGGCGCCACGCACGAACCCCGCTCACACACATTTCTCCCTTTGCAGATCGCGGGCATAAACTGCGCGCTCTCTACGCCTCAGCTGCGAATTTCGCCACTTTTAATTAATCGAGTTACCTCACGGCGCTACATAGCTAAGCGGATTACGAGGGAGGAACGGGTTACGAATCGGAGAGCGAGAGAATAATAACCCGTTAAATAAAAGGCGGCCAACGAACGGCGGGAGACGACTCCGAATGGGTTTCATCGAAAGGGAATCTTGTGACGGTAATCTCGCCTTGGGACGGGCGATATTAAACAGGTAACGCGGGAGGCAGGTGACTAAGGATTCGTCAAGGAAGAGGAGTGGGGGATAAAAGTAATTTCCATCCTCATCTGCGGCAGATGAAAAGCAAATTTGTGAGAGACATCCATTTCCCGTAATTGCGCAATCAAAATGCGCAAGAGCGCTTAAAAGGAGAGATGAACGAGGTAGTAAAGGAGTGTGGAATGGAATGCGAAAGAGGGATGAGGAGAAGACGGAAATGGGATGGGAGAGCGGAAATGGGGGAGAAGGAAAGAGAGCTTTCCAAAAAAATCAATTTGCTTCCTTTTATTCGTACTCTTGAAGCTGGATGGGATTATGAACTGAGAGAGAATCGGGGGATGCTGTCGAAGATGGTTATAAATGCCTGAGAAATTAATGATAAAAGTCTCTGAAAATTGAAAATTTGATTTTACAAGGTCCTACTGAAAATGAGAAACGTGGTAATTACATGCTTCTTTAACTCTAATGAATCGTTTCCGAAATCAATCACACGGAAAAATGGAAAACTGCACTGCAAATATATTACATTTAAGGATGAACGGAAGCGTAAAACGTCAGATGATATAATCACTTAACTCCAGGTGCATAATAAAAATAAATTAATGGTTGATAAAAATACCCAAGGAAACATGGATATGGAAAACGGAAAATGATTGGGTAAATTTGGTATAACATCTGCCTGAAAAGTGGAAGACCTGAGTTTGAATCCCAATCACGTCATTTCCATTACTTCCGATTATGTACAGGTTTGAATGCGCACCCACAATCGTGCGAAGCAAATTTCTTTACCCTGATCCATACTGAGCCTAGTATGATTTCTACAGGGTTGATTGGATTAGAGATTATGGATTGCTACAGTAACTATAATGTCAACAAAATCAATAATATGTGAATCCGGCGAATTTTCAACAGCCTAAAATTTGCAAAAATGATTATACCTTATTTTTATAGCGCTCTTAATCCCTTAAAAGGGATCATATAGAGCAGAAAATTCAACAAATAACATACCTATGAGAATGGTTGCAGTTTAATACCAAGATACGTTCGTTTATGATCATGGTTTGCGGTGAGATTAAAAAAAGAATACTACGTATGAATATTAGTTTGGACCTTACATTAAAAACTAATCGGGCTTATATAGCTCGAATTGAAATTATGCCGTTTATTCTAAGAGGCAGTCAGTGCGTAAATACTTACGACATACTACATTTTCATCAATTGGAATGCTGAAGAAATGCGGTAATTAGCGGCAGTGATTCCGCTTTCCAAGGATAAAGGAGATCTTCAAAGTCATGAATAATAATTCTTCGATACTAGGCCGTAAAAGACCGTTTCTTGGCGAATAAAGTTTCTAGCGACCTGTTAAAACTCCGTGAAGGAAGATTAGTCAAATCAGTAGCATGTATCAACTCAAGTTTTTGGTTAGATTGTTCTTTTATTAACAATTTCTACCGAAAAGTAATTCTATCTTGCATTACTTACTTCCACCTTTGAATGCGATACGGTCGTGACCCTACTGCGGAATCGCAACAACCCCAACAAACGTAAAAAGTAAGTCTTCAGACGCTCAAATTACCCAATTTCTTTCTGTGACAAACGATCATCGGTCTCAGACGTTCTCCGATCCAATAAGTAGATAATCACGTTAGGAACGGCTAATCCACGAGAAGATGAAAACTCGGAGATTCCAGCCTCATTTAGGAGTTGTAACCCGCGAGAGGAAATCGGAGAAATAAGTAAGAAGCGGACGGAGTTAAAAAGAGGTAGAGTTGTCCGAGCAGAAAGGGAATGGGAGACAGCTGCCGGGGAAAGGAAAGGTGACGAGAGAGTGAATGTTTGTAGAGGAGGTGAATCGAGAGTTAAGGGAACAATCGATGCAGTACAAAGGTAATGAGGCGCTGTGAATGAGAGGGGAGAGGAAGTGGGGGTGTGGGGGGACTGCTGTTGGATAATTAGGAGGCGGGGAGGGGGAACAGACAGACTGGTGGGTGTGCATGCCATATGGCCACGGAGACACCCGCCCTTCCTCCATTCCGCTGCCCACAGCGCCCCTCTTATTCTACGAGGAGATTTACAGCGAGGATCGAGAGATGCCGCAAGCAAAGGGGTGGAAACTTCTATGAAGAGGGTTGCGATATATGGTCGAAATATAAGCCTCCCGTCTGCACCAAACGTCGCATTATCAGCACGCCGAATTGATTTTCCCCTGATACATTTATTCTATCAACGAGAGGTGGAAGAGTTATTTTTGTGGTCTTAAAAAAAGATAAGCATTCATTGGACTAGGGGTGGTCAGAACGTTCGGAGACCACTACCATCAGGTCTCCTTTTACTTACTTCTTATAAAGAGACCCAGAAAGAGCACTATTCAGTTGAGTGTCACTGATTATGGAATGTATGTGCGTATCGACTACGCAATTACAAATTAAGTAAATAAACGAACTAATAAGTGCTGAGAAAATAAATGATGATGGACGGTTCGAAGGAATCGGGGAAATTATTACATCATGCAAGATAGAAGGAAAACAAACGTTCAGTTACGGACTATCAAAATGTGGCGCTAAATTTTTCTCGGACTGGTGGATACACGGCTTTTACCTATGATGAAAAAGTTCAAATGCACCTAATAACATATATCCCTTTCCCGATCGGATTTTCTCACCCTTTAACCACGCAGTTTTGGTCAGAAATTAGGAGATTCTTTGGGAGGACTTTGGGTATTGGTACAACGAATTAGAGATTCCTAATTATATAAAGCCGAAGTTGAAGTGAGAAAATGAAAATATCAGTATGCTATTGTTTACATTCTATCTTGCAATGAACGAACGATATGAATGATGAGACACATTCAATTTAATTATAGTTAGTTTTCTGGAAGTTTTAAAGAAATATGAACAATGAACAAAGCTAAATAATGAAGGGCCTACTCGACTTCTGAGAAAAGAATCTTTCAAGAATACTGAGTAAGAGACGAAAAGGATAGGCCACAACCAGTGAATGGGGAAAAGGTGTCAAAAGTCCGATACTTTTAGTGAGATGTGTGTTTACGACAAAGATTTAGAAGAGCCGGATGCTGGCATATCGGCCAAAATGAGAGAGTTTCCGAAAATCGAATTTGAATAAAAATAAAAGATACAGGGAAACTATTCCTAAAAAGGTTCAAATGGTTCGGAAATAATCCAAGCCTGACAATTTATCTATAAAGGTACCAAATTTAGTGGCCAAACATACCATTATTTTCCGCGCAGAAAAGTACAGTAAAACTCTGCAATGAAGTGATACTGTTACAAATTTAAGTCTTTCAGACGCAATAAATCATGAATAAAAAGCTCTGTTCGCTATAAAAAAAAACTGAAGATGGGGGCGCATTACACCCAGTAAAATGAATGCGGATCTCGTGATGTAAACGGAGGGGATAAAAAAGCTTGAATCTTTTATGATTTGCAGAAGTTACGAGGGAGCATCCATACAAAGCGAGACCTCTCAACCAACGTGTCATGGCTCCAGCCCCAGAAATTCGATTCTCCATTTCACCCCCTGGCATTGCGGACTTTCCTAAATTAAGCTCGGGTTCCTCCTGCAAAAAGTGATGTCGCACTACCCCAAGCACAGTTTCAGGCAGATACCACATCCGTAATTACTACCTGCAATCTAATCTATACTTCCAGTATTTAAATTGACGAAGAATATTCCATAAGAAAGAAGAATTTTGAAAGGAAACCATCTGGATATTGAGATAACATAGCTTTCAACACGGATATTAGGATTTGGAGATGTCGCATGATAGTAAAAATGCGATGTAATGCCTAAAGTTAGCCTCAACGATACACATAAATATGATCAAAATCCCATCCTCAGTTTGGTCAGAATAAAGACTTGATGGCCTCGTCTAGCAACCCATTCAAAATTATAAGTCTGCATGGCTTATAAACACATCGTGAAACTTATTATTCCAAAATATATATAAAAATGTTCTCGTAGCATGAGACAATTAGTGTACCCCTAAAATAGAATGGGGTAATCGTATTTTCCCATTAAATTCTTTCATTCCCGTTCTGGCGAAAAGATTAAATAATCTCTACAATAATATGAAAGAGTACTTACTGAGTGTATATATTTCTTTAAAGAGCTCGATTTCTACAATGCCAAAAGGAAATATTTAACGAATTCAACCTTTTGCATACAACACTATCACTGTATGCGTAGCATACAATCATCCTTCAGAAGAACAGAATTAAAGCACATGGCTCCAGGAGGACATATGGGGCTGCCAAAATTATTTCCTTTTAATTTGATGAAGCTGAGAACAAATGTTCAACAGATAGGAGTGTAAAAGATTTAATAAGTAATATCAAAAATAATTTTTATAAATGTTTATCTTAAGCAAACAATATGGGTAGTAATTTTACATTTATGCTCATACAAATAAATACATCGCGTGGACATTATACTGAAGCTGGGCCAGGCTGCATATCCAACTACTTTGCGGTTAAGGGAAGATTTTCACCAAGTAAAAGTCAAATTTAACGATCAGTAAAAATAACCCACCTTAATGAGATCACCAACGGAATCTACAAAAATTAAAGCTCGAGCGATGACTAAAACGAACGAAAAAAAATCACGCTCGTCCAGAATAGGACAAACCGCGCGACCGTCAAACCAGAACTTGGGTAACCGCGCTTTCCGACCAAATTCTTTTCGAAAGAAAAAATAACTGCGGCTTGCGAGAGGAAATGAGCGCTGCAAAGAGGAAGGAAGGAAGGAGATGCGGCTGAAAGCGAACTCGAGTATAACGGCGGAGAAGAAAGGTGAATGGGAAAGGAAGGGCAAATGGGAATTTCGAATGGGAAGACGAGCGTCCCATCCGCGGAGTGAAATACTGCGACGCTCTTCGGAAGTACGGAGGTGTGCGGCAGCAGGTGTGATGTACGCACAGAGGATATGAGTTTGGGAAAGTGAGAAGTAAAAGGGGTTATGAAGGGCGAGGAAAATAAAAGTGACGGAGAAAGTATATGAAGACGTATTCGCCGAATAATAACAATTACGATCCTTTACGGCGGAAATAAAGGCGAAACTGGCTTCGTAAAAGAGAGTGATGAACTGCGGCGCTGTCTGTTATAAGGCCGTTCCGCACAAAAACGTGCCGCACTCCCGGTGGCATTATGAAATTACGGAAAAAACTACGCCGTTAACTGTGTGGTGGTGGACCGCCGAGTATATTCTCTCGGAAGAATGAGAACGAGGTGGATAAAGCAGCGGGAAAAGATTTGATTGGCAGTTAATTTCTGCAGGCAAAAGTTCCGAGTAGAGAAACGCCCGACGAAATAGCCCATATTCCACACGTGCTAAAACAGAGAATATAAAGTGGTGAACCGCAAGGAAGCCCATAGCGAGATTCACAATATTTTATAAAATGTTTATGGTAAGGTTGTCCAAGGTTTTAACTTCAATGAGACGCATTTTCCTCTGTGAGTCCTCCGCTGGTTTATGAAATCTGTCGTTATTTAGTCGTTCATAAATCAATAAAAGTAATGAGTTTTATTCCAATGATAATTGTGTTTTAAGTTCCATAGTCAAGGTTTGCCTTATACCGCCTCATTTCCACTTCAAGTATAAATATTTAGGGAAGAAAAAAAGGAAACTATCGCGAAAATTTAACCCGCTATTAACTCTAAAATTTTTAGAGGCAATAATTTAATAAATTTACTTATATAATAGTTCTCGTTTCTATAAACCTGAATGCAATAGATTCTTTAAAAATTATCGTTTAATTCTCCTCAAATATAGATCTAACATACTGTGTGTAAAATACAGGAAAAGTATTAATGGTATTGTAAAAAGTGCTTCGACATTCGAGGTCATTTCGCACATGAGCCCCACCGGGAATGGAACCCGGGACCGCCTTCTCCGAAGTCGAACGCACTGCCTATTTGGCTCTCCGGAGATCTCACTAAAAGAATCGAGTTCGATAACCATTGCATTAAGGAAACCAAAAATAAGTAAATCAACTTTGCAGGACAAAAATAATCCGACGGTATATTTTCCGGAGCGCGCAAACATTACAGAAATTGCATTAAGACAGCGCCGTGGGAAGGCGAGTAAACAGCAACCTATATAAATAGACGGAGGGATCGAAAAAGTGATAAGTGGCGGCATATTAATTGATCCTGCACCACATTTGCCGCGAGAATTATGATGCTTCGTGCCGAGGAGATAAAAAATTCCGCCTTGAAATACGCTACGTCGCAAGCTTGGATTTTTATATTACTCGATGATAATTAATCACTGTCTCGAGAGAGGGGGTTAATTAGGATTCGTTAGCCGCCTGCGGAGACACGCAGGGAAGATGGACGGCGGAGAGCGAGAAAATGGAGGAAAGAAAGAGAGATTAATACGACAGGAAAGCGGGAGAGAAATGCGAGAGGGAGTGAAAGACGAGGAAATGAAAATTAGGGGGGTTTTCTATAAAGAATATGAACCGAGCGCACCTTTTTAATTTAATTCCGTGCAAGTGCTCCGACGCAAGAGAACTTAATGATATGCAGGTTGTGAAAGTACCATCTCAATCGCTTAAAGAACGAAAATAATTTGTGATTAATTAAAAAAATGTCTTAATGCATGAACTCACTCGCGTGAAAGCATACCATTGCCAATATTATGGAAGGTCAAGAGAAAAAGTTAATTCCAAAATATTTCTATACAACGGAATAGATCTCTGGAATCGGTTTACTTGTAATATTCGCATACTTTTCTTGTTGCTTTTATTACTATGTACTCTTACCAACAAATAGCACAGATATAAGGATATATTTAAGGAGCATAGCACCTTAAAAAACTGCTAAGAATAGTTTACAACTCAAAGATATTCTATGCTTATGTATACTGCTAATCCCCAAAACAGAGAATCACCATTGATCACTTCCACAAGATAATATTATATAATACATATATAAAAATACCTAAGCTATGATGAAGGTTAAATCAACCATTTTAATACACTTCTCCACTATTCTTAACATTAAATATCTCACTATGCTGCCGCATGAACTTGTAACTTTTCAGGGTGGGAGAGTACTAGAATTTCATAAGGACATCCATGTTATACTAAGGTATGCAGGACATTTTTACGAAATTAATTAAAACTGAAAGGAGCTTCATAAAACTTACACGGAACAGACATAATAGAACATAAATCAAAAATAAGAATACGAGGTGGTTCATTTCGTGTAATGAAATGAAAATATCACATACTTTTGGAGAAGAAAAGGGACGCAGACAACGGAGATAATTAGAGGAAAATCAAGAATTTAATTAAAAATGCGAAAGAGATGTTTTTGACAATTTATGAGAAAATGAACACGTGTGGAATGGAAAGAGAGATGAAGAGTTAAAGATAAAATTATAGTTTAATTTTCAAACTACTATTTAAAGTATAAGCTACATCTATTATATATACAATGCCCCAAGGTAGGATTATCACAGCTGTTGCTTTCCTGAGCATCGTTTTCCTTTGATGGTATTCGATTACCAGAATTAAGTGAATGATTAAGGACTTGCGCACCTTTAATGTAAGAAATTTACACCGTTGATACAGCTGCTGCTTCTCTGTGGAGGGCTCAGAAATTCCTCGCGTTCTTAGCATCGGAGAAAATTTGGCCTCCATTCAGACTAGTTCAACACGATCCTTAATCGTTTTCTTAAGGCTACCTTTATATTGTCTAGCATAATATGCAATGAAAATAATCCATCTATTTGTACGCATACATTCTGGTCCAGCCGTCAAATCTATAATATGAAAAATTAACGTATCAAATATTACAAGCAACCAAATATTGTTCTAAAGGACTAAATAATACGTGGAGATTAGAGGATTTTCTCCAGCGAAGAGGCAAATCTCACGACCAGAAAGTGATGCGGCAGAATCATTATTGAAATCCTTAAAAGTTCTGGTTGCCTTTTAGAATAAACGGCGCATAGATTGATTATGTTTTGTTTAAATTAGAACACCAGGATCTACTATTTTCTTTTGTCGAAAATGTAGAAATACTTAGAACTTTTCTTTATCCTGGTCATTGAATTTATCGTACTATTGATCTTTCTTTTAACATGATCAAAATATAATAGAAAAATGTCAGCAAAAAATCAATTATTTAAAATTATAGGATAGAGAAATAAACTCAACACAAGCATCATCTGAGATCCTCAATAGCACCAAAATTATGAAACATCGTTGAACCGAAAGAGAGTAAAACGCAAAATAAGGTGAGGTAAGGTGAAATAGCCTCCGATCTACCTGAATTCATGCCATGATAAGGTTTAAACTACGTAAGACAAAGCTGAACAAAATTAACTAAGATCTGGAAAAATTGTATCAATATATACCAGGAACAGTGTGGAAGTACTTTTCAACCGAATATCATTATGATATATTCCACGATGGTAAACGCCTACACAATTAAGCTAGTTAAATTCAACTTCGAGTAGCCTTAATCAAAACCCTTTATATTAGCCGGCCTCCAATAAACAACACCTAAAACTATTCAGAGACCGCGCAGTAATCCCGTTAAAATCTCTCAGGAAAGCGGCGGTGGCGACTGGAGGAATTCTAAAGACACGGAGGAACTGTCACGCTAAACGGCGCGATGCCCACGCAAATCCACAGACGGGTATAATCGAAGGGTCGATTGGAAGGAAAGAACCGGTTAGTCCATGCGCTCATTAAGTGGAGCGGATCCTGGCTATCGTCCCTAAGGCATGAGATTCGCGGTGACAGCCGGGATTAGAATCCGCCCTACATCCGTCCCTTTACGCCGTTTAGGCGCTCTCTCGGATAACGAACGCGCCGCTCCACTTTTTATAGCGCGCTCGCATGAAATACCTTTTCTCTCCGAGAAGCTGGAAATTGTTTTTGCCGCGGCGGTGGATTAAAAGGGAGAGCATATGTCGTAATCGCCCCATTATAATCGAGAGACGTACGTCGGATCATGAGAGTTCTCGATTTCTAAACATTTGTACGAGAAACTTCCGTTCGTAAACATCCACTTATGAGACTGGTAAACTGAAAAAACTTACTGCGAAGTGTGCTACGCTTCCATGTATAACTGCATCTAGTACAGCATCTTTCAGTACTCTGAAATACCTCGGACGTCCTTATAATTTTTTATATTCTATACTCCACTACCTTTCCGAACTTTATCTTCGCATTAGATGCATTCGTTTATTAGATATAGGGAGAGTATATATAGACAATATAAATAATATATCATAAAGACATATCATAAAGTAATACGTTTTATATTAAAATATAAAGTTAAGATCTAGTATAACGAAGTATTTTTAATGTAATGGATTAGAATTTCTTCAACCACCCTCCAGCATAATATCACTGTAATTTAAATCCTTCATTCTGCTCTAACCGAATCCTTCATTAGGCCATTACGGTTCCTCCGACATCCTCCCTTTCTACTCTTTAGGTGTACAAGCTCCTCCCATTCCTACCTCACTATCTATAACCTCCCAATTTCTACATCAACTTGCCATACTAGGTTCTCTTTCCTAATGATGCGTGTTTCTTCGTGAACTTTTCTTGTTATACTGAAACTTTCACTGGGGCCTTTTCCATCATTTTCAACATCTTTCCTATTAGCCAACACAATGTCAAGTATTTATCTATTTTTATCTCATTTACTTTGCCTTCCCTTCTTAATTCTTCGTTAATAAGTCCATTACATATTTGTTGTTGAATTCATCCTACTTCTTCATAAGTGGCTATCATAGGATAGGATCTTAAATATAATTTTGAAAATCCAGACTTGCTTTAAGTATGAATAATAATTCCGACCTGCAGTAGACTAGTAACCCGGTACCGTAGACTCACTGAAGACTGAACAATGAAAAGAAATTAAGTTCATCCTGAGTAGAAGCACGATCAAATATTATTAGTGTTAGTATGATCAAGCTTTTAATTAGTTGAAGTGAAAGATAGAGAATGCTCAAGCATGAATAGATTTTTCCACTCCTTACTCCCCGATTTTAAAATAAACAAGACCAGATCCATTAAGAAATAGTTTATCGACAAAAAATAAAGATAAAATAAAATTCAAGCTGAAAGGTGAGCGTTCCAGTTTACTCAAATTCCTTTTATTAAACCTTACGACCGTCTTAGAACACGTTTCTGACCTCACTGACATTCTCTTTGTACCTTTCCGATAGATGGAAAGAGGTCTCCTTGATGCAACTATTACACAACGAAACTGGATAGGGGTCGTTCTTTTCAATGAAAAACGGATTAAGTATTCCTGCCGAACTAAGTACGTGATTTTCAATGCTTTGAGGATAGAATAATTATGAAAATATAAAGCCGAAGGATACATATCCTTCAATCTTCTATCAAAAAGGTTTATTAATATTATATCAGTGTCGATTATAGAAAGAAAATCTTTATTATGCAATCATGCTACTTTTAAAAATCCTATGCTACTTATTCGATATGAAAAATAAAATCTATGATATCTCAAGCCGGGTTTATTATATTTTGTGTAGAGAGAAACTTCTGAGAGAGAGAGATTTAGTGTAGAGAGAAACTTCTATAGCTGGAGGCAAAATCAATGTAATAGGTGGAGATTTACAGTCGCACACTTTATGAACACCTTAGTTCTGTGTGAAAATTTAAACTAAACAGAGAAATAGCTTTTAGATACAAACGAATTTCGGAAGAAGGATTTCAAGTTAAATAGCTTCAGCATTTTTTCACATTACCGCCGCTATTAGCAATGGCAGCGATATGCGGAAACACATCAAGAAGAGACTAAAAAACGATGAGAAAAATATTCCAAGGCAATACTGCTATATCGTGACTGTTTGGTTGAGATAGAGGAAGACCGTTTACTGCAAACGTCCACCGCAACAGGGCTATCTAAATGTCCCTCGCGAACGCTTAACCTCGTCTACGCGAATGAACGACTTGGGAGCGCATATTTCAAAAAATTTAACCACCGAATAAAACCCTCCCCATTTACCATCACTCCCTCTCCCATCAAAGACTTTTTGCAGCAAAACAAAATCCCTCGCCGCTAGAATAAAAAGCTTATGACGTGAAAATGCAACGGTCAGACGGAATAGGTTATTGAAACCTCGGACGCATCCTAGGAAGCGACGCAGTTGGTGGCCGACAATATGCAAAAAAGCGGTCATTCGCAGAGGATTATGGGTTTGGATCATAGTGATCGACGGAAGACGCCATCCAATTTAGCGTCGACGGCGACTGGACCAGCCATAACCAACCCCGTGCGTCGCAGACCGTTTTCCCCGTCGTTTGACCACAGTCGCAATAAGCGCATTCCCAACCCATCTTCCTTATTCTCAATCACATTACGCCCATTTCTCCCCAAGCCGCATTCTCCGTTTGCCCTCGCTTAACCGCTCCCCATGCGCTTGGGTTTATTTCCGCTTGGGATGGAAAACTACGAGTGCTTCCATACGAGGACTACTCTATGATATTGTGCGGCGCAGGATGCTAAAGTTCTCCGGATTCCGCAGCGACGCCGCTTCCGCCGGTTAACTTTATCTTCTCCACTTGATTTTTTACGAATGCCGGTTCACGGAACCCATACAAATACATAAACGTACGAAATTTTTCCATGTTTTCTGTTTCCTGAGGTCGACGCCCGCGCGAAATTCGGTAAACGTTACCAAACGACCGAAGGCGATTTACGTTATCGGAGAGGTGGGAAGGAAGAGATAACAAAGTAAAATCACACTTTTAACATAAACGTGACCTGTTTCGATGCAAAGTATCATTTTCAGCCAGGGATAAATACTATGATGAGTTGCCTGAGTTAAAAAACACATGTAAAAACACATAGAATAAACTTCGGAGATAAAAATTTAACAAGACTGAAATCGCAATCTGATTCTTCCAGTTCATCTAACCATTGAGATTGTATCGCAATCCAGCCTCAGGCCATTGCGAGTTTTTCGGGTTCATTCTTTATCTCCTTATGTTATCTTAAATCCTTTTCTTGCAAAGATTATTATTTCAAGATATAGTTTTTCATTTACTTAGCTCTACTTATTTATTTATGCAGCTTGTAGCAATGGAGGCTTATAATTTCGAAGGAATCACCGTATAAAATTTTTTGTTCTTATTGCCATTTTTCAACTCTACATGTACTGAAGCCAATTATTTTGCTTCATAATGATCATGTTCTGTTTTTCATTATTATTTCTTTTTATGTAAATGTATTTCCTATTGTATTTTTAATTTTAAGTGTTCATTTATGATATCTTTCTTTTCGTCTGTCTGCCTTAGCCGTAGAATAAATATTTTTCTTTCTATATAAAATTTTCGCGGGTTTTTCACGCACGGCTTCGTCTGTGTGTTTTCCTGTTGTATTTTTCTACGCACTAGCATAGGTTTTTAAATCCACAAATAAGTTTTCTTCTGTGCACTTTTTCATGCTCTTTCTTTAGTGTGTTAATTGACGAAAGGTTAGGAGCAGGAGACTTATAAGTCTCAACCTCGCCAAAATAAAGACGTTTTATTATTATTATTACTAGTTGCCCCGTGTGCAGACGGACATTGATACTCTTTCCCACCTATATAAATTTCAACAAAAACTGCAATCACTGAAAACGAATATACAAAAACTAAAACATACCTAAAAAACACACCTTCATATTGTGTATTTCCTCTGCCACACGCCGAAAGGCGGCCTGCAGGGTATTTATGTAAATGTATATGTTCTGTATCAGAGTTGGATTAGGTACACCTCGTTTGTATCGATAGATATCTTTATCTACTAACATTGGTACACACCCAGTAACGAAACTCTATGGAGAAATTCAAATTTTAATTCGACTTTTTTACCAAATGGTCCATTTTTCATTTGTTTGTCTATTTTTAGAAGGAAGTGGGAAACTTTCTGTTTAAATGGTGTTTCATTTATATTTTTTGATGGAGTGTGAAGGGAGATAAGCACCGGTCACCGAACACGGATGTTTAAAAATAATATACAAGTAATGTTATTATTACTACGAGGCTTTACATTGTATTTTCACCTAAAAATGATGAATCTATCATTGCTCAAAGATTGAATGATAAATTAATACTGACAGAGTGAAAGGGTAAAAAGAAAACTGTGAGAAAATATCTTTGAATTAGAGAGGAGGGAAGAAAACAAAAATAAACAAAAGCATGAATTCCTCCTCGATAACTTTTCCGCAAGACTGCTACCGGCGAATCCTTCAGCGAACTTGTTCTCCAGAATATTTTGAAAAACGTATCTCTCTTTGCCGGTTATTAAAATTCTGCGGAAGAAGAGAACCCTTGGAAAAGAGAACAACAGCAAAAATACGAGAAAGAGAGCGCTGGGAGGAAAATCCTATTTTTGTTGTCCTTCCTGTAATTTTAATGAAACATCATTTTATTTTCGTACATGTGGCAGGAAAAGTATCGTGATTGCGGGAAATTGGATTTCTCCATAACCCTTTTTAAGTCTTTAAGAGCGCCTTTTCAGCGTATCTGCGATGGAATTTGCGAACTTCATAAATTATGACGAAAAGGTTTTAGCCGCTACAAACAATATTACACGCTCATTTACATTAAGGCCTTTGATAATTATATCCAATCGAATCCAGGGGAACGAGCCGCGATTAACGTCAAACAAGCTTTCATATTTATTTAACAAACAAAATTTATTCATAATACATCTTTTAATAATCAAACATATTCAAATCCAACAACGAAAATATTAGTCTTCAACCAGCATTAACGATATCAGATTAATCTTCATTGTCATGAAAACTTTATCCATAATCACGTGGGATTATAGCGAAAAATTCTTGCGTCGAAAATTACTAATAAGCTCGGGATTTTACTCTTGTAAGATCAATAGTCACGCTGCGTTTATTCCCTAATAATATGCTCTTTACCAATATGTTAAGCTGTTTAATGAATGCGCGGATTATACGCAATTTCACGACGAAAATAGTTGTGAGACTTTTTAGAAAAATATTCATGATTAAAACTTTGATAGCGCTTCTAAAAGACGGAACTTCATGGTAATACCCGTACTTACAAAATAGTGACGGAATAAATTCCCACTGTATCTTACAGAATCCCACCATAGAGTAAAAGAGATTAAGAATAAGAAAGAAAAGCAACCAACCGTTTGCAGGAATTAAATATATGAACTTTTTTCCACAATGTGGGACAGAAAATTTGTTCGTCAACTCCACATGATACATATTCCTGAATATTTTTGAAAATATTACTTCGCCCGTCACCATGTCACAGAGATTTTTATTCATTATTAGAGATGAATAATTAATTCAACTTTTTCCTATCAGGAAAATTTACACAAGCCACTATTGTTTACCTTGATGAGATTTTTTGAAATATTACGAGATAGGTGGTCAAAAAAATTACAAATGACTGCTCTTTCATCCGGATTAAAACACATATCTGGGCGTATCCCAAATTCCCCAATATGTATTTCACCGCCAAATATATCATTTTCACCGATACTGCACAAAAACATCCCGGATTTGAAACGCGACGGAGCTTACACGCGCCAACACGGCTCTGAATTATTTACGCACGGGAAAGAGATATTATTAACGGCATTACCGAACCAATTGACGCAGGGATCCGAGATGGGGCATATTCGATTAGGGCGGCCTATCAGCCCCGCTCGACAACACCCGAAAGATAAATCAGGCTCAAAAGTTAATCTGGATCGGGGCAAATCCTCCTCTAACACCCATTACTCCCAGATAAGGACCGCAACATCATCCTACAGGTAGCCATCGAGGGCGATAAGGCGGCGATCCAACCCCGTCGAAAGGGCCCCGCACAGCGCGTGGCAACAGACACCCACGCCCCCGGATAAACGAGAGCGCTGGATCTGCACGTGGAGGGAGGACCACCCAGGGAGAGCGGAAAAAAAGGGCGACGCGCGACTGCGGACAAAAAGCCAACTCTGTGAAGCCCATCCGCGATGGTGGTGGGAGGAGACATCCCAAAGGCGCCCGCTCGCAAACGTCATTAAATGTCTCACCATCGCGCTCTTCCTTGGCGCGGATTTATGACTCGGGCATACGAGCCGACTTTTTCACTCGCCAAGATTTACAGTCATTACGCGCCGCGTGTTTTAATACGTAATCCACATGCGAAGAGGGATCCATTATCGCGTGGGGGCGACTCTGCTGTCGCTTGTTTGCTCGGAGAGCTAAACTAAACACGGCGGCGCTGACAAATTCGCGAAAGCGCTCCTTCTTTTCCCTTCATTGAAAGGACTGCGTGGAAGGAAAACATTACAACGTGGCAATAATGCGGGCGAAAAGGACAAAGAAAAACGATCGTGTGAATTCGAGAGAGAACGGGTGGCGTTGGAAGAAGGGGGACTTGGGAAAATGGAGTTTGCGAGGTTCTCCGGTTGACATTTTGAAATGAAAGGTTACATTTTTGGGGGGTTGGGGAGGGTACTTTTCTTCCAAATTTAGTAGATTCGCTAAGAGAAATGGAGGCAGAAACTGTATGGAACAAGCTCTTCAAAGATGCGCTACCATTGTACAAAACCCTTTGCTTGACAATGACGAATATTATACGTCCTAATAGGTGGTTCTTTTTCTGAATGGAGCATATTCAGTCGCTCTTCTCGCCAGTATGGGAAAGCAAGGGAAAACTACATCACTCCTCATCTTGCCGAGTGTGCCACATTCTCTCTCCTAGCTCTTGGTAGAGAAGATAAGATTCCAAGAGGGCTTCGGACTGAATATTTTACGGTTACTTAAGAATTGTTTCCTTATTCAAACCGAATTTACGCTAATCTGAAGTCATTTACGTATTCGAAAAACACGTTAAAATCATAAAAATGGCGAGAAGCTGTAGTTATTTTCCCTTGTAAAATACCATATTTCCCGCTTATACATTTAGAACAATGGACCACTTCTCATTAGTTTTTTGTTGAAGGATGGAAAAAAATTGCACCTTCCATCTCCCATTAACTTCTGACTCAATTCTCTTTTCTACCTGATACGATGTGAAATCTACTTAGGTGTAAATGATACTGAGGCATACCTCCACTTTGTATACTAAATAGTTTGAGTACGATGCATTAAAAAGAGACTGCGAACCTGTTAACCCATATTTTTATTCAAATTGAACTGGAGAGTCAATTTCTCTTAGATTTTTCCATATTCAAACTACAAACCTGAAATTCAGCATATAGTTACTGCAATGTCCTATGAGTTATAATCCATTAAATTCATGGATGACACTGTCGTAGAGGTAAGTGAACGCGCTCTTGTTCCACCACAGAAACGAATTATCATAAAAACATACAATATTCCAGCACAAAACATGTTTCGACTCGTAAAAAAACGAAATATGGAATAAATTATGTTGTTCTTAATCATTTGATAAAAGAAGAAATATTATTTCTATATGACACCCGAAGGAAAAATATTGTGTTAATACACAAGAAAAATAGGTAAAAACCTTTTGTTACGCAATTTTCATTGCATCAGCATCGGTCTCTAGACCACCACTTGAGCTCTGATTCATATCATATTTTGATGCAGAAAAATTGTTGAGACCGGTTCCGACCTCAAATTCATTCTAAAGACCCTCATAAATATCTCTTAATGGACCACATCATAGGACGGTTGCTCTAGGCGATTCTCTAAACCATCTGGAAGAATCATCCATCATCGGTCCCAACGTTCACAAACCATCAGCTGAATCAATGCAATCAAAGGCAACTCATCATCAAAACATACAGGGAAACGAAAAAATTTAAAACAAAAAACGTTCGGGGAGAGGTACGAATAATTCGAGCGCAGGTGTGCATGGTAAGTGGGACTCCATCGGGGGCCAATAACGAAACTCTTCCACCCCCAAAAAACCGCCCGAAAGAGACGGTGACCGTGCTTGATAAATAGGTCCTTCTGACGGCGGATACGCCCATGAAACTGTTCGCCATTGTGCGCCAAAGTCCTCGTGATTAATAAGTCAATTCCACGAAGAAAGCTCCGTTAAATCTAAATTAGCGCGACTGTCGTGCTAAATTCCATTCAAACGTTGAAGGGTCGAATTTCTTCATTTGTTTCCCTCTCTGCCCAATCCCATTTTCCTCCCTCTTCACCCCCTCAGTTGCTGCGCTGCGGTTTCTCCATTTCCTCTCTCACCGATCTCTCTAATTTACGCTTTAAATGTTACGCCTTCGTTCGGGCAGGCGTAAATCGGAATTAACCACTGAATCCATTGAATCCCGATTTTTACCCCGGCGATCGCTTCCTTCCTACATATTTATAACTGCTTTTACAGCCGTCCGGATCAAAAACTAATTTCATAACCCTTTTCTTCCGCGATAAATTATCCTTCGAGTCGTCCCTCCAGATAGCTCTTTCCCGATGTCTTCCCTCAAGCCTCCGCGGAATATTAAATCTGACCTCTCCAATGCAAACGTTTTAAAATTCCCCATCCTTGGGAGTCAGTCGAGCTCTCTATCCTCACCTATCCCATACGTTTCCTTTCCAGCCATAAAAACGCAGATTAGAGACATAACGTTTCCATTTATACCCGGAACGACGGCTCCGTTCCTCTGCCGTTTCTGTCTAAAATTAGAAAATTCACCTACCGCGATAAAGAGAGTCCTTCCTTATTTCCATAGCAGGCCTCGCAAAGAAAACCACATAACCACCACACCGCACGCCAACTGAGTTTCGATTCATTATTTGAGACGAACGACTTTGCTATGAAAATACCTCACAGTGATGATAATGGAGAACTTTGTGATTTTTCCAAACGATATCGCGTAGAAAAAATAACGCCCGTTCATTCTAAATTCAATACCTCACGGTATAGGATAAAATATTTGATCTTGAGTATTTCTGCTGAACTATTCTCTCGATAAAATTCATAGTACTGTAGAAGGAAATGAGGAGAGCAAAATCAAAGTACTTTACTCGTAATTTTTCCTAATAAGCCTCAATCTTTCTTCAAAGATATTTTTAGCTAATGGTGGAGATTAAGAATATCCTCATACGCAAAGTAGAAAGGACGTAAGTGATGTTTGATTCATATTACTGTAAAGTTCCCAAAGCTATTTAGTTATTTCACGATTTTATAGGTCAATGAAAACAAACGTGGCAGATGAATGCGAAATTTTTACGTACTAATAGTAGTATTTTTTTAGAAATGGTTCGACTGGTCATTACGCACATATTGACGGGGAATCGAACCCTGGACCGTTTTCATTCAAGTTGAACGAGTTTGCACTCCGGGACCACTGCAAATTATACATCAAGAATGCTACAATACAACATATGATAATACAAAATTTATAAGGTCGATGTTCCATTTTAGCCGTCATCTTCATATAAAAAAAATAATCCGAAAGCAACGCCGAACATTTCTCCTGCGACGTTAAAGCCGTGAAATCTTTCAAACAACAAACCCTATATCCTCATATTTCATACATGCGGCCCCGACTCTAGTTTTATTGCGCGCGTCACTGACCCTTAAAATACACCCTCGAAACACACATCGGTAGTTTATGGCGTCCTATTTGTTGAAACAAAGGGATGAAGCTCAATATCCCGCGGTGAAAATGAACCCCATAATTTCGTCGAGGCTCTAAATTCAATTCTCACATCGTATATCCCGCTCTCACTCCACACCTTTATCTTTGCTCCGCCTCAGCTCCAGACTATCAATAAAACAGCTCTCCATCTGCCGCTTCTTTGCGGCGAACCCTCGCAAGCAAAAGGGTACCGAAATATATAGTGAAGTGGGACTCCGAGAATACTCCTTCGACGGCGCTCTGCTATTTTTCTCCCCGTCCCGAACGCTATTCCTTCCGCTTCATTTTCGCCAAAGGACTGGAGTTACACCGCACGGCGGGCATCAATAAAGTCCGTCCATTCGGACATTCCGGTCGAAATATGAGGCGCGGGCGGTCCATCCGACCCTTTTCGCCGGATGCCCTTTTAAGGCCACGACGCCCCCTACGTTCATATTTGGGAATCGGAAGCCGAGGGAAAAAAGGAAGATCGAAGGGCGTAAAAGGAAGCGCTCCCGACTCTTGTACGGTATCTCACGGATGATCTCACCGGAGGAGGAATTTCGCGAAAATGCGGAGATTAAATGCACGAGGAAGGATTTCTTAACCGGGAGGAATTAATCTCCCTGGCGGAACGACACTTCGCTCATTTTTGAAGGAAAAGGTTTCTTATTCGATTAAATTGAGGGAACCTTTCCAAATTAGAGATGAAACAGGCATGTGTAATCATTGTATGGTTAATTTATTTTAATACATAAATAAACTAAATTTTATATTTTTACGTAACTTAATATTTATTATAATAATTTGATTGATACGGGTCGGCTGTTTGTGATGGACGGGACCAATTTTTTGCGGGTAAGAAAGGTTTCCGCTGTACAGATGTTCTGTTTCATTGTATTTATATAATATGATTTATTATACAGCAATTTTCGGATTGTTAAACCATGCTGACAAAACCAAACTCTATTTGCCTACAGGTGATAATTTGCTGTTTTTTGATGGAAAATGCTGTTCTATTAGGTGCAAATTTGAGTTGTTGGCCTTATACCTATCCATATGACAGAATAACCAATGTATTTTAACCTAATCTTTCTGTAATAATATAAAGTTGATATATACATATATTTTACGTCTGCTGGTCTACAATTTGAAATGCGTACGTAGAAAATATTTTCTCTTCTATTAAGGACGACAATTACCTAATAGTACACAAAATTGCTGTTTTCGAATAGGTGGAATAGAAAATAGGGAGAGGAAATAACATGATGACGATACGTACGCCCTAGAACCGTCTTTTATTTTGTTTCTAGTAACATGCGAATTTCAAAATATTAGTATCCCTAATTAAAACTTTGTACTTGTTGTTCAATTTCTTCGGTAATAGTTTCCACATTGTTACCATCTCCTCGGTGAAACAAGAGGAAATAAATCGAGCCATAACTTCCTCATTTTCCGAAACGAGAAAGCAGAAAAGGAGAAACACGGAAGTTAAAACTAGCATTAGCCCTAAGAATTACAGAAAATGCGTTTAGTTAAAATAAGGTGTAGATAATATACCGATCTAAAGTTGGGGTGATGAATTATTAAACCGACCAGCACTTGCATCCGTTTGAATCCTCCGGTACCACTTGTCGAACTTCATAATTCCCTACGCCAAAAACCGGCCAAAGGTTCCAGGAAGACTTATTGGGGTGTGAACTTGTACTTCTACTCCATTAGCAATGAGCATTTGCTGTAAACGCTGTGACCACTTCGACGTTAACTTCTGAAGCCCAGCCAAATCCATCCATTCAGCCCAAACAGCTCAACTATTCTCTCATTGGCAAACTTCACGAACTCACAGAGATTAAGCTAGAGCTAGGAGAAACATCACAACAAACTTTTCTAGTTTCCATAAAAACATGGTTGACTAACAAGTTGACTTTACGTTCACAAAGGCTCTGCTGAGAATTAATTTTTTCTGCTGAGACGGTTAACTTCAAATGAAAAGTTAACAATAAAATATGAGCATACATAAAGACTTGGCCCAAATCGCTACTTTTTTTTAGCTGAAAACGTCAAAGTTAAAAAGTTTAGTAGCCTTATGAAATATTCCGTACATCTAAAACATGAAAAGTTTATTGGGAACAACGAGAGACACGGTTTCTCCATACAAGAAATGTCCTTAATTTTTCATTATATTCCACATAACATCTGATCAATGGGAACGTAGCTGTGCTGAAACAATGCTTTAGCCCTGTGTCACCGAAATATTGATCACTTCAATACAACTTAAAACTATGACATGTTATTTAAGGTACCATTTTAAATACTATGTAATCTTATGTAATTATTCACATAGAACTTAATAAATACGTGAAAAATATATGCTATGACAAAAACAAGCTGTCAGACGAAGGTTGGGAATCCTTAAAATAAAGGAAATTAAAGACTAGATTGCAACTGCCTAATAAATTCAGAGAAATTACAGTAATTTTGCAGATTATGTAATCGGTATTGTGCGACCCCCTTCAATTTCGTCCGACACGACCCGACCGAGTAAAATGAGAGCAACAGATTCAAGAAAAGTCGTTTCAGGGACTCATTCTTTCTGCGATTGGTACCCGATAACAACAAACTAAAGTAGTAGCTCAAACGGTCGGTGTTTACACCCCTCCCACACGCGGCGGCTTGCGGGGTATTAAGTATATATATTATATAATTCATTGTAGACGAAAAAATTATTGTACAGTTAGTAGTATTATTTTAGTCGTCTTTTAGAAAATTCATTTTGCCAATGATACGAAGTTTAATCTACGCAACCTAAACTTGAAGAGAAAAGAGCTTAAAATCATCATCAACGTTAGAAATCAACTTCCATCCCATCAAGTATACTAGTAATAATAGGTTGTTCTTTTCTGACGCGGTGTAACTTTACAATAAATTTTAAAAAAGTGGAATAAAAATTGAGAAGACATTTGACGGAAAGTGACTAGATATTAACAAAGATACTAATTAAGCTATTAATCAAGAAATTAATAAAAATTAAATAGAAAATGACATTTTCAATGGAATTTCAAAAAACGCGTCAGAGAAGTTAACGAATCTCACGAACTAAACATCGAGGCACGCTTCCCACCAAAAAGCCTTCCGGAGCGACCTGGAAATACCATCTCCCTCCGGATCCAAATGCGTCTTCGTTACAACAAATATTTCGTCTGCGAAAACGGAGCTCTTTATTAAGAGTGCCTTTGAAGTGCGAGGGGCTATCTTTGCAACCTGAGCAGGCGCGACGGCCAGCTTCCGACGCGGTGATAAAAATTTGAAAAGGAACGGGGATCGTTGCCCCTCTCCGAGAGAGAGAGAGAAGCAGGTGTGAATCAGATGAGTACTTCTTCCTCTCGCGAGGACACAAAAGGACGTCGGCGGATGTTTCAGGAGAGACGCACACCACTTCTCTTTTTCTCTCGCGTCCGTTCCCGCGTGAAATTCCCATCTCGGTAAATCTCGTTTCCTGATTTCGCTCCTCTTTTTTTTTTTATCGGCCGTGTGTGTAGTACGAGAGCGTAATCATCCTTTGTGTCGCGTTGTAAATCGGTCAACGAGGCCATATGCTCCGTTCAAAAGAGGAGCATCAGTCATCGGAGGTGACGCAAATCAATGACGATAGATGAAGAAATAAAGCGAGGGATTTCAGAAAATGTGAAAAGAAAGACACGCCATAAATAAATTAGTTTAAAAGACCGCCAAAATTTAGAGAAACAGATAAAAATTTTCTTAAAACCACGTCTTGAATGGAATTCATTTTTTGTCTTTGATACTAGATAGAAAAACTTGTATTCCATTTACTTCTGTCTCTATTTTGTTCTTAGGATAGCATCTACATATACGTATATATGTACCCAGCAAGTTGCCTTTCGGTGTGTCAATGGGTTATGGGGCAGGAAGTTAATGAAAACTACTTAAATATGAATTATACTGAATAATGGCATTAATTTAGGTCTTCAAATTAATGATGATAACTTTCTCTAAATACTTTCATGAAAAATAACTCATGTTAATCCGACTACGTATGTACTCCTAGTTCCATGACGTTATTTGTTTTCGTTTTCTGGCATACTAGGTTTTTATTTGAATTTATTATGACCCAACGCAAATTGGGAAGTCCTACACCTGATGGACGTGAATATTAATTATAACCAATGCATAAAAATGATGATAAGAAATATTACTCACAATGAAAAAGGATTTCTAAATTATTATAAAGGCCTGAGAAATTTTTACGAATCGAGCATAAGAATTGGTATTTGAGACACGTGAGACAGAGTGAAAAGCAATCCAACGTATCTATCAAGTTCATATCTGCATCAAGAATCTATGTAAAAAGAGTGCATTTATACAGTTATAAGTAGTATGTATTTTAAAGGGATCAATACCAAGGGAATGAAACACCTTTTGATATTATTTACATAAACGGTCTATACCTCTTTCCTTGGGATAGAAATGGTAATAGCCATAAAAGAAATAATAAATCAACGAAATTAATTAGGGAAGAACATCTCGGAAAGGAAATAAATCTCAAGGATATAAAAGTTGCCATGAGCTGAATCCTAAAATTAATTTGGGCATTAAATTATAAGACAGAAACTTAAATACAAATTTTGTCGAAGGTTTGATGCAAATACAAATCGACGGGAATTAATATGGGACTGAGGATGACAAGGTTTCTTAAACTTTGTGATAAATGAGATATAATTCAGATTAATTTAGATTAATGATTAACTTTCTCTAAATATTCAGATTTATTGCTTTATTAAGATATTTAGGAAAATAAATTTAAAGTAATTATCAACGAAAAATGCTCAATTTTAAAAAGCTGTCGAGATTTTATTACGCACGTACACTGTACACAGGAGCTGAACTGAGGCAATAGAAGAATTTCGGACATGATCTGAACAAAACTTCGAAAGAAAAACAGCGATGAGATAACAAACATAATCACTGCTGAGCGAGTTTGGTAGTTACGGTGCCCGATATATATCTGAGAGTAGCTCTCAAACTTAAGTAAGAGCCTTCATCTGCACAATTTGCACGAGAGCAAGCAAACAAGTGGGATTCATCAAACTTATTGTCGGTAGGAACGTAGGGAGTCAGAGAGCGATGTTACTTCGAGTTAATTAGGCCACATCTGCTCTAAGTTTCTGCTATATGAATTACGGGCGTCGAGATGCACTACTCTAGGAACGAAAAGGGAAGAGAGAGGGGCGGAGGATTTGCTGAAAACAGTTTCTATGGCAACGATTAAACAGCGAGTGTTATCAAGTACTCGTAGTTATAAATCCACAGAAAGAAGTGTAATGGGAAGATTAAGATTGCTTAGCGATTTCAGAGCGCGTATTCTCGATGTATGAAGATACAGCCCCAGCTAGAGAAGTCGGTCAGGAAAGAGCGAAAAATTAGATCGAGATGCGCGAGGTCAAATCTATCTAAGAACTTCTCTGAGTGAGCAATACTCGACAGTAATGGCTGGGCTTGCTAGGCGGAAGGGATGGCTCATGAAGTATCTCACACCAATCGAAAGGCAGTTTGCAACGACGGTCATTTAAGTAATGGGAGAAATTGAAGAATCCAAATGACATATGAAATGGAAATAATCAGCGGCGTAAGCTCTCTCGGGGTGGAGAATACAGTATGAAAAGTTAAAGCCGTATAAATATTTAGAACATATACGAAGACATAAATAATTCCAACTCCACGACTAAAAATGTGCTCGGGAAATAAACTAATTCACTACCAATATGATGTTATCGTAAATGACTAGAAAGATAAACAAAGCAATAAGCTGACTTGCATGAAATTAAAAAGTAATGAAAGAAAAATAATACATTTTCTTTAAGTCGTATTAAACTAATTCTAGACTTTCAATGGTATAATACTACCCTTGAATCTGCTTGAGGCAGGTGTGCGGTGTAATAAAACAAAAATAGTCAGCGTCAGTAATAATAATGATATGTAAGAATATTTAAGAATCATGATAAATGAATCAATCGAGAACTAACATCTACGACCTGTATCTCCAGAAGTTTATATAAAACCCTTAAGATATAAATTAAAAATACTTGACGATAACACAAACATTAAAAATCCTTTCACAACGGCCAAAACACTACCTAAATTATTTCTAATTATCAATTGTGTTCTTTTGTGACCTTGGGATCAAATAAGCTCGGGTTCATGAACTTCTCAAGGAATGGAAGAGCAGGAAAGGTTTATCTGACGAAGCAGTTGACTGACCCAAAAATCTCGCTAAGTACGAGAAATGGAGAGGATTAACATTGGTGAAAAGTGTATGTGAATGAAGGGCAAGTTTCTCACGCCCTTTCGCAAGATCCATTTCGATTGCTTGACGCCGATATAAGGCGAGAGGATGAGCTCTGAGATTAATGCTCCAACAGCGGGGAAACTGACAGAAAAGAAACGAGGGAAGAGATTATTCCGATTCCAGCGCAAAATCAGTGAACAGAAAAATGAGAATGGAGTGAAGATGAAATAACGATTTATAGTGACATTTTGGAAGAAACACCGAGAGTAAAAGATGAGGATTTTTTTCTTATGAAAATGTTACAGGTATAATATTGTCTTCAGAAGGTGACATGAAATAAAAATAATTTGTATCCAGAGAAATCAAAAACAGGCCATGTCTAATTTCAAGTTTCTGTCTGCTATTAACGGTTGTTTTCAACCAATAATGTATGTAGTGTGTCACCATGGGAATACGAATTTTATTTTACAAAGGATAAGTGGTCTTTTGATACAAAATATGCTGATCATTATGTAGTCGTGGAAACACGAATATCCTATCAGGTCGAATCTAAGACGAACTCAAATTTACGAGGATTATGAATTTAATAAGAAAAACACTTATGAATTCAGTGTATTGACCTTTGATGCATATAAAACATAAAACAGCAACTAATATTAGATACAGAGATATTTACAACTATTTATAAATTGTTTCCGAGTTAGAAAACAGTAGAACATAAAAATACGTAAAATCTGAATTAATATTTCTTTATGAAGACCCATTCCAAGGACCAGATCGTTTTATATGCTCAAAACAACTCAAAATATGAATATAGATATCATAAAAAAGTGTAAATATCTACTTTATGCTATCCAATTTCCATAATGAATACAATATTTTCTCAAAAGAATATGAGAAACAATTGTGTGACTAGGGAAGGGTTTTAAGGATGTCACTACAAGGTAGAATGCCATTGATCCATGAGCATAAAAGCACCCTAAATAGATAATATATATTTAGTATATAAATTTCCACTAGTTTAGCAGTAGGACGAGATAATCGAGATTTATGACCGAGAACATAGCTTCACCACCAGTGGATGCTAGTTCGTAACCCGTTTCCGGCGGTTTCAAGGTACTAACCTTTCGCGGAAAGGAAGTTATAGGCGGTCTCTCGTAGCGCTGTTAATCACGTTACCGCTGCGTACCGTTGCTAACGTAATTCGGTGGCTCTAAGCTGCTTCACCCTACTTACTCCTTCAAAGGGGGGGGTGTCACACATGGGTATTTCAAATCTAATCTTAAGAATCACTCATACCTGCCACCATTACACCATACTCATTCCAAAACTTTCAGCGCGTGAGTAAATATAGGTGTGATAGAATAGATATCCTACCTGTATCCTTGTTGCGTTTATTGTTGAAGTAAATCTCTCCGTTATACGAACCGAAATCGATTCAATTTTAAACCTTCAAGTACAGCGAATATTACGATGTACGAATTACATCTTATCTAATTCCGAATATTTTCGCAGTATATACGATGATCATTTCTAAACTCTTAAATAAGGGTAAAATTAACGAAGTGAATTACGAAGCTGCGAAATAAATTACAACCAACACTGTGCATTACCACCGTGATATACCATTAAAATTATACAAGAAAAGGAAATATATCTTATTTACGATTAATCTATGAGAAAAACGTAAAATAATAATAAGAGTATAGGACATGACGACATTTACATTACTTAAACGACGACTATAACCTACAGCTTCAAAGGAAATTTAGCTTTTAAATCGGCATTAAAAGAGTAAATGGCACAAAATGTGACTCGGCTATGAATTACACCTGAACCTTCCACTGGTCAGAATTTTTAATTTCCATTTACATTTCGTGTAAGACGATTCCCATTACGATCAGAAAGTCTGTCAATTTTCCATATCTGGGCGGTAAGAAATTCATAATGGGCACCTACATTACATGGCAGTACTACGATTGTTAAGGTAAAATACAAATTATCAAAACTGAGATTTTCTCAGATTATAATATTTTCATTTACTATTTGTAAAAGGTATCATGACATCTCGTTGTAAAATTTAGAATGAAATATATCTCAGAGGAAGATACGCAAAAACTAGAGATAAAAGCTTTCTAATGTCTCAAAAAGTAGTGATCGCTCAAGAAATCAGTTGGGTTCCACTTAAAAATATCTCACAGCGCCCAAGGTAGAAGGAGCCTTGATTGCGATATGCAAAAATTCTCTCGCTTGCTCACTGATAATGAAATCCCTAAATTAATAGTGCTCAAAGAAATAAACATCACCACCTTCACCTCCGTAACCAACACTTCGAAAGACCTGAGCGCGAAATGAGTGAAAGTATTCGCATTAAATACGATTCCCAATTATCGTTCGGCTCACGTAAATTAATCAGGCAAAACGACTCTCCAACCGAAAAGCCAATAACCTTGCATAAATTCCGCGGAATGATAAAGGTATAATTGGATAATTGAATAAGCACCCTCTTCATACCATTTTGGAAGCTAACCCGTTATAGTCCACGATTCCGCAAGCCAAGTCTGTGCTGAAAGAATTATTCCGGATGGATTTAAGCGAAAGCCGCCACTCATTACCGGCCGCCCTTCCCCCCAATTCCAACGAAACTAATTACATGGAAGGTGGGAAGATTCCAGAGCGAATGGGTATAAGGGGTTGGATAATTGGGGCCCTTATGGGCAACACGGGTTCTTTGAAATCGAGGGAAAAAGCGCCATGCATTCGTAATCTCCAATCTCCTATGCACAAAGTGGATGAAAACGCTGCGGAAAAGGATTGGCCTGCAGCGTAAATTCTCTAACTAACGACGAGGATGTCATTTCTTGCCACTGCACCAAGTGCGAAATGCTTCAAATAAAAATCTCGCGTGATGAGGAATATCCTGTGCGAAAAGAAGCGCCGGACTTGTAATTTGTGTGAAATAAACACGGTGGAAATAAAGGTAAACATTGAGATTAACGGTGTGAGAACTTGTGATGAAAGAGCCTTGGCATCCAAATGCGAACTCGATTGCCTCTTATGCAGTGGTAATTTTCAGTAAATATACTACTGCAAATGATAGAGAGAGAATAATTTCACCAATCGTAATAACGATTCGTGAATGAAATGAACGGTGACGGTAAATAAGAAGTAAGAATTCACGCAATAAATTCATTCCACCAGTTACAGCAATACGGGCAGTAAAGTTAAATATCTTCACGAGCAGATAAAATAACTCTTTCACAGTAAAGATGTAAAAATAAAAAGTTCTGTCCGCTGAAAATTATGAGAGATGGCATCATCTAAATCTCCAGAATGTCGCAATTCTGTATCAAAACATGTTAAAGAAGCAAAATGTAGACAATAATATGCAATAAAATGTCAGAGTTATGATGACCAGGGGATAGGTCGTCGGTAAATAACATCTAGAGGTTACCAAGATATCTGAGTGATTCATGCGTTGAAATATAAAAAAATGAAATAAATACTATGAAGAAATAAACGTGGAACCATCTTGGTTACAGAAAGTCATTAGCAAAGCGCGTTCATAAAGAAAAATGCGATAAAATCACACATTCATCAAATGTGAGGAGAAGGAAAAACAGAAAAATTCAATGAAATAGACATTAAACATAGAATATGAAGAATGTGTGTTCGCCAAACCGTGAGAATTATTCTCAGCAATTAAGAGCAGCACATTCAACTTACGAATCCCTCGAGTGGATGCAAATATGACTCCCACTTGAACTCCGAACACACAAATATAAAGCTGAATCACGCGTACGAGGGTGGAGCACGGAGACGATCCGCTGGAGAGACGCCAAACGTAATGTTGTGTACAATTTCATTTCAGAGGAGAGGAAAAGTACCCTAGCTCCCGTCATAATTTACGTCGGTCCTTGGCGAAGGCGCGTAACATCGCAGAACCCTCGACGCCTCGCAAAACGGACTCTGACGAATCGCGAGAGAAATATAAAAAACGCGTTCGCAGCAAAAATTCGCGAGGACTCGTCTCAGAATTTACATCGCTCCTCTTTCGCGGGGAAACGACGTAGCTGCCAGCGGACCGCCAAGGAAAACATTTCCCGCCGGGAATAATGCTCGGATCCGCGTTTTTTCGAGTTGCGCCCGCCTAGGCAACCGCGGAAAAAAAGGGGAGCAAACACCTCGCGCGGGTGCGGTTATATTCCAGTCCTCTAAAAATAAATCTGCGCCCGAGGACACGGAAAAAAACCCAGGGACGAGCATCTCTGCGCCAGCTGAAAAATCGAACGTCGCTTGGAAAAAAAGAGGGCAAAAAAGTAAAGTCTGCGGAACAGATATTAAAAATCGCATTCGCAGAGTGTCGAGGAGTGTGAGAGATCTGATTTATTTTTTCCTAATTCCGCATGGGGCGCCTACGATGCACCCCCTTTTCCGCGGCGTTTATCCGTCGCCATGGGAATTGAGATCACATTCGCACGAAAAGGGAGAACTCGACAAAGCGACCGACGCCGTTAATTGAAAAAGTTTACGGGTCTCCACCTCGGGTCTTCCTCCCACGTCGACCTTCTAATATCCGCTATATTTAATTTCTCTTAAAAAGGGAAAGAATTGGCGAAGTGGTACTGCCCGAGAAGTTCCATATCGAAAGAGGGAGGAATGATTTCTGTAAGAAAGAGAGGTGGACAAAGAACGAGGAAGAAGTTGGACGGAGAAGATCTCGAATTGAAATCACCGGTGTAGGTAGGGGGTGATGGGGGACACTTTTGAAAAAATTCCTCGCTCAACTTGAATGAGTAGTGAGATTCATGCCGCCTTTTTGCCCTTATCGAACATTTGCTTGAACAAACTTTCAACAACATATTCCTACAACGGAGGGTCCCATGGTGCAACGCTTTAATTGGTGAATTTCTCATGCCAATGCCGAAAAATGCAAAACTAATAAAAAATAAGATTAAAACTAGAAACGTAATTTTTTGTGACAATTTTAAAGATGTAAGATACAGTATTCATAGTTAATTTGGAAGTATCTATCTGTTATTGTGTAATATAAGTGTACATTAGCCATTACTGAATTATGTTACATATATATACTAGATTTTATAGGAATATTTTACGTAAATTTTTGTAGGACATTATGTTTTTATGTATTGTTAAGTGCATGTATTGCCTCAGGGAGGTTTTTTTTTGGAAGTGGTGAGAAGGCTCAATTACAACAGAAATTTAAATAAATATAATGCCCTAACATCCGATAAAGGGAGTTATGGAAGCGTTTATTTAACAATTTTACATGCACATCCGGGCCACTTTTCACAGTGAATATTGTATTTTTCCCAGTAATATAAGAAAAGAAAAAGCTCTAAGCTTGTAGGATTATTTCTTAAATATAATTTGTTTACAAATCAGCCTTTGTAAACAAAAAAGAACAAGTATCGGTATAAAAGGATATTAAAAAATCCATAACCGTACGATAGTTCTAAGAAAAATCAATTTGATCAAAACATCTAAAAATAACAGTGCTTGGATGAAACTAATATCTTCAGAAAACATGGAATTCCAGCGAATATGCGAGATTTTACATTCGCAAAATGAGGAGTCCTACAACACCAGGGAAACAAAACATCCAAAAACACTGAAACCCAAATACTTCCACTTTGGAAGAGAAAATTCCTCTGTGACGCAAGATCTCAAATATAATCCCACGGGATAATCTCCATCGAACATAAACATACTGTATTTGCTGAGGAAAAACCAAATATAAAGATTCTTTCGATGTATATTTATACTTTTTTCCTTTCAAATAAAATATCAATTCTTTTATATTCCTGTTTCCTAAGCTTTATCTACATTTCCCAAGATCCGCTCCCTTTGTCCCTCTAAAATCGACCTAGTATTTTATTCACTATATATTTATAGATTCCTTTGTTAGTTATCAAAATCAAACCACCATTGCTTAAAAAATCAATTATCAACAACAGTCAGCATTCCTTTTATCAGCAACCTTTTCTAGACGAATGGTTGATGATTTATTCAGGGTCCGTTATGGCCTTGGATTCCCCCTACACGTCTCCTCTATCCCCTTCAGCTTTTGCCTATCCACACCAACTCAATAGGCACCCTTGTCTTGATATCTTTCATTTCACACTATGATTCAGACCCATTCTGTAAGATAAAAGGTCCTACCCACCTTCTTTAATACCTTTATCGAGATTTCGTGGTCGTAAAATCCTTCCGTATCATAAAAAGGTTCCTTTCTATCACGTTTCAAGTTTGAACAACTGGATACTTTTCCCAATACAAAGAAAAGCACTCACATAATACTTGTTCTAGCTTTACCTCCTCAGGTTTTGAAAGGCTTTAACTTTATAAAACGAACATGAACCATTTAATTTATAAATGATAGCCATAAGCCTTTTTCTAGCTTTACTTACGAGAACGTAAGAACTTACTGTCCGAGGAAATAAATCTGGATAAAAGCCTGTTTTTAATTTCGTTGAACTATTTTGAAACGTCTTAAACCACAGGCACTTATTTCTATAACTCATTATGGAAACCATTATGGAAAGCTAAAAGCGATCCATTAATATATATTCTATTGTATGTTATTTGTATGATTAGAGGCGCCCCTGATTACGGTTTTACCCTAACTACTTTCTTTACATCTCGGAGAAGCGTGTGGCCTATATTACAACGAATACATCATATCTTTCACTCAAGATTTCTATTTAAATGGGTAATTATTCCATTAAAATTAAAATTAAATACCACTTCTGAGTACATTTTAATCAACATCAAGATAATAATTTGAGAATCCCATTCAATTGGGTTCAGTACTCAGAGTTTACTCCAATCAAGCAACAGATTCAACCTTGACCCACAGATTAAGATATTTAAGAATACAGGTGGTTCTCCACTTACGACCGTTACGTTCTGAGTAACCGATCCTAAGTTGATTAGTACGTGGGCTATTAAGTCGGTCAAAAAAGAACTATTGAACAATGTATAATATATGTATATATTTAGTATAAGTGACTTAGGTGGGTGACTTTGAGAACTAAAAATTCTAAGTGTTTTCCATAAAACATTCACAAGTATTTGGCTCATTTCTATATCTTACAGGTATTCTTTTTGAGAACGAAAGTTTAAAAGCCGTGGGCTATTATTTTTTGGAATTTTGGGAAATATATACCCGCAAAAGACGAAATAAAATTGTTCGCCTAGAGGTTTCTAACCAAATAGTGCCAATTTTTCTTCTTCATTTGACTACTATAGTTTTTATTATTAGAGCTGAATAACAATATCAGCGAGGGATTTCAATCATAATGACCTCTGTTCGAATTTTAGATACCTAACGCGAGGATAAATACTGTATGGAACAGAAAAATGCTTGATTTCTCGTAAGAAAAAGAAAGATTTCCTCACAGAATAAATAGGCCTTACGCGGATCACAGGCTGTGTGTTCCCTGCTGTAGCCCTAGATTTTTAACTCAATACCCCCATATAGGCAGAAAAGTAAACAAGAGAGTATAGTGGAAGACATTAAAACGAACGAAAAATGCGCCTTTTTCCTTCCTGGTAGAAAATATAGGGGGCAGCGGCGACAGAAGCAACGCATTCCTCCGTTCTATTGCCGCGATAAAGAATCAGATGCCGTGAAAAACGGGGCGAGTGGCGGCGACATCAAGGGAAGGATAGGCGATTTATATAGTGCGATGCCAAGAGACACGAGAATTCTTTCTTCCCAGGCGGAGAACAGATTTAGCGCCATCATCGAGAGCAGCGAAGTGTTCCTTCGGCTCCATTAATGAGAAGTTGGCAACGCGGTGCGGAAAATGACATGTCGAAGCGATTGCCAGAAACGATACGGTGGGAGTTTGCGGCCGAAAACGTTAATAATCCGGAATGAAAATAGAAACAAACGATATTTCCGCGCGGATTGAAAATTTATGGGTTCGGAACGTCGGCGGCAGGGAGCGTTTTAACGCTTTTCTTGCCGTAAATCGCTATCACTTTCTCCCGCCGCATCGGGACGGAGATATTTTCATCCGAATTCCCCTGAGATACACAAGTGCGGAACACGCTTTGATCATTCCAACGATGATATCTGTTTTGGATATCTCCGAGATGGATTTATTCTCGGGTTTTAATTGAAAAGGATGGCGAATCCGTCGCTGAAAGGAGGGAACGCGCGGAATGCGTGATGAGAGGCGGATGATATTTTTTAAGTAACGAGCCAATGGAAGCGAAATTATGGTTTGGAAATGGGGATTGCGAATCTGCAGCGCACGTGCCGATAGATGTGATGAATATTTGGCCTGCCGAACATCGATGGTGTTATTCTCGTGATAGATTCTTAACTTGAAACATTTATAAATGGAGGAAAAGAAAACTTTGTAATTTTCCACAGGATTATTATGATTATCTTGTTTTAAGATAATTAGATTAAGTTAGATTAAGATAATCTTGTGGAAAATTACAGAGTATTTTTTTCCTCCATTTATATATGGCTTTCCACAAAGTAACTCTGAAATATTTTGAATTCATTGAAACATTTAGATTCCAAGATAAATAAATTGCGTGTATTTTGTAATTTTTCTACATTTTCTACATTTAATACATTAAATATTTATTGGAACAATCTTAGGACGTAGTCTTAACGACGTGATTATTCATTCAATGCCAAAATCCTAAACCTCACCCTAAATTTTCTACACATATCATGATAATGGACAATGACTTTCTTTAAAAAGATATTATAATACAATTACTTTTTATATAATACAATTACTTTTATATAACACAAATAATTTTTTAACGACCATGGCACTCTTCAGAAAAAAGAACCTCCATCTCTGCTCCAAAACGCTGATGGTCTTAAAAATTGTTCCCTCCTCAGAACGATTTTTTGTAAACCAATTTTCTTTCGAATACAATTAAGATGCTCTAAAAACATTATCTCCGTTAAAAACTTTACACTCGAAATTGATTAAAAACTTATGAGGAAGCCGTCGAAAATTTTCGTAATTTCATTTTACTCCGGGTCCTGATAAATATTCAAGGGCATCCATCTATCAAGCAAGCTTAACTAATAAGTTTACACAATCAATTACTCAAGTAAGATTAACTTCCTGTAGAAGGGATTCGAAAACTTTTAGGTCCTATCAGATTCACTTTGTATCTTTATCATATATAGGGGAATTGAGTTTATCATGAATGTCATTCTTTACTAAGAATAATGAATTACAAAGTTCCACCACAGCATTCAAAACAATTCCTTTAACTTCTAAGGCAGGAGTGGCAAGCCTATGTTACGCGTGTTTCAGAATATTTTTGACATGATTTCATCATGCTTGCTAAGTATTCTTCACTTTAATAAAGCCTCAGAGTAATAATAGAAACTATAACTTAAGTTACGAGCTATCACAGTGAATAGAAAAACTGGAATGAAGTATAAAAATACATTGGGTGACTGATCAAGTTACCAGCAACAAAAATCTGATCCAAAAACACGTGTTGTACTTTTTAAAACGCCAAAATAACATCAAAATAAGTACTGAAATTAATATATCTCGTAATAAGCACATGAAGATTTGCAGAAGATTCAATCGAGTAAGAGGAGTCGGAATTATACAGCGTGACGGTACATATTACGGCGGGATGAAATTGAAACAAGGCAAATACTTCCTACCCACCCCAATTAAAACGCTCTTCAAAGTCAACCGGTCCTCCGTGAAAATCGACCACCAAGACAGGGCCACTAAAATTTCGCGAAGGAAGCTAATAAAACCTCGCTTAACCACCTTTTAAATCGTACAAAAATGACGGGGGGTACCGATCGTACGCCAGTCGGGGATAAAAGATGGAGAGCCTAATTAGATTTCGTTTTAAAGACGTGGGCAGGTGGGAGTGAGGCGTATCCCGAGCACATTGATTCCGGCACGGTGCGCGCCCTTCGCTCGCAATTTTCCACTCCATTGGCCATCGCCGCTTGATCGGAAATTATTGGGCGTCCTCCCTCACTCTATCCAGCGAAATAAGGGAACAGATAGGAAACCGGTTCCTGAGGGAGGGGTGAGAAAGGCCGCCCTGGTCACACCGCGACAGCGCCCCGTGTACGCCGAGAAAAAGAAAACGACGAAGCGTTTAGAGGAATTTGTAAAGGTGAGCTGCAGCGATTATTCTTCCGGAAGACGTGACCTCTGCCGGCACTTGCGCACTATTACCCCGGGACCATATTGAAAAAGGCGATCCGGGGAAAGAAATATCGGAGGATTTAATTGGACAAGAAGGAAAACGTGGGCTAGGCTAACAGGAAGAGGGCCTTGGGGCAGGGCCGGCTGCAGACGGTTAGGGAAGTGAGGCTTCCGCCACAAGGGGAGTCTATGATTGAATAATTGATTGATTGACGGAACTATGAACGCCTACAAAATGGACGACAGAAAACTATTAACTGTGCATTTCCCTCAGCAATAAGTACATGAATTTACAAATGATTTATGTATTGATGTGAAGTATATTAAATATTCATCGTAAATGTAGCATGTGAGGTTAATGGATAATTGCCATCAAAATTATCAATCAAATATTTAATGAAACAAACACAGCGCTAATAAACGATTACAGATCCAGAATTATAGTATGGAAATGAAAGTCGAAAGATAAAATTTAACAAATTGCTACTAACAGACAATCTAACGTTGCATCAGATCGGCAACACAACTGATCTCGGTACTGCTCCAGGCTCCATACACTTAAATTGGGGAACGAGAGCCCTTTCTCCGAAGTAGTTAATATCGATAAGATCTTACCTAATCACGAAGAAGAATAGAGGGAAATAATCGTAGAAGAAAGGAACGCCCCTAGCAGATTATTATAGGAAGAAATTATGCAAGAATGAACAAGGAAATGATGGATGAAAAGCTACAACTATTGTTCGGAATATTGGCCAATAATGATAGTTTCCTTCTGAATATTCGCAGCTGAAAGTTCTTTCAGCAGTAAACGTTTGTAAAGCATAATCAATTCGTGGTCACAATTGATATCGAACACAACATCGATTAAGATTTGAGGAAAAGCATATTTATTTTCTCACGATCAATGACAATTGCATTTACAACCTCCTCAGCTTCTTTAAGGTAACCATATTGTAACCATAAAAAATTCTAAGTGAGAAAAGGAATAAACTTTATCAATCTATATAGCCAAGTTTAGGGTGGGATTTTCCCTAACCAGACCTAAGTTGCAAAGATTTTTCCCACACCGTACACTTTGAATTTTTTCTTTGATGTTTCAAAAATATTTTGACAACACTAATGGTTAGATGAAAAGGAGACCCACATGTGCCTAACCTCACAAAAGAAAAGGTCTTTACATCAATTTGCATAAACGTTACCCTCTGAGACCTACTAACGCGTGTTTACATTGAAAAAGACGGAATGATTACGTTTAATTATATTGCATATGTTAATATGCTATATCTTAGCACTGAATTGGATACTCAAAGGATAAAAATTAATAAATATTGTGAGAGACAGGAACTAACTCTATTCGGACGATTACTTAAAGTAATGAGCCACTTCAACTCAATCGAATCGAACTTAATGAAACAGCGCGAACTACAGAACGACTAACAAACAATGGAGCATCTGATCCTCAAAGAGCAAATTACATTTTCCATGCTTCCAACATTCGTGACAATTTATTGAAGGAAATCCACAATAAACACGTCCTAGAACATTTTTAACGCGAGCCAAAAATGAGCCAACAGATCAAAATGTTAACAACACAAGACGCGCTAAAACGTTTTTGATGATATGAGAGAGAAAAGCAAATCTGCTCGGGGAGAGAGAGCATCTGATGTGCTTTAATTCCGTGAACTATTTCCCTTAGAGAGCGATAGGGCGTCACGACGGGTGGTTTCTCCAGAACAAACACGAAGCGAGAGTCGAAGTAGCGAAGAGTCGGACACGCGCCACCTTGAAACTCATCTGCGAAACTTTCTACGAAGATCCTTACTCCCCGCTGGCAGAGAGAGAGACGGTTCCAGGAATGGTGCCAAAACGGAAGTATCAAGGAACCATGACCTCCGGATAGGAGAGCCAGACCATGTATATTCTTGACTGTTTCACAGACACAACTTATTTAAAGAAACTCCGTTTAATATAGATATCTTGAACGCACTGTTGAATATAACTTCATCTTTCTGTATAACTCGTCGTGTGAATCCTCAGTAAATGTTACGCTACGGCAATTTTCACGCAAGCCATAAAAAAGTAGTAGTTATTTTAGAAAGACCAATTTTAACTTAAATACTCAGCAATATACTACTTGACGGTACAAATTCACTAAAATCTGGGGCGAGTGTTACATGTTTTCGTGAGGTTTACTGAATGCGCATAATGGAACAGGTTAATACGATTACTGATTACAGACAAATAAAGCCAGATATAGTTTTGTGTGCTCTTTTTCAAGTTAAGGTAATAATAAATGTAAAATACAGCGAATAAAAATAGAGAGACTTTGTAGTCTTTCTACGGGAGAGTGAAATAGAGCATAACCTTAATAAATACACACTGCGAAATTAGTACCTTTGTTTGAGTCACATCTAAATAAATATAAGCAGTTTAGTTGAAACGCATTCGAAAATCTGCATGATTATGATGAGCAATGCATACTCAATTTCTAAATAATATGACCAAACCTTCCAGCGAAAAATCGGCAAGATCAAGAACGAATCAAACTGCAATTCTCCTCTTAGAACGTCTTTGACAAAGATCTAAAAAGGCAACCAACCGGTAACCTCTGTTGAACCGATGGTTAATTCAAATTTTTACTGAATATAAACTTATAAATGTTGCCAGCACTCATACCAACGAAACAGAAGAGGAAAATACCATACCGCACAGAGAACATCTTCAATACCATCTGCTTTAAGTCATGCGAGAGAAGAGCATCAACGTGAAGCTTACCTGAAAAGAGATAGAAAAATGTCATTAGCAATCATCCTTACATTTTCATTGAATAGTATAAAAATTGCAAACTTTTTAAAACGATGAGAAGCAGTTGAACGGAAAAGCTACCAAAAACGGAAACAATCTATAGTAGCAAATACCCTTTAATATCTAAGGGGTTTTTGCTAACAACTGTTGAATGCTCGAAGGATATTACTCCGAGAATAAATTTTAATCTGGGGCGGATCCAAAGGCGGTCAAGAGATGGGGATTCAAAGGGTGTGGGCGAATTGGGATATTTCCTCCTCATTTCACATCTTTTTAGGGTCAGCAATATGCCTACGTTACGGAATAGATTATTTGAAAATTAAGGACTTAAGATTATTGTTATTTACTTTATTTATTCATAGTTACAAAATAGTTCTTCCGAAACGTTCATTATATTCTTGAGGCTGTAGAGAGATTGTGGTTTGCTTAGGTGTCGTTCTCGTACGAGGATCTTAATTTTGCGTCGAAGTTAGAACTTTTCCGCTTCATGGAAAATTACGCCTAAAGGAGCTCGAATCTATACTATAGTGTTCCAAAAGCCGTATATCCGTCTGTTATTTATTGCGTCTATCGTGCGTTCCAGTTTTTCTAGTCTATAAGGATGGGATAATGAAATCTTGTGTGTTTTTCTTTGTATTGCATGAATAGCCTCTCTGTAGGTCGTCTCCATGAGGTGTCCTTGGATCTGGCGATTAAAACTACAATTCGTAGCTCACATAAGTGAATTTCAACTACTCAATTTTATCTATCAAAATGACTAGAAAAACTGGAACGCAGAATAGTAAAGTCCTTCACTTACATGAGGGATCGCCATTCGGGTCGGTAAACTTAAGATTTCCAGTCGATTTATTCAACAGACACATCTGATACGGCATCTCTTGAACATAATGGATATGGAAACAAGAGAAAACTCTTTCACGGAGAAGAATAAACCGATAAGTACGACCTAAGAAATACATCTACCTGTGAGAAGGAAAAGGTACACCGTGACTTTTTACTGTTTTACAACGCTTTCCCGGTAAGTCACTCGAAGGTCTTCGGCAAAGACTACCCTCAAATGCAGCAAAAGACTGAAGGCTCTCTCAAAAGGACCGTAATTTTTTACTGTTTAGAAAACAAGCGAAAAAGGAGGTAGTTTAGTCCGAAGAATAGGAGTAGCTTTTGGGTCAAGGAGGGGCCGTGCGTGGAGAGGGTTCAGAGCATTTGCGCGGGTGGTTGTGGGAGAAGACCGTCTGGCTCTAAGTGGACTGAAGACTCCACGGTGATGAACTGCTTAGGTGTGGAGAAGTTGAAGTGATGTGGGTTTGAGGAAGGAAGGGTCGAGGGAGGATGATGCGCGGTGGATTATGGGAAAAGCGAGGGAAGACGGAGACGCCGACAGCCCCTTCCCTCACGAGTAAAATACGGCTCTCCCTTACTTTACTAACCCTTTTCCGAGACACGTAAAAATTTCGAGGAACATAAATATAGCTGAATTTTCCGAAGTTTGCTTTTACGCACTGTACTTTTAGTTACTGTAGCGTAACTATAAAAACAACGGAAGCAACTGCAACACTTTTAATTTATAATTTACTACAAATATTTTACATTTTAGCGTAACTGTTTAGATAAATTAGTTCCGGCTGGTTTGATGGATAGGAGATGACGAATTTTACCAATATCGCTATCAGTATGGCGAGCAAACTTCGCCCGTGAAGATAAATGTTTGGTATTGATTATCTCTGCTGCGTAAACTAAAAAAGAATTCGTACTTCGTATCTAAAAGCGACAAAACAAAACTATAACAAAACTGAGTGCATATGACGTAAAGCAGGACCTCTGAGTTTAACAATTTGAAATGGTTGCTAGCAAGAAATAGCTTAGAGTACGGGATATGCTAAGAAAAGAGTATAAGAATGGATTTCTTTACACGACAGAAAGAGCAACAATGGCGCACCATCACTCACATAATACTTTAAAAGCTATTATTATGGCACTACGGTTCTCTGATATAGACAGAATCTTCATATTCATTAGCAAAATGTGCTGTTTATATTAATATATGAAATATTAGATTTTTAGTGAAATATGAAATTCATGTATAGAATATCAGGCGAGGAAAGGAAAGAAATGTCGTACATATTTGTATGAACCCTTAAAATCCCCTTAGGACAACGAATGTGATACGTCTCCTTCTTGAGAACGGGATTTGAACCCGGATCTCTCACAATCCGGGCAGTTATTCTCACCAATCGAGATATCTCGCTGTTTCTTTCTTTATTTGTTATATAGGAGTCTTCTTCGAGGAAGCTCAATCAATACGAGTATCCGCCCGGAAACTGGGTGATCCGGGTTCGATTCCCTGTCCCAGTAGACCTCATCACGACTAAAATATCCGGCGATTAAGGAAAGCGAAACTTAAAGTGAAACTTATGTATGTACTCTATGAATACATAATCTTCAAGCAAAAGAGCAACATATAGATAACTACATAAATTTCGATGTGATTTTTAGCTCGTGCTGAATGGAAGGAGAACCACAATTAGTCAAAGTACAAACACTGCGGAATGAGGAAATGGGAAGGGTATTGACGATGCCTTCGATGTTGATTCTATTCCGCAATATTTCCGCGCTTTCTGCCATTCACCCTGGTTCGTGCATGAAGATGATCATGAATCGGACGTGGGACTGACTCTAGAGTGACAAATCTTTCCCTTCACTTGTAAGTAAAAGCTGGTGTCGTCTTGAAGGAGGGCGACGTCAAGTTCACCGACTCAGTGACCGTCGCCGCCACCCTTAACGCTTTCAGCCCCTCAGGACCGGAAATCAACTTCTCCTTCCGAAATGCCACCGAAACTTCAGAAATCTGTTACCGACTCCTACCGTACGAAGGAATCCGAGCGCAAAACTTCCCTCTTAAGAATAACCTGATTTACGAAGAAGTTTAGAATACACAGAGATGCAACTTCCGAAGCTAAAGGGCAGAGATGTATCGAATGAAAACTATCTCACAAGTTTTCCTCGAATATTCAATACCCATCTCGGCGTGGATAACGGGAACGGGATCTTCGGGGAACTAGTGATGCTGTCCGTAAACATTTTTTGTAAAACTTATTTGAAACTGATGAAATAGAGGAAACTATACCCATAAAGAAATGAAAAGGAGCCTGTGTTAGCTCTCGGACATGATACTGGGGGAGAAATATACCATTCCTACATATAAATACTTAATCTACGGAGAAGAGAAACTAAGAAGGAAGCGACGAAGTCTGAGAGAGTTATTACAGAGAAATGAAAACCATCATTTCTAAATCAATTATTTCCATTTTAAAGTCTTGAATTCATATAAATCATCAGTCTTATCGATGTCATACTCCGTTCCATAATGATTACATTAAACAGATTTAATTGTGTTATTTACTTTAGGTGAAAATTAAAATTTAATGATAGTCTTATTTAATAATCAGGCCTAATGATCCCAAAACGTATATTGCAAAGCTTAAGTTCTCTACTATGATATCGTTTACTTATTCTTATCAATAAGAGTAAAACAATACATTATTACAGACAGCTCAGTAAATGTGTAAATAGCGTCCGCTCTTTTAATTCGAAGAGTAAAAAGGAGTGCAATTATATGATACAATAAATCATATGCATGTAAGTATCTACTTAGTACATGGGAAGCGGGTTTAAGATTGGCTTGTGCTGGAAAACCAAAATTACCACTTACAAGGAAACAGCCAATCATAAAATTCTTTCTTTTCTAAGATTCAATTCTAATTTGAACTTAGCTATTGAAGTAATTGCCATAGTAGTACTATTTCTAAAAACAAATTCATAAGGAACTAATAAAATGATAACCAAACCTCATCATTAAGAAATTCCTAACAAATAATAATCACCATCTCGGAATGAAAAAAATGATTTAACCTCGATTGTTTCACGGTATTAATTAACGCACGAATATAATTAAAAAGGATTTAATTATCAACGGATTATTTTCTCAACATCATCTAGAAGCAAAGAATAATCCTCATTTGAACTGACATATGGAACTGGGAACGCTTATCGGCGCTCAAAACCACTAGCATCATGACCCTTTACCCTAGAAAGTTTCGCGATGAAAAAATAGGAAACCTATTAGGAGAAAAGCTTAAATTAAGCGGGAAGATTGGATACTCAACTCTCCGCTTCGAGGACTTGATGGGCATCATACTTCAGTCATATCTATCCGTTTAATCTCCATGACGTTCGCAATCGCATTTAGGTGAAAGCTCCTGGATTAAGACATTATCTATCCGATGACGAGTTCAGAGTGTGGCTTGATTACTTGCCAGAGAATTTTACACCACTCGAATTATAATTCCGAAGCACTTGATTACGGAGACAACTGGAAGAGTTTCGCGAGAATGGCATTCGACATTAAGGATTCAATTTCTGCGTAACGTTATTTTCTCTTTTAGCGGAGATGACTATCAACTTATTCCTCATTATCGAGCTGTATTATAATCGAATGTATGTGCGCTTCCATTATAAACCGGTATACAAGATTACACTACTTCGGGCACTGCTCAATTTACTTCTCACTGCAGAATCGTTTAACTCGGGCAATGAAGAGGATAATTTAACCTATCGACTCCCCAATGTGTTTACCCGCTGAAACCACATCGCAGACGTAAACATACGAAAGAAATGAGCAACGAGGAGGAGAAAGAACTTACAAGAGAAGCGAGCTGTTTACAGCATCATATTAGCCTTCCTCTGGAAGAGCACGCGGTCGGAAGTTTATCCGCATAAAACAAGATTTTTAACGATCGATTCACTGGAATCGAATGGAGTTACGTCTTTATGAGATGTAGAGACAAGAATAGGTGCAAAGGAACGAGTTCTGGGCGCCACTTGTACGACGATAAATGAACCATTTCCAGGCAGAATAGGGATCGAATCAATGAATGCTACCGTTTTCTCGTAACGGTTCCGGAATCCGTAAAAGGCGCGGAACCACTTGAACGCACTTCTCGCGGTGGAGTTTGCAGAGTGGAATGCGGTTTAAAAATAATTCCACGAATGTTCTTCATTGTGCTTTTTTCTGCTTGAGATGATTATGCCAAAGGGGGAGGGGATGTAATTTCCGTCTCAGAGATTGCTTGGATGAGAAATAAAAACTTGTCTCTCCCGTCCTTTAAAAGCTTAAGAATCAACGGAGATCTAAAATGAAATAAAGAAAGACGGCTCACTTCGAGCTTCTTGGAAAAACCCAGAATTTTGCGAAATAGCAATGAAGTCGAATACCGAATTGGCGAATACTCTACAACAATATGAGTTCCTGATACCATACCTTTATTTATTTATTTATTTATTAGCTTTACCTAGCAATTTATCCATTTGACCAGATGACAACGGACTATCTTGACAAATAGAATAAAGGAAATTAATCTTTTGGTCCAGGAGAGGCGAAAAATATCTTTCATTTACATTTATCACAGTCTTCATAATTGCCATGACAATGTGGAAGCTACTGAGGCAAAACTGATGCTGAATAGTGGCATTATTTAGGTCGATCTTAATTTAAAGATACGAAGTTTTACTCATTGTATCGTTGTGTTCCATTGGCGCGAACTTTTTCAATTCGTTGCATTTTGGTTTAGAGAGAAAAGCAAGAGAAATTATACTTCATTCCCTATCCAGCTAAGTAATTTCATTCCCTACCTAAAGCTTTCTGTTGGAAATTATAATAATAACACGTCTTTATGTAAGGACAAGATTGAGATTTAAAAGGCTCTCTCGTCTAACTAACATCTAACCCTTCATCATCAACGATTTGAAGAGAGAGCTTTCGGAAGTGAAGGAAAGAAAAAGAAAAAAGACGGAATTTGATTTTGGGTTTAAAAGATTTAAGGCTGCGCTTAGAAAAAAGTTAGGAAACGACCCACCAGCGGCGAAAGAGAAAAAACTGCGTAGGAGGAGGGTTGCCACCAACGGAAAACTCTACAAAAAATAAAATACTACGTTTTATTGGGGCGTTTTGAATTGCTATTTAAGAAACGTAAAAATGAGGCTGAATTTTGAAAATCAAAGCCCATGATTTATTCAATCATTTCAATGAGCAAAACATTTCATGTGGAATAAAAGTATGATGATGGACATAATATTTTTCACAGCAAATTTTAGGAAGACATTGATTCGTTTAGTATAAATGTAAATATAGGGTGCACGATTGTGAAGATAAAAGTTACACCTTACATCGATGAATTTGTTACTAATAAGGATTTTCTCGAAGGCAAAACTTTTATACACTTAGATTAATTTTTGGCCCTCTTCGGACATGTAAGTCCCTTCTCCTACCATGCGGTGTGAACAACGCCGAGATCTTAAGGGCACAATTCATAAACGAACAAGGAGAAAAGTAGTAAAAATTGACAATAGGGCAAATAATGATGAATGTTAACGAAAAGAAAAAATTGCAGCTCCATTCATCCTCTCCATAAAGAATTATCTAGTATACAAACAGAGGTTATACGAGTAAACAAGCAATGAAACTTCGCTAATAATCTCTAAAATAATCATTTGCTATAATAAATCTTCGGGTATCACAATGAACAAACGGTAGAAATTAACTACCGAATTAAGGAATAAGGTAAATATTTATTAGAAGAGACGATAGAGATAATATAAACCACTAGATCCCTCGTATATCCTGTCACTCCTTTCTCATGAAGAATCACCATCCAGGATTTAACAAGAGGAAATGATTAAGCAATAAATTTCGCAAACGAAAGACACCTGACAGACCATCATCAGTTTAAACAAACCGCTGGGAATCCCGGAGAAAGTAAAGCTTGCAGAGCGCTTATCCGGAGGAAGTCACTCGCAGTCACGGTCACGTACGCAATATGCATCGAATCGCGGAGGTCTCAAACTCACTTGATCCCGAGAGCTAAAACACGCCAATGCATGCGTGTGTGTACGTGTTTAATGCTTGCTTTCCTATCTTCCGACCAAGAGGGTGTTGTCGTTCGAGAGAGAGCGCTGCATGCGGCGATTCGAGGAACCAATGGGGCGGAAGAGCAATGGAGCCATGCGTCACGGATTTGACACCTGTTGCCGAGGAAGGAGAGGAAGTGGAACAAACGGTAAGACAATGGAGGGAGGATGCAGAGTTGAGGAAGAATGGAAGATTTGTTGGGAATAATGGGAGTCTAAGGAAAAGAGGAAAGGAAGAGGATGGGACAGGTGCAGCGATGAGGCTGAAGAAGAGGAGATGAATATTAAACAGCTACCAGCTACAGGGGGGAGATCGGAAAAAAATTACATAATTATCTAAGACGGCCTTCGCCAAGTTCATCATGGAGGTTGCCAAGATTGGATTTAATGGGTAAGCTTCGCCAAAAATTGTCTTATCAAAATTTGGGAAAAGTACCCTAAAATATGAGTTTCTTGGAAAATGTAAGTTTCCTAGCTCTTTCTACGATAAAGTGTTCCTAAAATGCTAAAAGGGTACTTTCTCTAAGGCGGTGGTTGGTGCAGCTAAGTCGGGGACTTTTACGGAGCTTCGTTTCTCTTAAAAAGAGTAGGACTGCCATGCCATGACGGCTTAACTACTTCAGAGCATCACCCCGGAAAACAGAAGATTTGGGTGCAAGTCCCACACAAGTATGGCTCACTTCAATTTATTCCTGAAGCTTTTTCTTCTTGAATGATATTATCCGACAGAAAACTCAGTCTCAACAGATAATTACTCATTTTCATAATTAGAGGTCCATTAAAAGGTTTTACAATGCAGGTGAGGGAATCTTCGACAGCAAATACTGAGTTTCACTGCAAATCTGCGAAGCTTTAAAATTCGATTCGCAAGTAAAACGGTTGAAGTTCAGGTAAAATCTACGGATGAACTATGAAGAAAATAGAAGATCTCATCTGAGCAGCAACGTCGTGCTTATAATTTAATAGAGAGCGGAACCTGAATAAATGTAAGATAACACAGGCGTGCTATGGCTATTGAGATGTTGTTAATAATAACATATCACCATCGCTATTTACATCAAAGTTATGACGTAGATATTGATATATGAGAAAGAATAGACTAGCTGATTCGATTCGAGTTGTATCAAGTTCGATCAAGCATTCGATAAAAATTCGATTTCAATTGAATATGTAGATTTTCAATACCAAACTTGTGAGGTGAAGGAGTATATTTGGAATGGGCGATTCAGCTGTAGATGAAGAGATCAACAATTCTCTTTACACCCTGACTATGTGGTCATCTGAATGAAAGAGTCTCTTTTTTCTGATCCCGGAGATGCACTCTTCATTCGATGATGCCACGACATGAGAATGTCACGAGAATATGACTCAGAGAAAGAGGTGCTAATTCGTCGCACTCGAGGGCTTTTCTCTCCAAATTCCTGCATATATGAGTTTGTTGCGACAGATTTAAAGAAAAATTCAAAGGTTATACTCAACTCTTCTCAACACAAATCTATAAGGAAATATGTATTTTAAGAAGAAATCTACAACGAAATATTTTAAACCTACGAGGATTTGATATTCTTTTAAAGTAGTAATAATGATATTAACTAGTTGCCCCGTGCGAAACTTTCGCAGAGGACACTGATACTCAATTTCCCACCCAAATACACTTCAAGAAACACTAATCTTTACAAACAAATACACAAAAACTAAAACATACCTAAAAATACACACCTTCATATTCTTTATCAGTGTCTGTTTCGATATACTTCGATTGTAGCGATGGATATCGCCTTCTACACATCCAGCAACAAAACTCAATAGCCAAATAAAATGTCTTGCGTTTTCTAACGCCATACCATATGAACCCAAACAAAATCCCTATTATATTAGAGAACGTGAGAGTATAAATGTTATCGAATGTTTTAAAAATTTTATTATAGTAAAATAATCACGAATAGTGCACGTCATCACTATAACAATACATGTATCTTATCCTACACCGAATACCTCAATTCACTCAATGCATTTATGACTAAATGAATTACGGTAAAGATACAAAATATCACTGCCAGCTTTACCTAAATCTGTCGTTATAAAAACCACTTCCTTTTATACCGGCAATGAAGTGTCACTTAAATAACCAAGATAAAAGAACGAAACATACCTTCTGCATCCACGTTATTTATTTATTTTCTATGTTCTTCTCTTCATACATGAAATAACTACTACTCGTCTGCAGTGATCTGATCTGGGAGAGGAGAGCTAGAGGGGAAACTAAATGTCACACTTTCATACGAATACATTGTGTTACATTGTCAAAGCGAATAGCATTCTCCCCGCATTGAAAGTCTCTAACATCGTTAATGTGGCAAAATAATACATTTTTGTGCTTCGGAGATAGCGATTGGGAATAAAAGGCTTTCGTTAAGTTTGTACTACATGCTGGTGAGTTTTCTGAAATCGCAGGACATCCTTTTCTTCACTCAGAAATATGATTAAATGTTGAATATTATCTATTCAATGAGTGAAATATAAACAATGAAAATCATTTGATATCAGGTTTAGATATATAGAAAATTTGCAACATACGAAACCGGAAAGTAATATGATGCAAAATTATTCAAACATACCACATGATAAAACCGTGACGCAAACTTTCATATTCGGCAATGTTCATGTTTCTTTGGCTGTCGTTCTGCTCCCGTAATATGCAATGTAGTTTGCTTATTCAACTGGTTATGGTTGCGTACGACGTCGAAGTTTTCGTTCATGGAGACTGTAATGTTAATTGCGAATCATTTTATGCCCGAGAATAGATGCGTTATCCGAGTTAAAAACTTGTTTACACTCGTCACTAAGTAAACAAATTGAATCTGTATATAGCAACCCGGGCCGTTTTTCGTCTAGTAAAAAATGGGATGATTAAAATATTATTTCAATTTGTTTAACAAATGGTTCATTTTTGATTTGTCTGACTATTTTTCGCAGGAACCTGACAACTTTTGCCATCAAACGGTCATTCATTTATATATATTGATGGAGTAATAAGGGAGAAAAGTCCCGATCACCAAAAAAGCATGTTTTAAAATAATATATAGATAGATAATAAAAACGTGTTTGTTTAGGTGAGGTTGAGACTAAAATTTCCTTCTTATACCATATCCTTCGTCAGTTAAAGCACGGAAGAAAGAGATAGCATAAAAAAAGTGCACAGAAGATAACTTATTTTTAGGGTTTAAAAACTTAAGCTTAAGCGTCATCATTCATCAATTCACTCTCTTTTCCAATTAATTTTCCATCTAGTCTTTCGCGAATACCGGCATTCACAGGTTATAAAGATGTGAAAGCGAGTGGAGCCTATTATTTTAAGAATATAGAAAGTAAGTTCTCCGCTTAGGAGTTCCAGGGACGGTCTCCACCTTAAGTATTTTCGGAATTCCGTTAGGGCCAGCAGTATGGATCCCAAAGGGCTTTATTATACCTCTTCGACAGGTATGGACTTGAGTCTCAGGTAGTCCTTTCTATTTTTTTCAGTAGGGTCCTTGCTTTTCGTCCCGCATTTAGACTCGTGGTGCAGACGTGCCGTTCTTTCCATAGTCTTTTCCTTTTCCCGAAGGTGAAGTTTACCGAAAGCACTCTCGCAGTTCATTAAAGAGGTTTGCATGGGCTCAATGTTTGCAGCGTCGCCTGCCGTTGAATTTGGGAAACCTCGATGCGGGTCTCTTGTGTTTGCAGTTTCGAAAAGCTGCGTAAAGAGTAAATCCGCTATCTCTTTCTTCTTTTGGAATTGTGTCCGATGGAAGGGGTGGATCCAAAAAACTTCCCAAAAGGTGGCGATTTAAGGCTATTCTCTGTAATTGTTTTAAAGATATTATCTTAGTGCCCCTAACTTGAATCTAGACCTCTAATTTTTTACCAAAAAAGCTTTAAAAATACCCTTTCGTCGCAATTTTATAATAAATTGTTTAGATTAGAAAGAAATACGTTGTTTATATTTTAAATAATTGTTTACATTATTCTTCCTTAAAACAAATCGTCATTCTTAACACAGTTAATCATATGAAAGATATAGCTTGAGAATATATTAAAAATATATCTGCAGTATTCGTTCGTGCGACTGTAATTGCATGAATGGAAAATTCTTTCCATCTGGTACAATAGAAAAAAATATTTTTCCTTTCATTCAATTTCATCTTAGAATTAGTCCTGTTAAAGCTTGTGGGAATTTGAACACTAGTACGGTATAAGTGATGCTGAATAATAATGGCATTCATCCAATATAGAGAGTTAATATAGGGCCATAGTACTGCATTAACATTGCCTCAGGGCATTGTAGCTCAGTTAGTACAGCAAGGGCATAATACCTCATTCCTCATCAAGTCTGGAAAGCTTCATTACCTCTCCAGGGCTACTTATGGAGGTGAGGTTGAGGTTTAAAATCGGGCCTCGGGCTAAAATATCAACAGACAGGTGTATTAATTCTAAAGACACCCCACCATCAGTTTTAAGTTTGAGCTCCTCATCCAAAGCACACCGCTTTCCTATAGAGCCATCAATGGCTGCATGCGCTGAGCCCTGAGGAGGAAGGCCTCCCTTAATGCCCATTTTGGAATGTAAGAGCTTCACCAAATACGCAAGACGGTGATGGATATAATAGTAAATGCAGGACGCATCATAATCGGATGTCTCCATGGAATTCCCATTCTAAATCATCCCTCACCTCCTAATTACATCACACTGGTATTCCATGGAAAATTACGCTTTTGTCGCTCCCTCAACGGGAAATAGGACAGAATCGCCTATAATTCATCCGACCTGTCCTCCGAAGCAGAGAGCTGGAGCTATTTATCATTACGTTCATATTAATAGAAACCGAAAAGGATCCTTCGGACTAACTCTTCTGGGAAAGAAGACTAATGAGATATCCTCGAAAAAGATTTCATCTCCTGGAAAGAATCTTAACGAACTTTAATTCACTTAGGAAGAAGACACTTCCGGAATATTTTTCATGGGAGACAGGTTTCATGTTTGCTCTACACGAGTTTTCTTTTAACCTAACTTCATAAACTGATTTGTAGGATAAGAAAAATCACAAGGAAGAACGACTCTGAGTTCGACGATTTTCTCACAATGGGAAACCAAACACAAAAGAAAACAAATACTGATCATATCTAAAACATGAACATTGTTAGTAGAGTGTCTCTCGGGTTGAAAATTTAATTAATCGGGGATTAAATGAATTAAAGTTGGTGAGAATCAGTAAAACGACAACGGATTACAGTAGGGTAGCCAATTTTCCATCTCGCACGAACTGGGAAAAATTTCCATTGAAATACGAGGCTGTATGGGAAATGTAAAAAATCTGCGCTTTTTCACAAAGCGTTGTGTGCAGATTCAAACAGATGATGCAACTGCCTCCGGCGAAAACGATCAAAGGTACGTTAATAATGAAAGGTCGGAAAGTTTAAATACCTATAGCAAAAATTCGAGAAATATTACTGGAAATTTTATTTCACGTGACAATGACAGGATGACGAAAAAATAATAATAGTAAAGCATAAAAGACATACGCCAATAATACTGTCCCTGGAATCACTAAATAAACGAACAGCAAATTAATTCTGAGACTGATGTAACGCAGCGTAATTATAAATTGAAGCAAATATTGATTTAATTTGAATGGAGCTAAAAGATCCGATGATAAAAAATTGTTTCAGCAGCGTTGTGAATCAACAATTAAAAACACACATTTCAACAGATGCAGCGTTATGAATCAACAATAGTAGCAAAAAATGGAATGTAAATCGAAAGAAAAAAATCAACAATGTAAACAATTGTTGATTCGATCGAGAAGCCAACTCCGTTTGTATACAAGATGTCTATATAAACCAGGGCATACAACCGTAAAATGTTTTGGTTCAGATTTTGCTCTAGTTCAACGAAAATAACATATATTATTCAGTTCTGGTTTCGCTCAGTCTCCATCAACGTCCAACTGGTATAAACTGTTCTTTTTTCGCTCCGACCACTTTAATATACAAATGTAAGAAATTATTCAGAAAATTTCATCTAAATCGATTAAGCATGAAACAGAGTTTTGCCAACACAATTAAAATATGTTCAGGTCCATCCGTGAGGTACCGCCTCGAATGAAAGACATAAAACAGACCTTATTTCCGGGCAATAATTCCTCTATCTCACAAATAGAGCAAGAATGTCCACAACGGATATGAAAGAGAATTCATACGTCGAATTCAGACCTAATAGAATTCGAAATCAAGGAAAATCGAACAAAAAACACCACGCCATTCCAGACCCATTAAACGAAAATATCAAAGTGATTTCCAAATATGCTGTCAAGAGAGCTTATCGCGCAGACGTGTAAGGGTCACCGCCTTTCAATAAGATATTTATTCTCTTGGATCAAAGTTCGCGTTGGCACTGAAGATAAAAGAGACCGGTTTCATAAATTCATAAAAATATTTGCTTCGTAAGAGTTTCCCGAAGCTGCTATATTGGCGATATTGATCAGATAAGCGTCGACTTTATTAAGACCTATGCAAGATTAACATCGAGGATTAACATGGAGGAATAGCAGAGTGGAATACGGAATAACTGGCTGGAGATCAATACGAACTGAAGAACGCTCACTGACTAGCAAACCGGTTCCATACAGATTAATATAGAATTAGTTCATTACTATCTTAATCTCGATGAGGCATGGATGGTTGACTTAGGACTGTCACTTCCAAAGCTACGCGTGTTATTTCTCTCGGAACAAATTCCTCCAGACGGCACGTCTTCTCGGGAGAAAAACCCGTAATTTGTCTTGACTGACAACTCAGTTCAAATGCACCTTTCTATTCATGTGATAAGTGTCTGATAATCCCATCATTTCCGCACATCAAGAAACCTTTCAGGAATAAAATCCCAATCACATCTCAACTGGCGATAACGGTACGTCGACTACGTTCTCCTTCATTACGATCTCCAAGTTATTACAATCCCTTCAAAATAATTCACAACCGTGTTTATTACTCTCTCACATTAGACGAGGTCTCGCTAATCTCTTCCTACGATCTATTATTGCCTTATTCAGCGAGATGAATCATTACGCGACTGCACATATACTTTTCATTATATCGCTCCTTCCTCATCCGGAAGTTGAGTCCTTTTTATACGGGGGCGTAATTGGACTTTCGCAGGAATGAGGCTTAACGATCAGAGCAACAGTGGCTTCAGATATCGCCCTTAGGATACAATTGACGCTGTCCAAACTGTTGACTTTTTCTCTGTCGGATCACATTTCAGCAATTTGGAGCAAATTGTTGCATTAACTTCCTTGTTGTGAATTCGTTTTCCAAATTGCTGGCTATTTCTCTTTCAACTACGTAGGCGAAGGCAGCAATGATTATTGTAACGTAACAATACATTAAAAGTGTCACTAATTTATTAATTGTAATCTATTTAATTTAGAATCTTTTTCTCAATTGTTGGCTATTTCTCTTTCAACTACAACGGAAGCGATTTCAGCAATGATTATTGTAACGTAACAATACGTCAGCAGTAATTGGCTTCGTGCTGTATGTTGATGCTTGTTAATAATTAAATACATTAAACTGTCACTAATTTATCAATAGTAATTTAATTCATCTAGGGTAACGTTAGTAACGGGTGACTCGAATAATTTATTAACTGAGACTGTTTGGTATTTATTCATCGATTCTCTCAATCAACATCTCCACATTTTTTAAGGGTTTTTAGGGTGAGTCATTCATACTATATTCAGTTATCTAGTTTCGGTAGTCTATCGACGGTAGCGCCCTAGGCAGTTGCCTCATTCGCTTACTGCTCAAATCAAGCCCAGGGTCAGAGATCCAAAGTTGAAAATATTATAGATGTAACGTAATAATTAAAATAATTAAAGGAATTATGAGGAAATGCATTCCATTGAAAGATCAATTACCACAAAGTGTCACGATAACGTTTAATACGGAATTTCACTTTAAGTCTTCACTTAATTACGGCAATTAATTTGTAGATTAAAGAAAAATGTAGAAAGTTTGTTAGAATTACGCGTGCAAACGAGAGAATTAAAAAATATCAGAGTGACTGGATAGTTTTGGAATAAAATGCACATTAATTAGCAACCGAACCTTTCTTCAAAAGTCACGTTAACTCATATCTAATTTCATTAAATACCTTTAAGATCAATGGTGTTGAAAATTAAAAAGATATTAATTGTCACTTTTCACTTGGAATGAAATAGATTGGTAGGAATTAAAGTAAATAATATATTTTTAAGGTGCAAGAAGGGGACAAGGGGCTCGTTTCTGATCTTGGTTCTGAGGGCAATTCTCCCCGCTATACTCTACTGATCGAGGTAAGACTCATTGTCAGATATACCTCAATCACATCAGTAAACATTTAAACCCTTATGTATGTTCCAACTAAGCACATAAACTTCCCAATTGGAAGAACGAATACAAGAAGCCCTTGTCTGAGAATTGTTTTTTCTTAAGGACAGCATTAATCCTTCTAGAGCAAACTATCGGCCGCTACCTAAAAGTTATCCATGCAAAGCTAGGAGTTTATTTAGGAGGGAAGATGGTGGCGCTGGCGAAGTAACAATGCAAGAGCGGGTTCTACCTGGGTCCCTCCAGAAGGAAGGTCGCTTTTAACAAGAGAGTGGAAAAAATGCGGCTCAAGGTCACCTCCCAATCCTTTACCTGGGTCGCCCACCTGACCACAGATTCCCTCCCTAACTACCTAAACCTTAAACGGAAAAGCCCCACACGTCCTCACAAGAACTAAATCGTCTCTCCTTTCTCGAAAGAACACTCCGATGGCTTTCAGTGGAAGACGGCGGCCAGCAAAATTATTTTATCGGGATTCTGTGCCTCGTAACCGTTCTTCACATGCAAGGAATGGCTGGATTGAGTGTCTTGTACGGTATTTGCATATTTTGTCCATGTCGATTTGGAATTTTTATCTGTATCCTGAAGTAAAGAGGAGAACAAGCGATTCGTGATGGGAAATAAGAATGTTCGGCGCCTCGATTGCTTCAGCAACAATGGAAGACCTTCGACGAAATTTAAATCGTTACAGGATTGAGAAATTCATATGCTGTTGATATGGAGACATCGGAAAACTACTTCAATGATAAGGCACTACATGGTTGCAAATGAATTTCAAGGGGTTCGACCTAGAAACTACAGCACTTACAACGTAGATCGACTCGTTTTGTTAAGGGAGACTATAGGTTCGATAGCAGTGCATTGGAGATGATCAAAACCCTCGGCTGGGAATCTCTTAAGGATTGATGAACCGAATATAGGCACAAGCTATTCGAGATATTTTTAGGTGGTGATTTACATAACGAAATACGCGACACCGTGATTACAGTACTCAGCGAACGCAATTTTCGAGGCCAGACGTCAAAGAGATTTCGTGAGATTATAGCGAGAACAGATAGCTATAGACGGAATAATCAGCTAGATAATTAGAGAGTTCGGTGTTTTCATATCCTCTGTAACTCTCCATATGGCGGTCGCGGGATATTAATGTAAACATAGATAAAACGTAACAATTGTCCATATACAGTGGGTTATTTTGAGGGAAAGGAAAAGGGGTACATATATGCCTCTAGAAACGCCAGAGTCGACTTTCTCTCTTTACATTTAAACGGAAAAACTATTTTAGTAATGTTCTAATAAACACGTAATTATTCTTATTAAAACTTTTACTCTCCGAATTTCGACTATATAAAAAGTAATCAAACATTTTTTTGTTACTACATTTTTTTTCCTTAGACTTAGATATCCTAGAAATGTATCCCTCAAACCTAGAGAGTGGTCTGAAAAGTTTCCGACCCCAGATTTTTCAGAAATCTTCAGAAAATTTTCAGAAAATATGTCGAGAAATGGCGAAATGTCGGAAACTTTTCAGACCACCCATGTATATCATCATGCACTCCTACCTCAATACGGCTTCCTCACACGCTACTGTTCAGTTCACATTATTTTGTGATGCTAAAAAATCACAGTTCTTTGGACATAAAACACGTACTGGATTCCTTTCCTCGTAACCCTTATTTTCTTCTCTACTTTATAATACTTCGAATGAGGAAAATCCAGGCTCAAAAACTCTGTCTGCTCCAGAGAATAGCACGAAGCCTCCAAGCATAATCGAACTATTTTAATACTCTGCAAAGTTCCTAGTTTACTTAAGAACTCAGGTACAACATGCAACCGGTGTTTGAGGGTTAACGAGAAATCTTGCAAGGATGAAGGATAACTTGGTTAAGGCTTCGCGAGAGAAATTATGAAGAAAGTTTTTCTTCGTTACAGCCTGCCTGAAGAGGCTGCGTCAAGGAAAGCACGAACATTGGAAATTAGCCGTGATAATGAAACACGGATAAGCGGGTTCTTCAAAGGGAGTTTTATAAAATATTCAACATGTATCAATGAGGATGGCATTAACGATCATTTTAATTAAAGTAGAAATTGGAGATCTAATCCAACCACAAAATATAAGAAGTAATACTGATAAAATTACAAAATTAATATCACTCAAAACTTGGTTAGAGTTCCATTTTCTTAAGAAAGTTTAATGATTCCTATCTTCTCTTCACTAGATTGGTTTAATGCATTCTAGCTAGTTTTCATCAACGTTTGCTAATTATTATGAATTGGAGAGGTGAAGAGAGTATTAGATGAGTTTTATAGCTATTAATTTCGCGGACTTCTTCGAAGGCATACAATACAAAACGGAAAGCATTAATTAATTTTTGTACAGGTATGATGGGAATGCGATAGTAAATATCTTCATAAAGAAATTCATTGAAAGTGTCAACAAACAATAATTCTCCATAGATTTTTGCTTTCGATCTTGGCCGGAGACACGATATAAATATCTTGACTGCGTTCCACTTTTTCTAATCAGAATCGAAAAATGCAGCAGAAATCTTCGAATGTAAAGAATTATTCTTAACTTTATACCTTGAACTACGCATGGAGACGACTTGGCTGGAGAATATTTTTAACATGAGGAAAAATAAAAAGGAATTGAATCCCACTCAATCCACCATTAAAATGTGGAACGCAATATAAATATACTCCAATCATATCGCAAGTTTTTTAATAGCTCTGAAAACAATGGCTATCCCAACTCCCATTCCCCGTTCATTTGTTGACACAACAAAAATCTACAAACATCTTATGGACCTCGTTATCGAGAAATAACTTTTCCACAATGACGTGACCTACGCGGACCGACTTAATCTGCTTGCCGAGGATAACTTTTCGCGAGCAATATTTGTTATTCGAAAGACTGCTTCCGCATAAGTTTGCGAGCTATACGAAGCGAGGATCTTCCATCGACAAAGTTGGAGAGAAGTTCTAAAAGCGAACTTTTAAATGAGTTATCGACCGATCACCGCGCGCCTCATGTGCTCACGGCGCCGTAATTAATTGGACGCGATTGCGATTTGCTGATATGATTACCGCGTTTTCAAACTTGGCACTTATTTCGAGAACGCTTCATTCAGCTCAGTCTCGCGAGACATTAGAAGACGCACGAGATCGAATAATTCGACTATATGCCAGGGCAGGAGAATTAAAAGCAGGGGATGAATGCGAAAGGCGATTTTTTTAGTAAATGCACGCTACAGAAGTCGCTCGCAAAGTTCTCCCCAATCCGATCGAGATGAAAATTTAGGATCGATTCGGATTGAATCACAACGAGAGTTCGCGAATACAAAAGGGAATACATGGGAAAAGGTGGCTGAAGAAGTTGGAGTTTTCTCATGGAGAAGGCATAACAGTTACCGGAATCAGAGTTTAATATTTTTTAACTATTCGTAGCAAGATTATTCTACACCATAAACTGAGAAATAATTTCCTTCTGCCTGTTTTTACAATGAAAACTTTGAATACATCGACCGAGGAATTTCTTATAACAATACTCAATTATCGTTATCATAACCGTGTTTATGCTTTACGTGGCTGCTAATCTATGTTTGAAAGGTAGATTTCACAATCGAACTCGCCATTAAATCGATAGCCGTGATAGCAATCGGTTGGATAATAAATGTCATCACAACAAAATTAGATAGTTAACATTCATTTACTTTACCATAGGGGAAATTGAAAGCATATTCGTAATTACATGAGCAAAATAATACGAAATAATCTCTGGATAAATAAATACTTCTTTCCAACAGCATTCTGATTCGCATTCTAACTGAGATAAAATTAAATTCGCGTACATCAAAGTAAAATTTTATCCGCATCACATCATTATCACCACAAACTTACTCTTCATCTAGCCATGCAGCTTCATATCCTCTCCTACTTTTGTAGCAAATGGTTATTGGATTGAGTCAAATAGATTTCAGGCCGAATACTTAACAGATAGAATCAATAAAACATTTGGTATAATGTATGATAATAAGTTCAATAGCCTCGCAGTTATTCAGTTTTTATAATCTTCTAAAATCAGTCCAGATCTTGCGCTTAGTACTTTACTGACTGCCGCCATTACAGCGATACGAGTATATCTTCCCATTGAAATATCCCGGAAGTGTTCACACTTGAATATATCAATCATAATAATAATCAATCTAGACAATCGAACTGGCCACCCGGATCGAGTTCCGCAACCGGCAAAACGGCGCGAACTAAATGTTCTGTGTAAGAGCAACCTACGAGCGTAGGACAAGTGGAGAGATACAATAGGGTCATGGCACTGAGTCAATTGGTCTTTAACAAGCGATCGTTACGCGAATTTCCGAGTAAAGAGGGCGGCGCAGTGAACCGAGTGAGCGGAAGGACAAGTACGGCGATATAGCCTCAGGAGGAATCGAAAGGGACGAAAAAAAGATGATATCCTTGACCAAATTCACGTAGGAAACAGCGGAGGATCGGACGCTTTAAGGATCACAACAGAGATGCAGGAGGAGGAGGCCTTGCGAAAAAAACAATTCGCTTGCGGCGGCTCTTTGATGCTCGCAGAAAGTGAACATGGTCAATTTGAAGGACTTGCCTCCTGACTACCTTCAAATCGAATACTGTACCATCCATCATCTTACGGACAAAAACACATTTTCTTCTCCATGACGTGAGCGTGATTTTTTTATGAATTTTATAAAAATTGAGTTTGTGACTGGAATTTTATTTTTATCGGTGATGTCCGGAAGACAACTGAAAGGTTCTGCAGAGATTCCCCGAGATTCTGGGCCCTTGTATTATTGTATTTGCTCCAGGAGGGATTCCAAATATTACGGTAAGGCAATGGTTTTATTCCTTTACTTGGTTGATATTTATCACATATCAGATTAATGAGTCGTCACACTAAAATGTTAACTGTATTTCTTGATTATATTGAGTTAATTGAAAATAATAATAGCGTCTCTTTCACCAATGTGGAGAAAAAACGAAGCAAAACTCGGAAACTCGTGCGACTCTTCGTGCAAACTTTTTAACATGATTTACACATGAATTCAGAGTAAACTTTAAGTAAAATTTAAAAAAATTACTTTTAAATTTAGCACTTACGCTAAAGTAGACTATTTTTGCAATACCCTACCCAGTTTTATTGTAAAATTGTGGAAATTTCAGTGGTTTTTATTGGGTTTCTTTTGGTTTTGTAGTACGTTGCAGAGTAACCACTATGGGATAATCCGGGCTCCTGGTCAACCGAGGTCCACATTAATTTGAACGCATGTCTGGTTGCGTGTAATGGAATATTTATGCTTCGGAATTTTGGCGGGAGAAAAGCTACAATCCACATTTACCGCCCCCTTCCTATATGTTACCTATTCATTCCCTCAGTGGCTCGGCATTTTTATCATTTTATCCGGTTTTAACGCAACCTCTACTTGACTGAAAGGATTTTAACATATTATAACATTATTATATGCATTATTTCCTTAGTATAATATTATCACTATGCATAGTATATCCTTAAGTTTAGTTTCTCAATATGTCAATAATTAAATGAATTTATGTGAATGAAGAAGAAATAACTTCACAAAGTTCCACTTTACAGATTTATTTTGACTGGAAACCGGTTTCGGACTATTAATCCATCCTCAGGGACAGAATTACAGTAAATGTGCAAATATATTTGTAAAAAAAGCTTCATTAGTCGATTATATTAAATAAATTTATTAAAACATTTGAGAATTTTTATACTTATTTACACATTTAAATTGTTTTCTACTGCTTACTATTCGGGGATTATTTTATCTAAGAATTTTAACTTTGAAATCAGTCTTATAATTAGGCACAATACAATGAAATTACAAGGGTAAGATGAGCCACAATTCATCCCGATCGATCCACTCTAAGGTTATTATCGCCCAAAACTAATTTCATTACACCATTCTAATTTTCTCCTCTAATGAGAAACGCATCAAAAACTTGGGATAGCCTCCCGATAACCAATTTGCATACATTGATCCACCAACCCGAAACTTTTTAACCACTCAAGCTTTCTCCGGCTCCCGAAATTACATTCAAATCATTCTCGAAGATTAATCTCTCGGACCGTACACTCAATCTCCACCTCGACGCCTCAAAAACATAACTACAAGGAATGCAATTAAAATCGACGGGATGGACACGGACCGTGAAGTAATACCGACGTCTCGACGGGGATAACTCGAACAAACACGGTGCACGATGCGACGCCCCATTAAAAGGAGTTCCTGGGAACATTTTGACGGTAGACTGCTTAACGAGGTGCACCTATCGCACGAGTATTTTACCGGAGAGAGTGGCTGCTCAAACGGCCCTTCGAGGATGGAGCAATTAAAAAAAAAGAAGTCCCGAAGAACGACCGTCTCAGCCTAATGAACTTAAGATTCCGTGGGACGGACTGGTTTCTGGACGGCGCTGCACGTTAATTTCGAGGACGAAAGAGGCACGAATCTAGAAAGGGGACGACCTCTCTCTGCGACATCATGCCTTATGGCGCCTTTTGTTTCAAACAATGGAAGGAATGTGTACCTGCGCGGATATATACTTCGCCGATGCTTCTCCACTAACCGAAACACCATCCCTATCCCAATATAATAAAACGATGCGACATTCCATCCTTCCCGGTCTCGGTGGCGTACGGGTTGGCGCGATAGTCTAGCAACGCTGAGGTTCTGAGTTCGGATACTGGTTACGGCATACTTGTTCGCGTTCGATAATTTACAAGGGGTGGATGTTAGAGTGGTCTAGTTATACTAAAATTAGTCCATTATAGATGAAATACTACGATCATTATCTTAAAATCGAACAATAAATTTTAGACTGCTGCATTGAGGATGATGATGAGTTTTACTACCGATAATTGTTAACAATATACCTTGAGAAAAAAGTTATAAATTCAACTAAATATACTAACTGAACGACAAAGTGAAGAGGGGTGATTCAGAGTTGTGGGTGAGAAACATGATTAGTGGTTGATAAATTTGAAGAGTTTAGGTCAATTCATTACTTGGTTAGCGTCTCTACGACTTGTGGCGATAAGCCGAAAAGTTTTTAAGCAATCAATAGGTCGTGGTGGACCTGTTGCCCACTCTATCATCTACAACATCTGAAGTAGTACCCACAAAAGACTAAGATTATAAAAGAAATCGCACGAAGATTAAGTGCATAAAATCCATGCTTACTCGTATGCCAGTGGAAACAAATATTAGTGAAACAATGCAGCCTCATTGGCGAGCAACGTAACAAGTACTTACAATAGAACTCGGAACAACTTAATCTCACGAGGTAATATCGTAGTAGTATTTTTAACATTACTTCGACACTTGAAGTGATTTTGCACATACGGGCCCTAACCGAGAATCGAATCCGGGACTAACTACATCAAAGCTAAACGCGTTGGTCACTTTGCCATCCGGAAAAGCGACAGATAATATATGCTCACACAAGGATACATATATTGGCGAATTATTTTTCCTGCAAATTTGAAGGCCCTATGCAAAATACATCGAACTTTAGTGGACTGTAACATCGATAAGTTATGATTAAACTGAAATGCATGAGTAAATTTAGGAAAGAAACCCACTGGATTTTTATAGATAAAACCAGGAGATGCGGGTGAACTAGGCGAAAAAATATCACCAACAAAAACATTCTACTTCATTGGCTACAAATGAGATCCCGTATTAAATAAAAAGACAAAAAAATCCGATCATGTCACAAGAAAAAACTCTAGTTAATATAATTATAGAGACCCTCTCATTAAGCGAAATATACAGTAGTCGGCGATTTACTAGTTATCAACAACACTATCATGGTGTATACTCTTGGTAGACTACATATTCGGATTTACGAACAGAAAAACATTCCATAACATCGTTCGCGAATAAAATTATTGGCATATTTACGCAAACATGCGAACATGCCAAATCATACGAGTAAACCAAAATATCTGCAACATGATTGATAGGCTATGGAAGCAGATGGATGAAGGCTGGTCAAAAAGCGAAACTCTGCAACAATATGGTAGTTTTATTTCCCAATCCCTCAATCATGGATGAGAGCCAGAGAGCGTTATTAAATCTGTTTATTTGGAACTGCTCATAACTTCAGATGGGATGATAACAAAAGAAATAAACAAAGGAATAAATTTGGAATAGACAACATCTGGGAGGAATGTTAACATTTAAAGCCCAACGTTCTTATCTGCGAGCTAAAGTTTAAGAGCAGTGCTTCTGCTATTCTTGGGATAACAGATGTTTAGTTCTAAAATATCATGGACTTGATGACAAATAAGATACGCGAAAGAATAATCCTCGAAATACCCGATGAGATCGAAAAGAGAAGCAAAGAAGTTGGGCAGCAAATGGGTAGTCTGCGATATCATCAAAGAGCAAGGTTATTAAAATGAAAATGAGAAGGCCAGATTGCCAAGAGAAATGACAGCGATGGACCTCCTCTGTGACGGAATTTTATGCAAAGGAAACGGAACGACCGAATACATATGAGACAAATGAGACAGTGACATCGTCTGATTCTTCCAAGCAACTCAGAGAAGAGATGGAGTGAATAAGAAAAAAATAAGCGGAGTCTTCAACCTTTGATGACGAGCGCTGAGAACAGTCTATCTTGGGCTTGCAAAACTTACGAGGGAAGGACCGCAAGGATATGAAAAGAAGAGATTGCGAGCGGCAGATGAAGATTTTTCGGCAAATAAGGTTATTTTTTACAGTTAAAAAGATATTTATTAGAACATGAAACGTGATTAAATATTACAGGATAAATTCTTTGTCAGTAACGATACTTTCGTAATTTCGAATTAAATGCCAGATCGATTTTGATAAAATTTCTTACAAAATATTCTTGAAGCTCCAATGTCTTCATTCTTAATTTTCGAGATAAAACAAATTGTTGCTCATAACAACTTCCTATATCCATTTCAGGCCGAAGGGTGAATCCTCAACGTGTGTGGTCCGCAGGTCGTATATTGTGCAGACCTGGTTTATCTATTCCTTTAGAAGAAGGGTGTCCAAGCTTTACAACGAACCGTATTATCTCCTGTAAAGTTTTTGGGAGCTGAGGACTATTTTCTTCGCTGTATTTTTACCAAACTGTATTTTTAATATTTCACTGCCTCATTTGAACATTTTAAAATATGTTTCCATAATCTTTTTTAAAAACATTAAACGCGTTTAAGGGCAAACAAAAACGAGAAGCGATAAGGTATATAATTTCCGCAAGTCTTACATTATATACCTCGCCGAGATGGAACTCCACCATGTATTGGCTCAGAAAATTATTTACGTTAACACAAAATCCTCCTTTCAGTAGACTTATAAAATTCTTATTTCCTGGAAAAACAAACAATCATTTAGAAGTACTTGAACTTCAGTGGTATGAGGAGCAATTCTTTCATCAGCCTTAAAAGCGAAATCTTGCACTCTGAAAAATCGCTAATTTCATTCTCGACTCTTTATTTCTTGACTATCATTATTTATAATTATGTGACGCGTTATCATTATAATTTATAGTATGCCATCCGTCATTAAATTTTCTTAAGAAAAAACGCCATTGATGTCTCAAATAATAAATAAATTACTATTAAGTTAAGCTCTGTAATTACTGGGTGAGGTGAACAGAATTTAGCTATTATAGAAGATGATTCATACGATCCATTCACTGCTACGTCTAGAAGCTGTTACTTGAAGTTTTCATTGGGTGTATCTGCCGCAGTTTTGCACTTTCCCTTCGTAAAGTTTCTTCAAGTTTCAAGTACATTTTCAACTACAACTGGAGGTAACCAGGGCTTCCACAACCCACCACTTAATACGGACGCAAATGAAGCACCTGCTTCCGGACGCAGACTTTCAGGACGGGCAAAGATACATTTTCTTGAATTTGAATAAGCAGTTAGACCAGAAGCTACCACGAAAGAAGGTTTACTAAATGAATTACAGAAAAATAGTGTTTAGATGACTATTTCATTCATGTGGGTGGGAATGATACTTATGTGTACGGAGACCAATAGTCAAAAGTCGTGGCTGGACATAACTAGCGCTACCCCAGTCTTTGTGACAGAATGACGAGTGATTACCACGGCGAACCCGGAATCTCTTTCGCCGCGCACTTTTACAGCACTTTTCAATTGACGTGAATTGGTCACGAAGTCCTCATCCGGAGCTCTAATCGCTGGGTAGGCCATGCTTTTAAGAAGGCATTCTTTCATTCCTGGAGTTTTATTCCTTGAGTGGACTCGAGGGCTGCAGGATGAGAACACTTCTCGTGTGCTGTGACCAACTCCTTTTGACCCTCTCTTTCGAGCGTCCCTCCTCAGTCTGCGACCCACATGGCCTTCGACTGACCCCTGAAGGGGAGTGTCATTACCCCACCGCGCTTAACACGTACTCCCGACTCCCACTCGATAAACACCGGCGACTATTTCACTTGGCGAAAGGGTGGGAAGCGTGCGCGCCACCGACTCCTTCCAAATGAGGCAGATCCTGCGAATTCTTAGGCGAACTTCCCTCTGACTTGCTCAATGCAAACTTTAAGACCATAGACTTCCAACTTTGGTCACTTGTAACTTGGCCTCAGAAAAAACATTTATTAAGGTGTCTGCACAGTTTTCGGCCCGGAGGATATTTTGAAACCTCAAACTCTCCGACATTAGCTACGAAAAGCACTGGAGAGGGATGACGGTTACAAGGCGAGATGAAGAGTGAGGTGTTTTACTTTTTCTCATGGATTAGTTTAAAACGCTAACGTAAGTACTGCACAATGAGCCTACGTATAAAAAATTTTCTAGGTATACCATAAGGGGCGAGGAAAATGAATACTATTATTCTAAGTCTACCATACCTAGGAAGCCTTTATATCATCATAGCCACGAAGGGCTGAGACGAAAACAATGAAAGATAGAGATAGTGATACATCCCTTACGAAAGGAAAAATGAAAAATCTGTTATTGACTAAGGTATGCTAGTAGGAAGTTTTAAATGCGTAGAGACAAAAGGACTATACAAAACTCGACCACTTAAGATGAAACATTTTTTAGTGAATTTTGTATTTACATCCACCCCAGCTATTTCACGTATTCTTCTTTTTCTTTAAATATAATACAAAAATAATCGATGGATTCTACCAACCATTGCATACAAAATAAATTTCCTTTTTTACACATATAATTCGAAAGATTTCGTAACCTCGAACGGATTTAATTAATTAACTTTGGTGGAAGTTACTAAACATTTCGGTCTTGTTTTAAATATTGTCATGGATTTCCTTAATGCGCAAACAAATCATTCTTTACGAAATCATTAAAACCAAACATAGCATCTGAAAGGGAACGGAGGAAGAAAAAACGAAGATTCTTCCTTACTATTTTTTATTAAACTAATGAAATATAAGGAAACAAAACTTTCTTACAAAGGAGATATGAAATTGAATTTCCTTTCGCTTTAGAAATGCATGCAACTTCTAGGAAATCCTTCATAAAAATGCCTAAAGAAAAATGAATTAAAAATAAGAGCGAATTCTTTCGTGAAATTTATAACTGAAAGAGCTGAAGAAACTTCTAAAAAGGAGATATACTTTTCTTTCATGTGGAAAAAATTAAGAACTATTATAATTAATTTAGATTATTTATTATTTAACTTACCGTCGACATGATATTCATCTCTGGAATATAGTTATGCTCAGATGTATATATTTCTCTACATATTTTGATTTCATAACTGAATGGCTCTGAGGAAAGTCATCGAGTAAATTATAATTGTGCGATAATACTGGATTAAATTAGAAAATATATAAAACATAATTTATGCAGGTAAATCTTTAAAACGGTACGCATCGAAAGTAATTTAATTTTAAAGAAACGAAAGTTTATTTCTTTAAGGGAGAAGAAAGTGTTAAGAAATTTTTTCATTTCTTAATTTCAGTCTATCTCCCTATTTATTTCTACACATGAGACGATGTGCTTGAATTACTTTTATACAAACGCAACAATCGATATCTTTACGATTAAAGATTAGCCAACAGCCATGATTTGTATAAAACACAACAGCTCTCTGAAATTTTACCATAATCGGATGTTTCCACCCTACTGTACCATCACGATCGCATAAAAAATCGCTCGATATTTAATATATTGTGATACTGTAAGAAATAAATCAATGAAAGTGATTTTTAAATTTTAACAAATAAGTTCAATTAATTAATTCGTAAAAGACATGAAACTAATAAGCGCATGAACTTTTCGATCGTCATTTCAATGAACATTGATTAACCTATTTAAAACTGTTTAAGGACGCTTTCAATTCTATTATAATCCTTGGCAAATCTCCAAGGATGCTGATAGAAAGGAATACCGTAGAAAAAATCCTCTAAAGCATACATCAACTTCAAATACAATTACAATTTAAGAGAGCGCTAATATCAAATCTGATTATCTTTGAAGAATGAAAACACCTGAACGATTTCTAACGCCAGAGAAATAGAGGAATCTCAATCTCTCCCTTTTCAAAAAATTCCGGAAATAAGAACATCTATTACCTATGCCGAAACATTTAATCCATCGTCTTATAAATCAAGCGGTAGACCGGAATAGAAGTAAATGCTCTCATATACGTTTCCTTTATCAAAGAGGACAATTTTCTAGCGCACATAAACAAGAAGAATTTTTACCGGGGACAGGAATTCCCGTATCATCCACCGTATTCTTTGTAAAAGAGACCGTGAAACGGAAGGCAGGATCAAATTTTAAGGCCGAGTGCACCGTTTACTAGGCTAGGTTATAAAACCCCTCACGGAAAATAACTCCCGTTAACGTCACCGAGAAAATACCTCCTTTTAACAACCCTGCATTGGCCGCGATACAGATTCACCTCCTCCCCCCGTACATAAAAACGGGTAACTTTTGGAGCAAATTACTATAACTTCATTAGCGCGGGAGGAGCAGCATCTCCCACATCTAAGCTCACCCGAAAGAACCGGGGAACGGTGAAAGAGAGACCCGATAAATCTGAGGAATCCATAAAAGGATAAAAGTGCTCTTAAGATAATGGTGGAGAACGGGATAGGATGGCGAGGCAAGTCGGAGAAAGGACAACATTCTGGGGAATGAGCTTATCTATCGAATTTTACGAGCAGGGTCCACTCTTTGGCGTGTCCCTCCTTGGAGAAACAAAGAAAAACCCTGCTTACCGCATACATTAGAGATAAAGTGTCGCAGACCACACTTTGGAGAATCCTAATAAGGCGACGGCGAAAGTTATTCGGAAGGCCTCCGTGTCCCTCGCAATGGTGAAGGTTTTATGCGCCGGGATTAGCATATTACGCCACGCTGCTGATGATGAGCGGCCTGGTCCGCGAATATTAACCATATCTAATGAAACAGCGTAAAAAGATTCAAAGGACGAAGCGCGGAGTGCCTTAAATTTAGGGCATTTTTAGCGAACTTGGTGGTGCGGCCCTTTTAAGCACCGTCTTTTGTTGAGAAAGTCCTTTGTTGGTGAGAGATCTTCCACGACCCATTTGGAAGGGTCCCATACTTGCGGTTTCGCGTATTAGAGCAGATGTTACTGCTTTCAGCTCTCTCAGCACTCTGGTTGACTATATTAAAACGACATTATGTAGAAGATAATGCTATAACAATGTCAGTTAACAGGGAACCCAAGATGCTTTGATGTTACCAAATGATACTTATCCAACATCATACCGATACGAAATTTTTTCATGGTTTGGAAATTCAAATGCTGAGCAATATTTACTACGAAGAATATAGCGAGCAGATTGGCGACACAATTTTCGATTCCTATTCCCTCCTTAAGGTATAAAAGAAAAACCCATAAAACCCTAATGCACTAATAATGAAACCAAAAACTGATTTATAGGTCACAATAAATATAATATAGTTAATTAGGAACTGATTAGAAAATCTAATTTCAACATCACCAGCTAAAACTGAATAGATTTCTTCCTTTCAGTGAAAGGTTCTGCGAATTAAAAGCCGACAAAGAACTTTCCGTTCTCATTCTAATATAAAAATGATATTATACGCAATATATAAAATAGTCTCCATTACTATTCCCAGTGGATGTAGAGGATACGAGAAAACGATTCTTAAGCGATTTTCTAAGCCACAAGCATACAAATATCAACGTAAGACAAAATATAGTCATTACTGCATTATTCAATGTATATCATTATCTCATACATCCAGCTAAGAACTACTGCGATAAATTGGTAAATATGACCACGCTTCTCGTCTCAGGAGTAACTCATTAAAATAAAAGATGAGAACTTAAATTTTAAGGTTGGATTCGCTCGATAAACCCAGGGATAATACGTTCCGGAAGACTTGATAGATATTATGCATCCACCCAACTATTTTGGAAGATCAGATTCTGTAGGAAATTCAAGGGAATAGATGATATAACTAGTCGCTTCAAGAATTCATATTTTCGACAGCAGCCGACCAAGTATACTACCCTACCGACTAGTACTACTACTAGGACCGACTAGTACTCAACTGTCATTTCACTCCTAGCCACACGCTGAAAAGCAGGTAGATGTTTACATACGTAGGTGTAGAAATAGATACGAAACCTACACATCCCTTGAGGAAGGACAGCTACCGGAAAACCCAGTGGGTAGCGCGTTCGTCTTCGGTGAAAGCTGTTCCGGGTTCGGTTCCAGGAGAGGGCAAATATGTGTGAAATGAAACTAGCTGAGGAAGCACTTTCTACTAAAATGCTACCACCACACATCCAGAGAAAGGATTAGTACCTTCATAAAGCATTACAAAGAACTGCACTCTAAGTAATGCTCAAAATACCACTTTCGTTCCCGGAGACCTGAATTGTCTTACATAGATTAAAAAGAACGACCGGATGAGGAGACACGAAGCACGCATAAAACTTTCGCCACGACGAATGAGAGAAAAGGCACCTCCCCCAACGCAACCTCCACCGTACTGATGAATCGCCCACGCTATATGAAGACATGACGACAGTTTACCATCTTTCATCTTGTCAAATCAATCTTAATTAATCCTCCCTTGATAGTCCTTGCTTTCACACGCCGTTTGAACCGATTTGCGTCACGACGACGAGCGCCGTTCTTCACAATGGGGGTGCGTCGCTGGGCGTGGCAAATCCGATTACAGGGAGCACCTCCTCACTTCTGAGAGCTTTACGTGGGCACGAAAGAGTTGCGACGCACAGCCCAAATGGGAGATTTTCCCAATCAGCAGTCTCGGAGCTCTTTCTAGCAGGTACTCAGCGCCTGATTAGTCCCGACCGTTCAAAAGCCATGAAATATTTATTGGGCGCTCCTCGTAAAAATCCGAATTACTACACGAGAAAAATAGAGCACCAGAAAGCGGTAAAAGAGGCTTGAGAAGATAGTATCCCATTGCCCTAATCATCGGCATCATTAGCATCTTATCCTTTGTGAGTGCCGCGACTCTTGGTTGTACAAACTTCTCCATATCTTACGGCTGCACTCCCTGTCCCCATTCTTTCTCATTTCTTATCTGAAATCTTTTCTCAACTCTTGCTCTCCCACTTCGATCATATCTTTGACCGAACGCCCGCTTCTATCCGATGGAGTCCTCATTCCTATCGTTCCGATAAGTTTTTGTCACCACCATTCTTCGTAGCAGCACCTCGTTCCTGATCTAATCAGACCCCTCAATTTTCTCTACGCCCACCGTTAGAATTATTCCACATTCCTTTTGTAGTCGGGTTGATGTGCCATCCGCATAGAAGATCTATACTTTTGAAACTCAGGTGTTTTTCGTCTTCAATTTTCACCAAGAATTCCATCTAATTGGTTCCATAGCATTCCTTTGCTTTGGTAGATTTGTTTGCCCAATGATCTATCTTTGACTGTACTTTTCCTACGATATGCTGTGGAGGTGTGACACGATTAAATAATTATTTACTCGTTCATCTTCTTATGATTTCTGCTTTCCTTATGACTGGAATTTTTTATTGAAGTTGTTGAACAGCTAAAGTTTTATTTCCGACGAAATAGTTTTTTTTATTAATTCCATAACAGCACAAGGACTTGAGAATGATATAAAATGCAGACTCATCAAATTTATACAAATGAATATAACGAGAAAGGAAAACTATTGCGTAAATGAGTTAGTTGGAAGTTGAAAGATAGTTTAATGTAGGAGAAACGAGGAAAAGCACTTAGGAATAAATAGTTTTACATAGTAAATTGCGAACTCCTTAATACCCCATAAATATTAGTCAGGAAAATATTAAGGCAATTACGCTTTAAATAGGCATTGCTTCTTCGAATAATAAAAATATTCAAACAGAATATAATTTTCTTATTCTTTTGAATAGTTTTTCTTGCCTTTCTTCCGATTTTCCCCCTTCATAACTTTCATATAAACAACATTTTTTCTCCTGTATCAGTTTACGATGCTACCATTTCCTGCTTTCGAATTCGTAAGAAGTTACCTCTAGCATAAGCAGCACGAATTTTCCTCGTAAAAAATTCATCAGAAGGAACATGTTCTTTCTAGATCATACCATCTATCGCTATCCACACAGGACTGAGTATCAACGTCACTATTTAAGCTCTTTCCATTTGCAAGCCGCTGATAAATCATGCTTCATACATTCTTTCACCCCGAGAAGCAAATTTTAGACTGCCCTCACATTCCTCCAATCTAAAAATACTTGTTATAACAAGTCTAGCAATTTACTCCAATTTACTGGATAGCACGAAGCATATGCATCCGTCTTGATTCTTCTCCAGTGCTTTCTCATCTAACCAATTGCACTTCTCTTCCTCATATATGCGTGAATAAGTGAGCCGAATGAGAGATATAAATAGAGCATGTACATTATCTACTAAGAAGAGCATTTATAAAACACGGTATCAAGAAAGGAAGGTGAAGGGTTACCATTTCTCTTGTTCACGATCACATACCCTTCACCATGAAAATGGTAATGGCTTTGCCTATTTCCCTCATATTTTTGCGGTAATCGTTGCCTGGTTCTTATTATAGAGAAAAAATGCAAAAATTTAAGTGATAATATTCGTATTTATTTCTTTGCAAAGCTCTTTCCCAGCAGACTTAGATGTGAGTTTTAAATATTACTACCCGAGGCTTAAATATAGCTGAAATAGACGAAATTTTAGATTTAAATAATTTTGAAAACTATTGAATACATTTAACCGCTCTCTTTGAAATAGAACTCAAACATCGAATCAAAAGAAGAATATATATTCAATTACTCAATGGCAAAGAAACTCAGAATCTCGAAGATATTTTTAGCAGAGGAAAAAAAGAGGGTCGAGTCTATTAAAGTGAAGCAAATCATTAATCAGCTATCGTATGAAAGCAGACGAATTCTTATGTCTACACTCTACCGATCTCCACTATTATTTTCCATGGAATACCTTTAGAAACCCTAAAGAAGATTACGCTACGAATTGACACGTACTGCGATTTTAATTACGTAAAGAAAGCGAAAAATGGAGGAAAGTGAAAAAATGGAAAGATTTTGAAAAATGAAATAACTTACCCTACGAAAAAGAAGGTCGCAAGAATCAATACTATCTTCGTTAGGTAGCCTTGAATATATTTTGAGGTGAAAGAGAAGAGAACATAAAATATGAATAAATATACGAAAGACCCAGAAATTTAATCGCCAAGTAAATAAACAGATGGAAAGGTAGCCCAGTGCACATATCAAGGTAGAAAACGTTGGAAGAAAATAAAAATCTTATCCTAACTATAACTCACATTGCATAATGCTTTTAATAAGTAGGCGAGCGAAAGAGACTGGACGAGAGGTAGTTAGCGCGCTTAGGAGGTGGCGATGGAAGTGAGTGGGAGTGATTCTTACGTCACAACGGATAAGAATAGCTTTTAATGAGAAGGGGCAATATTTAATTCTGACTGAATGCCATAACTGTAAAAATATAACAGGACAAAATATGCAGTTTCTCCAGAGATATCGCAATTTTCTGCTTATGGAAACGCTAGAAAGCTATAAAAACCATTGAGTTCTTCCATTAGCGACAAAAAGTAAACGTAAACTAGCCTTCAGCATAGTTTATATGACGTGAATACATTCTCATTTGAAAGGACGAATTTTTGCTAATAATTAAATCAAATTTACCGAGTTGAAAATGGAATCCATGATTTGGAAAAAAAATTTTTGCTTTGATTATTTTTGAATTTCCTTTCTTATGGTATTTGTCTCCATATTCTCTGATGATTCATTCTTATTTTTATGAAAATAAACCATAAAATGCGAAAGCTGTGACATACCTGGGGTTGAACCCGAGACCTATGTTCACGTAAATTACCTCAATAAGGCTAGCATTCACTTTCGTATTCTCTCTTCAGTAAATATCATTCCTTCAAAAGTCAAACCCCTTAAAAAGCAACGAAGCCCTTGATTCAATATTTTGGGCTTGTTCCCAAATAAAACAATATAACAGCTATCAAGGATGCAATCTTTACGTCATTTTTTATTCTATTTGTGATTTTGTTTCTGATGTAATGTTTCTTTTAGATAGCCTCTTTTTTATGTAGGCTTTTCATTTGTTATCTTTCGGCTCTTTTATGGCTTCACTATAAGCCGGCAATCCCGATATATATAAAACCTTTAAGATATTTATAAAAATCCAAACAGAAATAAAATGGTCGTTTTCTGAAGAAATAAAAAGCTTGGATATGGCACCTTTCCACAAAGTTGAGCTTGACCACATAAGATTTAACTTGGCAAAACAAACATCTAAAAAAGAAACCTAAACATCAGGCTGGAAATATTAGAAACGGGAATATGCTTCCTCCGTGTCCATCCTTTCCTTCTGCATATTCTCCTCGGTGTTGAAAAGGCGGTGAAGCACGATGGCATTTTTAACCCCCTCACGTCATGTCCTCCATACCATACGCGCATCCACTTTTCACGGACCAGTTACACCCATTCTCACGCCCTCAACACCGATTCTTTTTCCTTTTTTATTCGCGTTTACACCTACGCGTGCTACTCCAGCCCTTAGACACGAGTCCCGGTTTGAGGTATGGTACAGTTATCGACTTCATTTAGAAACATCCAGTGTAGGCGTGACCGAGCCTTCCAGATCATATGTCTGCGGCTAAAGTCGTGCTCGCGCCTTTCCAAGATGGTACTTGAGGACGGCACGGCAATAACCTGAATCAATAACCCGTAAAGAATTTGAGGATTGCGGGGGAAGAAGACGCTGGGATGGAAACTGAAACGGAGTTGACGACCTTCGAGTTCATTTCATGAGAAAATCGTTCGCTGCGATCGTTAAAGATGATTTTTGTGAAATTGGAGAGCTATTTTACTCCTGGAAACCCAAACGGTGGATGCATAAACGGATGAGAATTGAAAATTACAAGCAAAGGTGGTCCATAGAGATAATAAGGAATTGATGAACAAAATAAAATTTTAATTCTTTTCCAAAGCAGATAGATACAATATGAAATATCACCCCGATACAAACTAACGATAAAGAAACGAAAAATACAGAATGACAAACGGAAACCAAGATTAGATTTGCTTTTAAAGGACGAAAAACATCAACGTATTTGTACTGCTGAGAATAATAATGCCTGTAATAATTCTGTGAGATAAATATGAAATGAAAACAATCATCGACCATGAAACTTGATTAATGATGACAAAGGATGGCGAGCAGATACGATCAACTGATTAAATTACGCGATTGCAAAGCACAATTGTGGATGAACATTCCTTCGTAGAAACTCTGTTTTCCAACAATTGGATAAATGATAACATGACGAAGAACAAAACGCAAACGATTCAATTGCACAAAGAACACAAGGGAAAATCCCTTCTTCGAATACAATATGGAAAGATTTCGTTGAAAGATAAATTAGTTACACTAAGCGTACACGAAAAGAAGTCTAGGTACATTCAAAAAAAGGTCTTTTGATTTGAGTAGCATAACATTCTAATATATACATATACGACAGTTTATTAATAGCTATCACACATCGCTGAACCCTTGGGCTCCCGACCAGATGGACTGTAATCGCTCTAAGATAAGCAGCACAATAGCTTCTGACCTTTAGAATACAGATTCGAAATTAAATAGACTGTTAAAAAACTTTCTAAGAGTGCCAGCCATATAAAATAAACAGCACATCGATTAAGAGTTCAAGCCTTTCAGTAAAAACTTATGATTAAAATTTTGATGACGCTGACTTAAATTTTCTTAAAGTTTGCAAAGGAATGTGATAAATCGAAGTCTCCATTTTCAATTTTTTATAAAAATCGAATATGTAAAATAATATGTTCAATCCAATGCGAAATCAGAAAGCCCACTTGTTAACCAACTCTTGTCATTTATAAGATAGAAAGATACGAATTTCTCCTTAAAAAAACAATGAAGACTACGGAATCACTTGTGCGTTGCAAAATATAGATACGTGGTAAATACATATTCCACCTTCACGAGGAAGTGATAGGTAGAGATAGAAAAGAACACCAATATGAGCAAGAGGGAGACTCGGAAGCGAACGATTCCACCTATTTGTTAACTGATTTCGTTGAATAGTTTTTGAATAAATCTTGAGAAATATTGTACGCGAAATTCAATGAGATCCTTCGCAAAAACAATTTATTCTACGATGCACGATTAATCCCAATTTTATCACAAGGTAATGAAAAAAGAGCTTTTACCGACTATGTCGGCTTTGACCATTGCTGGCGATAATTCAACAAAAAAACGTTTGGATGGAAAATGGAAGGATGAACACACGTTCATGTCCTGGACTGGACCCAAGAATAAAGAAACCAGCTCTGAGAAACAAGAACTGACCTACCTTTTTGCCAAGATCTGCTTCCTACTTAGCTGTCATTGATTTTCTTTCCTAAACGTACAATTCTGCCAATCGTTTCCAATACAATTCTATGGAAAGCTTACACAGTGAAACTCTGATCCGTTGAACGAAACCTTTGAAATATTACATCCCGTGAGGTCCAAAGAAATGAAATCACACAAATACTGAGAAAAACTCTTTCACTGATGCGCAAAAACAGACAACCACTTTATTTCGCGAGCATAATTCATAGCAAAGCTTGGCTAAGTCTCAGAATCAAGAACATATCTGAGAAAATACAGATAAAAGTTATTATTAGGGTTAATCGTCATACATTGATGTAGTATGAACTATAATTCTGAATTCGGTTCCACGCAAAATCCTCAACGAAATAGATTTCAGAGGGATCAACGTAGAGAAAAATACTTGGCAAACATAGGCGTTTGCCATAAAAATAAATGGTGAAATAAAGTGAAAATTTTCGACCTGACCGAGACTTGAACCTGGGTCTTCCACTTCCAGGGCAGATGATATAAACAAGTCTTAAAATAATTTTCTTATCAAATAATAAAATACGATTGACACGCAAAAACAGGAAGAAATACACGAAGAAAAACTGTGAGTCATATCATCAAGTCATTGAATCACTTCATAAAATTCTCTAATTATACCAGCGGCACTAATTAAATATACGAGAGACAGCCGTCAGAGTTAACCAGTAGTTAAGGTAGAAGGCATGAGGGTCTGGAAAAGGTTCCATAAATGACCATCCTGACAGCGGGACAAGCCACACACCGACTTCCTTCACGAGTTTCTACAACGCGTCTCCCAATAGGCGTGACTAGTGACTGCGCGAATCTTCGACCCGAGAGAGAGCAAAGGAAATCGAAGAAGCAATCACGAACATTGCGGAGAAACTCTCTCGCCGCATAATTGATGGGCTACTTGCGTGACCGACCCGTCTCGCGACCGTTATGGCCGTATCTTCCCCGCATTCCCTCCCTTCGACTCTTCTTTCGCGCCCAAATTATGTTTATCCTGACCATCGATCGAATTTCAGGGGGCGGATCTTAAAAAGCAGCCGGCGATTTTTGATCGAAAGTCCACCAGTATGAATCATCCGCTTCTCATTTAGAGAGCTGGGGATGTCCGATCGCCCGCATACGGCCTTATTACCTATTTCGGGAGACACTGGAAATTGGGGCCTAAATGCTTGATAGCAATCGCTCTTAGCAATACTTAGCCGGAAAGGGACAAAGTAAATTGTGATTGGAATCCACCCGCATAAGGAACGCCACCGTCAAGATGGAAACTATTGAAACTTAATTAGTATATCAGCGGCAATCTACGATAAACATCGCTCAAAGTGTACATGAAAATGTGAAATTCACACGCAAGGACTAATAGCTTGCTCAATAGATCATGGTACTCGGACAACCCTGCTCTATAACAATAATGAAAATCCGTAGTTGAGGGCGATACACTAGCCTTAGTTTATTGCTGCTCTAGAACCTAGCAATTGTACTTTATATACAGTAAATCTTTTCTGGCCATACTTAGTGAAAAGCCATAATGAAATAAGAAATTACAAAGTTCTTGTTTCATTGTACCTCATCACCAAAAACGCAATGAAAGAATATATTGCGAAAATAAAGTTACTGCAATCGCCCTCCGTTTGCTGCCAATTATTCTTTAGATGAATTGAAGATAAATGCCTTTTAAATGTTTTATATAACATATTTAAATCACTTTAAATATAATTTCCACGTCTTTCTTCATTTGTGGATCCAATTAATTGCGCTCAGAAATTATAAAGGCTGTTTACAAGTCACCCCAATAGCTCAGGAGCTACACCGCTACCCTCCACAATATATTCCACAAAACAAACCCCACAGGCAGATAAATAACTCACAGGTATCTTTGATCTTTGGTAAATTCTTTCCATTCAATATCCATGTCGCAATATTTTAAGTCACAGTGCAGAAAAACAATAGGGCAAATTACATCTCGTCTTAGACAGTATGGCGTTGGTAAATGCTGCCGATAAAACTTAATAATTCTCTTCCTGATAAAGTTAATCTGTTCCCGTTATAGAATAACTTCATTTCAAAGGTTACGTTACGTGCTAAAGGTCTACCACGACACGGTTAATGCGGAAATCGAGCGATTTCATCGCGTAGATGTTTTCGAGATAAGATTCTTCCGCAGAAAAGAAAATCGATACGTAGCGTGACGGATAAGTTGTTGGAGGAGTGGAAGAGGGCAAGCGAACTCTTCAGTCCGATACTGATCATCATTCATCCCCCGTAACAGTTCCTCCGATGAATACTTGGATGCCAAAGAGCTCTGAAGTGAGCGCAAAGGACCTTCCAGAGAAGCCGATAAGGCTGCAATGATGGAGTTTGTTTTCATACACTGAGGACACTTAAACACGAGGAAAAATGCCTCAATGGCTGCAGTAACAAAAAATACTACGTTGATGCGCTCACTCGTTAGCGTCCTAATCAATATACTACGAATATGCACCTCTGCATCTACTACTATACTTCAGAAAATAATCTACCGGTCAACATGAAGATTAACCACCAATAGATTTTTCCGAAAGGATACCTAAAAATATTTGCTTCTTTATGAGAGAATTGAAATATAAGGTTTCCAAATAGCCATGTGGGCAGCACGTTCGACTTCGGTGAAACATTCCCCAGGTTCGTTCCCCGGTGGGAGTTCACGTCCGAAATGACCTCAGCTGTCGAAGCACTATTAACAATACTACTACCATTACCATGGAAATATAAATCGAGTCTGTCTTGGCTAACATTTGGTGGTTTATATGTTTAATTTACATCAATTCACCTACCAATGGTGACAAATGCATACGGTTATTAAATATTATGAAGCTGACGATGCATGTTTTTATTTTATTTATTTTATTTTTATGGGTATTCAGTGTTGCCAGGTGATTAGTTTATCAATTATAAATAATGGTAGGAAATTAATATTGAAGTAGCAAACAATTCGTTAACGTCAATGACTAAACGAAATGACAATTTCGATAAAAATTCAAAAAATTACTTAATAATTTATATTATAAACAATTTAAAAAATCTTATTTAGAGAACCTATAAGGCGACATTGAATAATCCATCCTTAAATCATTCAGAGAAATAACGTGAAAACATAACATGTATTACTTGAAAAATATTCCCCATGAAAATCGCAGCCAATAAATGATGGTGAACAATAAATTCGAAAACCCCCATACATAACTCAAACTTTCCATAATAGTTCAGCATACCTAATATTCACCCCAAATCACTCATACCATCCGATTCCCCGTCGAAGACTCATCCGAAACGCAACAAAACCGTTTACTACCGGCAATGATGACGTTATGACGTGTTCATCCGTCCCTTAATCTCCAGTACACGACGTATGTTTACGACACACAATCAAGTGGTTAATATGGGGATTTTCCTCTCGATACGCGGGCGCTCAGTCGTAACTCGAGGGTGCAGACAGAAGAGATCTCGGGAAACCAATCTCTGTAGCATATCTCACGGATCAAGACTCCCTCCGCAGCCACAGCGGAAAATCATCCGCGATTACCGAGTAAGCATCCGTTGACCCACATTGGACGTGATCGATACCGAAATCACTTCGGTGAGATCAACGCGCGATCGCTTAGTTATTAAACGCTCGCAACGAGAGCTGAATTAAACTTTCCTCGCTCCATCGCACCTCCGTTCCCCAGGGGAAGGGCGTTAAAAATTCATTCCCAAACCTTTCCGGAATTTATTCCTGCCTCGGGATTTCATCGCCTCTCGACTGCGTTTCTTTCGATACATTTCTGCGATTTCCTCTCGTAAATCCGAGGGCGTTCGCATCAAGGGCCGCCTTCGGTGCATATAAAAAGATAGCGCGAGACTATATAATGCAGCCGTAAAGTACGGGAGAGCAATAAACAAGGTGAAATGAGTGGGAAACCCGGAAACGGAGAGAAATATTGTACGATCTCGAATAGAGCGTGGATTGGATGCCTTCTCAAAAGTTTTCTGCTGCAGGAGTTAAAACAAGATGCAGCGAGAAATATTCCGAATTTACGTTGGTTGCGTTTCTAACATGAGAATAACATTAAATTTGAGGAATAATTTCCTCTGCAAGATAGTGCTATCATATCTTTTTGAATATATTTCTTTCAGCTTTTCGTACGTAATGGAGAAAATGCATTTTTCGTTTTCTTTAGCTTCAGGATTATACATGGCTGTGATAATATGAAATTAACTGAGACATAAATGATGAATAATAGAGCATCCTGATCATCTAAAAGATTGCGTGTAAGAGAGTAATTCATAGAGTCACTGTCCAGTACTTACGTGGACGTTTTCCATTCATAGCATTCTAGATTATTGAGTAGAAACAAGCGTAAACTCCTGACTCCTTTCTTACTTAGTAAGCCTTATTCCATTTCCAGACCTTTGGATTATAGCTAATGGGGAAGAGGTTGAGATTAAAACCAGCCTTCGAGCTAATACTTACAAAATTCCCCAATTTATTTAAATTACTCTTTTACGAACATATATAATATATTATTTACAAGACATACTTATAGTATTATATATTTTATATCCTACACTTAATATATACCACTTATGTACTTTTATTTGCATACTGATAAAACTCATTCATATGTTTACTTTCTTTTTACTGAAATTGCCATCCTTTCAACGATTTTATGTCTACGCCTCATTTTTCTAAAGAGTTTTTACGTGTTTTATTAAATTTGATTTATTTCCCTACATTTCCTTGGAAACAGACTAAATAAACAAGACACAGAATAAAAGCGTGGTAGATAGTCCTCAGGAAATAAATCTCCGAAAAAGTGCCGACCTCTTTTGTCAGGTTACAAAACATTTGAAACTCTTCCTCATAAATGAGACGCTCTTAATTTCGTTTGTGTATTTTATGCTTCTTTGATGTTTGCTCTTTTGGCAGACTGTCATCTTTTGAAGGGCAGAATTTTTCTTGTAGCACGAAATACTACACAGACAAAAATAAACATCAAGCCACTTATATTAAGCTTACCTGAAAATTTGGGAGTATTTCACCAACGAAAACGTCGAGCGCTGTTTTAAGGCACAGATAAATGAATTTTAGATTTCTAAAATCATATTATTGTGCATATATTTTGGAGATGGAAAAGCTATGCGATGGTAAGGTAGATGAATTAAGATCTTTGCAGATATAAAAGAAAAATGGCGTTGGAGCACAATTCTTGACATGACGCGCTTCTTAATACATTAATCATCATGTACGAACATTAATAAACACGGGTCATATCCCAGATATGGTAGATTCTTGACTGAATTTATGAGAGGTGCTTGTTACATGATTCGTACGATGCTGATATCAATTAACGCTAGAATCAACAAAGTAATCGCCGCGATGCCCGTTAGAACAATACGTCAGGTAACTGTACAATTAAGCGAACAGCAATATTTCACTCTTTCAACATTCGATATAATAGATTGACGTCATGCGTCTACGAGATTTTATGATCCAGAATTTTATGAATATAGAGAGAAGGGGTCAAAAGAGGAGAGAGATTGTTTACGAGTCCATAAACCCATCATTGACGTGTTAATTGCGCAAATGAAAAGAATGGAGAAGAGAAAGCCTTATTTCTATTTATACGTGTCCGCTCGTTCCCTCCCGTTAACACATTGATCAAACAAGGAAATTCCTCTCGCACATTTTTACCTCCACTTCCACGTATTTTTATCACAAAACACGGTTGGACGGAAAACTTATTCGGACGAATCTAAGGAAATTTTTCACAAATGTGAATCAGTGACTGCGGAACATCTTTCGTGATAATTGGCGGAATTCCGTACTGCATAAGAACTGAATGAAATTAGTCCAAACTTATTCCAGAAGACGTTGGCTAACGTTTGTATCAAGTATATAATTTCTTCAAGCAGTTCCTAATTAAAAAAGAGATTGCCATATATGTCAGCATGGTTTCATGAAAATAACGTACCAAATTTCCTCTTCGAGTTGCTGACAATCAGAAGTACCAAAAATTCCACACCCCAAAAGTCACCGGCAGAACGCTTATCAGCAATGCAAGGTACTCACCTGAAATAGAAAAAAGCAAATATTTAATAAAGTATACAAACACAAAACATTCAAAGATAAGAGAGGAAAAGCAGGTAAACGAAGCGATTAATGAAAATTTTACATAAAGTCTAAAAATTTCGGCGTAACTTTTACGAAGTTTTTAAGACGCGAGATTTCAAAAATTATTCCTGCATCTCAAGCCACACGGAAGCAGGTTGTAAAAGAATCGCTCGTTATAGAAGAAGTTTTGGATTCACGAAAATGATGCAATTTTCCTTAGGGAGTATATTTTGCTTCACCACGAAGTTTCCTTCAGATGATGAGATAGTATATCTCAAAATATCCCAAAAGTTTAAGGATTCAATAGTTCCTTTCTTTTCGAAGATGAACTTCAAACTTACTGTAGCCGCAATTAAAATCCTCCATAGAGAAAGACAAGCGGAACTAAACGTCTAAATTCGAGATTAAAATGAGAAAGAAAGGAAATTTTAATTGGATCCTCGGGAAAAGCTTCCTAAGCAATGTCCTGTCCAAGTTCTTCATATGCCGTATAATGTAACATGTAACAATTTTACATTATCTATAGCATAAAAACAGATTATCATACAAGCGAGTCAATATTTACTAGACATTAACCAATTATTAATTATTCTGTGATGGATTTACTCTGAACACAAATTTCCCCTTATTACAGTTCTCAGTACGATTCAAAATCCATATTTTGAAAAAAAGGCGCCTTTACCCAATTAAGGTACTAACTGCAATCACACTAGATAAAATGAAATTTTACGGGGTCATAACTGAATGCCACCAAAAATTTAGTCTAATTTCAATCACAGCCGCAATCACCTGATTTACTAAAATTGCCCTTATGTAAACATTACCAATGCAGTATTCCATTACGATACGAGAAGATTGAATAAAGTAACCGTTGACTATTACGAGAAGCAAACAATGATAACAATAAAAGAGAAGTATGAGTCGATCCAAACACCAGACGTTAATTGCTCGAAATAATCAGAGCTGTAGAGTCGATTTGGAATGGAGTTGGATAAAATTCCGACTCCTTTCCACAGACATGAGGGCATGAAATAGAGGATATGATAGCTGTCATTCCTTTCTTTTGAGCAGATTTTCAACTGAGTTGTTAATGGCATTATGCATTATTTTGTATATGTTCGCGTTGTATTGAGATTGCAGGCATAATACATCCATTGTAAACTTATGTTCTTGGAGTCTGAGTCATCTGTTGGAAAAGAGAGGAATCGGAGTTGAAGGCTTGACGAATCGATCCCACAGTCCTGATAGTAGCAATTACGTAAAACCCGCATAAAACGCTGCTGGTTAATACTCTATACGCGGTTTCCTCTCGATCCTGGTCCCTTACGCACGAAACTCATGGTAAAACTACGGCTTAAGGCGCTCTGTTAACCGTTTATAAGGATGATTTTACCCGTCCTCAGATGAACTGCAACCTTCTAAAGCAAATAGTCCGCCTCATTTGTTAGACCAAGTGTAATTTAAATTATCTTATCCCAGTCCTAACCTCTCCTTGCCTTAAAGGGGCTTCTTCATAATTCTTTTGCTAGCTATTGTTAATTTTGCGGGAAGAAAATAAAGATACTGCAAGGCACAACCATCTCTATCCCGCTGTCGGAGCTGATTATAGTTCTCTAAGAAGGCCACAGCTCTTAAAAAGTTCGTTATTTTTCTTTGAAAGTCTACCTGGTAAAAATTGCTTCATAGTAGAGTTACAAATGACCAAAATGAAGCAACAAAAGTATGCGCTCTCTTTATTCGAAAATTTAATCTTTCTAAACTAATATGACCAAGAAAAAACCAGCATTACACAACAACAATTCGCGGAATTTCTAGTTCTGCTGAGGCAAATAAAGCAAATTAAAGAAGTAACCCTTTCGTTCTAAGCTGAAAGGCGCTTATTTAAAATGTAAAGAGCCGAAAAATCCTTTCTCTTTTCTTTTACGGCGTGCAAGAAATAAAAAGTTGTCAAATCTCGGTTAAAACGTTGTCCCGTGTATAGATTTCACTAAGTGCCTTGAAAAGGGAAAACTCAGGTTTTACAGCACTTGGATTTCCTTTCATGTTTCTCAATTCTACTTACATTGATATAAATATTCGAGGAAAGATTAAGGATGTAAATGAGAATGATGGTCTTGAACCTCGGCTTTATTCATACGAAATTTACGTAAATTGTAGACAGTTTTTTCTATCACCGCTACAATCTTTAAAGTCAACAAACGTGATTGACATTACACGCATAACCTTCTCGTAAACCATGCATTCCTAAACCCTTCCAAAGTAAACAGATATCACTTGGTGGGGGATGAGGGTGCAACTCCAACGACAACCAAAGCTAAAACTTTCAATAACGAACGTCTCGACATCTCCCAAAGCCACGCTAATCGGGCAAGATTGCGAAAAAACGGTAGGAACAGAACGTCGAACAAAGAATAAAAAACCAAATCTTTCTTCCGCGCGGGTTGAGGACAATGATTTAGTAAGAGATTTCCATTCGCAAAACTCCTCCCTTTTTTCGCAAGGATTAGGAAGCAGAATCTCCGAGAAACGGCGAAAAAACAAGCACTTGGGCGAAATCACTTCCCCCTTTCCAATCCCCGTATATTCAGCGATAAATCCGCGCGGAAAACTTCCTCGCAAGAATTTCGCACTTTCCGTGACGACTGATGCTGGCTTTTTATCTCGCGTAACAAAAGCTCTCTCCGAGGCGCGATCGCCTCCCAAAAACTTATTAACTTTCACCTGAGACCCTCCCCCACCGACCTCTGAGGCAGCCATGGGCTAACTTCTGCCAACTCCTCTCGAAACAGCCTCCACCTCCGTATCCCACGGGAACCAACAAACCCCTTCTTTTAGGGAAAAATGAGAGCGATATAACGCAGCGAGATGTAGAGGGTACACTGTTGCCAACATAACGAACCTCTATGGAACCCGGCCTGACAGCGGGGATTTCCACCCCAGCAGTATATTCCGCTGATGGAAATGAAAGAGTTGGGTGAGGCTGATTTACTTACTGGTATACAGATTCAACAGTTTCTTTCACTTTCTCAAGTCCTTCTCACTATATTTTCATGGTATGATTTTTTTCTTGAGTTAATGGTTTGGCATAACTTATTGAACTTATACTCTACTGCTTTACGTTACTCTACTGCGTTTCGTACGCGTAAGTTAATCAATGCTTCGCGAATTTCCATTACCGAAAGTTAACAAACTTTCTGTAAGATATTCTCGGTCTGAACCTCATTCCTTCATCTCTCTGCCATTACTAACTAATAGCTTTGAAGAGGATATGCGTCTTATTAGGATAAGGAGTGATGCAGCTCGAAGTGAAATATTATTATTTTGAAAATTGAAATTCTATTGGAACGATAAAGGTGTCCCGGGTTCCATTCCCGTTGGGAGCCTATGTGCGAAATTATCTCAGCAGTTTCAGTATCACTACTATATTTGGAACAAAATCCCATGATACGATAAGTTTAGTCTGCAGTATAATTGTAATAATTTTATGGTGATGTATTTTACTTAAATAAAAGCCTGAAATCTTTTTCTTTTAATAAAAAAATCTAATTGAGAAATCGCACTTTTTTTCATTCTTCTAGAGCATTTTGATATTTTAACTGCATCTTTACATAGATTCTGAGCGCGGGACCAAATTTCTGATTTGCAATTTTTATGGACGAAATCCCTCGAATAAATTCTCGTCCTACAGCGAGTTTTCACCCGTACGAGCTTTTAGAAAAGGAATAAATTAATAATAAGTGTCCGAATTAATATATGGGAAGTGCGAATACCACGGAGAATAACATACGAGTATATTACAAATAACGTGAACTAAGGTTTCCACCGCTAGCAGGCACATTGATTGAAGTTCGAACTATCGAAATGCAACAAAATGAGAACACCAAGAAATACGACGAATGGAAAAGGAGAAACAATGACAAGCCTAGCGCAAGTCATTCCGTATGGGATTCCAGCATGACAAAGCTCAAGCGCTGGCGCCGTTGAGAACGAGCGGAAACAATGGTCAATAAACATGCTAATATTAAACATTACCGCGCACTTGCATTCAATCGTAACGAATCTCTGAAATAACACGGGATTATTACTTGCGAAGAAGAAATTCCCCGACTCCTACGAAAGACGAGAAACTGAATAAGAACGCGGAAGAGATGATGGGAGAGATTAAAAAGCTCCGTCACCTCCCCGGTCGCGGCGCTTTAATCATTTTTTTATTCGTTTTCGAGGAATAAATGATAAGGGAAGAGAGGATTCTTCTTCGCGGTAGTTCATTTCCACGTTGCGTCGAGAGCGATAAAAAAAGGGAGTGCGTGGGAGAAAGGGGGGAAACATGATTTATCAGGGCACAGCTTTAGAAAAGGGTAGAAAGGTAAATTTAGAGAAAAAACGAGGCAGACAAGACGCGAAATTCGGTCGATAAATTAAGCGGGGAAAAAATAAACCCGCGCCGGGTGAAATATACTCCACGGAAGTGCGCTGCTCGTATAAAACGGGGGGAAAAACAATTGCATGCCCGGATGAAATGATTGCTTCATTAAAGGCAACAAAGACAGCGCTGAAACAGTCCATTTCGAACGCCGTTCACGAGCATCGAATTCATCACCACGCGATGATACTGAAATCTGCCCTGGTGACAGTCCTCCCATCCGAATTATCGACTTTCGAACGGCAATAAATCCCGCTTTTGTTGCATAGCTGCTGGATTTTGGTAACTAATCAGAGGATAAAAAAATATCGAGGTTGACCCTTTCGATGTCGGAACTAATATTCTTTACTACGACCGATCTTCTTCATCCTCACGCATTTTGATACAGTTGTATCTGGGTTACTTTACACATGGTCAGCATTTTCCCGCTTAATGTTAGAGCTACGATTCGGAGGTCAAAAGGGCATTGGTCTTGGGCATCTCTATCAAATAGCGAAAAAAGAATATGTAACTAACCTTTGAATATCCTGCTTGAATTGTTATTAAACCTAGAAATATAAACATAAAACGTTGAAAAAATAGTTTTCAAAATACTTCTTTGAGAATAAATATTTTTTCATTCTTCATTTTCAAAACGTTGAAAAAATAGTTTTCAAAATACTTCTTTGAGAATAAATATTTTTTCATTCTCTACATTCTAACCATTTATTTTATTAAGCTGCTTTCACAAACTCTTTATCATCAGAAACGAATCTAGGCAGTCAGCGGCTAAAGACCCGAGGACGTTTGAAACGTTACTATATTATTTAACTTCAAAGAAAGGCAAGGAATTATTATTCCCTTGCCGTTGAGCTTCCAGCAAGATCATAATGAGCTTTACCTTGAATCCCTCTATGCTAATTATGACGAAATTCTGAACAAATATAAAAACAATTCATAGAGGACCCAAATATTTCGCTATTCCGCGACTATTTAAAGTAACTGAGGTAATTTTAGGAAAGCAAACGAGAGATATGGAAGGTTGAGTACTACCCCAGGGGAGGGTCCACCCTAAGCTGCAGTTCACGGCCCTACCCGTCATTCTTTCCCCCAATCCGATTGGACTACGAGAAACAATAGTTTTGCATCCTGTTGTGATCGAAATTTCCCATACTCCCAAACAAGTCTTTCTAAAATTATCCCAAGATAAAATTCGAAAAATTTTTCTCAGGCGTCGATGCGTAAGAAAGCTCACATACATAAACAAGTCATGTTCATAATGACTGCGGAAATCTGAATTCCATCTGCAAAAGGCCAACAAACTCCCAACTAAGAATAACCACATTGCATTGCTCACACAACCATGACTATCACGGAACCACTCTCGGTGACGTCCGAAGTTCAACGCGGAATCCTCCGGCTCACTCCCTCATTACATCCGCTCGCGAAAGCACTCCTAAGATCCAAAAGGGAAATTTCGAGAAAAGAAAAGGTCGAAACGCATATATCGCCTTGGCGAACGTCCTTTTTTCTCTCCCACCGGAGGCGCCCTACCGACCCCTGAGGGACGCCCTTTCCAACCTTGGGCAGCTGCGCACGGATAAAAACTCCTTCCCGTCCGATTTTAGCCACCTCGTGCAGGGGAAAAGTAATGAGGCCTGGGTGTCAGAGGGTGTCGCACGAAGGGGGGCAATGCGGGGGCGGATTCCTCGCCGATTTCAACGCATGAAAAAGCTCTCGCAGTTGAGTAGTTGGTGGATTTCAAACAACGGGAGCTATAGAACGAGGAGTCCAAGGGATGGCGCGATGCCAGGAAACTGCTCGCGCGTTAAGAGGTACGTTATGTTCTAACGATTCCGATATCCGGCAGCGGAACTTCCGCCATTATCCTCCCATCAAAGGGAAACCACATTAACGGCACAAAACGGAAGATAATTCGATTGGGAAGGGATTTCACGCTCCTTTATTTATAGGGAAGGAATCGTAAAAGGAAGAGGTTTTTCATCGGATACCGTTTTGGACTCCTCCGGGTGCATACCGTATGCACCGCGAGTCTCGTTCTTACCACGTAGATGGTGAGATAAGACGATCATAATTTACTTTAACAAACGAAACCGTCATGAGAGGCGGCTGGTTGGAGGTGATAGGATAGACGGCGAAGCGATCGCTTCAGGTGCCAAAGGACAGATCAATGGGAATAGCGCCAGTCTGTCCCCAACTCAGTCGTATTTACACTTGGCTCTCTCGAATAACCTCGATTGCTTTTAGCAACGCCGATGCTGTTTATGTTCGCTTCGGGAGATATATCTGAGAAATAGCAAATATTTAAAAGACAAATTGGTTTTGACGCTCATAGCTTGTTTGCTTACATTTCTTCGAAGTTGTCATATAATCTTAAAAAGCCAGATGAAATTTTTCCTTACCTTGCCGTATCAATAAGCTGAGAGAATTCTCGCTCATATCTTTCGCGATCAAGCGTTGCTGCAGACGGAATACAACTTGAAAATCCGCCATCCCAATTCTTGGAGATCAAACCTCTTAATATAGGATCCACGTATTTTTATAAAAAAAATACTCAAGAACACCGAAATTATAGACCCCAATATAATCTTTTAACGTGTATTTTAATATTTCAATGAGGGGTCATGACTAAACAGTTCCTAGGACGTTAGATAAAAATACTAAGGTGTTTATAGGCTACTAATAAGGTGACTTTCCAATAGAGACCGACACATATGACGCAAGTTTGTGGTAAATATCGACAAATCAGATTGCTGCAAGTTGATAAGTTGTTAGTTATAAAATATCAAAACATGAAAACGGCATGAATTAGAAAAGCGGCAAAAATGGATCGTAGGTACTATCTAGCTTTACATCGGATATTTTATTTTAGAGCAAATTTCTTCGCATAAAAAATCTAGCTGAGAATTAAACACACAACTGATAAAGGCAACGCTATTACATGTTACCATATTCCAAGTTAAAATAAATGCGCCTCATTTAAAGCCGATCTATCTCCCGAATAAAGACGCAGCTCTCTATTTTTACAGAATCCTCCAAAGGATCCCCTCGAAAGTATTCCCTTTCTTTCCACCCGGCATAAAATTTCACTTGGATGTAAATCGAGCGGGAATAGCGCCATTAATTTCTTGTTAGACTACATATTGCCTCCGTGGACCGATTTAAATACTGGTTCACCGTTGCAGAGCCGTTTGAATCTCTCCCTCGGACTATTGTTTTCCAGCAGACGTCCGCCGCCCCATCCCAAAAGCCTGCTTTTTTAGTGGCCCTTTCGAGTACAACACCTCCCGATCTATCTTTGCCACCCACTATCATCTCACTCCAAAAAACACTTCCCCTAAATCCTACCCTTTTTACGACTCGTGGATACAGAGGGGGGTTCGAAGAATGGGGATGGAAAATAGAAAAAGAGCTAAAAAGGTCTGGAGAGTTGCCGCCGTCACCGCTTGTGATTTGAGGGGAAATATACTGAAACGATCGCTTCCTCATACCATTCCTCTTCACCCCCTTGCGAGAGAGATTTCAACACATCAACTACGGGGAGGAAACAGAAGCCTCGAAACCACCAACTTTTTCGGCAATCGAACGAGATTTACTCTCTCCCAGAGTTCTTATAATAACCCCCGAAAACAATTCTACTAAATAAAGGGCGCGATAACAATATTTTGAGGGTTTCCTACGACGAAATGAAATACTTTCTCGAGCCATAAAATCGCTGCCGGAATCAGATGCGCATTTCCAATGGGAACAGGCCGTCATCAGCGGTGATTTGCGGGTCTAAAGGTAAAAAAGGGGAAACTTTCCGAGCCGGATAACCAGAGAGAATTCGGCTGGACTTTTAGAATGACTTCATGAAGATACGTTGTCTCGAATTGTCTCGAATTGTCGATTAGTTTCGATTCTAGTTATGATAACGGACATGGCTATTGGTGAGTGATGACAAGCTGACAGAATGAGGCTACAAAACAAACAATTGGGTAAATTCCGAAGTCGAAATTATTGCTTTGGAAGTAATAGCAGAAGAAGAAATATTATGGTCATAATAGGATACATAATGATGTAGGTGCGTTAAAAATAAGGAAATGTCATGAAAAATGGATCAAGGAGATAACGCCGGGGCGTGCACCTAAGAAAATCCATAGAAGAAACGGAAGTGATGAAATCATACGCGACTGGGACCAACCCAAATCTTTTGAGGACAATATGAGTGTCGGCTCCAACATGACGGCACCCATCACCGCCACGGTCCTCACAAAGAGAGTCAGCCCGGAAAGTAGATGCAAAGAAGATGCTCCTTAAAGAACAAGGAAAGGATTTGGGAAATAGCTTCGCCCACAAAGGTTCTCTAGAAACGAAGTGAGACTTCACGTTATCTCCTTTGGGAGGAGCATCCACCTGGAAAGCGGAAGCTCTGGGTTCGAGTTCCAGTCACGAATAAATATTTCACTTTAGTTTATTCCTTGGAGTCCTTATACGAAATAACGCAATGTCTTTAATATGGAGGCATTCCTCCATAAAACGAACAGACAAATGGTGGGATTTTATTGACAGACACTTTACATAGGTATCGGAGCAAAGTAATATGTCACGTTTCGTGCGTCTGAAGAACAATGACAATTTAATAGACAATAACATGATCATAGATAGCAATAACACGCAGAATGCCAATTACCAATGTTAGCATATTATGTATGCACCAATTTACATACGTATAAGAAAAAGTAACAATCGGAAATCTAGAAATAATTGAAAAATGGAGTCACAGAGAGCAACGGAGAAAGGGGAAGAAGAGAATTGGAAAGAATTCAAGCGTAAAGTCAGAGGAGAAAATCGTGAGCCTAAGAAGCATGAGATGCAAATTCACTCCAACACGAAACGTGACTTTCAGCTTCAACACGCTCTCAACTTTCCATGCATCTCATATCGAATCATCCTTGCAGCAAACAACTAAAAAAAATACTCAGTTTCTTTGACTTTATTTAGCTCATATGACTTTGGATCAGGAAAAGTGTTAGTTTGTTACTTGTGATTCCGAAATTATCACGTTCAAGAGACTCTGTGACGCTAATCCAGTAATGGACTTGGTAATCTGCGCTAATTGTGCCTAATTGCTAGGAATTTGATTTCATTCGAGTTTGCGTAGACATGTTTGGAACACTGCCAACTTACGAAGAAATCCCTCATGTGCTCAGTTTTTTTTAAAGATTAGAATGAAAATTTTAAAAGTAAGGTCACAGTTAAATATGTAAACGAAGAGGTCGAATTGTAAATCAATTACCATGTATCTGTTTTTCTTCTACGCAGTAATAGTATTGCTAAAAGTTAAGACGGATAATGTCATTTCGTTCATTTGGGCTCTCAGCGGGAATCGAATCCGGGACCGCTATCAACCCATCCAGGTACCTGGGAACCTTACGAACCATATAGATAATTTCCATCCTGATCCTACATACGATAGGATTACAATATAATGCATAAGACCGGTATATGATGTGAAAATCTCTTATAACTTCTCAAGGATAATTTGATGTATAATACGATCACTGATAAGTTTGTTTCACGTCAACTGCAAGCACTAGAGATCCTGTACCTATCAACCTCCAGATATTTATCTCTCGCATTATGCACTTTGTTCTAGAAGAGATAAATAATCGGAAATTACTTTTTTCGAAGGTCAAAATCCAACTTTTCCGTTCTCTCGCGCAAGAGACACATTTATTATGCGCAATACACGATGTTCGTTGCTAGAAACAAGCTTCTATCCTTTTATACGATAATTTAGTACAAGGGGATTAGTGTAAGAACCCAGCTGAGTTGCAACGAAGCGAATTATTCATTTCACTATTCCATGCATTAGCTGAGTAATTCTTAAGAGCTCAGGTAAAGAGATTATTTTACCAAGGACATCCGACGTCATTTTTAATTAATTTTGCCTTAACAAATGCCGAGCTTGGATTAACTTTTCAAGGAACTAAAAAGTCAGTATGTCTCAAAAGAATTAATTAATTTTATGACAAACATTTATACTTACAATTACCTAAAACACTGTTTTAATGATTGGAACTCCTAGTGATATTTCCGGAAAAGTTAAAAACTTGTGTAACATTCCGACAAACTACAATTATAAACACGAGTCTAGTTTTGCCTAAATTCGTTTTCTATCTGAATATTCTAAGACAATGAGTGAGAGCAATGTTTAAGTAATCCTTAGGCAACTAAAAGTAAACATCTAACTAATATTCTTCTCAAAGACTAGAATATCGTCCAAATAAAGCGTGAGTCGTATGTTGGGGGAGATAACAAGGTTCCAAATCCACCAAAAAAGGTAACAGTTCGGCTTGGAGATAAAAGAAAGAGAACTTGGGTGGAATACGGAATAATCATGACAAGGTAAGCGTATCCATGCAGTCGGTACTCAATGTCACGCGCAGCACGAAAAAGCGAGATCACGCTCGTATTGGAGCCGTCACTGGAGCAGCGACTGGCACGAGGCAATCGAATAAAAAACTCCGATAAAACGAGGCTTTACGTTCAAGGCGTCAACTGATAATACAACGGCAATCCAGTGCTCTTCTAATCTCTCTTCCTATTTCGGTGTTGTCGTTTTCGGGTCAAAGGCGCGGGAATTCAACCAACTGTTTGGAGAACCGTATTTACGGATAGATAAAAGGAGCAAGTGTCTACGTGCCACAGCTGCAGCCGGAGGTTAAATAGAAATGCAATACGCGTGTCTGGTAACACTGGGATATTTTTCACCAACTTTAAACATTTCGTGTTAGATTAAACATTCGGCTTCACACCCAAGATACGCTCTTCAAACGAATGGAAGAATGAAGCCAATATTTTTTAGCTATAATACCATTTGTTACGGATGCAGATTGATTTAATAAAGGTATAAGAATCAAAGAATATTATATCCAAACCATCTTGTAAGGAAAGCACTTAATTACTTCCACAAAAGATCTTTAATTTTCTAAATATAAAAGAAACCCTCAAAATAAAAAATCTAATTAATTCTAATAAAAGAATGACAAGTCTACCGCGGAAGTTATGAAGTATTTTCTTTTCAAGATTGTTGCTGTAGTATCCAACCAAGTAAAGCTTGACCGTATTCATTTTATATAACATTTCCAAAAGTTATAGAGGATAGAATACAACATCGGTGGTCATACCTGATGTCACTGTGAGCCACTCATTTTGAGAAATATAAAATACATTGCACCTATAATACATATGTATGGCACCTTCGGAACTGAAACATATAATTTTGAACATTGAAACTTCGATTAAAAATTTAAAACAGCGATAAGGATAAATCACGTAGAACATTAATAATTTTGATATACGAAATTGGTTTTTTCGATTGCACATAGTTAGATTATGAGTAACATAATGGGGTCGAAAGCGATTAAGAAAATGATTAAGGAAATAGATATTTGATCGCGTACATTCAAAATTCAACCTCACTGTCTTCCTAATTTCGAAAAACATGAGTTCCAGCCTCACACATGATCTAAATTTACGCAAGAGAAAAAAACTTTATCAAGCTTTAATGCTCATAATTCTTAGCTACAACGAGAGATTCTTTTTACGACCAAATTTATGGGCTCATGACTCCAATATTCCGTCCCCAACTATCTAAAAGACGAAGACAACATAAAATTATCGCATTCTTTCAGCTGTTAAAATGAAGTATCGACACAAGAAAAGCCGCCAATATAGATAATGTAGAAATAAAAATTCTTTCGCCACCAAACAGATACGTCAAAATGGAATGAGATAGAAATGAAAAAGAGACCGCATCCACATACATGTTTCATTGCGCGTGTCCAAATGTCTTTTACGATTTCTTCATGGCCGGACAGTGACTCGGACCACTGCTCAATTGACCAAAAAGCAAAAGATATACAGAAATCCTATAGCAACGAAATAAAAAGTTTCATGTGAACTATCAAGATCGGATCTCTACCATTTTTCATCGCAAAGAGAAATGAGGTAAAAAGTCTGATGGGACCGGGGCTCAAACCCGGGATCTTCCTTCTTAATTATCTAATAAGCATCCCAAACGGCATATAAGGATGTTCTGACTGGTAACTCGGTAAGCTAAAGCAGCATCCCGGAATCTCCTACAAATCTTGTCCTTGTGATTTTTCATCGTTTACCTCTCCGAAAAAATAAACTGTCGGAACACATATATTCAATTAGAGGTAATTAAAAGGGCACAAGGACAAAAGTATACATCACGAGAAGACGACGGGAGCAAGGACGAATTTTAGAAAAAAGATTGGTTATCGACTTAATTGCCAAACCGGAAAAATCCATTACGTTACTCAGACAAGAGATTACGGGAGGGAACAGAGCTGTGAAAATATGAAGAAAATCAAACATCTTTCCGAGAAAAACTCCATCTGGAAGTGATAAGACCACAATCGGACCGATACGGAAGATTACAGTGAAGTTTTGCGAGCTTGCACTTAAAATCTGTAGGTATGACGATATCTGGGGAAATACCAATGAAATATAAGCGATAAAATAAATATATACAGCAGACGAAGACTGGATATAAAATCCTGTGCACAGAACGAGGAATTAATTAAAAAATTTAACCAAAACGTAAATCTGGTAACATTTCTTGTAAAGAAACGTTACCAGATTATTAAACATTTTGAGTAGATCTGTGCATAAATGTTCCAGCATTCATTTTGTTATTATTGATGTTAGAAAATACGAATTTTAGAGATGATGTCTTTATTACCTACCGAACTATCCGAGTAAGTTTATCTGCGTAAAATACTTTTTTATTTATTGTATTACATTAATAGATATGCTAGGAACTAAAATACGGTGGGCATGAAAATAAGTAATGATGTAAACGAAAAACAGAATCATGGAAACAAAGAGCGGAATATCCATGGTAAAATCATTTAAAAACAAAAGAACAGATAAACAGACTTATTACTAATGGTTAGATGTAAAGAGAGACTCACCAGCCTCAATTTCGTCCTAAAGAGGACGATTTATTATTATTATTACCTATACGAACCTCGGGTTAATGTTTCTCTGAACAATAGGGAGACAGATGCAAAGGGAAAGAGGAGCTCCACGTTAAAACATTTTACCCCAGCGAAAACATTACTTGGAGTATAATCGCGGGATCAATACCGAGAATGTAACTGTAAATCGACCAGTTTTGCCGAAAAACCCGAGGAATAATCTCCGTTATTTGAGAAAGAATGGGAGAGATACACGTGTAGGCACGGCAATTTCGCAGACTAGGTCGCAGAATAATGGAATGAGTCGGATGCGGAAGAGAAGGCGGTCAGATTAAAGGGAGAGGTGACCTCGGCAAAGAACCAAGGTCTCCCCGTGACCCTCGACCCCCGCCTCTCCTATCAACACACCGTAACTAATACTCTCCTTATCTCCTACGCTTTCTCACCTGAAAGAATGCGTCACTACGGTTGTCGACCTCACTTATCGGACGCTTTTCTCCCAAAGTTTTTTCTATCCGCGATTGATTTCCTTCGAGTACATTCCGAAGCGACGAGACTTTCCGATCGAGCCCTATCGCTCCATCGGTTTATTTCTTATTCCTCTTAAATAAAGGAGCGGTTCCTCCACAAACTCCGATACTTCGACATTTATCGGTATAATTCCTTTAGAGGTGGATACCTCCTGAGAGTTATGGTTCACATTTGTGGAGATTAATAAAAGAGAGAGCAAACTGACTGTTTCGGAATTGATGGAATGTAAAGAAACTTTTTCACTTCTTGTATAACTCTGACTGTTTCAGCTTCATTTCACCTCGATGGTGCATTAGTGAATAAATGAGTCTTTTTTATCTCGACGAAAGCTCGTACACCACGCTATCTGTATTTTTCCTTGACGTTCCTGTGGAGATTATCCGAAAGCCATCAATTTCAAAGGTTTGGAAATGCAACGCATCCAAAGAGCTCCTTCGGGAAGATAGCTTTTGTTTCCACTTCTGCAATCATTATCATCCAAATGCGCGGGAAATAAAAACGCCCACACGACGTTCCGTGTATAATACCACAGTTACAACTCCAAATGCACGACTGTGGGAAGGGAAAATACCGATCCACGAACCACTAATGTTATTTTTGAGCCATTGAAATAGGAAAGCAATAAGCAGTCAAGTTTATCTACTGCTGTATTTCATTTTTCATACATCAATGCATTTGCCATGAACCAATAACAGTATTTTTGACAATAGTAGACTGGAAACAGTAGATTTTAGATGAGGATACATTAGAGAACTTGGCATTAATAGTCAAAGAAATCAACGAATGAGTTTATAGGAAAATTCCCTAATGAAGCAGGGGTATTTTCGTCTTGATTTTCTAATAAGCCATTGCAATGGAATAACAACATCTCTCGAAATTTTAACTTGAAAAAGTAAGAAAAGAAATAAATAATCAAATCCAGTGATACAGATCGTCACCATCATGAATAATTCTTTCTTTCGGGCATAACTAAGACTAGAGGTGAGAACAATCAAATGAAAATAAACTAATAATTTGATTGTTTGCATTCATCGAATAATTTGAACAAAACGTTTTGGTTTGTCAATATCCGGAGCGCGCTGAACAACTGATATTCTGATATCCGGTTAATGATTATATTTTTTACTCGGTCCACACTACCGAGTGAATAATTCGATATTTCACTCGTGTACCCTATATCTTTAAATAGTGTGCAGCATTTAGAAAGAATTAAACGTCACTGTTAACAAACCTATGGGAAATAAAGTATCGGCTAACGACTGTGATTCCGGAACAAATTATTTTCTATTAGCTATCACTATAATTCCTGTGAATGTAGCTCTCCTTGGCATGAAGTTGGGTACCCCTGTCGTATATAACCCATCACATTCATGAATAAGAACAGACTTAGAATGGCGCCAAGGTATTCAAGGGAACAAAAGAAGACTGCATCATTAATTCCCTTTTTTACGCTAGACATAATGAAATAAAGGGTGCAGCCTCTAAGGCTTCCGAAGCCAATCCCAAAACAACTCCTTCGATCGCTTTTATAGATGCAGCTGACACCGATAGGGGAAGATTACTTCAAGTCATAGAGGAGCCTATTTTTGATACCCGTGACGTAAAGGTTTCTATTTCGTTTACACCTGAGAATGCATTATTTACAGCGATAAACTACTTTAAATAAATCCCCCTCGCGCATCTAAACGGGAAGGAGAACCGGAATAAATCCGTCCGCGTGGAAACTCAAGAGCTCTCTCCAAATTACTCCCTCGGACACGCGTAAAAAAAGGGCAGCACATAAAAGCAAACGGGGTCCAGTCGCAACTATTCGGACCCAGAGAACGCATACGCCTCCGATTCCATTGTGGAATAAAGGTTGCAGAGTTTTTTGAACTCCGTGAGGAGATTTTGTTCGGAATCAGAAGGGAAAGGGAGCCTTTCATAGAGGGATGCCTAATTTCGGACGTTCGTTTTCACAACGAAAGGATGACATAGGCTCGGAATCAGCAAAATCATGGAATCGGAATGACAACTGGCTAACGAAGATAATTCGTTCCCAACTCATATTCGTTTGCGGAAACTGTGGACGGACACGTCATCGGAAAGGTTTTTAAGCCCTCAAGTATTACAGAGGAAGTGCTAATGAAGCACCAGTCTCTTACACTAGTAAGCAAATATTTGCATAAAATATTTCAGTTCCATAATTACTGAATATCTGTGCAATAATTGATCATCCTGCTCTAGACAGCATAGGAAGTAAGTAAAGCATTGGGGCGCTACCTTATTAGTTATTGTTCTCTTTCACATGTGATGAAGAAAGATGAAGAGAAGGGCGCTCTGTATTATTTTACATCGGGGCACCTGCATGCTTGAATCCCCCTATCGGGGCAGCTGATCCTCCAAATCATTTTCGGACATTTTGTAGTTTTTAGCTGAGTTTAAAAAAAAACAGTGAGTAAATTTTCTTTCGCCTTTATTTCGCGAGAATTTAACTTGCTTATCAATTAATATCAAAAAATACAATTGATATTAAAAAATTCTTTAGAATTTAGGGCCTTGTAAGATCAGACTTATTTTGATATTGTAATGAGTGAATAAGATCCTATAATAGTATATGAGAGAGGCAAAAAAAGGTTTAAAGATATTTATAGCATTTTCATGATTGATTTCATAGAACCGTTGAGCCCGGAAAATGCCCAGATGCCTCGCTCTTGGGATGTAGTGATGGTGTAGAACAGAAAGGCGAATATTATTCCCGAGGTGTACGATATTTGATAAAAATGAATAACTTGTGTGCCAATACATTGCCATATAGTAGCTTAAGATGTGATATTTTCAACGTTCCAACATCGATAAATGACATACGTTGTCATTGACATTATTGATTATCAAGTACCAACATTAACAATCGGAATCCAAGTCTATTTACTGTAAAACATGAATTTCTTAGATTAAAAAAGGGTAATGATCGGACCCTCTTCCGAAGAGTTCCGCTTGCCAAAAAAATTCTCTAGCGTGCAACCTTGGGCACACGTGCCATAGATTATCCATCCCTGGTCTAGGATAAAAACATCTACAGAGATTTAAATATAACACGAAAACAAGCGTTTCGAAACTCATTAATCCTCCTGTTCATCCACAACGCTCAAATTCACAAGGTCAAGGAGAGCAGCAATATCACCCGAGAACAAGCACTGCAAAACACCATTAAAAAAAAAACTATTCGAATGAATCGCTGACGACACGCTTTCAAAGTGCCGTTTCTCGCATTGCAGTGATTTCAACCGAGAAAATGGTAAAAGGGACCCCACCAGACCCGTCGCTGGCAACCCCACCCCCTCCCTCTCACAAACCCTTTTATAATTCCCTTTATTTCAGGGTTCTCTTTCTCGCGAAATCCCCTCCCTCCCTCTCGAATTAAACGCTCCCACCGCCGCATTTTCCCGCAACAAAACTTATTCCGAGAGGAATGAAATCCCCTTTTGCATATCCTTCTTCTCACCTTAACGCCCCCTCTTTATGCTTCTTATTATTATTCACGGGGCGCACTACTCTCTCTCACGAGGTTAGGTTCGCTCAACCGCGTAAGACAAAGTTTGTCGTCCCGCGGAAAATGGAGGTTCTTCGAATGATTAGGAAGGAGCGCTCGCGATAACGTTTTCACGGTGAAGGATCACGAGTTCAGTGGCACGAAGTGGGTCTCTGGAATCGGAGGATTTTCGTCTGTTCTCACGGCGTGAGCATTCACTTAGAGCACGTAATTATTAGCCATCCGCTACGTTAAACAGGGCAAACTGACGACGGTATTAAATTCGGCAATCTCTGCGCAAACGAAAAATCACGATAATTTGGTTCTATTAGCAGTTTCGCGCTTGGTTTGCCTAATTCTGCAACTTTGTGTTAGCAAAGGAATATTTTCCGAAGAATGATTAAACTGCTGTCGGTTATTGCTCAGTCAATTCCTCTACGTGCAAGGAGGGTTTATAATTAGGGTTTCAGCAAGATTGTGCTACAGAACTCTCCATAACATAGTTTTCAACATTTTGATACAGGTACGGTGTGGCGGGTTCTTGCTTTAGTTCAAGAGAGAATTTTGTATGTGTTGAATAATTCAACGCAATAATTCTAGAAAATATAGCAAAATTCTTCCCTATATAGTGTAATTCGATTCATTACCTATTGCAATAGAAATTAATTTAAACTGGGGATCTTATCCCTTTGCTACGGACAGCAGATTTCTGACCCAGTCTACGCGTACAAATCCTGTCTAATTATATATTTTAATTGACATACAGACTCAGGTAGCTTAAATAATTTTAGAGATACTAATTTCTTATTCGTTCCTTAGCCAGGATCAACGGAATATTTTCATCCGTGGAAACCGAAAGTAAATTACTTCGGCAATATTTAAGCACAGTAATTTCGCAGAAAATCGAGGGAAAACCCTACTCAGCCACGGGGAAAAGGTAAATAAACAAATAATAAAACTAAAATGTAAATGGGTAAACAACGCAGGTTTAGAGAATTTGTTGCCAGTTTAGATAATCGAAAGCTCGAAAAAGACGAGGATAAACGCCGGCACATAGAAATCGAATTTAATATCACAGCCTTTATAAATTTCGTGCATAAAAATCTGCATAAATAAAATAAATGAAAATTGAAAAAATACTATAACAGATTCCCTAACTAGGAAAATTCAACGTGTCTAGATTTTGAAAAGTATCACATTAATAGAATACAGTTCATTCCATCACTGATAACTGTCGTAATAAACTAAGAAATGTGTAAACTAATATAAGCATACGTTTTAATATAACATTATGTGGAAAAACATTACTGCATTATTACATTCAAGGCTATTGAACCTATTTTGACCCATGAAAAATCCCTACTAATTTTTTAAAAGCTGACATCGTAAGCCATCATAAACAAACGGACAATCACGCACACAATTACATATTACAACAGTTTAACCATTACTACACATTCGTAATAAATTTGTAAGGACAATGACGTTGAACATGCATTTCCATCGTGTCTACAAACAATGTATAGTTAAAAACACACCATAACTAAGATAAAATTTCTTAAGTAAAAGCCTTGGGCAGCAATCTTAAGTCACACTCAACACTACCACAAGTCATCAGTCATCCTTTTCAGCACTAATAATAAGTACAAGTGTAGAGATACGAAAGAACACGGACCGACCCTAGTGGAAGCCAAAGAAAACGAGATGGACACAGAGAAGGAAGTCTAAAATAACGGGAGAAAGAAGACACGAGGAACAAGAAAGGAAAGAAGACGTAGATAAATACATTAGCTATTTTAATTGGACGAGATTGCTCCCAAAAAGAAAGTCCCTTTTTGCGAGGAAGAACTTCAGACGGGGCGTGAAAGAGAAAGTGGGAGGAAGATAAAGAGAGGAAGGAATAAAACGGCGGAAAGAGAAGTAATTGTTTTGGCCATTTATCCGAGCGACGGAACCGCGAAGGGCGAAAAACTAATTTAGATTGAAGGTCGCTTTACGGCAATTTGCTCTGGTTTCCATGACGAAAGAAGACGTGCTCTCGCTCAATCGCAAACGCCGCACATCTTCCACGCGGGGTAAGTTCGACGCCCCTCTGTACGTGCTTCATATTCTATTCTTGGCCTTCTCATTAGCCTTCATCCCCTTTTGAGGAAGTTATCCCCCCCCTTCGCGCTTGGCGCCTCCCCACGCCCACGCTGCGAGTCCCTCCGAACCATCTGCCGATGCGAAAACTCGTGCTTTCTAACAAACGCACCCTCGCACGCGGCGGCGTAGCGGTACCGCTGTGGATCCCTCCTCCAAAAGAGGAGATCGAATAATTTATGGTGTCAACGCAGGTTGAATTACGAGCTATCCGAATCGTCGTTATATCACACGCACCTTAACGGAACAATGTGATGTGTGATTGGATGCATAGTGCCACATATGAATGGATCTACAAAGAATGGATAAGGGTAACTTTGCACATAAGGGCGTGCACCAAGGAAAAATCCCAAGAAGAAACGGACCTTAAAAAAATCTGACGGGACTGGGAATCGAACCAGGGATCCTATATCCCGGTGGCTGCTTTGACCAACTAAGATATTAAAACAATTTTTCGGAAAAACGGCTTGAGAAACTGTTCTGATCGGATGGCTTAGTTGGCCAAAGCAGCCTCCCGGAGAGGAAGATCCCGGGTTCGATTCCCGGTTCCGTCAGACATTTTCCAGGTCCGCTTCTCCTTGGAATTATGAATGGATCATTCACGAGTTAGAGAACTTGATCCATCGATCCAGTGCATTACTTCGCCAGGAATTCCACGCGAGGTTTCCATTGTTATAGCGAAGAAAAAGTACGATTCTCAGTATAACTGGATGCGGATTTCAACATCACGGCCACTATGTAAAAGTTTCTGAAATCTTTAAAGCAACGACCCCTTTTCATTTCATTTTCAACAAGTGTTACCGTTAAAACAAATTAGTAGACTACTGAGAAAGAAAATTAATTAAAAAGGTCGCCCAGATGTGAATTCTTAAACTTGGCTATTCGATGCAAAGGATCCAAGAGCCGTAGCTAATCGCACGAATTTCCATTGCAAAAAAACGAGACGTTTCATCGCCGAGCTGGCCTTATCTTCATAAAAATTTAGATCATTCTGAGAAGGAAGAAAATAACATTTTCGCCGAATTCACCACAGCACTAGCAATGCCATTCGAAGAAAATCTTAAATTAGTCGCTAAATCACTTTCTTTGAAAATATAAAACTTGCCGAGGCAGATCGAAGCAAGGATCTGGCAACTGTTCTAATTTCCTTGAGGAATATGTAAATTACTGACTATAAACATTATGCTTTAAATAGATACAGAAAGTGACTATAATTGAATACATACATGGTAGTATGCTAAAACGTAATTGCAAACATATGCGAATAAATATCTCTCTAATGAACATAAATCTAGGTAAGTGTATTCGTAATCAATGACATATATTATTTAAATGATTACTACATCATATAAGATATTAATAATTAATATGATTCAGCTTCAAGGCAAAATACGCGTTTGTTAAAATATCTGATAATAATTTCCAGTCACTAAGTCGCCATTTCCAGCCGTGATGGGTTGTCTACACATCCTAACTAGGATGCCTGCATAAGCAAGCATAGTGATGGATCCAAGTAGGGCAATTGCATTACCTCATATTGATTAGATTAAAGCCCCGCTCAGTATTTCTCCTCTCCCCTATATCCTAGGCTTAATTCCGCTTGGCCATTTTCTTTCGAAACGGAGCATTTCACTAAGTACACCCCATTCGGACCGGCGTGCGGGGGCGTTAGCTGAGCCTTCCTACGCTAGTTTGCATAGCACGCGCGCCACTCAGCGGTGCCCGTGCTTTCTGCGTTTAAGCCGACGCGTCGATAATGAAGTCGGTGCGAGAACTACTCTCGCCAAATGGTTAGACACATGAGGGTTGGTTGAACTTGGCGATAACTGGGAAAAGCGGCATTGTGAGGAAACGGCGCTTAAGAAGGGCCTTGAAACATCGCGCCCGAGAAAATGCCGTGGAACCTGCTCGCATGCAAATTGTAAGTGATCGCAGGTGTGACGAAAATGCTGAAATTCGAAGGGTGCAGATGGTTCCACGTGATGGGTCGACTTTTATAATCACTTAGGACGCGGTGAAATAACTTCTTCCGAATTTTATGACGCACGGCTTCCAAGGGGTATTTTTTAAATATTCGTCGATCATGCGGTCGAAATTGGACAAAACATACATTATGCAGCAGAATATTTATTCCCAGGGAAATCTAACAAAATGACAGAAGGATGAGAAATGCACGAATAATAATGAAATTATTTCTGTACCTATAATTTTTTTCCCTAAGACAATGGGAAATGTTACCACGTAATAAGTATCCAGGATTTACAACTATTTTAAGTTTTTGAAAATTAAAACATCCTTTGTAAAACTAATTTAGAATCCTGTGAAATCAGAATTTATATCAATGGTATTTATGATAATTTTTGATTTTTCAAAAAAAATATTTTGATGGTCATTTCGCGAGATTTCATACGTGTTGAAGATTATAGTATCATTTAAATTAATCCAAAATACGTGCTTATTTCTCAATAAGGCTGATAAACTTCAAAAATTCGCAAAAAAAAGCATTCAAACGACTCAATCGAAATATGCTAGGTATTCTCTCCTTGTAACAATGTAAATTTTTTTCGTGAAATTAAAATTATTGTAGTCAGGGGCGGTTCAAATATGGTGGGATTATTCAGGGCAATATTCTTAGAGCAACAATGCCTTAATTCTTCCCGACTGCCTTATTGCCGAGAAAAATCCAACTGATTAAATTTTACCATATAAAAATGTTGCTTTCAGTTTTAAATCCACGTCATACCTTAAGATAATTGTCATTTTGTTAAACCATCCGTACCTCAATCTGGATCCCTAGTGAATATAATGACATCTTTGGATGAGAGACTCTAATTAGAAGAAAGAGAATACAGTAAGAGGATTCCCGATTTGATTAGAACCGAGCAGGTGTTTCCAATTAAGATCCTTTCGATAAAATTCAAACTTCAGTCTTGGCAGAACAAAAAGTCGGCGCCAATAATGTGAAGGTCGAGACCTGCTGCGACTTTTCCCTCGAAACACACACACTCAACTCCCTCTTCTCAAAGAGCAATATGTTTTACCTCACTGCTCCACTCTCCACATTCCCTTCACTTCTTGAAATCCCGACTAATCGACCAACTGAGCGAACGCAAATCAAAAACGGCCGTAAAAGTTAATTCCGAAAGCATCTCATTAACGGAATTACGGAAACGCACTTTAAAGTTTAACGCATGACCGAACGTAGATAATATGCGATAAAAAGGATTTTAAAACAACTTGCTTTCATGAAAGGTGAGCATTTGAGGATCTCCATGGTGGCGTAATTAAAAGTTTTCCTATAGTCACGTAAAAGGATTTTTTCTTTTTTGCTTTGATCAATTCAGTGTAAAATTTTTCCCTTTTCGGAAACAAATGTAAAGCTGAATACAAAACCGTCACGGTTTTTCACTTCATATGAAAAGTCATAAAGAAGAAAGAGTTTTTAATGTCCACCTGAGGAGTGAAGTAGTTTGCCCTTGCACGTATACCCAAATAAGACGTGACTAAAATGAATATCATTAATCATAATACTTCTTTCATATTATATAATAGTGTTCTACCTTTCGTTAGGTTCTTGTGCCCCCACATTCCCTATTCAGTTCCCTCTCTTTCAATTCCTGGTAACTCATTCCACCCCTTAATTCGTCTAACAACTTATGTCTTTGTCTTCCCCTCTGTCTTCCCTAGCATTCTTCCCTCGTTCTTTTCTTCAGTAATCCCTCTCCTCTCAATATTTGACCGAGCCATTTCTTTTGTCGATTTCTAATTACTGCAATCATTACTCTTTTCTCCCCAACCATCTCTAGCACCTCCTCGTTCGTTTTCCTATCGGCCCAGATAACTTTTTCCATTCTACTTCTTTCATATTATAAAAGCCATAATCATCACTCAAACAAATAAAAATGAAAAATATATTTCATTACTATTACATTACTCTTTTCATTATGGTATTCTAGCAGAAACAATAAACATTCACCCCGACGGAAAATTCGCAAAAATATAAAAACAACGATCCAGAAAACTTTTCAAATTAAATCTAAATTAACTTTTCTTCGAGTATCTCCATCGCGTAATATATCCCGAATGCAATTTACGTTTCTCTAAGGGTCTCCGACCGAAAATTACGTTTCGTCTCGGAGGCGAAAGAAACAAAAACTACCAAGAAACACATAGTTCGGAGAAAAGGACGGGATAAAGAAGGAACTTTTAGTTAAATTAGACATTAACGAGAGAGACGGGTCGTAAACATCGAAGCAGAAAAAAATGCGAAGCGTTTAAGAGCGCGTTTAAGGGAGAAAGGCGAGGAAGGGCAAAGAGGGACACTCGCCTTAAAAAAAGTCACGCACAGAGAGGTTGAGAAACGGGGAGAGAGGGCTGAGTAGCTCTTTGAAGGGACTCCACAAGCCTCCGGGGGGAAAAAAATTAGCCACCATTTTTGAAACAATTTCCGACGTACGGCGAAGGGGTTTTAGGCGAGAGAGAGGTTCAAACGATGATAATGAGAGAAAGTTGCGGGAGAAAGAAGGGTCGCCATGGTGCGCTACGTACGAGGAGATGCTCCCAAGATGCGCTCCCTCATTACGGCGGCGATGGAAGTGGGCTTACAAAATGGTGATGGGGAAAGCGACGTACGGGAACTGAAGCCATAGGGGATGATTGAGTTATAACCCATGAACGATTCAATGTTAAAATTATGTATGTTACTCATAATGTGGAAATCACTGGCTGATAAACGCAATGCAATCAGATATTTAGAATTCTTGCTCACGTATTTAAGAACCACTACTACAAGTATCTCTTTCTGAAACAATTCTTCATTGACGCTCATGAACTTGAGCTAAATCTCTCACTATGATAAACTAACTCACTAGTTCCTTAACACTATTTATTTTTATTTGTTATTATTATTGATATTAAATCATATTAAAGTGCAAAGGCAAGGAGGGTTATTAAACAATAACACATAAAAGATTCATCGCGTAAAAACTATGTAATCATAACAGGTTGTCGGCGACGGATTTAGATTTATAGAGAAAAGTAATTTTAGATTTTTTCTTTGTATTTGTATCTAAAAGGGACATTTTGAGGTCAAAAATAGATATAGGTGGATGTAAATTAATCGTAGAAATACTTTAATTGGTGAATATTCATATTTTTCGTAAAATATCAATTTATAAGAATCTTCTACGTGATTAATCACATGATAACATAAGCTTGGACATACGGTTTGGTGATATATAATGGTTTTACTATATAATACCTGCCTAATATTTTCTATATATATACCTGCTTAAAGGCAGAAAGATGACTCTTCCCAAAATTATGGATAACCGGTTCCTTATTATTAATATTATTTTATTATAATGAAACACAATTCGCCATCAATCTCACGATCATTCATTTATTCTAACTCCTTATTTCCACCAAGATGACATTTGATAAGAGACTTGAATCTATCATCAATGGAGAAATATTTAAACAATTAGGTGAAAAATTTCAGCCGGAAAATATCGTCCATGCTAATTCTGGAGTACCTCTCCGAGCCTTTCAAATTCCTCCTCCCTATAAATGGGCAATTTCCGAGGCAATTACTAGCTAAAATTGGCCAGGGCAAACCGGATGGCATTTCTTTTTACTCTACGCCCGCAAAATAAGCCGAAAGAGTTGAGATAAAAGAGGAATTTGCTTTCAAAGGCTCGCTCCGGGAAATGGCTTCTTAATGTGGAAGGAGTCGCTTGGCAGGCGGCGCGCACTTCAGAAAGAGATTCCGATGAAGGCCACGCGGAGAGGAAATGGTTGAGTGCGTGAATGCATAAATTATGTAATAGGTGCGCCCTTCAGCGGAGTGAGCTCATCAAATAATTCGAAAAGTGAGCGATGCGAGCGAATCACGAATTCATGGAGTGAACGCGCTCGCTGGAGCTCGTCTAACCACGGATCGTAACGACGTTTTTCGACTCATGCGAACGACCGTGCATAGATACGCTTGTTTTGAGGTGCATTAAATCTACATGTCTAATTATAATAAACAAGTGAGCAATTATCATACACCCTACAGGAACACTGAAATAATAGATGAGTTGTGTAGACCAGGGGTTCCCAACCTTATTGGTTCCCCCGCCGCTATTGGCTATTAGGTAAATTAGCCGTACCCCTGACCGTCATAATAGGTATTCAATTCTGAATGAACCGAGGTACCAGTATTAGCTAGAGAAACATTACCTGTATGGAATAGATGGGAAATGGTGCGGAAACAACTACTTTCGGAATAATTCGATAGCAGTAACAGACCAAATTTGGTCATCAATAAATAAATAATTAACACAATTACGATAAATAATGTCGATTAAAATTACATTAGTATATCTACCCTACCTATTTATCTCTTGCATAAATGAAGAATATGCATTACTCTTCTAGTAATGAATCAAGAAGTGAGATTCTGACTTTATCTGTGATATTAGGTTTTAATGAGATGAAATTATATTATTACCAACTGAATCTATACTTATTTACTGCGGAACTTTAATGTTTAAACTCAAAAGAAAATAAATGGATAACGCCGGAAAAATTCAGCGTGCCAAATGAACTGTATCACGTGCCACTGGGCACGCCTTCCATACGTCCGCCACCTCCGTGATAGACAAACTCAGATCATTAATACAGAATTAATTAATAACATTCACTCCAGAGGACTTGGTAAATACAATCAGAATGGATATTACCTCATACATTGTCGCAGCTATCTTAGAAAGAGTTAATTCCAGATGACCTGGACAGTCAACCTCGTAGACTGTACTTAAAAAGAAACCAAAAGCAAACATTTCAACTGACGAGTCGGAGATAATGAACATTTCGCCTCTTTCGAAATCAAACAGACACTGCAACAGCAATCTCAGATCATTAATGAATGGAGCCTAAATGGATCTGTCCAAATAATACACCCCAAGATAGGTTTACGAGTAAACGATTCTCGTTGGCAAAACCGTTTCGCAATGTCAGCAGAAAAGTTCTCCGTTTACAACGTGAGCTCAATTCCATCTATCGAAGAATTGGAGTTTATTTTTAGAAGCTGAGATATTGTGCAGAAGGTATTTGCAGAGGAGAGAAGAATGAAGACGGACGGGACAGCCTCCGGGATGGAGTCAATTACCATGATCCCCTATTGCCTGTCTTTCGTCGCTCAGGAGCTCTGAGTGACACGGGAAATTCATATTGAGAGAAAGAAACAATCTGACGTGGAAAGACTTGCAAAGTGGATAGGATACTTTTTCTTTAGCTTTAGGAAAGGGGATCTTCAGTGGAAATTTGAAGGTGCGAAGCAGAAATATTTTCGTAGATATAAATAGAAGCCCTCGCCAGACAATTTAAATAGAAATATAAAGTCTTCGCCACAATATAATGAAATATTGGTACGTGACAAATGCAATTTATTATTAATATTCATACGAAAGTATTTGTGAAATATAAAACTTAGAAATTTGTAAGTAATAATAAAAATTATAAATATTCTATTATGATGCAAATAATTATAATAAAATCAATTATTAATTTGGTTAAATTTAATGCAATCAGATCACCCTCATATAAATCCTTCACTAGAACCTAGGAACTCAAAGGAAAAGGATTAAAATAATAATCACCAAATGATGATGACCGAGCTGAGCCGGTAGTGTTTTGAAAATATTTGTGGAAATATGTTGTCTTATTTTACTACTACCGTGGATTTCCAATCAGTAAAGACTTACAAAATCGATTTATTTTTTAATAAGAACTCGAGGAACATTCGACTTGTAAACAATCATGCGTAAAAAAATGGCTAGTTCAAAATTATCATAGCCAATCATTGTTTACAAGTAACAAGAAAATGGTATTTTTGGCAATTATTAAGTGTATATCAAGACAGCAAAATAACAGAAATAGTATTTCGGCAAGAGAGCACGATTCTGGAAAAAATAGACTTTGTTACTCGAAGTATCACCGCATTTCCACAAATTTACTCCGTCACTCGACCTATACGGGCAAAAATAGTACAATCATCAGCAGAATGAGCGATACATCAGTCGCAGAAACGCTCCCAATTTGTGAGACCGAAACAGTCTCCGCGGAAAATACAGCTTGAACCAAACGAAGAGGAAATTTAATTCCCACATTTAAATTTTCGCACTCCTCTTTCCGATAATCTGAGTGGGAAGGGAGGAAATGTGGACCGTGGAATGAAAAGGACGCGGTTGGGGAATCGGCGACGAATGAGGAGGAGAAACGGCGGTAAAAAAGGAGAGAGGATAAGGCAAATGGGTGGAAGGGAGTTGCGGATTGTAGCGGAGACATCGCATCAAAAATTCACGCCGCAACACGCATTCCCGGAGAGTGTTAGTGCGTCCTGGGGCGCAGGTGGTCCGAAGAATAGGGGGATTCTCAAAGGGCAAAGAGACGACCTCCCACGAACGTATTCCGAAGATGACATCGGTACACGATCAGCGTGCTCGAGGGACCATAGGCAAAAACAACTATCGTACATTCCTCCAAAGTGACACTTGGTATTCCTGCTCCAAACTGTACTGGGGTGCGCCTCCCTGACGAATGTCCTGATCGAGCTTCAGATTGCTTGGTAATTTTCCAGAATGGCTAAGTTACGCGAGAGAGACGATGAGTTTTGGGTCCGAAAAAAAAATGAGCACTGCTGCTGGAAGATAACTGACGAGGTAAACAGAGAAACATTTCTAAACGGACTTCGTCAGAGGAAATATGACTCAAACGTTCTTCCAACCAACGCTATCTTTTCTAGAGCATTAACATTCTCTTATCAGGGTAAATCATTTTGATACTTAGACTTACAATTTACTAATGATCTCATTCTATCATGACTCAATAACTGAGTATTCATTTCCATAGATAACACGATTTTTCCACAGGTATTTAACACACATCAATTTTATTACATAAATGAGTAAGAATATGAAACATTCCAATTTTATCTTGGGAATAATTTTAACCCACGTATCTAACTAATTTTCGAGATTCGATTGATTCGGTTCACTTACTGATTGGTCACAATTTTAGAAACTATAACTAAGTTTTGGATAACCACATCAAAACCCAAATTAAAACATTTCCACACAATAATCAATTGAACATAAAAAACCTTTTCAGATTCTACATGAAGTTCCTCACGAAAGTTTTGTCATTATCAAAGGAATTTCCTGAAAAATTATCTCTATTGTACTTTCACAGCCGCAAACCCGGGACGGATACAGAAACCTGCCAAAGTGGCCGGCGGTGATTTAAGTATATTTCATTAGGAATCCTTCCAAATTTTAAAAAGCAAATTCGTCGTGATGAATACAGTAGATGTATATCGATCGCAAAAAAAACCTCACAGATTTCAATTAGAGGTCCTTATCACACCCTAGGCACATTGCTAGCATACAAACCACATGATCATCAAAGAAAGGACGCTAGCCCCTTGTGGATCCGACAGTTACATGGACAACTCAACAAAGATAATTTACGGTACATTTTTCTCTTTTACAAAGCGTATTGAGAGAATAATTAAACAAAAAGGAACAGTTCGTCAAGTAAACATCCCAAAAAATATACGGATCCTTTGAAAGTGGTGGATTCGCGAGAGAAAGCTACAAAGCGAGCGAGCTCTTGTCAAACGCACTCGAAAATCGTTCACATTCGCCGAAAGCAAGTTCTCCGGAGTCTTTCAAAGGGAATCATAGCACCTAGGCACAGTTTCACTATGATGATACGATAAAGCAATTCAGCAGACTATGAAGGGGATTTGTAGGTGCGTAATCGAAGCGCTTGAGATTCCGATACGCCTTCCATTGGCAGCCTGAAATCCATTCGATGCTCACAGGCATTCCCCATCATTTATAACATTCGGGTCCTTTAATGGTCTCTAAAACTGCTGCCGTTCATGGCAACCGTACTTCAGCTGCAGTCTTCGCTTCTCCGAAGGCACGTGCGTTGGGTCTTTATTAGAGCTTTGGCTCTGATATAAAATAACGGGAATAAAACCCTTTTGGGGATGTTTTTTTCGAAATCAAGGAGATGAATAGAACTGCTGGTGTCGTACCGCGAAGCATTCACAATGCCTTATCCTTTGAATGAAATCTTCCGAAACGAAGAAACGACTCAAGAAGGATAAGTATGAAATTGAAATTATAACAGCCTGGAAAGGTCTGAGAGAATAAAAATAAGCTTAGAGCTGTCTGAATCAAATTTCTCATTCTCGGTGATCCGCTTAGCGAATACTTCCATTATACATTAAAACCCATTTAAAATACTTACGCTTAATACGCAGTTTTCCCTCGGTCCCATTAACACAAGACACATTGAAAAATACCGCTTAAGAAGCTCTACTACCCGCTGAAAGGACGATTTTGTCTTGTCCCCAGATGAGCTGCAACCCGCTAAAGCATTTCCTCCGCCTCGGACGATAGGCAGAAAATTGCTCACATTATATTTCCCTGATTGTGTATCTAATAAAAAATTGCTTTATTGAAGCATAAGAAATTACCAAATAAATTTATAAATGAAAACGCTCTCTTAATATGAAAAGCAGACCATTCTTAAAATATAAGACGAGAAGGCAGCCAGTATTATACAGCAGTAATTCGTAAGGTCTCTAGATGTCCCATATTTAACTGTGACAAATAGTGCAAACTACTAACAAACTTCCCTTTTTCCTTGTTTTCCAATTTGATACGTCGAAAAGATTGCACTGGCAACAAAAAATTCCTTAAGATAATAATGGGAATAAAAAATCGTACAGTTCCACATAAGACAGCATTATCATTTCATTATTTTGGCCTGCCATAAAGTAAAAGTTTTCAATTTATTCTAAGATAATAATCATTTTCCATTAACATCAAAAACTATTTTATAAGCCACAGCTAATGAAATTCGCTTCATCTAAATAATAAACAACTAAATAACTTAAATAAACATCCATGAAAGACGTGAAATGAGAATTCAGTTATGAAATATCGCGACATTTACGTCAGAGATTTACCTTTTATTTAAGCTTTAGTTAAATTCAATATTCTACTTAATATAATTAAAGCGGAGAATCTAAAAAAGAATGCCACATACAGTTTCATTCTTTGATTAATTTCGAACAACCCGATTAACTGTATTCAAGCTTACTAGTATATGGTGCACATAACTTTGCAACTTGATTAGTTTTAACACTTGCTTTAACCAAGTTATGGTCGACTTCAATTAATTCAACTGCTCATCAATACTCCTCTGGCAGCGACACGTAGACAGTTCTGCCTGTGCTCTCCAGAGTAACTTCTGGAATCATTGACCTCACTTGTTAGGAGTGCCTAATTCAAACTGATACGATCCCCTTCATGAATCGATAAACGAGGTTCGAAGGTTCGCGACATATCAAGTTTTGAAGCCTACAGATTATTCCCTGTTATAGTCAGGCAACGGAAAAACTGCTTTAGGCATTTTAGCCATAAGATTATACTAGTTAATTCTGGCCCTAGTAGTAGTCAGCCAATATACAAACTGCTTTAGGCATTTTCGCCATTAGTTTATAACAGTTAATTTTGGCCGGATATATTATTTATCAAAACATTAATGCTTGAAATATTTGCTTAATCAGTGAATTGTCTCAAATTAAAACATCCTAAGGGTATCACCACTTCGGGTCAGGTCCGACGCGAACACATTTCCTTCTGAAGTAAAAAGAAAGAATAAGTAAGACAGGAAAGTGAAAAGTGGTCTTTCCTGAGGAAACTACGAAGTCTCACTTATTCTTTCATTATGGCGTTCCACCAAGTCAAGCTAGAGCACATTGATTATATTCCTTCTGAAGTATTTGCTTTTAAATACCACAGCACGAGCTCAAGGTATCGTAGAAACTATGCCTCGCAACGCTCATATCCCACCACAAAAAAGGTAAAAGACACAGGTACCCTATGTTTCCATTAGCCTGGCCAGCACAATTCCCCTCACGGATTTTCGAAATAAAAGAGGAACCTCTGGTAAGAGAATGTAATTCGAACGCTCCCTCGCGGAATCCCATCCATTAAGACCGATTCAATTATGACGCGAAAAAGTATTCCGGGTTTTTTAAAAAAACTTTTCCCCTTGCTTTTAATCCGCAGGAATCAACTTTAGAAAAAAGTTCCCCTCCCTTTAAAAATCGATCTTGCACGAGTTACGGCCATAATAATCGCCGGGATATTCCAATATATTTTAATGGGATAGTTTCGCCGGAGATTCATTTCGGAGATCCCCTCGGAAAATTTCTTAATGGACCCCCTAGAGCTATCCACTTAGCGAACAACCGATCTACGCGCATCCCTTTGGCGATGAAAAAACCGCCGACGCCATATATATTTATATTGATTTAAGATCAGCCAAAGGCGTTAATTCGCCCGGAACGGGAATGGAAACTCGATATCTAATCATAGCAAGTGGGACCGATGTGAGGTCCTCCCAAAAGAAAAAGCAATAGATAAGATGGGAAAGTGCTCGCAGAGGATGGGCTGTAATCCGATAAAAGGAGGGATGGGCAAGAAGGATGGGAAAGAAAAAAGTGGATAAAGAGGGAAAATGGTGGAGAGATGTTTCAGAAAAGGGTAAGAATAGGGGGAGAGGGTGAGTTATCGAAAAAGCCTCGGAAATCGAAGGTAACGTCCGGTAACGAGGGATACTTAAGTTATCTACCCTAATAATTTTAAATGTTTAATGAAACGTGGAAACAGATAAAAGAGTCGGATAGCGCTAACTTTTAGGAGAGGGAACTAATTCGATAGCGTTAAATGGAAAAGTAACTCGATTGTGCACGAGCTGAAACTTAAATTGGCGAATGAAACGGGATCTTTGGGAGGATGCGAGCAGAAATTGAAGAAAGTCCAGCTATAGCCACGGAATAATCTGGGGAAATCTAATTACTGACCCATGACAAATAGTACAATTTTAGGGTCCATTTCACACTATTTGGCATGATTGCGGCGAAGAAGTGGCAAGTGGAGAGCAAGAGAAGAATAATTAGGGAAATAAAAAGAGCGTAAAGAATATGAGGAAAATCCTGAAAGGGTGGATTACTGAAAGAAGCAATAAAAGGAGCGGTGTTTCAGGGGAAAAGAACAAAGAGAAAGGGAAAGGTTGAAATTAAGGCAGGGCGTAGGGCGGAATGTAAAAGGAAGGGCACAACCCAGACTATTTTAAAGGTGACAAATCAATAATACCGCAAGATAGCGCCTTATGATGAATAGCAACGACTACGGAACAATCAGCGTACTTAAAATCTCTCCAAACTGATCATGAACCAAACTTATTTTTTAAAAATGTGTAATGATTAATAACCGGTTCCACTCACTGTAACTTGAGAGATTTTACTTCGGGGTAAAAGAGAAATTTATTTTCCATTTGATTAGCATAAGTCCCCATTATGCCTGTGATAATATTAGAGCTAATATAGTGTTAGATACGCGGATTTATGGCATCCATTTTAGGAAGTCGTTACTGAAAAATGAGAAGGTATTATTCACAGTTCCATTGTAGTGCACTTACATGGACGTTTTCCAATTATAATAATTTGGCTCTGCGTAAAAGGAGAAATAAATTAACTCAGTCCTCATCGTTCCTAAGAAAGCCTTAGTCCTTCTCCAAAGCTTTTGAGACCTATTAGTATAGACGATAAAGCTCAATTCGGCCTTGGGGTTGAATAATTTACACACAGACAACAAAACGAACACTCATATAATGATAAAGAAACAATTTACTGCAGCTTCATAAGAAGTTAAAATGAAGACGGACGAACTTATTTCCCAAAGAACTGTATTCAAATCGCCTAAAAATCTTAATTTTTAGTGCGGCGGTAATGAGACATTGAAGCTCTGCCGCGATTCCTTCCCTTTCTTCATGGAATGAGGAAATGAAACAATGAGGTCGCAAAATGCCCGGAGGGTCGCTGTTGAATCTTTTTTTTATAAAAAGAGAAGATACGATAGATATCCCCGCGCGAAGGTATCTCGCCGGAAAAAAACAAGGTTGCAAACGGCCTCTTGGAAATAGAAAGGAAGGAAACGGCATGACATACTCTATCTGATAAGCTCTGTAAGCCTTTATGAACCTGGATTTACACAATTACCTACGTAAGCCTAGTTGTTTGAGAAAAGAAAGAAACCTCGGCTGAGGAGGGTTATTATTTGCACAGCACGGCCCAACTCGAATACATTATGCAGGGCAGATTACGGCCGAATTCCACGCACATAAAATTTTAAAATTACTCTCTCTTACTGCAATCCTTCACCACCGCAGAATTAAAGGATTATTATCGTTTAACAGCTATGCTATTGTGGAAAATAGAGGATTAAATTATGCTGCAAACCTTAATGAAATGTCCTTTGGGTGAGGTAAATTTTACACTTGATGTGTAATAATGTGTACATGGGTGGTCTAAAAAGTTTCCGACATTTCGCCATTTCTCGACATGTTTTCTGAAAATTTTCATAAGATTTCTGAAAAATCTGGGGTCGGAAACTTTTCAGACCACCCACGTATTCTCGAGACTTAATCTGAGAATTTTTCCATAAAAATATCTAAAGGATACGAAAGGTAATATCACAATAGTTTAGTACGAATTAGGATTAAAAGATCACGACAAGTTAATAGTGACCGCTTTGTGCAACAGAAGGCTAACTCGAAGGTTGCTTGCAAAGACGAGAGAGGGATTTCATGTTCAAAGGTTCTAGCCTTAGGTGCCACTTGTAGATAATCAAGCATAACGAGATAAACGCCCTCCGTCACTATGGTAAGGGTATAAACACGAAAATTTCATGCTTGTAAACACGTTACTTTTAGAAACTTCTTCTTCATTCATTTTCTCTTTTAATTTAGTCCCTACATTACCATAGACCCGAGGCACCACTTTAGAGCTCTGTACCTTGAGCTTGTAATTGGCCTCAGGAAATTTGACCATGTTAGAAGTCACTTAAATGACCATACATAATAAATGACGGATACATGACGCGCTGAAATAAATAGTAATGAGTGAAGTCTTCTAGGCAAAATACCGTGAATTTCAATAAAATTATACAAACGCCACATTGAAAAACTAATACACCGTGGGGCATTCATTACCGAGCTAAAAATTTCTTTCATACCGGCCCTCGAATTAAAAGTAACTTTTCAAAATCACGATGGAAACTTTTGAGAAATTATAGAAGTTGCAGGTGAATGATTTTCATAAGGATTCTATCGCTCGTAAGGATTCTCGTGCTAGTACTTTATTAAGATGGCTTTCTAGAAGACAAAATGCAATTTCAACTCATTTCTTAGGGCTCCATTACTGGTATTACATTCAGAGATGAATAGACATTATATTCCAACGACAGCTCGCGATTCTGCTTGTTAACCTTTTGAACTCCAATCCCTTTCATCTCAAGCATAACCACGTACAGCTGCAAATTAGCATTCATTTACCATAAATTTCCGAGAGCCTTATTATCAAAGGCGAACATTAACATCATGAAAGTTACGCTTAAAAAGCGTTCTAGCGCATCGCGAAAGACAAACACCGGCTCGACAAAAGCCGCGAAAGATCATCAGGAAATCTATTCTAATTTTCAGGGAAGTACTTTACAGAAATGAAAATTTAGGTTTCCGAGAAAGAGTAATTGTCAACTGCGGGAAAATACAGCTGGAATATGAAAGACTCACTAAGTAAATCGAATAATACAAAAGAAAGTGTAGTAAACAAGAAAATTTTTTTAAATATAATAAAATAAATTCCACAAATACCATACGGTGCAATTATACAACAGATCAAGCGAACCATTTAAACATACAAAAAATAAAAATGATTCTATAGGATTAAAAAGTATATAGAAAAAAGAATATGTTCGTTGGATTGAAAAGCGACGAATGGTATAAGAATATCCGCGAAAAGGAATGTGCAAAAGTGTATTAAGATATCATAAAGATAAGAAAAAGAAAATTAATTAATTATACCTCAAACAACTGATATAGCATCTCAAGAATTTGGATTATTGTTATCATTCTTAGACTGTAATTTCATCTTTCATGGTTATCTTTTACGTACATACAAATGTACCTGATACTTACCTAATATATCCACAAAAATACCTAATACATACTCCAGCAAAATACATACATAATGTACTCCTTACATGTCATTAATGGTTCTGGATTTTTTACGTTAGTGTCCTTGGGAATCATATTTGCAGAGATCAATTTTTCGACAACATTAGACTTGATATTCTAAGGCAGATCGCCGACATATATAAGGAAAAGTAAGGGCTCTATGACTTTCCCTTGCAGAATTCTCACCGTTACATTTACTGGAATATCTTATACTGTCTGAATTTTTTTAGCCCTAGCGCTTGGACCATTTTTAATCTATAAAAATATTTAACAATCTACCGGCTGCACTAAGGGAAAAATTTCATGTGAATTCAAAATTTTTTTGGAAGAATTAAAAGAAGTGTCGATTGAAAAATATATCTTTTAAATCGATGGATTTATAAAGTAAAATAGTGAAACGTAATAATGAATTGTATGTAATATCTCTATGTAAATATTCATAATCTTGTGATCTGACGAGACATCTATTCACTACCATTGTATAAATCACTGTATAATTTGAATGTATTTTGTCAATAAAATACTATGAATATACAAATTCTTCTTTCAGTATTCGTGTCTCCAGCTTATCCACAAAATCAGGGTAGCTGAAATTAATACTGACAAATATATTTAAACTTAATCTAAACTATGTAAGACTCTGTCGCTTAGGAGTTAGATTAGATGATATACTCTTCTGGTGTGCGAAATAGGCGTTGTAAGATGAGATGGAGCAGAGGCGTTAATGGAGAGAATGGGCGAAAAGGGATGAGATGAGAGAGAAACACACTAAGAAGATCGGTATCGCTGGGAGTTTGGAGTCAAAGAGAGAGGGAGGCAAATGAGGGGGACGCTATGCCTCACCGTAACTGCTCTCAACTTTGGAATGGACGTCTTAGAGGAGTTTCCCGGTGGGATTCGGATTTCCGGAGGCGACGCTTTGGGGAAGGAGTTGTAAGAAAGAGCTCTTGCAGGAGAAATGTACGAAAAATAAGGCATTGTGTTAAGGAGGATAGCAAATATCGCTTGTCATCCCGGCGTAAAATGGGTTTCCCGTTCCCTCTGAAATTCAACGAATCGCGGGGAAATTCATTTAATATCGCTCGGAAAATTATCCTCAATGGCTCTCGGGACTAATCTCGTAGTGTAACTTGAAGCTCTACCATTATTTCACTCTCCCATCCAAAGTTATTCAAAGGGCTTGGAAACATTAAACATTTATCTATCTGAGGAAATTCGCGATCTTGGTATACACATTTGGCAAATTAAATTATTTTTACATAAAAAAATCACACTGTTTAAACGTTAAAATTTCTGATTTTCAAGAGGTAATTTTGGTGAAATGTACATTTTTATATAATTGGCGTTTGCACTCACCTTACTTCTTTAAGACAATCTGCAAACCCCCAACACGTGATTAAGGGATTAGTTGGAAGAAGAGACAGGCTAGTCTCAATTTTTCCCAACAAATGACATCGTAACTAACTAATTTCGCAAATATACTTCCAGTTTGGCGGATTTTATGCCAAAATTTTGCTTCGACTGACATAAGGCAAAAGTTTCCCTCAGCCAATACGGATAAAACTCAACCACTTCATTTTTAACTTGCGTAACTCCATAGTAATATGGAAAATATATTTTTTGTGAAATAAATCAACTCACAGCTGTATCAAAACTTATTTGTTTCAAATAAGAATATATTTTCTTTGTTCAACAATACAGAAGTCCTCAGGAACCTCTTTCCTAGCGAGAGTTTTCGTTAATCATTTCCCTAACCAAACCGATTACGACATGATTCGCCTACTCAACATGGATTTTCATGAAAAGGTAACGGTGGAAGCGTGAAAACGTTTCAAGCTCTCTGCTCATTTCATATTAGACACGCAGCTTCGAAAGCGTTTCCCATTTCTCCTAAAGGCTATAAGTACACACACCGTAATCTTTAATCAACTGATAAATTCGCTCCTAATTGGTTAGTTTCAGACGATATCGTAATCCAACTCCCAGACCAAGGAGCGAGTGACTTTTAGGTAGTCGGCCATGTTATGAGCAAAATAGGAGTATGATGAAACCACGTTTAGCGCTCCCTGTAATTGAATTTTAATAAAATAAATTTGCGAAAATATTTGGTGAAAATATATTTATTTCATGGTGAAGAGAAGGGTTTTTTTAGAGCGTTCTATGGTTAAAAATTTTCGACGAATATCTAAAAAACTTCTCATAATTTTAAGGGTTGAGACAGACGTCTGATACAGTTCTCCACACGGTAATTTAACGGGATATCAGCGTAAAATTAATGCTGTATATCCTGGAGAGCTAAACTCACTAAAGGCACCAATGAGCTAAGCAATACCTAGGGATAATTTTTAAATTCAAGGATGAGTTCAAGTAACCAGTGAATATTTTAAACTGGAATATAAAGCCTTCCCAAGTTGCATACAATACACGGCATATCGGTTCATCGAATATGTAAGATGAGGTATGAGTCGTGATGCAATTCGCATCAAATCAAAGCTTCATTTAAACCGTCATTTCATTCTTATTTACATTTTTCCTATTCGTGTTCCGCCTTAAAAACGAATTGATCAATTACATTTTTTGAATTCGTAAAATATATCGCACTTAAAAATCATTCGATGTAATTTTCAACAAAACAACGGCATCGGCAACAGCTGTTTCGGTACTTTGTATGGTATCCGCCAAGGATGTTGGTAAGACACCCACCTCCGCACATACTTAAAGATGAAGGCGTGGCGCAAATCCCCGCAACCCCTGAGGAAGGACCCGAGGGGTGCCGTGACCTCTTGGAATGGAGTGAAGGACCTTAATGGGACACTCGCGATGAATCACCAACACCACCGGCGTCAAACATATGTATTTATATAAAACAAAGCTATGAAATATTTTAGAGATGATAAGCAAGGCTCTTTTAATAAGTGAAATTTCGGTAAAGAACATTATCATTGTAAGTTTCTAAAATAAATTGAACATAATATCATTACGCTTAATAGGATCTGCAAAATTAAAAATGATTCGTATTTTGGGTTTAATTCCTCAAGTTCAAATCCTGTTTGAGTACATGGAAAAGGTACACCAAAAACGCGATTTTATCGCATATCGAGCTCTTTATCTTAATTGATTCTTTAAAACCAATATTAGATTAGATATTCCCCCTATATAAGAGGTCCGCAAGTTCAAAAAAGAGATAAAATCTGGCACCTTTAATTCTGAACGATCTCTTGAAAAATCACCAATTGATTGGATACTTCCTAACACAAAACTCATAAAGTCATCAGCATACAATATCTCTTTTGATCTGCCAAAATACTTGACCTTAAATCAAAAACCAGACGGTTATTGTAATAAAATCTATAACCTTTGATTTTGAAATATCTTTGCTAGAAATCAGTATTTGATTGGATGATTTCTTTCCAATACCACAATAACAAATTGTAGCGATACGAAAATCATTATTATAGATCTCCGAATCTCGTGTAGCCGTGCGAGATTCGATGACAGAACAGATAAAAGCTGGACCAGGAAGATCAAATTTAGGAAAGGCATAAAGTTGTGTAACTCTTTTCCATAGAATGTAAGGAAGGCAGCGATAGTAAAACAAATCGTAGAGAATATACGAAGATATTTAATAGAAATATTATGGGAAAACATGACTCACTCATACATGTAACATGATTGTGTAGAAATGGATTGCAATTAATAATATACATGTACGTATGTATGTAATCAGCAAAAATTATATTTAAATGCATACATGTAGACGATTTTAGGGTATATAGAGCTGAGGAGAGAGTAACTTATAAGGAATTAAGGAAATAAACTTTTGGAAAAAATAATGCAAGAATATTTAATCACAATAGAGAATAAATGGGATAGACTGGTGGTGGATTTTCCATTAGAAGGCGAAGTTTCGCCTCATTTCGGTCTTAAAAGAAAGGCCACTTGTGAAACCATCAAGCCACTCATGCATTGCATGTTGCCTAAAATCAAACAACTAAACAGAAATTTTATGAGAAAATAGAATCATTCGCTATGTACTGAAAAAGAACATTTTCCACATGATGTTATTGGCATCATTAAAAACAAAATTATTTAAATCGGAGTATTGTTTCAGGTAGTGGCCATGAGGCCATAATGAACGCCCAAAAATGCCATATATGACCAGAAGGCTTTAGGTTCCTTATCTACTTCATAAGCCATAAATGTACACGTAACAGTCAAAAACAAACGTTGGACTGAGAGAAATACAAAGTACGACCAACGAATACTTTCTTGGAGCAAGGACCTGTTAATTTTCAAATTTAAAAACCTAATAGAGAATATAGCGCTAAAAAGAAATTCCGGGGAGACGAAAATGTAAAAAGTCACATTTAATTCCAGAAAGGAAAAAGGACGAAAATCAACGAAAATTGATCCTCCGTTCGATAAGGCGAAAAAGGTAAGCGAGTAATAGTTAAAAAACATATTTGGAGAAAGCAAATAGACAGAAATCGGGCGATTATTGGGAAAAGAATCTCGAACATTCTGCATAGACGAACTCTGGAATAGTTAGCATTAAATTTTTACCTCAATTATCAAATGATTTGCGCAGATAAATACGTAGTGACGCATTCCTTAAATCAAATAGACGAACTTGGGAACAGTTAGCGTTAGATTTCATTTTAATTATCAAACGATTTGCGCTAAGAAATAAATAGAGCTCGGAATCCCAAAATTCAAATAGACAAACATGGGAATAGTTCGTATAGATATCATTTGAATTATCAAATAATTTGCGCAAAGATATACATAGTGACGAATCCCAAAAATCGAATAGACGAACTTGAAAATAGTTAGCATTATTTCACCTTAATTATCAAACGATTTGCGCTGAGAAATAAATAGAGCTCAGAATCCCAAAATTCAAATAGACTAACTCGGGAAAAGTTAGCGTTAGATTTCATTTTAATTATCAAATGATTTGCGGCGTGAAATTCCTGAGACTCGCTGGGATGCGGAGCACAACGTGACAGGCGCTGTCCGCAAGGGAGGACAGAAAAGAAGAGAGAGAGAGAAGAAGGGTTCGGCGACCTTTCGGTGTTGTCATCATCGCAGGAGGCCATGCAGAGACAGAGGCGCTCAGGGGAACAGATGAGCCGAGGAGAAAAAGTGTAGCAATCTGCGGAGAGAATGGGCAAAGGAGCCCAGCATCCGGACGACGTTGACGAGAGTTTCGCGCAGATGAAGCGCCGATGCGGCCGACTTAATTTAGAGCGCCGGCTAAATTAAACGAGCCAGCATTCCATCCCTTTGTTATTATTTCGGGAAAATATATCGCTGTCGAGATAAAGGAAGCGAGGAGATTACATCTGCAGATTTTTGCGAGATAAAGCTACGAAAGAGAAAACAAAAGGAGTCGGAACGAGGCACGAAAATATGGTAATTTGAGTCGCGAACGTTAAATGGTTCGGATATTAGGAAAATGAGTTTTATTCGTAGAATAGCAGACGGGTGGAAATTTACCGAATAGCTTCTTCTATACAAAGAAATGTATGAAATTGGTTGATGCCTCGACGGAGGGTAATTACTATAGTCTTATCCGAGCGTTAAGAAAACGGCAAATGCGGACATGGAAAAAGAAACAGAGAAACAACGCTGAGAATATTAAAGTCGTGAAAATGTGCTTCCTTGGATAAAGCAATGCAAATGATTTTCCAACCGGTAACCCAGGAAAATAAGCATCTCCAATCTCTGAAAACTGATTATTATTTTCAATAAATAGCGTCATCTGGTGAATGAGCAAGGCAAAGTATTAGAAATTACAATGGTAGGAGATTCTACTTAAGCTGAAGATTTTCAAGGGAATGGAGATAAGAGGAATATGAAAATCTTTCTTTGAGGTTTTAGCTGTTTCCAACGAGATGGTGCTCCAATTTTTTCTTTTCATCAATTTCATTTTTTCGAAAAGAAACTATTGATGACTTCCTAATCATGACAGTGCGTCTAAAATAAACTAGAGTAGGTATATCAGCAAATTATAAATAAATAAATGGTATATTGGTTTTCGGTGAAATTGAAACCGAAAAAAAATCTTCCGTTCCATTTACCCTATTAAATATAATACTATGTAAAACAGATCATATTAGAAGGCACTACTAAAAGGTGATTTACATTGATAGAGAATAAGATACATTTCGTTTCCCTTTATAATTATAGTGATGGCATGGCGGAAACTAAGGAATAAAAAGATATGATCGAAATAAAACTTCTTAATTTCCTGTAACATAAATTTATTTAATATAGCGTGCACTTAATAAGAACTCCTTCAACGCCATTAATTTTCAGGACTTTTTTTCTATCAAGCAACGTAAAGGAATATCCTCTAGTTTATTAATCTAATTACCCAATCTAAGAAACAAATGAAAAAATACTAAAATACGTAAAATATAGAATTAACGATAATAAAACAAAAACCACGCAGCAAAAAAGTTACTCCATGGATAATTTAATAGAACCTCGCTCCTAGAACAAACACATTTTCCTTCTACTGTTGCGCACTGCACAAGACATTTTCCAGTACAAATAAAATGAAGGCGTCTAAATGCAAACACAGAGTCATGCCAGAGGAATCCCTCGCAGCTTGAAATTCGTTATGGAGCTCAACTTTCCTATTTTGTACAACAAGGACGACCCATGCGGAAAGCGATGGAATACAAAACAATTCTAGAATAATACAAGGAAAAGAATTCCATAAGTTTCGAAAACATTGAAAGAGTGAGAGGCCGGAAAAGAGGCCACTCGATCAAACGAGCCTCCATCTGCAGCGGTCATCAGGAGTGGGCGTACCATCGCGATATGGCTTCCTCCACAGAACAAGGGATGCATACCCTTCAAAGAGCTGCCAAGAGGAGAGCCCATTCCATCCGGAAAAGACCGCAAGAGACGTTACGGGCTTCTTCTTTTCTCGATTTTTTGCGACGCCTACGACGAAAATCCAAGGAGATAGGGATCGGAAACTGTTAGCGAGAGAGCAGGTGAGGGTCCGAAAAGAGAGAACTGAAATTCTTCATTTCAACGAAGGTCAAGGTTCAAAGATTGTACGACAACGAACAAGATTTTGAACAAAACATGGAAAGATAATACGGAGAATTCATCCTTTTTTAGACCTATGTCTTTTATGCTACAGTTGTTTCCATTTTTCCCTTATTATTCTTTTCTTTTCTTAATTTTCGGTCACAATGCTGCGGCACTAAGCTCAATAGTTCTCTTACATTTATACATATATTTTCCTAGCCTCTTCCAAGGAGCTAACAATTTACAAATAGATTAATTCAAAATCACAGCGAGTTAAATTAATCATCCTTTTCTAAAGATCAAAAAATTCATTATTTAAAATAAACTATCACGTATACTATGGTTATTACGTAAAAAGAATCCTGTGAGAGCAAACAAAACGAATAAATTTAAACGATTGGCCTTATTTGGAAGACTAAAATCTTGCCTCTCAATCTCAATAAAAAAATGAGAAATCGAATAGAACAAATTTAAATAAAAACTTAAACATGGATACATCAAAGAAATTTCTAACACCGCAGAGAGAAAACAGAGAAAATTAATTAGTTTTGAAATACCACGGGGAGAGAAATAGAAATATGGCTTCCGGTTAGCGCTACAGGTAACGTGTTCGCCTTTGATGAAAAATGTCCTGTGTTCGATTCCCTGTGGGTTTCCAAATGAGCTAAGCAGTCGAAAAACTTTTAAAAATCAAACAACTATAACGAAAGGGAAACAACCTATGAAAACCGCCACATTCATTAATAATTGAAAATAGTTACAACAATAGAAATTAAAAATCTTTGTTTTCTTATACGCTCAAATCACCTTCCGATTGACGAGCACTTCATGTAGTTATTATAGTGTAATTAATAATAATACATGCAGAAAGTATCATAAAATTCATAAATTCGAGAACTACATTTCATTTATAAGAAAATGTACATATAATTACAAGGACGTGACATCCTTTTCTGTGTTTCCTATTTTGATTTGTGATACAGATGCTGAAGATCGTACTCATAAATTACTCCTAATGCAATAGCCCCGAGCGATAACGATGTTCCTTCATTAGGATCCGGAAAGTTCTAATAATATACCTCGTTAAAATTACCGAGAGACGGACCAACTTCCAACCTCGAAATTTCCCGGAAAAATAACTCGGGAGCGTATCGCTACAAACTAGGACAGTCCAAATTAGTAACGGAAACCATGACTACGTGACACTCCACTATACGATACTAATTTGAAAACAGGAGATAACTAATGAATGAATAAACTCAAATGTCGCATCAATCACAAGTCACGGGTTCCTGATCGATTACGAATTACTTCGTGATTACAACTAATGCGATTTAGAACGTGATCATTCGATTTTGATCGACTAAGAAGTAAAACAATTTAGCGAAATGAGATTTCAGACCATGGAGTTAAATAATGGGAGTTGCTCTAATTAAAAAAGGATTCATTACACGAATTCCCTCCTCTAGTTGATACCCAACAGAAACGCAATTACATTTTAAAGTTAAATGCAATAAGAAACTTTCTACTCCAACATCCGAGAGGAGAAATTTTAGAATTTTTCCAGAAAAGATGATTCTACGACAAATGAGGAAATTTTCGTTTTTATGTCTCCTGTGTATATATTTTAATGACACAGAATGTAGGTTAATGGAATAGCACGTTTAATACCTGACCTGAAGTTCAATCAACATTAAGAAAAATGCTTCCAATTAAATGTCTCAATCGAATTTGACTTGGACTTTAATACCCACACAACAGAAAATTGCACTTTCTCGCAATAAAAGCTAATAGCGACGGCCGAAGGATAAAATGAAAATTTCCCTAATATCCAATTTCTTTTGACGTGAGCAGTTTTCAAAGGGGATAAAGTAATTTAACGGCGACAACTGGTTTGAGAGAAATAAATGCTATTACGCAGTTTAATTGTTTATAGGTTACCATGAAAATACCCGACACCATTGGCAGCCAAATCCCTGATTAACTCGAAAGCGAATTACCAGTCTGCTGAATCCATAAAGGATGAAATGACTCACCTGAAATGAGAAAAAGAGAGAGATATTAGGAAATGAGGCACAAAACGGCAAAAAATTGGAAATAAATGAGAAATAAAACGTGAAAAGGAGTTTCGAGAGCTAAAATGAGTTTCATTTTACTATTGATGTCTAAATCATAACTAGTTTTGGAATCCGAGGTAATTCCTAAACTAAAAGTTAGTAAGGACATTCGAATCATAAATTAGCAGTCCTCAGCAGCTACTGTAGCTTTCACGATTCCGATGTATATTATATTCATAATAATTCATAACATAAAATTAATAATAATCGATTATAAATTATTAAACAAATATAATATAATACTTTTATAATAATCGTGAATGCTTACTATACAATTCCAAATATATAAATACGCCAAAATCTTAAATCTTTCCCCTTTCGACATATTTCGTAAAAAAAACTTTCATTTTTTATTTTCCTTCAATTACTGAATAATCTTAATGTTCCATAAATCAGGTTTCCATACATTAAAATACTTGTCAGATGTCAAAAGACCGAGATATGTCTTTGGTGCGTAATTATGAAATTAAAGTATTCACTTGAACTAGAAAAACAATTTAATCTGATACTAAGCAGAAGTTGGACCGTAATATTTACTCACAATTTTTCCCGATTATTAATTAAAATATAAATTTAATTATTAAAAAGTTAATAATAAAAAATAATGAATAAAAATTATTTTCAAACTGATTCATTGGTATTCATTGGCCATATGGCAGCAATAATAATCCATTCACAGATATGGCAGAAGGAAATGAGCCGAGTTCAAGATCTGAAAGGTGTAAACGATGCAAATATAAAATGCATCGACGCTTAGCAAGCTCTTAAAAATGGAGCGGATTTAGCATCCAATTTCGAATTTTCGCTTGCACTTCGCTAACTCTCCATAAATCTCGCAGGATGTTTCACATATTACGAGTTCATGTACGTCGGCACCTTGTCGCACTTAACGAGTCCGCTCTTCTAAAACCAACATTTATCTTGACATTTAGCGAAGCGAAAGTTCTTGGGAGCGAGGTGCAAAGCATAAGGATAAGAAGAAAGCAAAGAAGCTGAGGGTTGCACAAGAGGCATTCCATCTGGTATACGGAAAGTCGCGTCGATTTGTTTGCCCAAGTATCATACTCGATCGTCCTCAAGAGAGTTCTGCGCATGCTGAGAGACCCAAGGACGAGATTCGACCAAGGACAGACATTCTGCGCATGCGACAAACACTTTGGTGAAAACTCACGCGGGTAAGATCATCTCCGACAAGTCGCTCCGGGAATCCCCAGATGAGAAGTTTAATTCGAATTAAAAGGAGATGTGATTAATTGGCGAAGGAAAGGATTATTCGCAGAAGATATTAATTGAGAAAGCGTGTCAGGGTTATAATGAAGGGATACAACAAGATTTTCCACGGTTAACGCTTTTAAGGTCTTCATTCCGATAAATGAAGAGTTAAGCGTTTTCCGTGAGGATCATCGATAGAATACGCTACAATAATTTAATCTGATTATAAGAAAAATTGTGCTCCGTAATAAGTATCGATTGACGCGTTCGACGGGGTAAAAGCTCGAGATAACAGTTTCCCCAACTTCCAATCAGATTATTTTTAAAATGAAGAGCTAATTCAATTGGAAGAGTAATGCATAAGGCCGGCTTCAGTTGGGAAGCGAGGCAGTCATCTCACTTCTCAGAGTGCAAAATAGAGGAGGAGGTCAAATACACTTTAATACAAAAATTTCGCACAGGTTTATAACCTCTATTTATATCTTATTTAATTATCAATAATTACATAAATATTTAAAAATCAGTATCAGTAAAATAACCCACTTACAGAGATAGATTCGAATAAATGAGAAACTTCATAAAATCCAAAATCGCCTCAATACTTATCAAAATAGCTAAGTTCCAGGCTTTATTTTTAACACGGAATGAAAATGCAGTATCTTGAAGACCTTAGAAGCAGCAGCCTTGCTAAAAATGCGTCCATGGCTGAGGTCATTTCGCACATGTGGGCCCCCACCGGTAATCGAACCCGGAACCTCTTTCACCAAAGTCTAACGCGCTACCCAATTGACTATCCAGAAGCCCTCCAAGACATTTTCGGTGAGATTTTCAGTTCCTCCAATCGGTTTCATCCAACAAAATTAAGTAATTTCTGTTTACTTTTTCTCAATTATAAGTTCAAGTAAGTAATGAAATGAGGCAAAATTGATTCTAAACAACTCGAAATTAACTAATTGAAAACTAATGGTAATACTTTCAATTGTCAGTGGTGGAGAGAAGTGAGACCCTCTCACCAACACGGAGCCGAAGTGCGGCAAGGGAAGACCGGAAACCTTCCGCCTGAGTGAGGCTGAGAGTCTGAGGCCGGTCCTGACAAGGTAAACATAAATCCCTTCAAGGATTTAATCGAGCTCCACGTTCAAAGCCCGTCAGCGCTGTGTTACAGATAGGATATCTAGGCCCATGGAAACAAGACCGCTATAACCGCAGGAAACAATGGATTGGTCTGTCAGAGAAGCAATAGAGATAGGGAAGACAATGGCGATATTGGTTGGTCGAAAGCAATTAATGGAAAATGTGGCCAAATGTGTACAAGAGTGTACGGAGAAAACGAATCGATAATTCAGAGGAACGTCTTAATTTTAATTTGAAATTCCAAATTGACATTATATTGAGAAATTTTATCAACTATGGCCAAACACCTCAGAATTTGTACTAAAGCTATACATTGAAAGAGGTACCGTGTGAAGAAGTTTACGATTGGTATCTTTACCAGATAAGACCCAAAAGCAAGAAAGAACACATTCTCTCCTCCACGAGACTCGTCCTCCTTCCGGAGTTACTCTGATAGCAGACCTCGCAATTCAGGGAAGTCCCTAAGATGCCTGAGTCCCATTTATAATCCTTGGAGGGATTCCACATGAGAAAAATTATCAACCTGACTAAGACTCGAACCGAGGTTCCCCACTTTCCGGAAAGGTGTTCTAACTAAAAAAAAACGACAGGTAAATATTCTTCAGCGCCGTTTGGTGGAATTTCAAACTTACTAACTCAATAATTACAAAAAAACTTGAACGATTCGCGGCGACAGAAACTTGGTACAATTACTTGGTACTGAAACCTTTTAAGCATTAGAAGAATTTTTTGTGGAATTGTAAAAGTTTTATCGTAATTATCGAGTTAGTACAAAACCGATAGAATTTCATGGTTCTTGAGCAATTATTGCATTCATTTTATTTATAATTAATTTATCATATCTTTCTCTTTGTGTTTTCAGCTGCAAGGGTATCGTCCTAAGTCAAATAACATTTCCTTCATCCCTAACCCTATGTTATTTGCAGTGGAAAGAACAGATTTACCCCAGTCCTAATTTTCTTTTTAATTCAAAAGCGCAGCCGGAATAATAGCATCCCATAATCAATCCATAATCCTTTGCTGAGATATTTTGGAAAATTATACTAAAAAGACACAGATAAAGAGAGATGTACGTGACAAATAATAGCGTGTGTGAATCATAAAAACCGCCAATTTTTCAAAGAAGCAGCCACTAAAACAGGAAATATAAAATACCACCGAGTCAACAATAGAGGATTCCGTCGGAAGCACAAATCCGGAAGGATGAAAGCGAAATAACCATTGAGCAACGAGACGTGCAGCCACTCCTAAAAACGCGACGAAAATCTGTTTATGAAGAGAGAGAAAAAAGGCGCCGGGAAAATAGGCGTGGGAGACATTCAACAGTAGACGGAAAAACAAGCAATCGGATTCACGAAAATGAAGTACCGTGAGAGCGGCGGCGAAAGAGCTTAAGAAATGGGCATGAGCATTCGTGCTTTTTCCGGGCTTTGTAAAGAAACACGCCCTCAAATGGCTGCAAAAAGGATAGCGACCCTTGGCGACGAGCGCTATGACTCCGCAATGCTAATTATTTCCAAAGAGAGAAATGTGGGTGACGCCCCAATTTGCAAGTCAGTGAAGCGAGGCTGTGTCGTGGTGTTTCACTTGCGCGAGGGCGTCTCTCCGGCTTTCAGCAACGATTTCGCGGACTAATGCGACTGACAAAAGACACAATGACACCGCGAAATCTACGCTAATCTGCACCGAGTCACCGACGAATTAAACCATACCGCGAGCACCGTTGTAGTCGCATCTCTTGGAAATCCGCCAAATTTCGCTTCCTAAGGCTGAATACGTTTTCGGGTAATGACAAACGGAGGGATCCTTCTAACCAAGTTAAACTGATGAGGTAGCTCGGCAGGTAAATTCTTCGAGAATCAGAAGCAACGAAGCATGGACGCTTCCAGAATGTTGTTTACATGAACAAAACAAATACTAGAAACATTTCTAGTCGCTCCTAAACAGATCTTTGAACAAATATGTATACCGTATCTCAAAATGTGTGCTGCAAATAAATAACATTTTATTTCACTCAGATTTGCATTTCCTTGTTATGCCATTTAAAGAGAGGCTGGTCCGAAGACTATTTTCGAGGTAATGAAATAGGACTAACAAGAGAGTGGTTTCCCGCGAAAAATACATAAAATTTAAATCAAAATGCAATATAGCAAAGGATAAATAGAGGTGATAAATTTTACGAGACCTCGTTGGAAATCGAACCCGGATCTCCTACTTCTGAGCGGAAACCCTTCTATATATACGTGTTTCTCGCAGAACAGTCTCACTCCGTTTTCCGGGAGGGTTTTTTCCCTTGCCCAATATTTAGAAATTTTTTTCTTAATATTCATCTTCGAAAATTTTTCCAACCAAAGGATGGTTTTTGGGACATTGCAAAATCCTGAGTTGCTCCCGGTGGCCCAATATGCAATTTAAAGGATTTATTGGTAATCTTAGGTGATTATATAGCTTCAAAGGTCGCTTTTCAGCTATTTAAATAAAGTTATTTATGATATTTTTACAAATCTTTATCCTCCGCAGCCTAATTCCCTGTCCCTCCTTAAGATTTTTAAAAGGAAAACACCTGTTTTAAAACTGTATTATTTTTATGACTTTCCTAACCTTGTATATGAATGAGCCATGTATTCATACATATTTCCTTATTGTCCGTAAAGTTAACTGATCGAAGGATGGTTGGTTCCTCATCCTCTACACTGTTGGCTACTAAAGCTAGAAAGGAAGCATAATAAGCAAGATGAGGAGTGAGGTTATTTGCCTTTACTTTCTTCAGTGGTCCAGAATGCTAGGACAGAGTTCATAAAATACAGCATAATAACCTAATGGAGCTCCATCGCTTTCATTAAAGAGAATACTACAGGTACCAATTCGAAAATAATTCCAAAAGATCACGATGAAAACTTCTCCAAATGGATCATTTTTGTAATCAGCACAATCAGTGTATATCATTCATTCTCGATTTTCCTTCCCTTTATCCTCTGCGATGAATTGGAAGGAAGAATATGAACGAAGAGCGAAAAAGTAACCAAGTTCGATTGGAAATCACCCGACTTCATCCCTTCCTTTATACACCCTAAAAATGCCCTTTTATTGAGGGAAACCGAAAAAGTTAAACTTTTCAAGCACGCGGACCCTTATACAAAGGATCATGAAGTGGGAAGGGTCTCCTATTAAACCCGAATCGAAGGAGGCGATTGAAAAACGCGGAAACGTCGTTCGGGATCGGAATAATGAATGATAGAGATAAACCAGATGCTCTACCGATAGAGGTCTCTCCGTTCGCAGCATCTCCCCCCTATGAATCAGCCGCCTCCCCCGCCTGCGTCATCTTGCCCCAAGAAAAAGCCAAAGGGAGTGACTGTACCAAAGTGGCGGAGGTAAAAGCGGTGTTGCCACACATCCGTCTCCTGGGGTAGGGCCCAATCCCTTGATACACGCCTTCCCTTGTACAGATTGCAGCTGAGACATCGCTCACTGTATAGCCGAGGTGAAGAAGATCCCAATGGTGCAACTCCGCCCACTTTTAGGACTGTTCCCATAAGACTTGATAAGCAAGGATCAGGGTGAGAAGGATAAAACAGATTGCTATGAGGTAAGGTGACAAACTGGAAGTTTAAGGAATCTAAAATCTGTAGCAATTATTGGCAAAGTAAGTAAAGAAAAATGGAGTGATGCCCAATAAAAACATCGGGGGCTTTACGTCCCTTACATACCAGTCAGTTTTAAGCGAATAACTATTTTCTTTCTTACGTTAAAAATGTAATAATTGTTCTTTCAATGATTACCTGAGTTTCAGCCAAAGAAAAATAGTTAAACATTTCTTCTACGTCCTAATAAGATTTCCTTTATAATTTTCATGCTCAAGAAATAATTATGCCTTTCTATATCCAAAAGGTCAACCTTTATATACAACAATAAAAAAAATTTGTATATACCGAATGAATTTAAATATTAGGAGACACACTCTCACCACCCCTCAGTAATGATGGATCACATAGGTATTAAATCCCATATATTTCTCTCCATATTGCATAATTTACTCACTCCAGGTACTCCATATGCAATGTCCCTCGATCTGACGATTAAAATTGCGATTCTTCGCTAAGAAGATTTCAACTATAGTTTTCAGCTATCAGACTGACTAGGAAAACTGGAATGCTGGATAGCATGCTAATCCTTATGCTATCGAATCCGGCAATATATGTCCTCAAATCCGAAGTCCTCATGCCCAAACCCTTCAAGACGATATCTGAATATGATATTGGCAACAACAATGGTACTCCTACGCACTTCCTTTAGAGGAAAGGCGATTCCAGAAACTTTTTGCTATTATACCGTACCGGTTGACTGAAAAATGGGAATGCCCACGAAAGAAATGCAAATTTAAGACAATAATTTTTATTGAAATTACCACTAAAAATGAAAAAGACGTGATTAAACCCCTTAATGCAACCAAATTTCCACGTATTGACAATATTCCAAGCTTTAACGATGCATCATAGACTAGCTCGTTCTAAGAACTTGTTAAGTTTATCGTCAATTGTATGTATCTTGTGGAGATACAACGGGAAAGCAAAAAAAACGGTCACTTTTGAGGCTACAATTTGTCCAAAAGACGAACAAATAATCTTCCATTCTATAAATAATATAATAGGTAGCATATCTTACAAAAACTAGCTTCAAATCAAAGAAAATGCATATTGTACCCCTTATTATTGTTTGGTTTTATTACATTTTGGTTATTATTAGATGGGTTGTAATAAATTCGCTGATGCAGTATGAATCGGATAGTGAAACGTCGTACAATATTTCGTTTTCGCTAGAGAAAAGAAAGTCGTTACCAAAAAGGAGATAGAAACTTCAAAAATAAAACTTGAACTACGCACGAATACATGAAAAATGTAGTATTTAATATACTGTGATCATACCATATCCGATGATTGTTCACTTCCGTTTACCATACAGAAACGTCAATCGATTTCCCAAAGAACGCTATTGTCCTTACTCCCAAAAGAGGGGAGACAAATGCGAGCGATTCAGGACATATTTCAGAGCTTAACATCCCATGCATCAAACGTCTTCAGAAGAATCCCTTATCGGAGAAAGGAGAGAAAAGCGAAAGAGTATATATAAGTGAAGACTGCTTTGGATTAAGATGAAGTAGAGCTACAGGGGAAGCAATCCTTGCCTTGTGATTAACTATACGGAAGAGAGTGTAGAAAGACCAACTGGATTTCATTGCTTTTTCATATCTAAAGGGTGTTCGACAACGTTGGCTGCAACAGGATGCTGTGAGAATGGAATGAAATACGAATAAATTACGGCAACAGATTATGGATTGGTGCGCTCCATAAAAAGCAAGCATCAATGATGGAATCCAATGAAGATGTCCTTCAGGGGAATGGAGATATGTCTTTCAGAAAATTTATGAAAAGAAGAAAAACTAACACTAAAGAACGAAAGCTCCTGAAGACAGAATTGTTCGGAATCACTGAGAAGGGAAAACCAAGGTTAATCGACGAGAAGAAGATTATGGAAACTGTTAATTTTAGGAATAATGTGAGAAGTAATCGAATGTCTGGATACAATATGGTTTGGAATGCAACAAAAAACAATCCTCGCATTAAAAAACCTTGAAGATGATGTTTAAAGGAGTTAACGTCTAAGCGAATATTTTGGAAAATAAAAAAAAAATAATGGCAAAAATTTCCGCGAAACGTTTCATTAACTTTGTTAATTTTTAACTTTGTTAACTTTTATTTAACAAACTGAATTCTAAAATTAGCATGCTTTAATATAATAATAAAAATATCGAATAAAGATAATAAAAATCTATAAATAACATCGATAAAATATGATGGGAAATTTCGATAACTCCTGCACCTACAATAAGATCCACACGGTAGCATTCTGAATATTAAAACGCCACTTTCCTTAGCCATTGTTCTTCTTTCACGAAGAATTTTCTGACCCACATGATTCACTAAAATCAGGGAAATTCACGGATATAAAAAAATTGTTATAACTATGACAGGATACAACATATTATAATCACTTTACTATTAGGTAGCCCCACTGCGAAACTTTGTGTATCTCAAAACACGAGGTTTTCAATTTCGTGTCGCCTTCACGTAACCCTCGAAGGCTTGCACGTTTCCCTCAGAACACAGCAAATTCACCCCAGATCCTTGCGAACCTATCATATCAGGAAGTGACAAAAGGTGCCGTCAAGTTGGTAGCACCGGCTATAGACCCTCGCCCCCTCTTAGCCTCTTCTCATTAACGAAACAATGGCTCGTCCTCCACCCGTTCGCACCCTCCCTTCCGTGGACGCCCAAACATCCTCCTCCCCCATCACGGTGCGCTGGATTGATGGCTCACCGATTGATCTAACGGACTGCACGGGAAATCGCAAATGCAGAGCTCTTTCTCTCCTCATTAGACACACAGAAATTGACTCAAAACGAAGAAAAAAGTACAATGAAGAGATCCAAGATGAGCCGTAATGGGAATTGGTTCGAAGAATTCCAAGTGCTCTCGATCGGGAGGACTAATTAAGGAGGAGAGTGCATGTTGAGCAAGAGGATCCTTATGGCGCTCGATGCCAAGGACGGGTCCAGGCTTCGTCTTTAAGGTGGGTGGGGAAGGATGGTTCACCTTACATAAGGACGCGTTTCTAATCGAGTCATGGAGTGGTTGCTCAAGTGACCTTCACGGCAAAGAGCTTCCATTGGATGCAAATACCGGAAACGTAATTCAAGTAAGTCATTCTTGGGTTTCAAAACTCATAAATTGATTTAATTCAGAACTCGAACAGCTGCGAGGCTTCCTAGGAGAAAAACTACTGCGTTATTAAATTCTCTCTCGCGAATTCAAAATTTAAAAAACTTCATTCGCGAATCTTTCTTAGAATTTCAGATACCTACCTAGATGAAATTTTCCTTACTACCCGATACGATACCGTGAGAAAAAGGAGTGAAACAGATGTTAGGACTTTTTCCTTCGTAACTAATTTTTTCGCGCGAATCATACGCGATATTAACATAATAAGAATATAGACTGAAGTCTTCAACTTCTGCGAGATGCTGAAAGGAGGCGAGCAGAGTACGAATTTGGAAAAGTCACTGGGAATTCGTCTCTCTGCATCAACACGACATTAAACAATCTATTGACTACTGTCTTAAAGGTGTAATTGATTTAAATTCAATTCATTGATATCTCCAAACTTACATCAAAATTCCTATACGGCCAAAACATAACTCTGTATTCCTTAAAATTAATGTCACGTATGGAGCATTTTTAATTAGTTTGGCAATAAGATGAATATCTCTCCGTATTAAATAAGTTTCTTAAGAATTGAAATTATCATATTTTTCAGAGTTAAGTTAGAGATACAAAAATAAATAGGTTAAATTGATATCTCTTAGAATCAGCCGTAAACACTCCGATGAAGCTATCTGATTTCAGAGAAATTAACTGTATTAAATATTAATTCCATTCATCAACATACATATAGATTCCTTATGTTTTAGGTATCAATACCCTGTATATAGCGGAATACGTAAGAAACATCGTCATAAATTTATAAAGACCTACGGCATCAAAAATGGAAATAAAAGCGAGAAAAGCGCCTCAAAAGATTTACGACGACAGTCATTTCTAGACGTAGCCTTGGCTCAAAATTGCTTAATAATAGCAGTTTCATTAATGCCTCCGAGAATAAAAAGTTTTTATTACCTTGATTATTCCCGGGAGGAGCAATTAATAAATGAAGTAATGACCCTGGGTAATTGCGAAAAAGAAAGTGCTGGCGATAGCCACTCAGACAAATAAATTGCCTCATTATAAAAATATGGAGAAAGAAGAAGACACGTGGAGACTTCAATGATTCACTAAACAATCCTGTTTCCTGAGAGAAGCACACTGCAAATACATCTATAAAAACTTGCCAGAACATAAAATCTTAAATGATCATCGCCAAAAAATATGGAGTACGCCGGAGGAAAATTTTCAGATTGTAGGGACCTTTGGGATAAACCTTCCTGAGTGGATTTGTGATATAAAATGTAATTCCAACACCCTCATCCCGTCGTGCGCCGAAAAGTTTTTGGGAAAGTTTGCGGCTTAATTAACTGCTCAATTAAACAGCCGCAGACTACATGATCAGCAAGGTATAAACAAGGTCCGGAAAATGGTTTCCACTCAACTGGCTCAACAAGTTTTATTCAAGAAGTTAGAATATACGATGAAGACAGGCTCTGAATTTTCCCAGATGTGAAAGCTTACGGCGGAAACATTATCGACTCCTTCCAGGGTTATGAATTCTCGATTATGCATGAGCATTCGTACAATTCTCTCACGCGTAATGCTCTTGTCCATTTGAAAGACTTTTTACTCTTCTAAGAAGCACTCGTTCGATCGAAATATGAATAAGGGAGTGCTGACTAAGCAAATTTTATGGCTTTTTTAATTAAAAAATAATCTGAATGAGCTCCTCTGCCTTGGTAAATATACAATCATTCTATGATCACCGACATCACACTTACTTGCTCTGAGCCACAAAAATCTCGGTGTTTATTTTTCCTTCATTTGTGGTGCTGAGGGATATTAAATTCCCAATTCTCAGAATGCGCCTAGCCGCAACTAGGTAATTCTCACTTATCAAGGGCATCGAACCGTTATTATTCTCGTTCCAGTCTTCGCTTCTGTTCAGTTAAAACGCAGCATTTCTGCTAGGTTCTAATTTCATTCCACCTCGAGCAGGTTTTTTCTCGCACCGTCGCACCGAAGATTAAGCCTTCAAATACTCAGAAAGATTTTATTATGAGTAACTTGTAGCGTTAAATAGTAGTTACATTAAATTTGATTTTAGAATAAAACTGACGTTCTCCGTAGTTTATTTCTTCGTAAGGAAACGATTGCGTCAGAATTGCCCATGAAAAAATAATACCCATGTCAGTTGAACATAGAACAAATAAATTAAACTATAGCACACATTAGAAAACTTGGCGGTCAAGCAGTTAAAAAGCTCTGCTTTTGTGTATATTCGGTAGATGCAATGAGAGGGGTGTTATTTCAACTTGCTCTGGAATACACGTCAAGTATATGGAATCCTGAGGATGAAACGTGTACCCGCGAAATCGAGAAAGTGCAGCTCAAGGCAATATAATTTTTTTAATGCTACGACAAAAGACCAAGAGTTACGAAGATGCTCTCAGACGCAGATTGGGAATCGTTGAAAATAAGGAGATGAAAAACATTGAAGCGACGTTACAATTGTTTATTAAATTCAGAGAAAATACGTTTTCAGAATGTGGAGGTAGAGACGAAAGCAAACGGATATTAAATAATAAACTTTAGCATTGCATTACACCTTAGCATTTGCAGTGAATGATAACTTAGCATTGGGAAGGAAATGTAACGACATTCTTCTACTATGGTAACTTAAATTTCAAGGGCAAAATACAAACACCATGTTTCTACCTCACCTAATACCGTTGTACCACTAATCGAACTGGTCCAAGCAAGAAAAAGCGATACACTCTTAGCAGAGCCGGAGTAAAGAACGCCAAACACAACCGACTTACCCACATCCGAAAAATAGTACGAGGCTCCTAATCTCAATCGATTCCTTCCAGAAAACTTAATCAAAAAATATGCGCTCCTTTCCTTGGGGATAAGAGCCATCATCGGCCTAAATGAAAAAAGAAAACAGGAGGAAGGCGAGGGAGAACACAATACAGCCACGATTTCCCGGCTTTGGTCCAAAACCCGAAAAAATATTGAACGACCACGGAATCATAAAACGGCGGGAAGAGTACTTTTTTTATAAAACGAAATACAGGAAGGCGCGATTGGTACGTAACGACGCCCGAGTCGAAGGCGATACCGGGATCGAAAGAAAGAAAGAAAAAAAGACACGTCGTAAAGCGTGGATTTGCGAAAAGTGGAGAAAGAGAAAGAGGGAGAGAAGTTGTGTAGTGGGCACTGGGCCCATGCTCGCGACGAGTTGGTCCAAGCAATGCCAAGTAAAAGATACACAGGGTAGTAATGAAAGGATTTGGGGAAGGAAGGGGGCGTGGTCGAGAGATGAAAGGGAAGAGTTGCAGACGGACGGAATCGACAAAGAAGGAAGGGGATCGGGCAGCGTGCCGAAGTCATTAAAAGCTCGAAGGAAGGCACGCGAGGGAATCGGATGAGGGGTAGAAAAAAGACTGGAAAGTGCTACACAAGCGGAGTCTCCAAAATCCTTCGACTTTTATCTTCGGGGAGACTTCACAAAGGAGTAAGTAATACCGATTCACTTTTGATAAATATGGGCCTCGGGGATGCTTTTGAGGCGGGATGACGACGGGGAAGCATCCTTTAGGTTACAAGGAAGTCCATAGTACGCTCTCGATTGCGATGCACTCTTGAAACGATATTGCTGAGGAAGCGGGGTGGAGACTACAGGAAACGCTGCAGGTGTATAACATTATCAGCATGAAAATGAAATTACGTAAAGTATTAAAAATATTAATTTGAAAGCCTCCTGATGGTCAAGCGAGCAACGCGTTCGATTTTGATGAAAACGATCTTGGGATCGATTACCAATAGGGGTACACGTGCGAAATGCAACACTTTTAAAATTACTACTTCTATGATACATAAGGAGTTCTGTAAAATATGTACCGAAAACCTCGGTCGACTGACTTCTCACTGTGTATTTTATGAGGATTTACGCATGAACTGTTTTCTAAGAAAAACAAAATTGATACAGATCCAAGAAATTAACCGATTAATTATTGAGAGTTTCCACCAAGCGTCGCCGAAAAATATAATTTTTATTGAAATTGAAAACTGAAAAACATGAAAGTTCGGACAAAATCAGTAAATATCTAATTTCCTTTCTCCTCTCAACTGATGCTTTATTCAGTCAATATCAACGAATGTGACACATTTAACTTATTAGTAAAATTGAAAACTACACAGAAACAGCACGTGAAATGACGCATATTACTGTCTCATACTTTGCGTCAAGAAATAACTTAGTAAAATATCATATCTCACAGAGCAGTAAGAACAAAGTTTTAGAAAAAGTTCAAAAAGAATACAAAAGATTTTTAGTCTATGCTTCGTGGGCTACGAAGGGCTAATATTGGACCCCTGATCAATTCTCTGCATTCCTTTGCTTCGATCGCAATCGCGATATAATTCCTACCTCGAAACCAACATAAATTGAACTTTTCCCGTCCATTTTATCCAACTTCTAAGAAACGGCGCAGCCGAAAAACAAAACCATCGCGACTCGAACAAAACAGGCGTTACCATGCAGCGCGTAAACAAAACTTCCGCCGCTTTGTTTCGCTTAGTTTCTTCCTATATCGCATCGATTTTCGAAAAAAAAAGAACGAAGCCCGAAGGGGAGAAAGAAGAAGCATATAAAACCGGCGAGAGAATAATGATCCTTTACGGGGGGAAAAGTTGCGAAATCACGCGCGGGCATAAAAAAGCTCCAAAGTGGAAGAGAAGCAGTTCGCAAAGAGGTGGGGTGGATAAAACCGAATAAGAATCCAGTGTCGCGTTTCCCTTTCCTTGCCATTTCTTCCGCATTTTCGGAGATCCACTCGGAAAAAAGAGAACGCAATAAAACGGGAAAAGTGGACCTCTAACCCAAACTCCTTACGCACGAGCCGTCGCCTCGACCCCCAACGACGCAGCCCATCATCGCCGGGAATAAAAAAAGAGCTTTTCTTACGTGGAATAAAGTTCGCAAAAATACGAGCGATCCTTGGGTTTCTTCGTGGAATGATATTCAGGGCCACATCTCTCACCTTTCTCTTTCCTAGGCACTCCGTTCGATCGGGCAATGCCTCGTGTAAGCCCTCTCGATGCTTAAAATAAAAGGATACCGAAAATTCGTGATTTTCCTATCGGACGTGAAATATGACGGGAATATAGATAAAGGAAGGAATACAATGACAGCGATGAAAAAAATATGCGACGATCGATTCCGTCGATACACCGTGATTATGGGGTATCGAGTTATCAAGTTCCGAAGATAAAGAAAATCATAATAATAAGTGGATTTCCGTACGGGCCTGCGGTATTTCGCTGCGGTATCTTCAGAGCTAGCTTTCTGCGGAACTGAAATATCTTGGGAGAGCTCTGCACAAAATCATGCTATGGAACTCTGAATTAATAAGGAGGCAAAGACCAGCCTTCTAAATCCGAAGCATGAATAACACAATTTAAATTTTTTCTCATCTAATAAAAAATACTCTAACTAAAGAAGAGTTATCATGCTCTATGTAAATTCCTCAAACCGTTCGTCAATATTTTATGATAGATGTGAGGAGCACTATAATACTCGAAACTCTTTCAATATACAAGAAAAATAAGGAAGAATTTCGTGGGAGGATATAAGAATTGGATTACCAAAATTGGGATGCCAGGAATGGAATTTACATTACCAAATAATAGCGTAAAACGTTTTTGCTATTCTTAGAAAAGAGATGAGAATGAAATTCCTTGCGTAGAAATATATCTTTGATAATTTACGTTTTCGCATACTGTAAAGAATATCGCCCGGGGATTGAGTTGGTGTTTCGTCACAACCAAGATTATCAAATTAAGGGTAATCCCCAATAGAATACTGAAAGTAGATACAAATATTTAGAACGAATAAAAATAACAAGATTAGATAAAAATGGAGAAAACCGAATTAAGGAAGAGAAACTGTATAGTAATTCATTTTATGATATACGAGATATAGTAGAATTGAATCGAAGATAAATTCAGAGCTCACAATACTGATTTATATCATCACGCTGTGAATGATAAAAAGACATATTAAGAAAGTGAAAATGGAAAATCTATGATAAGTGAACGAATAACGTGAAAAATAGGACTATATGCCAAAATGGGTGGCAACTCCCTCCATTAACAGCTAGAGCAATTCCAACAAACCGCAACAAGTTGACCACTCCTGAGTTATGGCCATTTGGACAAGAAAAATGGGCAAAAACAATAAGAAAGCAAACTTATATTTCATCATTCAAAATTAACTGCAAACTGGTACCAAATCGGTGCCATTGATATCATGACTTAGAAATTAAACTCGTAATTGTCACAGAGTTCCGAATATCTCCAAAGTTTCATCACTGGAACCAATTTGATCTGAGATAGCGAAATATTGAGCTTCTTGCGGATGGCAAGCCATGAAACAGAGCTAGATGTCAAGCTCTTCTTCAAAGCAAGTTGTGGAAATATGGAAGAGCGAGACGCAGAGTCTTCCACTCAACGAATACCATAGAGTTGATCGGCAAAGGGCTTGCAAGGAGAAAGGGTTGCTCTGAGGAAGACTTTGTTTCCACCCGTCCCTTTGCTACTCCTCAAAGTTTTCACTAGCGAAAGGAATCCTCTTAGGGAACTATGGAAGAGCTATCTTTCGTCTGCGCTGAAAGCGTAAGTACATAAGCAAGGCATGAAATAAGATCGACTAACAAAACCATTCAGTCGAAAAATCACAGATATGAATTTCGTGATTTATGCTCCATTGACTGCAAAATACGTTGTGAAAAACGAAAGATAAGATTGACGATAGACGAGGATTTCCTGCTTTAAAAACAAGCATACAAAGCAAGACTGTAGTGCAAACTTTCGAATTGAGAGAGATTCAGCTTTAATCTGAATCTGACAATGACAGAATTTGATATAATTGAAAGTAGTATATGGAATACGTTTTAAAAGTTAAAATGTACCAACGGTATTTAAAGACAAAATTAGATAATTATATGAATTGGGTATAAATAAGATAACGGGAGTGAGGCACCATATCCATGAACTGTCACAATAACCAAGCATACATTAAAAGTTTCGATATGTTGGATTAATTTTCGCAGAGTGATGTCATGCTTATGATACGTGATGTGACGTTTATATCCATCAATGTGATAGGAATCAAATATGTAGCTATGTTAAAATAAGAAAAATATTATAAAATACAATTTATACTGTATAATGAACCTAGTAAAGATTTAACCTAAATATCAAATAAAACTTATTACGCGATAAAATATTTATCCATACAATGAACAATGACTGAAAGATGATTGAAGTTAATGCAGCTCTCCAACTTCATGAAATCTCAAAGGAGGTCGTGATGTTGTGGAAATTCATGACGAAACACCGATGTATACTTAACCACAGTATTTTTTCTTAAAAATTACTGAGAAGAAGAATACATCGGAGTTCAATATTTGTTTGTGAAAGAAAATTACAGCTTTTACAGAAGTAGAAAGCGGAGATCATTCTTCCCAAACAAAATATTAGTATGAAAGTAATGCTATCTTAATAACATTTTTCTCCGCATACTTTCATTCACATTTTGATTGTTTCAATAGTAAGCAGCTTTCCAGAAATTTCACTGACTTTCACGAACTATTATTTTTATTTTTGACGGAAACATTTTTCACAGCCAAATTAAATCACTTGAATAATTGAGTACCAAATCAGGAAAAGAAGAAAAAAATCACCTCATTTCTTCTGGATTTATCTATTAATTAATTAATAATTGCACGCATTTCTTCTAAACAATAACACGTCATAATCACTTTAGTTCCTAGCCATTTATTATCGATCTGACTTCCTTCTATTTAATTCCTATAATTACGGTATTAACAAAATTGACATCGCAAAACAAATACCAATAAAATACTGCTAATGGAATACAATTTCACCTCAATGGTAAAAATACACGAAGAAAATTAATCGCTTCTTTATAGGGGACCACCGGTAATAATAACAGAGGCCTCTTTAAGGAAAATCACCTAAAAAATAAATGGGGGTCCTCAGGTCTCCTCTGTTTCTTCACATCTTGGCCACCTAATGCTTTCTTTCCCTCCCACAACCATTACAGACTGCCTTCGCCAACTTAACCCCCGTCACTTAATCTTCGTCCATCCCATCCCTATAGCCGAAGTGAATTCCACAGTCCCTAAGGAAGGCGCCGAGCATCGACGCCACCCGTTCTCGCCTTGGACGCATCCGTTCCCACGCCTCTCTCACCCCCAATGGGACACAGACGCCACACTAAACTGAGAACAAAAAGGCGGGAACTAAACAAGACTAAAGAAAAGATTTTCCCTCCAATTCTCAACTGTGCCGGTCTTACTCGTATGGCTGCCTTGAAGTCATATTGACTCAATTCAATTGTTGACTTTTCTGCTTCAATGACTTCGGCTTCGAACATTGCTTACTGACGCCGAGGTTGTCGCCACAAACGTTCAGTACTCTATAATCTGATTATTTTCAGTTGAATTTGACGCCATTATTTTAATGTACAAAAAAGTTGCTAAATCTGAGAGATTTTTAGAATAATTTCGCCTGATTCATATCACGTATGACAAAATTCATTTTAAGATAAAAACAAAAAGTGACAAATTATAAGAGTACAAAAACCGTGACATTCTGCATAGAACTGGTCAATTAATAATTTAAGAAATCCATTTTACGTTTACTTCTAACTTCAGATAACTGCCTTCAATGTGACTGCCCACCGTTTCATTATGTATACCTTTTGAATAAATTCCAGATATCCTTACTTTTATCACCACCTTCAGCGTTTCTTATTTATTACTCTTTTTGGGTAAGATAATCTTCCAATCATTAACGGTACTTAATTGCTGGTTATCGGCCAAAAAGGAAACGTAAGAGAAATATCGAAGAAAATTGCGCTTTAAATTATAGAATAAATATATTTTAGCGAATTTGCTTGTTATCGCACTATATTCTGAAAAGGGTTTAGTGACATTATGCGTACGTATTTTTATTTGTAAGGTGTGCATAAGCATTGTGTTCAATTTCTCCACATTCTCTTTCATACCTCAAACATCTACCGCTTTTCTCGAACTTCCATCGTTTCCTTTTTAGAAATAATACGCAATCCTTGTTAACCATGAATTATAACTTGAACACTAAGATTCTCAAAATGTGAAACAGCAGCTACTTGAATATCTCATCAATACGAAACACCACACAATGCAGACGATGATAGATATATCATCTCTTGAAATTCACATCAGAATGGATTATATGGCATTTTACTGCCTTAGGCATTCAAGACTGTCGCGGAATACGACATGCACCAAGGTATAGGCTTAGGTCCTAACGTCTTCCACCATCAGCATCGCCCCCTCGGCAAATCTTTCTCACTCCCTATTCCTACACAGATGTCTCCATTTCCCACGCACCTCACCAACGCCCCCTCTGGCTTCGATTGCCACCTGAACAATATCTCCCTCTCCATCTCCACTGCACTTGGCGATGGCGCAAAAAGAGGAAAAACAAATGCGAAACTATTACCGCGCGAGGTAATCTCGAATGGAAGTGGCGCCTCCATGAAGAGCCATGGAAGTAGTTGGTGAAGATCGTTTGGCAGCCGTTGCGCTTGCGAAACGGGAAAGATAATGAAGGTAAACTTTGCTCCCTGGTTAGCTAAACGGAGAACTATCTTTGTGATTGCAGTTGTGCTGCGAATGAGGTAATGTCAGAGGAAATTCCAGGATGAGAAATTCATAAAATTCAACGTCACAGTGGTCTGTGCCTAATCACATGGTAAAGTTCTCTTATGTATTTTCGGGCTAAATATCTCTGGGGAAACGTTTGCTGAGAGCACAAAGCAGAACTTCTAAGCAAACAACATTATTTCGAAATGTTTCATTTAACAGTTAACGTACGTGTGTACTGAATTTAAAGAAATTACCTGTTATTTAGTTGACTCAGTTATAAAATATATTAAAATAACCCTACCAAATTCATTTTTATCAGAATGATTTTAAATTTCATGAAGCAACTGGAAAACGCCTGGTTTCTATTCTAAAGACACGGAAATCCGCTTTGTATGAACGTAATGTGAAGCACTGCTGTAATATCGTAAACGTGTTCTCCCTCGAATAAAGTATTATTAATGGCGAATTAAAATGAACCTAGCTCTTCAGCTCAACGGTACACATAATTACTAAGAACGCAGATCCGGCGTCACTATTTGAAATTAATGTTCAAGAGAACATAAGGAGTACAAGGAACGTTATTGCGCTAAATGATAATTTCCTCGAGAGCTATAATCAATGATTAGTCTATGGGATAGAATGCACTGATTTCATAAAATTATAGTCACGAATGGAAAACTTTCCACTGAGATTTTGTAATTTAGGTTCGTTCGATTTTGAATGCTAAATCTTACACCTATATCCTTAATAATTTTCACTTCACGTGTAACAAAAGGTCATGAAGAAAAATTCTCAGCTAAAAACAATGCCGATAAACTGTATCCTTTATACATAGATAAATAGGATAGATAAAGGATACAGTTTATCGATATATAAAAAGCAATAAATAACAGCAATTCCCGAAGGATTACAACTTTTGAACACCTAGCTGATTTATCTCGCTAAGCCTTCAATTGAGCGTAGCATTAAATTAGAGTAACAGGTGGAAATTTAGGAAGGCTTCCCACGGCAGAGGAAACAAAACTGCCAAGGGTAATCCTATTAGTTATAATACCTCTTAACGGAAAAAGCGTGAGTTTTAGCTTCCAACACGGTATTAAAATAACATTCAGCAGAAATGCGACATGGAAAATTTACAATTCAAGAGGAATTATTATAGTTTGGATAGAGATACATTAATCAGAAGGTAAAAATTTTATTTGAAAGAAGTTAAATCGCTCTAAAGATTAAAGATAAAAATGAGATACCACCAGGAAGATTAAACAAATATATAGCAGCGGTTTCAATGGGAATACGTAATTCTGTTAAAATATTAGGTCATTGACCGATCTTAACCTCATCCCTTCAATTATTAGCTAATAATTACATTGTGGAGGGAAAGAGACATACTAGGTATGATGAAAAGGTAGATATTTTGCTCTAGCTTTCCACGGTATGAGTAGAAAAAGTATATATGCAGCACACTGCCTCTATAACACTCTTCATTGCACTGAATAAGGAGAGTCTAAAAATGAATGCCATTTTTCAGCTTTATGAAAGCCACCGTCGATTACTTTATTATCTATGAACAAGAATAAGATAAAATTAGATACAGAACAGATTTTGCTGGATCGTGTACCAAAAAAATTAAAAATGTTCCATCTATCAAGCTACGTTAGAAGTAACGAAAAGGGTACGAAAATCCCCAAAAACAACCAGCTGGCCAGTGATTAAATCTCAGATTCGGAAACACTTAAGACTAAAATTGCCGTTTCTAGCGCCGAGCAATCTCACAACTAAAAAAAAGTGCGAATCGAAAGAGCACGCCGCGGGGAAAATATGACGAGAAAAGAGGACGGAAAAAGCTTTTTTTGAGAGCTACACGAGAAGAGCGAATCCCACTTCCTAGGGAAACGCGTGACGAAAAACGAAAGCATTTATTAAATCATTCGGCGTTTCGCGGACCAAAAAAAAAAGCAACAAAAGAACGTCGAAAGCGCGGCGGAGCGCACTCGAGGATCCATCGTAATCTCGCCGCGAGTTCGGTCTCTCTCAAAGCACTTGTAAAAACAACGAAGCCAACAAAAGACCCTCCCGAGATCAAGCGAAGCTGGATTTGCGGACGGGCGTGTCGGACTGATAAAAAAAAAATATGGAAAGAAATTTCGAAGAACGCGTACGCTCGTGATTAAAAGAAGGGGAAGGCGTAACGAGAGTAAACACCGTCGCGCAACAATGGTGACACAGACAGACGACGTCAGTGTTGCGCTCGGGAAAACGATCTGTTTCGATTGGCGCCGGGACAAGGGTTTTTGGGGGATATGGTGCGTGGAGAGATAAGTGAAGGAAAAGAAGAGAGGAAACGTAGCGAATGAGATAAACAAAAGGGAAATGGAAAAGTAGGAGCGAAACACCGCCGAAAATTGAGAATCTCCACAGCGACTTTCTTGGAGTTGCCGTAAAGTGTTTTAGAAGCTTAGCGGTTTCCATTTCTGCTCCAGTCCATTTGGGAAAGGATACTAGATTTTGCTTCATAAGTATGTGTCATGATAAAAATATCCTTAGCATCTTTCCCATCACTTATTCGGCCAGCTGATGATTTATGTCAGGATGATTTATGATGATGAATTGGGTTTTAGCACTAGTGTCACGGCTGTCCTGCCTTAGGCCAAGGTTGCCAGATGTGTTTAAATTTAGCCAATGTGACTTGTTACAAATGTGTGAGGCTAAGAAAACTAGCCATTTATTTACGAAGTATTCCAGTAATTCAATTACGTCAAGAAAGACAAGGTATCAGTCGAGGAAGAGCTATATGAAGTTTCTAAAGTATAAAAATCATTACATATAAAAGTATATATTAGAAGTTTATGAGATATAATTTGTTCCTATAAAGTGGCTAACAATGGTTTGAACGAACTGGCAATTCAATCTTAATTTAACCCATTAAAACAAAGTTGGATTTCCACCAAAATCAAACCCGGGACCCTTGCCGCTGGCACCGTTTCTGGATGTGGTACCACAAAGTCTAAGAGGGAATCATCGATTCAATAAGTAAATAAAATCTCATTAATGCCATCCTCATGAAGTATTGGAATTTAAATGGAAAATGAGCGGAATCAGGCGCATTACAAATCAGTATGAAAGTAGAATTCTAACAAAGATAACTAAATGTAAATGCGTCATATCTAAACTATAGGAAAGAAACCTCGTCGATGAAGGCTGAGAAATGTTGACGAATGGCCTAAGTAGCAATGCATATTCTTACCAGATAACCATAAACTTCCTGCTGGATAAAAGAACATCAAAGAAACACATATATAAACACAAAACGGCGAATGCGAGATCTCAAACAGCCGACAAATTCATTCCATTTCCGCATAACAGTTTCCTTAACTCCACAGAATCCTCAAACCGTTTCAGAAACATTCCCGAAAGCGCCACGAACACAAAGAAGATTAACTAACTAACGGTTCCCAAAGCAATAGACGGAGCTTAAACCGTTCGCTTATTAACCGAAGCAAACAAAGACTTGTTAACTCCATTTACTTTCTAATCCCTTATTCCTTTCACGCATCGCTAATTAACCTCCGGCATTCCAAACGCCATTTTCAGGTCAAAACCGCAGGCTTTCAAAAAACATAAAAACCTGCCCATCCTCATAAACGCCTTCCCATCCTCCGGGAAACGAAATCGGTCGCATGTTTCGAATTTAACGGCCGACATAATCGAATAATATTGGGGAAATTCTCCGCGATATAATTCCGACGTCGCTCCTTTATCGCCCAAGGGAAAAATGTGACAACAAAATGCACTAGTTCGTCACTCGCGCACGTCGGAATCAATTAAGCCTTCCCTCGCTTAAAAAGGGAGAAATTCGCCACCTCTAACGACCCAACGGGGAAATCCCTTTGCGGTGCCCCACTCCACGCGTCTGCCACTATCGATTGTGCGCACACCCTCTCTTCGCTCTATTGACTCCTATACTTTGCCCATATCTATTGCCGATGACACCCATTATTTTTCCATCCGATGCTCTCTCATTGTCTTTTCCTTTGAAGATTACCTGATGCCGCTCCTTTTGAGGGTCAACCGCCGACCGCTCAGGGCGCTCCATCCATGGGAACAGCTACAGCTTCATTGCGATAATAATTATATACAGCGCTTCAGCCTTTCTCGTCAGCAAATTAAGTTAAAATTTCGGCTAAAAGAGTTTACTTTAATTCACATTTTTATCAACTCGATCGTGTAATTCCGCATAAAGGCGATCTGGCATTTGGCTATCATCCTAAGAAGGGGAATGATAAATAAGATTTGATTCCTTAAAAATCCGTTGTTACTGACGAGAAAAACTGGAACACGTTATATACAGAGAATTTTACTATTTACTTACAAGTGCATAAGTATGCGTGAATTCTTTTCGATCGGACAGCAAAAGTTTATAAGGAAGGAGATGTTTTAATTCTTCCACAATTTGCCGTTAAATTCCGATAATTTATCACTAGTAATCAACGCTATCTGAGAAGAGGTTAAATCTTCGAAAATATCTCATTTAATCGTAAAGTAGTGAGCAAAGGGAAGATTATCGCTCTGAGAGATGTGTAAAGAAGAGAACTCGCCCATTGGTACATTTCTAACAAACTCAGCTGAAACCAATAAGATAACTGACTTATACTCGATATTGAGAAATGATGATATTAATCACATGTTAAATAGCTTCATCAGTTCCAATACTTCTCTTTTATTTCACACATACATTTTTCCCTCCGTCGTCTCAAAGCACCTACTCGATCATCACCTTTCTTTCGTTTACCTCTTTTCTTCGCAATTCCACTCACTTTTTACAGCAAATAATAGAAGGTAGAATTAATTACAAGGAGGAAAAAACACCCCATGACGAGTGAGTAACGATAGGCGAAAGACCCTACCATTTTTCTCCGCAACAATGGAAAGAATTAAAAAAACAATCACGATTACCCCTAATGGAGCACGGAGTAATTTCAAAACGTTGCTCAACGGCACCGCAAAAAAACGGTGAATAAACCCCTTTTTCTACGAACACCCCGGAATAGTCAAAATTACATCACCGTCCCGAACGCCCATTTGAATTTTTAATAATCCTCTCGCGCCCTTTTGTAGGGCCGAAAACAACCGAGTGACGGCTAAAGAGATTACGGACCAAATAGATCGATTAAGGTGGGGGTTGGGGGGAGACTTAAACAAAAGACGAAGTATAAAACGTTTTGCGTCCGTATGAATTGCAAATTCGATTAGGGACGAAAAAAAAGTCGTAATTTCGTTTCCGCTCGCACCACACTCTCGGTTCGCATTTTTTATCTTCCTGTGGGGGGGCGTTCTCCCTTCTCCGGCACGTGTATCGATTGCCGCGGACAAAGAGCGAAGAGAAAGAGACGTAGGGCACACGCGGCGCAGTCTTGGAGGGAAGTCCTCGAAGAAAAGGATTAAAAGAGCTTTGGGAGAGGGAGCCGTCGCCTTGGACGCTCGCAAGAGGACCACGAAGCACTTTGGCAAGAAGTGGAAGAAAAAGGGTTGGGAGACAAAGAGAAAGGGGGAAATTGCGAAAGGCGTGACGACAAAAACAAAAGAAAATGTCAGCGTCAACAAACTCGAGGGCCGGAATAATTACGAGGAAAAAGTGAGGAATGAAATCATAACCGGCGTAGTTTAAATTAGTGGGAGGAAAGGAAAGGGGGGCCATCTTTTCGCCGTCACAAAGGAAAACGACGGCAATTAATAATTTGCGCTTTTTCTCCCGGCGGGTTTCAATTTTTTCGAGGTGTCTCTTGAAAGCTTTTGCTCGTCTCGCGTATGAAATTTCGAATCGGAAGGCGGAACGACGCTCGCCCCGAATACTGATATTTCCAGGTGAGCTGAATAACGATACATTATAATTCTGAAAGATCGATTTTTCAATTTTTGATAATTGAATATTTTTAATGTTTAAATTGGTTTGCTGCGATCCTTTACTATAAACTCAAACCACATAACTTCCGCACAAACCCACATAAAAGGTTGTGATAAACGATAATAGAGTAGAGTGAAGTATCGAAGGCTTACAATTTCTTTTCTCCACTCATTTTTAGCGTTATTTTTCCTCTACTGGAATTTGAAAGGCATAAAATATAATAAAAGCGTCCCAAAAAAATTAAGTGAAAAGAGAGGCATAACTGTTAGCCCGAAATTGACGAAACGAAGTGATTCCCTGCTATGTAACTCTTCCTGAAAAAACATTTCGATGACAAATTTTACGAAAAATCGAACTCCACCGAATGCTCTTCGGGTTGATTATAACCGCTTCAAACTTTCTGGAGGCTACTCAAAACGGAAGAATTTCATCACAAATTGAATTTTCCTTTTCATTACGCGAACAAAAATTATATTCGAATTTACACTACCACATGCGATATCCCGGAGGCGGAGAACCTGCGGCCTTCAGGCCACATGTGGCTTTCATAAGCGTTCATTAGGGAATGAGAAACTCCCGGAGATTCGATTCCGGGAGATTCTCATTTCAAAAGAGGTAAATTCCAGGAAATTCCGGGATACTATTAAAAGCAACCTCAACTACTGTAGAATACGTATTATTCGTTAAAGAATGGCATAGATGGGCAATTTAATCATATTTGAACTAGCTCTACCAACAGATGTAATTTTGGATGAGTTAACGCGTAATAACGAGTATTAGCTGCAGCATCATTGTTCCAAGAAACTTCCGTAATATTTCCCAATATCTCGAGGGTAAGATGGAGCATATTTTAGATTAAGCAGGAGGACTACTGACATTATTAAGAAAATAAGTCGCTCAAAGTTCAAAGCTCAAAGTCGGTAAATTGGCGTATGAAACTGAAGATTAATGTAGTTAAGTAAAAGCGACAGAAAAAGCCTCAATCCGAAGCACGGGACATTTTAAAAAAAATTACCAACTCTGGGATTCTCTGATAAAATCCGAATTCATTGTGGCCTTTAGGCACTTCCTGAAACCTATACCATCATTGTTATACTTATTCTAATCTAGCTATCAACGCTAATTGGAAAAGAGAGTAAAATTTTTCTCCTACGGTTTACATAGCGGTTGAATTCTCTTCCTCGTATAATATTTCGATGTTGAACAACATGAACGTAGGCAACACGCAACACAAGACTTGACTGATGGTTTCGCATGCGCCTTTTCTTATGAGACCGAATGCTAAAGATAATCTTCCCAGGAATGTGTTCCCCACCCTTGAGATAGCCTATACTTCTGGGAAAGAACTTTTATTAATTTTAGTTATTTTAAGATATAAGTAGCGTACCAATTACTGAGGGTACTTCTTCACACGTTTTCATCTTCTAAACAATTATTTGAACAGCGACGAACGAAACATTTTCTTTCAATTCCAAACGAAATTAGTCGGAAAAATTGAGCTATAAATCACACTTGCAGCATTCCCTTTTCCTTCCGGGTAATTCCTCCAGCTTCCGGAGATAGAGCAATAGCTGGTCACTGAACTTGCCCGCAGGGGGATTTTCGCTTCAAATCCTACCGTAGGAATAATTCACCTCCATTCCGTTTCCCAAGATTGGAAAAGTTTAAAGACGCGTAACGGAAAATTACGCTCGGGAAAAGGATCTCTTTCGAACCACTATTCGGGTAATACGTGGAATCGAATATGGAGACATTTTTACGATGAGCCAGAGGAGGCACGGAGAGGTTGCGAGAGAAAAGATAAGGTGGAAAAGAATTTATAGAAGTGGCGTCAGATTTATAGTCCACGGAGTCGCAGGCCACCTCCGCTTTCCCATGCCAAGGGCTATCTGCAGCCTTCCTTCCCCCGCGGGTTAGAGGACCCGCTTATCCCGGCGTCCTCCTTGAGCAGGCTTCCTCGTTACAAACCCTTTCTTTCCAACATTGAAAAGGAGGCGATACTCCGCAATTTAAGAAAACCGTCCGAGCCTAAGTCCTTCCAATTCATCCTCCTCCGCTAATGCCGGCGCTGACGTTACAGTACATTAAATCGCGAGGATTTTTACGGCAAATCGATGGACAGATCTTTGGGTCAAAGCTCTTTCATAAATCCCGCCAACGTAGACCGTTATCACGCCGTAATATACACTTTTATGGGGCAACTATCCAAGGATTGTGATTTATCATCGTGCGAACACCTTCCTATCATTTCCGATAAGGGATGGCGTGAATCATAAGATAGGTTTCCCGGATTGCAATGTTTTGTCTGCGGAGAAATAACGCACCCAATGCGCTGAAATTCGAGTGCTCTTGCGATCGAGTCACGTTCTGAACGCCTTCGGTCCTTCATTTATGTATCATGGAGAAATACCCGTATATTACTTACAAGGAAAATATTACCGATATAATATTACACCGATGCATCACAAAAATTACATATGTGTATAATTTCAGCGTTTTTAGCCGTAGCTACAAGTTGGATAGAAGTAATGCATTTCAACCTAACAATTTCCATAGTGAGGATTTAATACGCCAAGAATTCGGATAAAAGATGATTTTGCGAGAATCGCTAGCGCACTTGCCTTTCAATGCCAAGGTCCCGCGTTCGAGTTCCGGCTACAAAGGAATTAACTGGATAGGAAATGTGTGTTGTGTTCGTCCATTGTTACTTCTTCACTATAATAGTCCCGTGAATGAATTTTCAAGTGAATATTGTTAAAACAAATATATAAAACTTAAAAAAATATTAGCAACAAAATTTATCATACTATATAATAATAAATACACGTATATAAAAAATATATAAAGCAGTTTTAAAAGATAAATGAAAAAATGAATACTTAATGAATTCTCTTCCGTTCTACGAGTATTTGGAGGGAGGTAAATGAATAAAGCGTTAAGACTATTTGATACTGCGATGCTTTCATCCATTTAGAATTGTTAAGTTCGAATTTGAACTTTAATTTTAACGAAAATATGAGTGCTTTTAAATGGTATTATAAAAAAGGACTAGTCTCTTTGTGATCATCAGACCTAATGAAGAACTAAAGACGATCTCGCATAGTATTGGTATTGTTAAAAGTGCTTCGAAACCTGGACTCAATCCGCACACATGGGCTCCCACCGGGAATCGAACCTGGGACCCCTTTTACCATAATAAATGCGCTACCCACTAGCTTATCCGGGAACCGCATGAAAATGTAAGATTAAAGGAATTAAAATTTAACTAAGTATCGGTCTAATTATCAACGGAGGAGGAGCGTATTCGTAAGCATGATTTTAAATGCAACAGTGAATACGATCACACGAAATTCAATTTCGGTAGCTTTCAATCAGCATCAAAGCGCGCCTTTATCTGGGATTTGGACTCAAACACTCCCGCAGCAATCCGAAAAGGATAAAATTTCCACTGGAAAGAAATGAACAATGCACGGCATTCCTGTCAATCATCGGAATGCCCTTTGTGCATTTTCAAAACAAGAGTCGGAGATCTCTCTCCTATCCATTAAAAGGGATCGAGAGCTTCAACAATTTCCATCGCTCGACAAGGTAAAAACTCAACTCTTTTACTAAAAGAGGCACCGTTAATTACAAAAAGGATATTCCGAAACTATCGGCTCGCTCCCGTAGCCCTGAACAATCATCGCCTACGCGGTGAAAAAAAACCACAGAAAAGTTCATAATCAACTTAATGGAATACATTTTTTTCAGAGGAGAGCGCAGTAAAAACTCGCTTGCATACATATGCATAAAAGGGAAAAAGGGAGAAAGAGAAAATCCCTTCCGCCAGACTGCGCACTTGTACCCTTTTTGAACTATGAACAAAAAGCGGCCGACGGGAATTTTTTTACGATTTTTATTAAGAATTCAGTGGAACTGAAATATCGGTCGCCTGGGGAGACTATCTGGAGCAATAAATTGCGAGGGTCATCGGTCAAAAGGAGAGAGGCTGGCGAATGCACTGCTACAGCAGGAACATCCGTGTAGCTCTCGTAATGGATGAGCGAGGGCGCTGTACAGAAATGAGATAAAAGGAGAGAGGACGAACAACACGGGGAAACAACTCGCGGAATAAAACTCCGAGTAGGAAACATTTCGTTTCGAGGAGCTTTCTTCCGCTCTAATTCTACAATTAACAAGGTTAAGGGTGTTGTTTAGTCTGAAGAGAGAGGGGAAAGAGTCATTTCGCATGAGGAATCCAGCATTATAAATCCGACTTTAAAATTCCGCGTTCAATTGTCACGGACTACTAGAGCTATTTGCCCGTGTAAATTACCGGGAGAGCTATGGCGCGCAGTCCATTAGCGTACGTAATTTCTGACGTCCATGATATGTTTACTTTGAATTAACTCAGCGATCTACGGGATTATGCGAATAATTTAGTCGTGCTGCTAATTAAACAACGCAAATTATTTCGAGGGAAAGAAAGTATGTTACTCTGTTTAAGTTTCAACTATTTGAATGTATTCATGAGTCATAAGTAGATACCGCAGTAGAATTTGGGATTTCAACAACTATGAAACAGATAGCAATTACAGTTTATTTTAATAACTGAGGAAGCGCGTTTCCATTCTGTGCCAGCATTAGTCTGCAGAACCTCTGCAGCGATATGATTAAATTTCCACACAACGAAATTAAAGTTTCATATAATGTGATTAATATAACCAGAAAAAACGGCTAAGTCCAATTTGCGAATTCCGCTGCATGTATTTCAAAATAACATGAACTAAAATCGTGGAAAGATAAATAACGGTATTAAAAAAAGAAAAAAAAAACTTGACACTTGACTGAAGTTGACGTTTAACAACAACCGAAATATATCTTCATATTTCGGGGGTGTAATGAAAACCTTAAATAATCGATTTGGAAATATAAGGAACAATATATCTAAGTAATGGTTTCGATGGATGAAATTCGTCAGCAGGTATGGAAAATTTATACAAAGATAAAGCCTTCAAAAATTATACCGTCTACATCAAGTATGACCAACCAAGCCTGAATTACTTCATTTCATAAAGCGAAAAGTTCGCTTTGTTTTCAAATAAACTATATCAACAAAGAACAATATTTACGCTCTCTATAATTAAGACGAAGATTGAAATACGTGCTTATATGTCTAAATTAAATAAAAACTTTATATTTTTAATTACTCTCAGGGCTCAATCGCAACTCATAACATTGTATTGCGCCACTTCTGAAAGATGGATTACGGGTTATCCATTTCGTATCTACATCTAAATGGGCTAAATAATCGCGCATTAACGCAAATGTCAAAGGGATAGAACAACCCTAGGAATCTCACCAATTACCCCATGTTCCGAGAGATAAACCAGGCTACCAAGATGTATTCTGGTAGCATTTCGACCCACGTCGAAATTAGCTCAGGAGTTAATTAGGAGTGTACAAAAACAGAGGCGGGAACAGAACGGCCGGAAGACACCTCGGTCCCTCTCCTACGGAAAAGCGCCTCAAAAAAAAGCCACAGAAAGACGAATGAATTGCCTTTCGTAGCGTCTGCACGATCAGCACCGGTCATCGCCTCATCGATGGACACCGTAACGACATCCGACGTCAATTTGTTACCACTGGCAAATCTCTCCCTCCAGACGAAAGTACTTTATCGCGAAGCGGGTAAATTCCCTCTGGGGACAACACGACGCGGGGCAGGGCGCATCCATCACTTGCCCTCTCCCCGGAAGGTCTCTTACGACAACGTCAGGCCACCCGCGCCCACACTTCCGAACCCTTTTGTGCTGGACCAACCCTTCCCCGAAGATCTCTCGTACATCCGCTACCCTTTTCCTCGCCACGACAACATTTCCCATCCACGCGAGGTTCGAGCAAAAAAGAGAAGGGTTTACACTCGGAAATACGTTCTTATGAAGAGGAAGGGTGAGAAATGTAGGGAAGGGACACGCGTAGAAGGGGAATATCTAAGGCAAAGGACGTTTCTCAACGGTGAGTTATGCGCGGCGGAGAGAAGAGGAATGCCTCGGAATAAGTGCAGGAAAGAGGTGTCGAGTGCGAGGGAAAGGCTTAAGAGGAGGGCAAAAAAAGTCTGTTTCGCAAAGGGGAAAGAATTGTGTGAGGGAGGCGACGCCTAGGGTTAAGACGGATAAGTAGGCCGCATCTTTATTCCCCGCCGCTGAGCAGTTATTCCTCAAATTGATATCTCAAGCAACGCAAAAAAGAATTCCGCGCGCGCGAGACGGGGAAAACGCCGGAGAGGTTTCATTTCAGGAAAAAATCCCTCGCCCTTTATGGAAGCTAGACGCTTTTGTTTTATGGCCGCCGTGAAAAAGTAGTTCGAATTACGTTTCAAGGCGTCGGAATGATGCATAAAAGGCACCTTTACGCGGTATTCTAACGACTGACCATTCAACGACAAGTGTACGGAGCTGTTCGAACATGAATATTTACGATTGATCGCAATAAAGTTTCGATTCGAGGGTTGTTTCAATGCCGCTTACAATAATCAAGGGTTAATAAATCCCTTTGATCTGAACAGATATGTAAATTTTACCCATATTAATAGCCATCCAAATTCCGAGTGCTTCACCTTACATATTCGACAGTCTCTATACCTGAGCTTTTGAATAGTACGGTTGATATTCTATTCTATTTAAATAGACTTCAACCGAATGGGAAATGTTACCTCTTCACAATGAATACCTCTGCCTCGGATATTTGTTTCGAGTAACGGCATTAATTAGGACTTTCGACTCGGGAAACTGCATATTATTTAGAAATTGTCACTGACGGAATGATTTTTCTGAAGGTATCCCAGTGCACCATAAAGAATTCCAAAACACCTAACTAAAGCCCGTCCGCCTTCGGTGAAAAAATTCATGAACTCTGTCATCCACTTTCCAAACAAAGAGCTAAAGTTATTTACAAAAGCAAAAATCCCATCCAAATGGACCCAAAATGTGTAAATCAAAAACGTTATGTACTGATCGAATTATTAGAAATGCGTACGGCCAAATCCGAATTTGTTAATCAAGAGTGAATACCTAACAACACTATCTTTCAATTCAAGAACGTCGTTTTTCAGGAAAACCGTTCGAACCGAAAATTGCCATTTAGTCCGTTCCGACTTGCAGATCACTGCAATGTAAATATAATTAGAAATAATAAACCAAACTTTCAGAGAGATATTGTATTACAGGGGTCTTTCATTTTAGAGTTTAGAAAACGGGAACTGAACCGAAATTTGATTTTTTCGTTCTCAACCGGAGAAAAAACAGGAACGAAAAATATTATCAAGGAAGAATACACTTGAAAAAGTCTGACGTTACTGGGAATCGAACCCGGGTCTCCCAATTATCGGTCGAGACTTCGTGGGCAAGAACATTGCGATTTCATCCGCAAGGCGGCATCGTTCGCTGTTCGCTGAAAAATATTACGTTGCCTAGATGCCCATATTATGAGGGCTGTTAGTAGATTCATAACCAAACCGAATCTCTGCAACTCTCAATACATGATGGTAGTGATACGTAACAGTTATCACGTCTGGGTTCGCTCACAATTCCGATCCTTCGTCAATGAAAGCACACAGAGGGACAAGGAACTAGTCATCGAAAAAATGGAAAACAACGAAGGCAGTAACGGAGGACGCAGACCAACCCGCGCAGACCAGAGCCTCCCATTCAGCATCCACAACCGGAGTAATGCACAGCACCACAGAAAACGACCACCTAAAAACCACCCATACGGGGAGAAATGAAACAACTGCCCCTCGGAAATCGCGACGGGCATCTTCCAGCGTTCCGCATCTCGCTCGGGAACAAAGGAAGATGCTTCCCTTATTTGTTCCTCGAGACGGAGATCGCCGTCGGGACAATAGTAAAAACTCTTTACCTTCGACTCATCGAACGGAAGGAAAATAATCGCAACAAACGTATCCATTAGCGGGCGCCCCTTCAGACAGACATGTCCAAATGCATCGACCGTTCGGATCGCTAACGCGTCCAGACAAATTGTATGCTCAGTCCGGAGTGGGCGGAAGTGAATTAAAATCGCTCCTTGAATCCGAACAGAGCTCTCTCTCTCTCTCTTAATCCTGCACATCGTGAAACGGAGCATTGTGCGTTAGCGTGGGGTATTCACCTCCCTTGGGGTTGAACAAAAATCGAAGAGTAATGCAACCGCGGCCAAGTTGGCGCGTGGCCATGCGCTCAACTAGGATTGACAAAGGTACTATTCCTAGCAGAACTGATTCCATCGGAGAAGAGGCAATAATGAGTCATACGATTCGAATCGAGAAATAGACTATGGCGACGGTTCGTATAAAGAAGGCCATTATGTTTTAACGTGCTGTAATGAAGGCGGAATCCAGGAAACAGCAACGCTCGCTCTCGGAGTCGGACGTGAATGAAAACTTTTCGTGCATTTTGAGCTATGAAAAATATAAAAAAGTTCGCCTTTAAAAACAAACTTGGCCTATTCGAGTCCAATTTAGAGCCCATAAAATGCTTTTCCATTTACACGATGGACGAACTTTAGACTGAGAGTTGCTTCGGGGAGTGAGATGTATACCATGTTGATTTAGACACTCGATAAATACTAACCATAGGATATGTTTGAATTCACGTAAATGGAGAAAAAAAACTTACAATTTCAGCGAAGGATACCGAATTTTGCACCGTATTTTCAAATTATAACTCATAATGATAGGAGACTTGAGTACCCAACGGATATCGTTGAGAGAAGAGTTAATTCGAACATTTCTCATTAGTATAGAAAAAACTTTAAAAATATAAGATAAATACAGAGAAAAAACGAGTATTAACATCCAGGAAAATAATATTTTTTATCTTTAGACAACTACCTACAACTGTCCATGAATCTCTTCATTCTAAAAAATACTCCCATACATGCACATCTCTAATGATGTCAGTGATTTTCTTCACACACATATCAGCTTGAGATATTAGATAAATACAACGAAAAATTATGTATCACTACCTTTTGGAATTAAATCGAATCAAGATTACTCATAATTCACGGAATTCGAATTTTCTGCTACGCGAACAAGAAAACGCTTAGAGATATTTCCATCTACCTAGAATGACTGAGTCGTTAACAAAAAAGGAATACTGAAGTACCGAACATTCACGGATGCGTTTCTGATATGCTCGCAGATGCTGAAATTTGCGAATGAGAATTTAATTCTGATTACAGCTTCGTGCGATGTAATACACGTTTACTTTGTCTAAATATCTCCTACTGTCATAGTTTTTCGTGTTTATTCAAAACGTGAAAGCAAACTTAAAGTGATTTTAAAGTCAGACTAGGCGGAGATGGTTTGGGTTAAGCTTTTCCACAATGGCAAATCTAACATGATTACTTTAGGTAAATAACTTTTTCACGGTAAAGTATTCAGCTGGTTACATCTTCATCTCTTCCAACATTAGCTACCTTAAGTCTTGGAGAAGGAATGAGGTAACTAGGCAAGATGAAGATTGAGGTAATTTACGCTTGCTGAGCTGGAATGCCAAGAACCTTCGAGTACGTGCGATACCATGATCCACTGAAAAGGTATTTTTCATCGCATACAATCAAGAAAGAATAAATTAATGAAATTATTCTTCACACACATACCTCAGTAGCTATTATCTCCACCATACGCAAGACTGAAGCAAGAGTAAATTAAAGAGGCATTTTTCTCTATTGTCTACCAAAAGTTAAAGATATGCCATTCAAGGTATGGAAGCAGGAAGAAAAAAAATACCATTATATTTAATTTAAAATTTAATCATCCGGAAGAAAACATGAACCCGCGAATATCTAGTTTAAGGATATTGGCGGATCGATGTTAAATACCCGGAAGGTCTTTCAAATGATACCACAAATACAACCACCCCTAACCTATTACGATGAAAATAATTACCCCATCTCATTAAAAGATAATCATCAAAATTCGCCAGTTAGCAGCGCGATCACGAAAAAGGACTTGTTTTTCTCAGCAGTGGTGCATACCCGTGTAAAAACACTATTATATCCGTGGCCTCCATCCAACAATTGCTCAAGCGCGCGATTAAGCATTCATCTCCGAAGGAATAAAACAAAAGAGATACGATCTACCCTGACGTCCGACATGTTTCGCCAACTCATTTTCCGTCATTACTTCCACATGCTCTTCGCGCACTCCAATTTGCAAGCGTCGGGGAAAATACTGACGCGTCCGACGACGGAAAATTAAGGAAAAGCGCGTAACTTTAGCCCTTTGCTCGACGATGACGAGAATGTCCTATTAGGAGATTCCTTTCTTTACTACGGCAGAGTTAACTCATCCAGGGAAATAATGTACTCCTAAAAATAGAGAGATAACTATAAAAGGATTTAAGAAGTACTAAAATCAATATTAAAACCCTATTCGGTCATTTCCTTGACTTTTGCTATAGAGTACCACCAAGTTAGCGCCCTCACAATCGATTTTAAATGTATTCCAGCTCAGGCTGAATTAACCCTTTAATTTAAAGACATTTATACTTTGGTAAATATGTTAAAACACAGTGATAGTGGTAATTTCGTAAAAATATCGTTTCGCGAGATTAATACAAATTGAAAGGTTCTTAATGATTGCGTAAATTCGCAAGAGTGCAAATTCTTGAAAATATTCCAATTCAAAACAAAATAAGTAAATTAATAATATATATGGAAATATTAAAATATTAAAACATATGGTAATATTAAAATATCACCATATGTAATTTTGTAAAATATTTAAAAATTCACAGAAACACAGGAACACAAAAGCAGCAACTTTATCGAGTACCGGCAAGTGATTTTTTTCTAGTTAGGGAATGGTTGCATGTATTCGTCAACAATAATAATTATTAAAATGTATGTAAATGAGCACGTCCCACATAGCTTTTCCATCACAGAAGTTCCTAGTGTTTTTAAAAATTTTCCACAGCTAAGGACATGTATTAGGCCCCCAGCGAGAATCTTATAGAACTAACTATTATCATAACGTCAAACATTTAAGCAAACATTCTCCATCACGTACAAAATCATAGTAAATGGACCGTAAAAATTCGCTAGTTAGTTAACGTCATGACATTGCTCAAGGAAATGCTGATAATAATGCATCGAGTCTCCGAGTGGGCGAGAAGAGTAGCGGAGGCAATGAGGGAAGAACGCGCCAAACTTACTGCAAACGGTTTGGAGACAAATGAGATGTTCTCGGAGAGTCGTGTGGGAGTCCGTAATGAGAACGGGAGCGAAGGAAGGGAGTGGTTCCATTCGGGGAGAGACAATGGAGAGATGACGTCGGAGTGAAGAGAGACGGCACGAGATAAAGGTTCCGCAGAATCCCATCCAAAGACAAGCATCGGATCCCTTTTCATAAAAGAGTGTTCGACGGGAGGCCGCAGACGTCAGCCCGATCGCCGATTCAATATTCCTTCCTCTTTCCCGTCGAGCCTTCCCTTTATGCATATTGAAAATCCATTCCGGGAGCCAAACAAGCGGGAAATATGTTCCGAATTTGATTTATCCCGTACCCTTGCGGATTTCCGCGCAGGTATCTCCGGAGGTCACCGAGGGAAGATTTATTTCCTAAAGATTTTTGGCGACAGATCTCGGCCCCGATTCTACCGGGAACCTTTTCATCTCTATTGTCGGACCGTGAATCGGTGGAAATGCGCCGTTAATGGAATGAAGAGTGCATGATGGCGAGGTGGAGTTAAACCGAATGAAGGATGCGGTCCTTCCAAGTCTGGCTGCATAGAGTCGTGATTAATTCACGGAAAAAACTAGCGGTGCAAACACAGACGGACAGCTGTGCTCGGCAGATAGAATGGAGGGAATCGTGAGGGGGTAGAGCCAAAGAGATTTGGAAAATAAAACGATGGGAGATGACCTGGGCAATGATTATTTGAGTATTAAGCCTGGCAGGAAAAAGGGCAGTTAAGAATTAAGGACTTAACTATTTTTTTATACGCGAAATAAACGTTAACGGCATATTCCTGGTAAAATTTACGTTGATTTTACTATCTGGGATTTAAGTTTGTTGAAAAACGTCATTCAAATCAAATTCTATATTACTCTAAGAAAGATAGTACACAAGACTTCAAAGATAAAGCGCTTAGTTTATGTGCTTTTACATTATTACCAATTTCATATGCGTGACTATACTTGGACAACATTTACACACACTCTGATTGTTAAAAATCTCAATATATAGTTCAACTATTTCGGTGTATAACATTAAATACTACTGTTATCGTAGGAAAACTATCAGTTTCAGTTTCATCGTTGCATTGGCTTGGGTTTTCATCCTCCACGTTATTTGCATCAGTTATATACTACTACTTAACAGGCGTTATCTCATTTATCTCTAATACAATCTCTAATCTAATTGACAGAAATTTTAGTAAGTCAATTACAACTCAATTTATCATACCGTTATTATAAAGTTTAACGAAGTACACATATATCTTCAATTCTCTAGTATGGACCATTCAGGCCGCTGGCTGATAATCTAGTTTCGATTTTATTTCGATTGCTCCGAACAAAGGATACATAGAGTTAAAGTCTGAACGCCACCCCGTTTAAAATGCCGAAAATTCATCAACTACAACACAAAAATTCACAATCCTTCCTTCTAATTACCCAGTAAAATGACAAAAATGCAAAATTCAATGAAACCTCATGCAAATTTGTTTCAAACCCCATGTGCCCTGTAGCTTTTCACAAACTAAAATTAAAAATGTATTCACTCTTTTTCGTTTTCCCCAAAATACCTTATCCAAGCTCGCCCTATCTTAATTCCGGTAATAGCAATGAGAGCTGCGGCGAAGCAAATTCGGTAAACTGATGACGAAGTCCTTCCGACTGCTGTGATGAATATCTTTCTCGTAATCCACTTGTATAATTTCGTACAGAATTCAATGATTAAAGACTTGGATCTCTTTGGTAATAGATACAGTGGGTTGGAAGAGGTCGAATCGATCCGGTAATGCTTTAAAGGACTGTTACGTGACTAGATTTGATATCCTCCTATTACTGACATTCTCCTTTTCATGTTCCCGTTTAAATTTGCTGGATTTAGAAAAAAAAGTGGACAATAAGTTGGTCGTTTTGACAATTAGAAACTGTCAAAACTTAAGATATAAATCATCGAAATAAAATAACAAAATACTTCATAACGATATCAAAAGAACGATGCCCTGTGAAACGCTAACTGAAATGGACTGCATCACAAAATAAAAATTATGATGAATTTTCAAATAATTTTTAATAATGAAAGAAACACAATTTTCGCCTTTACTAAAACTACTTTTCTATTTTCTAATACCGACAACATGTCAAGGGAACACAAAACGATGATGAATTTTATGCATTACGGCCAGTGATAGTATATTTAACGAAAACGTACATAATATGAGTGTTATAGTTACTTTTAAAACCCTCAGGCCATAGATTAACATCCGTAGACAAAGTAAATATATCTTGGCAAAATTATCCACCTAAAATTTTTTGTTGTGCTTAAAGCCATAATTTCTGCACCAAAACAACTTATAATAAGATTTCAATAAAATTAGAAACAATGTTAAATTTATCCTAACCAAGAACATAAAGTAAAACTTAAGGCTGAGAAATTTGTTTCAATCTCTTCATTTCCTTACCATTATTAGGAAAGGGCTCAATGATACACATTGGCAGATTGTACCAGTCAATATTCTAGAGATTAAACACTATATCCTCTAGCTACACACTACTGTGCTATGGAACACAGTTTGTAAGACACTCAATTAGAATATTACAGTGATAGATGAAACAATGAACGGAAAAGCACTAACAAGCCCGGTTGGTGAGAACTCGAGCCGGACCTAAGCCTAAAAACACAGATTGTTTAATCCAAAAGAATATGGAATGCCCACGTGGCGGACGCTTTCCAATGCATCCCTCCCATTTAAAAAGTTGGTCAACCCTGATATTCACACAGCCTGATACAGTTCATTCACCCAGAAACGACCAAAAGGACTCGCGAAAGGGGTAGTCGCCACCCCCATGTGACCCCGTATCCGCCGACAAGAACCACCCCTATTCACCGCACTCATCTCGGAAAAATTTCGCAGTCGGTTGGAGAAGAGCGCGCGTCCCCACGACCGCACGATGGTCACCGCAGCTCGTCGAAGTCGATGAGAACGGAAACAGCATTCGACAACCTCGTTTCTCCACTAGAGGCGTCAAAGCGACGTAGGGAAATGCGATCGAAAAAAAATTTCGCGACCGCGTCGGCGTATCGGATGTGAGACGTCCGAGAAGATCTCGGATATTCGATGTCAGGGGCTGCGATGTCACGGGGTAATGAAACTCCTCTTCCTGTTGCCGATTTCGAAGGCTTACTCGGTGATGGCCAGGGAAATGGGTCATACGAAGCAAGACGTTCCCCGGCTTAAGACCGCAATTAGCCATGATACTCTGAGGAATAACAACTGGTGTGACAGTTCCGCTATCTCGTTCGATGCATTCCTTCCTGGAGGTGGGCTTCTAAAAGTATGACTAATTCGTAATGATAAATATATATCTATATCCATGTGCTAATAAACGTTAGAGAATGGCACCGGTTTTTTCAATAACAATTATTAGAGAGAAAAATTGCCAGGTACAAGGTAGGAACTGCGAAGTTTTTATTTTCGACTCTATTTCCAAAATACGGAGTTAAGGGTAGTCTGACCATATCTCATGTGGTGAAAAAAATAAAATTTTCCATCAGGAAAACTGGGCTATTTTTTGCACGCTCCTTTTTTCCAAGAATGTTCTCATTGCTTCAATGCACTACTAGAAGGAATTCTTAGCCATTACGCTACTGGAAATTTTATCTTAATCAAAGATAAAGTTTCCCAAGTTTCTGCGTGCAAGTGAACTATAAAGCTCCGGGAGTTAATAACTTTTAAAGGTGAAACAGCTTCATATTTCTAAGCTAACTTTTTCATGCAATCTCAACAGACTTTTTGAAACAGTAAAGAAGACGTTTTTTATTAATAAAGGTAAAATACGACATACATTCTGAGTATTTTTTAAAAATCTTTGTGATTTTTAATACCAAAATAACTGAAAATTTGCTTATGTCAATTTTGAGAAATAGCTCAACTTTTTCAGTTTATCTGTAGTAGAAAATTTTAATTCCCCGTATTTTGGAATTGATATTTTTGAAAAGCTGAATTTAACGGGATTAAGAATCGTTTTGGACCATATTAAAGGCATAGAAGTTCCGAAATCGAGACCTCAGCAAGCGCCTAATGATAAATCTCTCCCTGGTCTATCGAAAGTTAAAGTTTTTAAATAACTTGTCGGCATGATTTCACGATCAATTCTTTATCCTTAGCTTAAGGAACAACATTTATTGGATAACTATGACCTCTCATACCACAAATTAAAGGAACAATCTTAATCCAGAAGTATTAATTACCAATTAAATGTAAAATGAAACAAATCATTTTTTAGGCATAACGGAAATAAGCTGCTCAATTAGATATACAGAATATATAAATGTATATAATACGACATTCTATGAACGTATTTTAGTTTCATTGCGATCATAAAAACATGGGATTGATTGGCACTCAAACCCTTACGATTCGATTGGAAATCGAGATCAGATTCGAAAGGAAGATTAAGCGGCAAATTCCCTACATTTAGCAAATGGAAATTCGTAAACCACAGCGAAAGACACATCCTACGTCATTCAGAAGGTGAGTTCAATCATAAAGAGCATCAATGGGGATTCAATTTCGGTCCAATCTAATTTGCCAAATTAGAAAGTATCTCAAAGCAAGGAGTCCATTTGCTTGAGAGCAGGTGCGCTTTGATGATACAGAACTACATCAACTTCAAAGAAAGTTGCGGCTCTGCTTACATTCTTAACGAACGAGCACGGCGTTTTTCTGCTCCCTGTCTGAAAGCGGTGAGCACTACGGAATATTCCACTAAGAGTCCTTACCATCAACGCACCAAGAAGAAAGTCAACAGTATTAAGGCATTAAAACAGTGGTGGTAAACTGGTGATTAATTTTCGATAAATGCATGTGAGACTGACAATAAAAGAGGATTTGCAGACTATTTTTATAACACACGCATACTTCTTACAGTCGTAATATTGTGGGGAATAAGACATCCTGCGAGGAATAAATGATCAGACAGGAATAGAATAAAAGCCATAGGTTTCGGAACCCTCCTGCAAGAATTGTGTATTCAGAATCCGCTTTAAAGAGCCACACCTAACGGTAAAGGCTTCTCCTCACCATCACATTTATTGGACTTTTGACCATAAGCGCGTCACGAGTTCGGAAGACGTGTTGTTTGCTAACGACGATTGAATTGTAAATATTTCTTGAAATGGGTTCCACATACGGCACCTTTAAAAATGTTTCCCTTGAGTCGCATCCCAAGTCATCGCCATGGATTTAACGTACGACGTGTTTTGGATACACCATAAGCTTCAGTCGCACACGTAGAAGACTTGCGCAAACCAGACCCGGAATTGCACACGCTCTTTACAACAAAACCGTTTCGCCAGCGAGATAACTCTTCGATACATATTGACACGAGGCTTATCAGGAGATAAAAGATAGGTTGGGAAAGAGCGTTTCTACGTGAAGTGACTCCTCCTATGAAATACGGCGCAGAACGCACCTGAGGTCGCACTCAAAGAGCCTGCCAATATCGGATGCGAAACCACGGAAGGAATCGGACCGAGGGAGCTCTTAACAACTTCCCGCATGGAGAAAGAGCATCTCGTTGAGCACCAGCATAGACTGAAGCAGAGCTTTCAAAAGGCGAATCTTCGCCACGTAAAAAATATACGGCGTTTCGGAGATGGAAGGCATACATAGATAAAGTACACACAAAAAAGGGTACATAGAGTATAAACACCGAAACGAAGGAGTGCAAAGAACTCCCTCAACATCAACACATCAATCTTACTTAGAGACAAAACGAAAAGTTTAGACTAATTCAGTTCTCCAGTTAATTCAGTTTTTAATCAACACATTTTATTAAGTTTCACATAGAATAGTTCACATAGGAGTTTCACGTCGTCAATTTAAAGAGAACCGGTCAGAAATACGGGGAATAAAACGGAAAATCTCATGAAATTAATGAAGACAGATATCATTTTCGCATAAGAATTATCATTATGCATGATAATGAGGTAGAAAAATCTTTTTCGCTAGGAAAAATCTTTACGGAAAATTGTAAACCTCAAAACAAGTCTGGTGTTTGTTAGAAATCCTGGGTTTATATCTGAGCATCTCTCGAAGGAAAACGTTGTTTATAACTATGCGAATGTTGAAATTTACGAATAATTATTCTAACCCGATTTTAGTTTTCTTGTTTTGTGATAGTGATCACTTTCCCTTTCGTAAAGTAAACTTTCTAAATGTCGTTTTCCAGTCTTTTCGTAGTTAGCAATATAATGACGAAAGGCGACACACTGTCACTAGGTTGTACGATACCGAAAAATCAATTATATATTACAATAATATCAGAGGGAATATTTTTAGTTGCACGTTTCTACAGCTGTATCCTAGACTTTCCGACAATAATAGTTCAGATAAACGAGACCAAAATTTTCTAAATAGTCAAAAATTATGCTACCGTGCGAACACTTTATTCACGAGCGTTGAACTCGCGAATGTTTATACACGTTTATTATGATCCGGCATAAAAATGAAGAAAAAAAACGGTTTTACTCTGGTTTTATCTCACGCCTGAGTACACCGATGGTCCCAACGCAAAGAGAACGCCTTTCGGTTAGCCGCAGTAAGATAAGTTTGAATGAGAATAAGCCAAAGAAACCACATTTCCATGGCGAGCACACCTTGGGCGGCCGAAGACAAGAGCTTCAAAGTGAAACAAAGCTCCAAAGTGTGGCGCTCGGGTGAGATGCATCGATTTCGAGCCCCGATATCCGTACGGAAACGATTTTTGAGAGTGACGGAAAGTGGATTCCGACCTCATGGCGAAGGAGAAATATTGGCTGGCGAGGGAATGCGGGAGGAAGAAATGGAGGGCTTGAAAAAAGGCGAGCCATCCGAAGCACGCGCCTAAAGAGGCGAGGAGAATGGCAGACACAATCGAGAAACTGTAATGAGATTCATTTCATGAGGAGAGAATAGAGCGATACTGCAATGGGAGGGAGAGACTTGCCGTTTAAGGAAATCTCGAGCTCGTTTCCCAACGGAGTTTACATTCGGGTGTGTAATTCAATTCATCTGATCCGTAACCGGAAAGGGCATTACTTGGATTCCACGCACAGGTAAACCGTAGAAGCTTGCGGCCTGGAGATGCGAGAACTGCAACGTGACAGTGAAATACCAGTCACGACCGAACCATATTAGTCGATAGACCGCTCGCTATAGGTAATCTTAACGGATATATGGTTTATACTGTCGATCAAAAAGTAGAAGAACAAAGTTCATCGGATTCATATTCATATTGAAAATATTATCCAATGTTTAAGAAGCATTTCATTACTCTGATATGAAACTATTGCGCGTTCCATGTTATCACTTTACTTAAGCTTTTTTAAGTTTTTACTTTAAGCGCTGAAGGGCAACAGCCTCACCATATCTACGTATCTCAAGTAGTATTGATAAATACGGATACGTGCCGATAGGAACGGTGAAATATTACTTTAAAACGCTGTCCATTTTATGTTATATAAAAGCTATAACTTTGAATCCGCATGTCAGCATCATCTGCAGTGCTAAATTACATACTAGGCTACTCTTTTTTTTCGCAAATTTGGCTATGCTGTGCTCGAAACGTCATATACTAAAGAATGGGCGGGATAGCACCATAACAGCCCAATGTAAATGGAAATTGTGGAATGTATAATAATAAGCTTCATTGCATACCGCAAATTAGAGAGTAGCAGGTTATTTAAACACCGAACGAATCACCTGTTCTTTTTGTACAGTACCGCCATGGGCAGAACAAGTTTTTAAAAAGATTTGTCTTCTCGTCTACTACTTGAACTTTACGCTCATATACGGATCGATCGAAGTAGCAAATGTCGCATTTTAGATGTTGCTTAAGGATATTTTCTCTTCACAACTGCTACAAAACTTCTAATATCTTTTCTTCCAACGCTTGCTGTTTTGTCAAAACGATTTATAAGAAAGAGCACCTTCCGCTCAGCCGTCTCTAGTTCAGGGATGCAGTTTCATACTATATCTACTTTTCCAATGTTCAAGACGAGCCTTGACTAAAGAGAGGTAACATTGCACTCTTATATTTTTTACTGCACCAACCATAGATACTCATTACTTTGCAGAGTTTTTAATTGTCTTCTCTCATATTCTTGATGATTTTGAAACACGAATCATTCCTAAAATGAGAGGCAAAGAACGAAATGATAAATTTGTGGGTGCACAAAAAAATTAATTCGAAAATATCCAAAAAATGAAGTTCATCTTTAATAGCTACGAAAATTGTAAGGCCAAATAAATCTCTAGGAAAATATTAAAATATTCTGAAAAGAAATAAAGCGTTGAGAATATTTTTTCTCTTGACAAAAGACCACAAAACGACTACCAATCGAATCTAAAATTACAGGAATACGTAAAAAATCATAAGATGATATTAACTTTCTGTTATACTGTTATGAGTAACACTCAGAGTGCACGAAAGTGAATATGAACCAGTAATTTATTATTGTAATATGTGAAAATTAAGCTCATAAAGTGTATCACTTAATGCGACCAAATCACATTGAGTTTATCCTATCTTTATAAATAAAGATAAATGCTGTTGAATTAATAACGAGAATTAGTAACATTAAGTAACAACTTGGCTTACTTCTCCTTAAAAGCTATTACGAGAGCGAAGGTAAGTCCAAGCGCAAACGTTTCTTTTTTTCTTCTAAAAACCTGGAAAGGAGTACAAGATAAAGGCCGCTCCTTATCGAGTGAGATACATCCAGTGAAATATGGGACAAGGTTATCCTAAATCTTAGAGGCACTGGGATAAACTTCAGGCAACAAAAAAACACCCTATTCCACACATTTAAATGTTTCTTAATTAATAGACGAAACCATCGAATGAATTTTGTTTTACAATTTACGTTTGAACCGAAAAGACCACAGAAGAGAGGTCTGCAGCGAGAAAATCTATTGTCCGAACCCAGCCCGACCCGATTTCAAGTGTTCATAAGTGAACCTGAGCCCTGCCTTTACGACCTGTTCCAAAATAGTTCCAGATTCTGAATATTGTATGGAAATTTTAATGGATTTAAAATTATATTTCATTCTATTTGTTTTATTTATCAAATTAATAGTACCTGAACAACGGTAATTCGGCTCAAAAACATATATTGAATAGCAATATAATCAATTTCCTAAGATAACGAAGCTTTTATCAGAGCCTGAAGGGTTAAGAGTAAATTAAGAATGCCTGAGAGGTACCATATCCAACATAAGTTTTAAAATTTTATTAATTTACAATAAGATGCAACAGTATCAAACCTGAATGTACATACTCATTAAAGAAATTAGATTAATAATGAAAATTAGAAAAATAAAATGATTTTTACATAGCATGGAAGTCCCAATCAATCGTGATAAAGAGCATTTGGAGTTGGGATGACATGGTCTGAATCAATCCCGAACCCTACCCGAGCCCAAGGATGAACCCTATTATCCAACTCGAGCCCGTGCAGACCTATACGGAAGGATCCCGAAATAAGACTCGCGCATCAACGCAACCTTACGTCGTCGATCCGACCTTCAGTGTCCGCCTCGAATCCCTCCTACAGAATTTGAATAATGGAATAGGTGTTCATATTTGCCCACTATACATCACTCCGAGGCAAACGCTTTGTGATAAGGGACGGATAAGGAGACCAAACAAGAAAAAACTGCGGGGCAGAAAAGTTCCGAGCGCTATAAATTTTCATTTGAATTCGTGTTTTTTCCCCTGTACAATAAGGGAGGAAAAAGTTTGGACATCACAAATCACGCGAGATGATGGATAATGCACCGGGGAAGAAGGCATGGGAAGAATCGCCGAAGAGAGGAATGGAGAAGAGAAAGAACGGATCCATCCCAGAATGAAATTGCAGGCAAAAGAAAAACGCTATTGGAGAAAGAGCGTCCCAGAGGGGGAAACGGATAGCAGCGCCGCCGTGTGGAACTCGCGCCAAAGGTATCTCCCGGGACACGGTTCCATCCATTCACTCCATTTCCCGACGAAGAAAGAAAGCCTTTCAAAGGGATTTCACGCCGCTCGACCGCATCAGAAGCACTTCTTTCTCGGCTCTCTCAATGCTCTTCTCATTGTAGGAGATTTATAAAATTTAATGTCGATATAACACAATGGGGGTAAGGGGAGATGCATCCAGGCTCTCTCTCTTTTGATACGAGGAAAGATAGGACGGAGAGCGCCTTCAGGAAAACGTCTGTGTCGTGAGTTTCCTTTATGGATGGTCCTGAGACTTCGACAAACCTCTCCGACAAATAGTTACAAGCCACACGTGGTGGTTATTTTATACGTTATTTAACATCACTGAAAAGATGATGAGCTGAAACGATTTTGCTTGGTAGAAAATTTAAACGTGAAAGCCTTAAAAAAGACACTGCGAGACCAAAAATTAACTATTTTACAAAAGAATCATCTTTTATCGGAAACAAAGTATGCGGAAACAAAGTATACAGAACATTAAAATAGAAACTTAAAACTAATATAAAAGAAAGAAATAGAGCGAACTTAAGCATACTAGAACATCAAAATATAAATTAAAGAAGAGAGATACTCGGAAAACAGAGATTTAAATTACCATAACAGTTTCTCATGAAAGAAAATGAAAACATTATAATAACAAAAATTAATGTTGTTGATAAAATATTTATCGACTAATTTATATCACTGAAGTAATTATAGGTTCTATAGGAGCATGATAATATATACAATAGCGCTAATTCGAAAGCTAATTGAATTTCTTTACAAACTTCCATCATCCCGTGGTTCAAATTACTTTTGTTTATCCCTTTAAGGTTCAAAAGGGTTGGCGCCAACACAAATGAAATAGATACAATAAAGTACAGATAATTCGCCATTGTATAAACGTTCTTCACAATTCCTTTTCCAGCTACTGGAAGAAATACATTTGAATAGACATTTCACATGCACCCAGATTTAAAATGCGTCTCTCGTTTGATACGCCTACACAAGATTCTCCGAAATTTATGGTAGATATATCCTAGGAGCGATTCTTCTCCAATTCTAGAAAGGCCATGTGAATTGTAGCGTTAAGACGTAAGAACATTCAGTTGAGAGAATGCTAGAAACTTAGAAATTCCTACGTTTTTATTTACCCTTCCCGTTGAATTTTCCGCATGAAAAATGTCTTCTCGTTTCCCTCTAATACATTAAGCGTGAAACTTTTATGAATTCTCAAATCCTCTACTACTTCGAAAATTTCATATTTTTTGATAAATTTGAAAACCTAAGCTATAAATACGTTTCTGGCAATTCAAATATTATATTGTGAGAAGATTGTTAATTTAAAATAAACAACAGATGACTTAAATCAACTTTAAACAATTGCAAATCAATTTCAGACAGCATTTCCGGTCTACAACAATAATATATTTCGGAATCATAAATTCTGCACATCAGCATAACCTGTAAAAGTGAAACCTTTGGATACGATCTCTTAAAATACGGTTCTCGTTGTTTGACCAGGAAAAATAATCTAAACTGTTCACACGGTAGAAACGCTAAAAGGTTCGCGCCGACGTTTCAGACATGACCCGAGGATGCGGAAGATATAGGATGAATTTTAAAATAGAATACATTTTGGTGCTTTACATATGAAGACGAACATTGAAACGAAATTTTAAAAAGGTCAGGCACTAAAGAGTGGTCCTGAGATAACTGTTTTCCACAGGTCAATGCATCCATCTTTCCCACCCATAATCCTAGACGTGGATTCATATGGGCGCCTCTGGGAACTTTCCACGAGAAGCCTTCAACCCGTACATCATAAAAACATTTCAATGAAAAGTGAAACGCTACCATATAAAAACTTTTACTATCAATCCGTGCACCGTTCGTTTTTATAGCTCTCCGGCGGTATACCACTGAATTTTTTCCACATATATCACGCGCCGAGAACACACTGAACTTCAAAACGATGAAAGTGGTAGAAAGTAGGAAAGTGAATTTTCACAAACACAGAAGCAGCGCTGACACCGCAGGCTGTGAAGCTCGAGGCAGTATCAATCAGAAATTCCTGAGCCGCATCATTAATGGATGACGTAAGACATTGCAAAATCTGAACGGTCAGATCAAGCGATGAAAATATAAAAACTTATTTCGATTATTTCAATTGCAGAAGTACATTTAAATTTGAATAAATAAAAGAAATTTCTGTGTAAAAAATCAATATCAACTTAAACATTTACTAGACCACTTTATTCATTTAAACCTCAGTTAAAGTGGTAGTAGCTAGTAAATGTTACGTTGCTATGGATTTTTACACGTCAATTAGTACCACAGAATTAATCCTGACTCTGTATCGTTTAAAAGAAATTTCGGTTGATTAATGAAAATTAGATTAAAATATTACATAAAAACCGATAGAAAGGTTGAATTTACCTTGAAAACGTATTTGATCCATTTTAAACCCTAAACAACTATGCTATTAACTATAAAACCAATTAATCTGCAGGATTTGGAATAGAGAACAAAAATGTTAATAGCTAAAACAAAAATACGTAATTTTGTTACTGATTATATATTAAGCTCGTTACATCATCACTTTTTCGTGAATATACCAAATTTTCATGTCCGTTATTTCTTGGGAATATACCAAGAATGTTTTATGTTACTGTTTCCAAGAAGGAAAAGGGCTAAAATTACGCATTTCAGATAATAGAAGCTTATGTCTTATGAGTAACAGAGAATTATCTGACGTTGATTATTACCCAAGAGAGAGTAAAACAAGTTTTAACTTGATTTTACAAAGGGGACATAAATAAAAGAATGATTTAGAATCAATTCCGTTCTTTATTACCATGCGGCAGAATTTTCCGTTCGAGAAAACTAGAGCGGGGATATTTTTCGAGCAAAAATCCCTTTCGGCTCGAAAGAAACCGAGCTCCTGCAAAATTTAAAGATTGTCAAAATCTTCTCTGACAGCAGGACGTATATTTCAGGGTCGGCCGGGATATTTCGGCGTCGCGCACTTTTATGCTCCTAGGCCCCGTTTTTTATTTTCTACAGAAAAGGTAAGTTAAGCGCTCACGTATGATATATCGCCAGAGTCCCTCCGGATTGTATATGGCCGAGTCAAATCTGGCCCTCGTACAAACGCGATTCCGATGCCGGCGGAATATTCTCGTCCCGAAGTCGATTTATTATTTCTGGGAGGCGGTTTCCATCTCCATAAATACGGCTCGCATTTATAATTGCATGTTCCGAGAAGTAAGGGGACACCGAGAATGATAATGGATATACCTGCGTATACGTCCTAATATCAAATAAAACGAAAGATAAAATTAATCGACCAAATTGCTCTGGGCAACCTTGGGTATTAAAAAAAATCCACTCGAGAGATCCCGAGGAAGAAAATGGATGGGACGGATTCGGGAGATTCGGAAAAAATCCATTACCAAAACTGTTTTCACAACCGCAGAAATTTTTTAATCCCCGTTTGGTCAAATAGAACAAGGAGGGATTTCACGCAATATTGGCCCCACGCGTCCATATCTCTTTGGGCCCTTATGGCCTTCCATAAAACTACCTCCATCCAATTTAGAGGCATTACGGGGAAGGGATGAAACCGGCCAAACAACCTCCGATGGAAATCGAGTAAAAAGATTCGTAAAACAGTCACGTGGAGAGGCCAAGACATAACCCTTCCTCTCAGCGAATACCTGGCGTCTGGATATAAGGGGGAATGGCTGCTTCTCATCTTCGAGATAGAGAAAGAAGAGCGGGGCAAAAGATAAGAGGAAAAAGTTGAAAGGAATGGGGCGGAGGAATGCGTGGGTGAGCCCAAGGCGAGCGACATCCACTGCTGTTTTGCCATCAAGTCACGTTTTGACATCTCGGTGACACCCCCTTCCTCAATACACCCCTCTTTCCATCCGAAATTCCTCCCGACCAAACACACGCCCACTTGGCCGACACTCCCCCTTTACCGACACTCCTCCTTTACCGACACTCCCACCGACCAAGGACGGACATACGCCTGGAAGGTAATGCTCTCCCCGCCCATGTGGATCTTCCGATGAGACAATGCAGGGCCAAGGGTCCAAAGGAAGGTCTCGTCACGAAATCATTGCTTACTCATCCATTTCGATCCCGTGCCCCGAAATTCCTCCGAAGATGACACGATTTTCCACGGAGGGCGTATTGACGGAATATCATTTTTTTATTATCGCGGTACTCTCTGGATTTTACAAGTGGGTCTGAGAAAATGGGGATCGGATATATTAGTTATATCGGTATATTCATAAGCTTGCTGAGCGATGATCTTACGAGGAGATGATTATAATTTCTCTCAGTTTATTACTCATCGAAATTCGACAGGATTTAACAATTTCTACAATTAAAGTGCCACAAAAATGTCTGTTGGGGTAAATATACGAACGCCTTCGAAAAGCAAAAACGCATGAGGTTTAAAAATATGGAGTTACTAGCAATCCAGGGTAAGAGCACTTACAGGATTGGATACACAATTATGGGCATCCAACAGAGAAGACGCAACAGTATGAAATGAACTGCGCTGTCAAGAGATCTACAAATATATTTCTTCTGACTGGAGAAAAAGTATTACGTAACTAACCGCTTCTATAATTAAACCTCTGATCAGATGATGCTGGCCTAAATCCTGTAATTCTAAAAAAAATGTTGTTACGTATAAAACCGAAAAAAAATAATAATGGCATTTCCACTACGCCTAATTAGCTCCCAATTTTTAAAATAATAATTTCTGCTTACACGAGAAAAAAATATTAGTTATCATTCTGTATGGAAAATGAGAAGGAAATAGCAATTATCAGCCTGTTTGGACAATGAGGTAGGATCTATAAATTTATCAAGGACGACCATTAACACGGAACTTATTCATAATGATTGATATGTTTTGGGGATTACATTGCTCAGATTTACTCTTAAAACACGACAAACACTAAAAGTATACAGAAATAAAAACTTGATAACTGGAATGAATTACATAAATTTTCCTTAAGTTGTTCGACATTACCTTCACCTCCAAATCTCGAACAAAAATCACGTGGTGGGGCGATCACCCTCCCACCGTTTATCCGGTAACATAAAAACGGAGACGATTTTAACCAAATATACCACTGCGTTTCGCCTTAATCTCCGATTCGAGGGTGTAAACCGGAACCGCGCGTAAATCAAATTTCGATAAAACACCGATAAATTCCGGGGACACGACGCGAGAAATTTCTTTGATACTCGTAAACAAATTCTTATCCCCAATCCCGGCCGAAGTTTACGGTTCATAAAGACGGCGCTGAAAGCCCCCATTAAAAATATACAGCGAAAAAGATTACGACGCCGTACCAAATCTTTCCCATTATCGAGTGAAAGCTTCGTGCGACCCGCGAATTCCACTCGACCGAAGAATCGACCCTAAAAAGGCTCCTAAACTCTCAAATCTGCGAATTCGGTGCGAAATAAAAAAAAGAGGAGATCGAAGGGGTATACCTTTCGAACCCAAACGGCGACTCCGCCCTTTCTGGCCGACGAAAACCTCTTACGGCCCAAATCCAATAAAATTGCTTCAACCGCAGGACGGAGCCGACAATTTATCAACTCGGAGAGAACATTAAAAAGATAAGAGGCTAAAACGTTAAGACCGCAAAACCGCAACACGGAGCGGCGATTTCGCCGGTCCTACTTATCTCCCTCACTTCCCCCATCCATTAAAACCTTATAGACGTTTCCGGTGGGTAAGAGGTTCTCTTTCAACGTTGATATAAGGAGAAGAGGGAGGCCATGCGCTAATGAATAAACTAGGAACTTCTCTATTACCAGCCATCCCCGTCGCCGGCATGAAAAATTCAGAAACCAATTTCCTCATCTGCCAGCTCGGGGTATACTTCGGTGGAGGAATTTCTCCCTCGCCTATACATCCACATCGTTCCTCCGCACCGCCGTCCCTCTCCACTCAACCTTTCCAAACATTTCTCTCTATTTGTTCTCCGACAATATAGCATCCGGAACCCGAAGGAGCCATTTCCCGAAATTTGGACCGATTGTTTTCTTTTTTGCGCCACTTAGCGGTAAATACGATTCCCGACACCTGAATATTCCTCTCTGTACTCCCTCACTCCACGCGTGCACCGAATTTAATGCGTTCGTTTCGGAAACCGAACCGCAACCACTGCGCAAACCGCAAGTACCGAAACCGCAGAAGCCGCCTCTTAATCTCCCAAACTTCCTCTTTTCAGCAGAAGCCTATTGGCAAAGGAGAACGGAGATGGCACAGCGAACCTTAACTAACGTCTCCTTTGAGAAAACTCACCTCCGATGCTTAATTAGCTCTCTCTTCCTTTGGATTCCTCGCATTGCAGCCGCCAAACTACAAGGCCCTATTCGCAGCACTGGCTTCAGATAGAAAGCGAGTGGGGTAACTACCTCAGGGCGGAGCGATGGAAGGGACGTCAACAAGTGAATGCCAGAATTAATTAACTCTTTATTTAGGCGACTATAAGCTTTCTTCCGCATGAATTCAATTGTAAATATATAATTCCAACGTTTAGAATTAGGAGGAAAAATAGCAACACGATGAGATTAGAGTTTATGAGGAAAATCTTCTTAAAATTTAGAAACACCTGCAATTCAAAATTAATGAAATAATAAATAATGGGATATTTTTATTCCACATGACTTAAAAGACGATATGGAACCCTTAATTAATAGAACATCAGAGAAAAGATACGCCACAATAATATTATCCTTGGAACAACTGAAATACCAATGAATGATTGTCCCCAGAACTAGAGATCTTAAGAGAATATCGAGAGATGCGCAAGGGTATTTAATATTAAATTTAACTATACAATAAAACGTATCATATAAGACAGAGTACTAGTATACATAGTACAGAGTATATACTGAGTGAAAATATTTAATTAAACAATGGGGAAACACAGTGACAGAGGAAGAGAGGGGAAAGAAATATACGACACTTAGCGTCAGGGAGAATGAATAACCCTAAAAATAAGATACTATGGGGAATGGTGGATCAATAATCACAAAAGAATAGTAGAGCACGATAATAAAGGATCTTTTAACCCAGAAACCTTCCATTTACACGAAGCAAAAAATTTTTTCCCTTGTTTTATGTGTGTGTCTATGAATATCTAAAGACAGTTGAATCCATCCTAACTCCGATCCGATGGAACTAAAACCCTTTTCTCCGAACCTACCAAGATCCCCTCATTTACCCCAGCATCCAATCCCGAAACAACTCTCTCTCAGGATAATTCATCGGAATCCTCTCCCATAATCCCCCAACATTCCATCGTCACCTCTTGTCCGCATTCAAAAGGACCTCCCCTCCCACTAAGATGCGTCAAATACATCCTCCCTCGTCCATCCACGCGGACAATCAATTGCTTGACGGCTCCTTCCTCTGTCCTGCTGGAATCATCGGACAGAGAAATGAACTACGGAGAATGACGTCCATCCCCTTCAATGTAGAGCGAGATTTTTATGGACTGTTCCTCTGGTTAGGCCTTCGGGAAGAATTCGGCCCACCCTACTTATTATATGACAACTGCGTGGGAACTGCGGCGCTTAATCTTCATGTATCCCCGCGTTAAAAAGGTCGGAGAAATTTACACGTGTGGGTGTGTATTTATTATGACGGATTTTTGGTAAATTTTCGACTAAAATGTACAGGAATTCATCGATCTGATGCATTTATATCCGCTTTCATCCTTTTGCTACACGATATAGAGTAAGATCGCCTATTTTTATCACACTATTAGCCTTGGTCATCACTGACAGCATGAAAGCTACGGAGATGTGAGTGATGCTGAACAACGGCATTCATTTTGGTCACTACGTAATTACGCCATCAAACTTATTATCATTATCATTAGGACATTATGCTTTGGGCATTATGCCATATTCCCTCTCTAAAGCGCTAGGTAGTTAATGTTGGAGGGATGAGGATCCAACCAGGCTTCAGGTTGATGACTTTTCAGAGAAGCAGCATTCCCGGATTATCAGTATTCTATCATTCGATATAAGGATAGATTCATTTCCACAAAAGACACGTTCATATAATTTCTTTATAAATAATTCATATAATACTAGGAGGAACTTATTCATGTTTAAATCTAAATAAAAACACAATAACTAATACGTCCACAAAAATCAATGGATCAAGAGGAGATAACATCCTCACAACCGGTCGTGTTTTTAAGAAATTATACTTTTTGCGGACTGGTCATTTTTGGGTTTTTATTTGGATATGAGCATTATATCTTTTATTGTCATTTTCAGCTATTCAACTTGAGCTGCTGTCTTGCCGTCTGCCTAGCATCTTGCCCTCGATTACTTTCTTTAGAAAAGCATCCCCTCTGAATAACTGACCCATCCCATTATACCCATTTTATCCCTTCAATCGAAATCCACCCCTCTCTCATCATCTCAGACACTCCCTCATTTGTTTCCCCATCGACCAAAGTACTTTTTCTAACCTTCGCCACATTCGTATCACAAAGCCCTCCATATTGGGCTAAGGGATTATTAAAGCTCTCATCAGAGGAGATCAAAGGAATTCTCCACGAAAGAGCACAATTCAGAACGTTAGAGGACAAGCGCTCCGTGATTCGATAATCCTTCAGAGCAAGATTTTCATTATGATAACTCGAGGATTACTGAGCAAAAATCCATGAGAAGTTTAGTGAATCGGGTCTGTGACTTTCTATTAGAATTTCATTGCCCATATACAGTCGATCTGCGTAAAAGGGGATCTTATGATGCAAATGTAACGAGAATAATCGCGTGAACCAGCAAAAGGAAAGCGGAAAACTGAGGATATAATCTGAATATCAAGGGAGATTCACGTTACACTCCTAAACTTTGGCCATATAAGAGAAGGGATACATAAAACGGGCTGTTCACGACGGAGACAAGCTTTTGCTGCCTTTTCAGGACATTAATCACATCTTCACTTTTAGGCAGAATTTCCCAGGGATGGAAATAGTCTGTGTGATATCCTGCAGTAACCGCATTAATAAATTCCTAAGTTGCAGTTCTCTCCGTAAATTAAATGATAATGAATGAATTTATGTAAATACAGAACTACGCAACCTATGTTGAACAATTTATGCTAAGATAAGCTACAAGATTTTGGCGAAGTAGTTAACTGACAAAATATAATTTTACGTTTCCAATAAAAAATTTTTCTATAAAAACTTGGATAAAAAGATGATTCTATCTCATAAGGCACAACATTAATGACATGAGAATTGTGTATAAATTAAATTACCGAAATTCCGAAAATTCCAGAAACTAAAAATGTTCTATTTCCAATTTCCTCCAAGAGACGAAGCGCGTCGGAAAATTGCTTACTATAAACGTTAAAGAACAATCTAGGCAATGTTATCACAAAATATTACTTCTTTCGCTCATGTGAGAATACGTAGATATATAATGTAGCAAGCGAAATTAAAGCGAAGAATCGACTAAATATTTTTGAGCCGTAGGAAAATGCTGTCATAAATTCGGACGTATTGCATTCAAAGAACCTTACTTACTAAAATTTATTCTCTTTCCCTTACGAAGTCCCAGGCCTTCATTATACAAATTTTATGTAAAACACATTGAAAAAATAAAAACGTGGTTTACGTTAACTACAACAACGACGATAAAAGCTGATGGAAACGGTATTAAATGTCTCGTTCCCGTACAATTCTGTGACCTGAGCTGGAAATCCTTTTTCCCAAGGAATGCAGTTACAATATATCAAGTCCAGTGGAACAAAAAACGCCTGATATAGAGCTTTATTTATGGTGATAGTTATCTAAAATATGACACGATAAAAAGATTTCGGGAAAATCGATGGGCTTCTCTCTTTTCTGACACGGAAACAGGACTTCTTTCAGTTTGGAATATTAAGTGCGTCACTCAGTGGACTGATGGAGTTATTACCATTTTCGTTAATAGAGTAATTTATAATCCGTGGTTGATCCAAGAGACAAAGAGCACATTTACCTACGTCTATTCGTTAAGCATGCTTTAGAAAAACGGATTATCAAGAAAAGTCGTGATAATACATTTCTAGAAATGTATGTTTCATTCGTTCATTTCCGTTCCTAATCGATCTAATAAAGGCTTTAATCGTACCAATCAGAATTCCGAGGAGATTTACTGCTTTATCTGACATTTCATTATTTCAAAGTAGCGTAGCGTTCAATTGAATGGAATATAAATAATAAAAACTCATAAATTACGGAAACCTATAAACCGGTATCTGGTGGTGCTGCTATTTTTATAATTATTAAAAACATTAATAAAAAATTAAATTAATAATTCCTTATTTTTGAAAGTTTTTTTTTTATCAGAAGGTTTCATGGAAACCCTTGGCGGTCTGTTATTTTAAATGTCAACTTCATACAAGGTAAAAATTCTATCCGGTTATGAATGTTTAGTCAAGAAAAATCGATTGCTTAAAGCATAATTTAGGCCAGGATTAAGGATTATTCAAAATCATACAGTGTGCAGCCTCCCTCAATAATCACGCACGAGCCATGTGGAAAATCTGGGTTCGAATCCCCGTCTCCTCAGACTTTTTCACCCACATCCCTTATATATTCCTGGGCATATAGCAATATGTACAAGTATATATCCCTCCCCTTCCTTGTGATACCTTTGCGGAGGGGTTCCCCATCTATTACTTAGGACGGTTGCTTTTGTGAGGACCGTGGCGGCGGTGAGTGCCGCTATTTCGGACTCACCTCACGCTTGCTCTACAAAGTCGCCCGAAAAACGAAATGAGACTGTTTTGTGACATAGTTTCATTGATAAGAACTACCCCCCGGAAAATGGAAGACCCCGCTTGGTTTTACGGTCAGGAAATCGGGCATAATAATAATAAATCGTCTTTATTCGGACGAGATAGAGACTAGTATGTCTCTTCTTACATCTAACCCTTAAAACGGCATAGGACGCAGCAGTGGTAAGAGTACACCAAAGAGAGGCAAAACGGTATTTTTAAGAGACCTTCTCGGCAACATTTCAACGCCACTTTAACGTAAATAATTCAACCGCGGAGATTACGAAGCTACACCGCACCCACCTTCTTTCAAAATGAGCCTTTCAGCTGGATTCACTTTCTTTAAAGAAAAACCAACCTCTCAGGTCACGTCATGCAAAAATTTCGCTTTCTTCCCTCACGACACCGCTCACGAATTAGAGCAGACGAGCTGTTATCGCACACCTCGCGAAATCCTCCGTAATTACGACGTTGATGGAACCCATTAAAAATTCCCCGGAACCCATCCCGAGCACGAAATCGAAGCGAAAACTGGAATCCGTCATTCACACAGCGTCCCCACGTGGGCCCGCGACACGAACAGAAAAAGAAAACAAATCGAAGCGTAAAAGAAATATTAATCATAAAAAAAGAGTCTGAAGGAACGTTGAGTCGTGCGGGCATTCGTCGGACGCATGAAAGTCGCGTGACTTAATCCATTAACTCCTCCCGTGACGTAACCGTGACCGCACGCACGACTCCAACGCACATCCGGAGATTTTTTTCCAGTCCTCCCGCCGAGAAGGAAATAGGTTGACACGCGGTAAATATTTAAGAGAGCGGGAGGGATGCGAGGGGGCGGAGTGCCTTCTGCAAGCGAATCTCTGTTAAGAGCGGCCTCAACGCATTTCATTAATTAATGAGAGACGACCATAAGGCGAGTGCGGCCAAGGCATCCCAATGACTGCGCGAGATGTGCCCGGGATGCGAAATGTAAGAGGGTCGGGAGTTAATAGGAGAAGGGAAGGAGAAAAAGGCTCTTTATCGCCGACCACCAGTCCCTCCTCCTTCCCATGCTGGGACTGTCCCATTCCGAAAGGATGTCATATAACATGTGAGATTAAGCTAAACGACGAAGCATCAAAGGAAAGAAGGCAGGTTGGGATGTCGAAAGCGAAATTATTTCTCTTTGGAGTCTAAGATGACGCAACGTCCGTCATTGTCTGCTGGCCTAAGATTCGAGGGCCCCTAAAGAAAACTAAGCGGGAGGGCTATTTTGGGGCCGGATGGATAAACTATAAACAAATGAGAATAAACAAGACGGTTGTGATCTAAGAGTTAACGCTTGCGGCGGGAAGAGGAATTTTTGGGTGGCTGGAATAGAAAAGAAAAACCTATAAAATTCTACTACTAGCCTCTTTGAAAACTTAAACAGTTGAGTAAAGAGATCCCAAAATACATTCTCGTAAACATATATAGATGTTTTTGTAAATCATTATACAGCCATGAAAATACCGCTTGCGATAATTAGTATACTTCTATATCTGTAATTGCTAAAACAATCAATTCCTTCAAACGTACATCCAACTATCATAGACCCCCGCTAATTTATTATCCGTAATGAAAGCATGTATAAAAGCAAGTAAAAAACATTTTTGCAGAGAAAATTAATGGAATTTCATAAGATATGGATGAATACATAAGGTCACCATTTCATTCCTTGCAACTGAAAATACAGCTTAAAAAAATAAAGCGATGAAAATAAAAGGCGGATGAAAAGACCTCTCCTTGATAATTTCTGGATAAATGTTTTAGTAGGAGCTCGCAAGCATTCAAGATGACAAGACACTACCTGCTACCTACTCTCATACTCAGGTTTCTCTATCTAAACCGTTCCACTTCCTAATTTCATTAGTTCCTGTAAATATTACCCGAGAATCTTACCTTAGAATGAAGATAAACTCACAAGAATTCAACCTTGAAAATAAAAGGTATATAGGGATATATATTTATCTATTTGAAAATATTTCCTTGTTCGTGAATGGCCTTCTACGAAGACAAAGAAAATGCAAATATTCCTTTGGAACACAATTTTTATCCTAAAGCTAATACACGACTACCTCATCAAATTCGAAGATTGGGCATCCCTGGAACCTGAGTGAGTCCTTTGAGTCTCTCAGAACGACTTCTTAACAATTCCGTTGGGCGTCTAACCAAGGCGTCTTTCACCCATTTTAAGGGACCGGTGAGATACCTCGGCACAGACATGGACTTCAAAAGGCGCCTCTCCCCAAAGAAATGACGTGTTCCCACTGACATCCTACCTCTGAAAGCACGCAAGAGATTCATCCGCGAATTTAGAGAGCCCAAATCGCCATGTTTATCTTCCTCTTTATTTGCAGAATCTTCCCATTTCAAGCAGATCCTCTATCGCATGCAAGGAGCGTGGGAAAAGATCCTTGCACGACATGTGCGATCCGTTTGTTTGAATGTTAAAACGGCGAGGATAATGGTCTTTAGAGCCAATTACGCGCATTTCTGAAATTAATCTCTCTCTCTCCTTTCTTTTGTTCATCCTCTTCGGCCAATGTCCGAATGGCTAAGCTGTGAACCGAGAAAGGTTGAATTCGAGTTTTTGTAGCGAATTACCTCTTTTTATATGATGATAGTAATAAAATTTATCACACCGGGAATACCACCGAAAAGTAGAAAAACACGAGAATACGAAAGAAACAACGCAGTGAACGCACCAAGAAATTTTTTAAAGAGAGAGAGAACACACTGAAATCATCACAGAGGAATCCAAGTTCGAGCGCCCTCTTTAACAGACATTATTGTCAATAATAATCAAGTTTATACGCGTCCATTGTAAATAAATAATCCAATAAATATTATATAGCTTAATATAAATAATTTATGTAAATTAAAATATGATAATGTCACCGATTCCTAATGATATATCGTTTATTGATACCCGACACAAAAATTTATTCAGTATATTGTAAAAAATATATTAATATAAATTATATAGAAAATTAACGAATATAACAATAGAAATAATTATAGAATAATTAAATATTTAAAATATAATTTAAATAATAAATTGAAAAATATTTATTAATTCCCTTCATGGAGAGAAAATTTAATCGCACACATAAAGTTTGCTTTTACATGGTCCACCACAGGGAAGTAATACACATAATTATAATTATGGATGGATGGAGGTCAGCAACTCACTTCCGCCAAAAAAAATGAATTAAAGGTTTGATTGTAAATTTGATTGGACAACTAGCACTAGATCAATAGCAACAGTGCAATGCGAGGAAAGCGGGGAAAGATCGGTTTCCTACCTCTATTGATGACGCCTATCTGTATGCACTAATCCCAATTAAATGCACGCTAGCTCAGAAGGCAGGGATCCGTAAATTAACTCGGGCTCTACAGCTACACCCTATTGCTGCAATTCTTCATAAATCATCACCGATACACGAAGTTCTAATCTCTTTATTGTCACTTTACTAAAAGAATGTATTCCTAGGAACGTAACCATTTACTTAACAGCAAATAAATAATGATATTGATAATCTGAAAAATAAACATATCTTTGGCGAACAGGGTTCGAAATAAAATTATTATGAGCAAAGTAAAGGTACCTTGTTGCCTCATTATGGTGCCTTTTTTTCACAGAACGTTGTTAAGTATATGAAAGGATCCAAGTTCGAAGGAATATTTAACCGGGTTCAAAATTTTCATTCTTTAGGTTCTTATTTCTTAAAAAAGATATTTTTCCATCAATTACCTGCTTAATCTCATATCGTTTCTGATATTCGTGAATGTCATTGAATTTTCTTGCGAATCCAGATCTTCGTCAAAAAATTTTACCGTCCCATGCGATGCTTGGTCGCTAAACCTCGATGAGGATAGTTAAATTTCAATTCTATTATTAAACTTTCAATGAATCCCAATCAATCACCCAAGCATTTATTCCAACGCACATAAAATCCGCTAAACCAAAAATCGTTAAAACAATAACTCAAAATCAAGTGCGTATCCATCTCAAAACGAAAGAGTAGCTTTCTGATTTTATCTAATAACTACCTACTTCAACTTCTTTCGTGGAGGAAGGTCAGTCTATGAAGTTGGGTTGCTATGCAAAGATACACTATACGTTATTTTGTTATTTGTATTTGCTTAGTTGTTATTTATATAATTTTCATTTTCTTTTTGTTTCCGTCCTGGAAGGAGGACAGCTGCCCCCCTTACCAATGCTCACATTTTACAAAAATAGCATAACAAGGAATGGGTAATGGGTAATGGGTGGTTTTGCACGTAAGGGCGTGCACCCAGGAAAAATCCCAAGGAAGAATAGCATAAACAAATGACTCACCGATCGCGTCCCTCATTCAACATAGGATTTCTAACAAAGCCGAGGAAGTAGTGCATCTCCATCCCACGCAAACAAGCCTAAGAATCCGCGTCAATCGCATTTCAAACAGAAACGCAGAGCATACCAAAGCATAGGGAATGGATAAGGGACCGTCCACCACTTCATTGCGGGCAATTCTATTACGAGCAGGAATCGGACGCTCGGCCAAAGCACCGCCAACAGCGAAATACCGAGAATTACGGGAAAATGCGGCGATTTATCCCGAAAGCGAGATCCGCTGCTGTAATTGGTTATCCCGGATAGTTTTGCGACGCGACCTGACGCTAACAACGGCGGTCAGAGGCAAACCTCAGAGGGGGAATACGTGATTGTTCGGAAATCTATCGGCGATAACGGTAAGGGTTTGGAAAAAAAGCGGAAATTGCGCTAGGGGACGCAAAAAAATCAATCTGTGGACGGAGAGACCTTAAGACGGACGGACGGACGGACTGAGACGCAACTCGATATCGCCGCGACTAGTCGATCGGAAGAAAGAATGATCCGATCGGAATCCATGGATTCCCCGCACATACCTCGATAAAAGAACTAGTCTATTCCGCTATATCAGCCGCAGAATGTCTGGCAAAGGAAACGGCTGCAAAAGGCAGGGGGAACTCACCTGAAAAGAAGGAAAAGACATAATTAATGACAGAAGAGTAACGAATGCGAGCGATAATGAATCATTCTGAGCGGAGCATCGCTGCACGTCCCGTGCGGAGCTTTGATCGAATACAAGCCGTGCTCAGAGTCGTCGGAATTACGTACGAACATGCTTTTGAAAGATCAAGCTCTCGCAAACTCAGGAGGAAATATACCCCATCAAACTAAATATATTGCATAGCAGAACTTTGGAAAGCAATTTTAACTTTCTTTGGTAGCGGGAATCCGTCGACTATAACTTAAATCGACGGTTTCTACAGGTAAAACGGTTCCTGCTCTTATACATTGATGAATGGAATATTTCCATAAGTATTTTGTAACAAAATAGAGAAAAAGGTAACCTTAATTTAATTTCTCTAAGCCATCATATATGTGAGAATATAAAAGATGCTGAGACATAAAGTATGCTGATATTCACTTTGGTCACTCCTTACTGAATACTGATAAAAGAGACTAACTCATGAAGCAAATATGCTGCAGTTAGATGAAAGTCTTCTGCTCAAAATATTATAGATAAGTTACGAAATCAGGAAAAAGCTACCTGAATCTTCATCTACCCTACCTCTTTCCCCATTGAAAGGGTGTAATGGTGGAGAGGTTAAGATTCAAACTTGTATACAGGATAAATATCTAATAACTATAAAATTATTGTAAAATTATCCATAAAGACACATTTCATCTAAAGAGTGCTACTTTGAGCATTTTTCAATAGCGAGGAATAGGTCGACAAGATCTCGGGCGTAGGGAAGTTTTCAAATGCAAACCAAAATCCATCATTACCATTACACTACTATAACTATAACAGTGGATAATATTTTAAGCACAAATTCTTCTGCATTTCATAAAAGTGGATGAACATGCATAGCAAAATGAAACAGTAGAGAAATGAACAAGATCGTTTCATTGATAGCAAGCAAGAATATTTACTGATTTCTCATGAACGCTTATTTTCCGTCCTGAATGTAACCTTTGAAATGGGTGCTCTACACTCCATCTGACAGTTCTTTCAGCTTGAGTTGCTCGAATCAATTTTAATGTAAATATTTGCGAGTCATGCCGTTGACGGATGCTTAACGTAGCGTTCCAAATGAGTGAATCATTCTTAAAAATGCGTGTTTTAATAAAATTCCACGCAGATACTCCTTTCTGACTAAAGATCTGCGAGACATTAATAGACTTATAGCCTTGTTTAAAGGTTGTATTTTGGTTAACTTGTACAAAACGCCTCTAAAATCTAAGATAAGCGAATTTACTAGATTACTTAGACTGTGAACAGGAGATACTGTAAATACCTCAAGAAGTAAACAACTTGAATAAACTTTGTCCCATGTATTACCCGTAATCATCAAAGAGCAATTAAATTGACAGTTTAACAATTTTTAATCAAAGATTGATCAGATATTTTATCTGAAGACGAGCGCTAAGCTGGTTTAAATGAAGGTAATGACATCAGATAAAATCCGAGGTTCTTAAATTCAATTAATTTCGGTAAGATATTTTTGATGTTCATAATCTGTAGCATTAGGTGATATCTCTCATAGAATGCACTGTCTTCTTCTCAAGTCGATGGTACTTTTCCAACATCCGTAAGGTCAACAATCTTTTCAATAAGGAATCCTTCCACTTCTTTTTCTCCACGGAATACGACTCGTACGTACGGCTGACGCTGAGGAATTCGAAGAACGAAGCGGACTGTTTTCCGGCTGAGGAATCGCCAATTGAAGCGACTAAACATAAAACATAGTGCCAGTAATTCATCTCTCTCTGTGCCCTCATCTCTCTAACCGGATGGAGGTCGTCTCAGGTGAGTTCAAGGGTCGTACAAGGAGGGCTTCCGCCCCAGCGAACACGACATCCCCACAGTTACAACACCGTATCGCCGCACCCGGACGAGACGCAACCCTACAATGCCGCGGCCAAGTTTCTTCCACTTCATGGTTAAGATCTGCACAAGCTGCTCCTTAGCCAAGGGCCATGGCAAGCATCAACAGAATTAGTGTACGGCCGTACTGTTGCTTGGTAAACATAATCCGCAGGATACGCTTCAGCGAACGCTGGTGTTGCGATTTCCAATCCAATGAAATTGATAGTAGGTTCAAAACTTCACCTTAATCCCATTAAGAAATGGGATTATTTAAGGGATTATTTCGCCCCGTTGTTCGACTGTTTTAAAGTTACAAGTGCATGATGCTTGTATATGTACAATGGAATGTTCTATAATTTTTTCCCAATTTCAACACCACCATTCTATTAACACGAAAGATACTAGCAATATTAATATCGGCGCTGACCAAAAATTTGGAGAAATGAAACCGATTGAACGTCTGTAAGGAAAAAATCGGTAATATTGATAATCTTGACTTCAATAACGGCTAATTTAGCTAAAATAACTGCAATTAATATACTGATTTAATAATTAAAATCAGCAAGTCGAAAACAGATTACAATAATTTCTTACGATCACAAAGTTGGTAATCCTAAAATGTTTAATGAGTAGATTAAATTCTACCAATTCATTCCATCTTTTCAACAAGCATAACTAATAGTGAAAGATCGCTTCAAAATAATTTAACTCTTTGAAAATCCATTAATTTGTAAGCTGTAAAATCTTTGCTTGATTTTCCATTATTGTTCATCAGTAACTTTTAAAAATTTAACCACTGTTAATAGCGTATATGCAGGATAACACTTTCTTGGTGATCCCGGAAAACCAAGTGGGTAGCGCGTGAAAGCAGTCCCGGATTCGATTCCCAGTGGGACCCCATACGTGCGGAACGACCTCAGCTATCAAAGTACTTTGAACGACATAACTACTACAAAAGCTTCTTTCAAATCACAATGAAAGCTTTAACTTCAATTCTCGACTTGTAAATTTCCACTTGTTGGCCGCAGTATTTTCCCGGATCAATATCGCAGTAGCGATTCTAAAATGAAAACGAACATCTAGAGCGATCACATGAAATGCACAGGTGTTTCCACCGTTTGCGACAATCTGACATCCACGATCAATAACGTAGTAATTAAAATTTTTCCGTCATTCGAACATGGCCGCTTCTGGAATCCCGTGCCTTCAGACGGCTGCCTCAGAAACCTGACCGAGACTTGCTCAAATGGGAAAATGAACGCAGCGACGGATGTGAAACGATGAATGACGAATGGAAGAGCAGACTACATCGCCATAAAGAATGACCACTCTTTTTTTCTCTTTTTTTCTTCCGGTATGTAAATGGTAACATTCCACCCATCCGATTAGCTGAATAATGATACAAATTACTGAAAATCCTTCCTTTCATTTACAATGCGATCGAGAATCCCGGAGACTTGATAAAAATTAACGAGCTCCCCTGATTTTTTTGCGATTAGAGTCACGTTCGTAAATTTTACCGAGCGTTACGCTTTTCATTTCGTTGGAATTTGTTGGGCACGGCACCGCGAAGAATGAGACCTTTTCATAGGGCATTTGAAATCCGAAATGAACATCGAAACAGAATATCAAGAAGCGGAGATTTATTATACAGTGGCTCCATAAAGCTTGTGTACCGATTGTAATGGCGGTAAAGTTTTATTGAAAAAATCTATGAAAATGATCACAATTCTTCAATTATCTAGTTCTTCCTTATTTCAAAAATTTAAATCATAGAAAATTTACGAAAAAATGCTCATTTTAGCTTTTAGAACCCATGGCTTCATTCGAAGAGAAAGCAATTTATGTTCTTCCTTGAACTTTCGTGAACTAAAATCTACCGCTACTATCCAAAGAAAAACTTAGGAATTCCACACTCAAGTACACAGTTTAACCATACAGATTGAAGCCCTTTAATTTATTATCACTTCCTGTGAAGCCATGGATCACAAGTGAAAATAAAAAGTACGTAAGTTTTAAGTTAAGCAGCTACAGAAAAAGAAATACGGACAAAATACTAGTTTTCTAATCCTTTTAACAGTCTTTTTTCTATTTCATACACATACAAAATGTCGCCATTTTAAATTGCACACAAATGTCTTACAATTAGGCTTTTGAGTAAAAGATGCAAAATCAGAGATGGGAGATTTTTAATTCCACCTTCGCGGGGATATTAAATTTCATCGCAGTTAATCCGAAATCAGATGAATTCCGGCCGACGAAAAGAAAATTACGAGGCTTTCTATGAAACGGGGAATCCGAGTTAATTTGGGGAGAGAAAAGGGCTTATCAAAACGTCGGGAAAGGAAGAGAGATAGACCGTGAGAGGGAATAGGAATGAAAAAGAAATTTATTGCGGGAGAAAATGAAGCAGTTAGTGGAAGAAGCTGACGCTGTGTAAACTCTAAATTAATTCATTGCGACGGATGGATTACAAATATAAAATAGACCAAGCTTCTTTGACAAAAATTATATGGATATTAAGGTTTGTTTTCCGCTAAATAGATTTTTAGTTTGAATAAAAGCTAACTCGCCGAGGAAGAGGTTCCAAAAACAAGAAAACATTATGAGAATCTACAATACTTTGAAACTCGACAATTTCTTCATTAATCAGAGTAATAGCCGTAAGTAATGAATGCTTGGAAGAAATCTCCATTTTAATCCGAAGTAAAAATTGTATATTTTCCTGCTACGGTAATATGAATGTAATGAATGTCTAAATTATCAGATAGGACAACCAATTAAAATAGCATTCGCCGCACAAAGAAATATAGCAGTGATACTTTGCAAGCAACACAAAATAATACAAAATAGAAACAAATTAATATTCATCTCCTATATATAAAAAGTAATTACTCACGGTTAAGTATATAAATAATGAAATTAATAATGAAAGTAAATAATTAAATGAGTGTTCATTAGTATTTTTATCTATAAGGTTTTACGGGCCTTATAACCCTTTTTTCGTTTGGGTGTTCTCTCACTATATGGGATTTTTCTCTACCAACCTTCCATTACATATATATTAATTCGCAAACCTAATCTTTTGCTTTTATTATTTTTCTTCGCTAATAAATTGTAGAAGCAACAAATGACAGAGGATCCACTAGACAGCCTCGCCAGTAATGAGCTCTATCCCACATCGCTTCCTCATCGTATGTTGCTACATCTGCATCTCTCAGACTCCCGTATATTTTGACGATAAAAAACAACAAAACTCGAAGAAAGTCAAACATCGATAGAAAACAAACAGAGTTCTGAAAGCCTTTCTGCGCTCGCAATACTTTACGTAAATTTGTTAAAAACACAATTTTCTTCCCGAAACTAAACGTATTTTCGCAGCAAAAAAAATCAATCTTCCAAATAGTACACATGCTACTCCGGCCGACAATTAGTCTTTGAAACCCAAGTAGTGAATAATACCATCACCAAAACAACAATCGCAAAGAGATCGGAGGGCCCTAAAGTGCACTTCAGACGGACAAAAATCAACACCGCCCATAATTCATTACCCGAACATTTTGATACGCGAGAGCGCAAATTTAAAAACATCATCCGTCAAACAGCGTCGAGTACGTAAAAACATTCGTGCGCATCGATTTCCGATCGCCCGCATGTTATAACCGCGCACCAACTTTAACTCGCTGAGTAAACACGGCGCGCACAATACCAGAGCAAACCCTCCGCCGAATATTTTTCGAGTTTTATTTATTTCGCGTCGAAGCGCAAATAAAAGAGTTTATCATCCTCGGGAGGGAGAGAGACAAAAAACCATCGCGGAGGCGAGAATTTATGCCTTCGGGGGCTTCTATCGAGTTTCCGCGGTTCTCGTGACAGCTTCTTGGCACTCTCTCCGCGGAGCCATTGTCGTGGCCGCTCTTGGCATCGCTCTCTCCCACTTTGTCAAACAAGAGTCGCATCTGCCCAGGATGAGGAAAAGACGGAGGAGTGAGGGAATCAGTGTCTGTGGAATGGATTTCTTCCGGCAAGAGATGATTGGGGGAGAGGGGAATTAGGATGGCCGTCGCCATGGTGATGATGGAGGAAGAATGGCCGCTCCATCGGACACAAAGGAGGACACGAGGACAATCGTGGCTAATAGGTCGATGTCCCCCGGTCCTTTTTCGGAGGGAAAACATATTTGAAATTTATTGGTATCTGGGAGGAACCGGTCCGTGCGATACTGGAGTGGTGGGTGGAGAGCCCCGTTTGGTAAGCTCTAAAAGCTCCACTTACATCCTCGATGCAGCCCTATATCGCGGATGGAATTGATGTAACTGGTTCGGCGATCTCTTCGGACGCATCCTGTTATCTCGACGATTTCAATTTAGAAATATTTTTTCCAATATTGCCTTAATTCACTACTATTTTCTTTGGTGGAATTGTCTGCTTATAGGATAACACGTAAGTTTTCCAATGTGTTCTATTTGATGTATCTTTCTTCAAAATTTTTGATTTGATTTTAATTTGTAAGAGTATTATATTGTTATATTATTATTATATTGTGGCGGTTTTGATCATTATTATTGATTATTAATTATTACTATTATTAATTCGTACAGGTCATTATATTCTTCTTCTTCGTGCCCTTTCATTTTTTCCCGTTACGTCTCTTTCTATCCAATAATATCGGCGAAGACTCTGTCCCGATCAGGGCATCAAACCGTTATGTTTTTTGTTCCGTTTTTCGATCCGATTCAAGGAAAAATCAAATATCAGTTCAGATCCGGCTTCGCTCGTTCCGGCAATGTGGAATCGGTTTGAACAGGGGAATATGACCTTATAGCTGTACCGATTAATAATCCTAAATAGTATGGACAATTAAACTATTCTATAAATATCCTCCTGAATAAGCGATTTCTCGAACAAGAGTTTTCTCTTTTTCTTTCATTCTCACATCTATATTCTCCAACGTATGGAGTTTAAAGGAATTATCAAAGTATGTAAAAGAGGCTGGAAACCAAAAGGACCTTAGCCGATTTATAGTTGTACGTGGAAGGGACTTGGGTGGATCAGATTAAAACTACTGGGAATTAAAAGAGTATCGCAGAAGGTAGATAAAAAGAAGGAAGGGTGTAAACTACGGAAGAATTGTATTAATCCGGCCTCGGGGAGGAAATATTCCATCCCTTAATCGTCGGAAAAGAAACCATCGGATCACAGTTGAGTAATATATTTATAGAAATCGAAATGATCCGAAATCAAAATTTAACATAAAAAACTATTTTTGTCGCTGAAACAACTGAAGGGGAATATCTTTTATTTTACTTTCGTTTTACGTGATTAATGGGAATGAAAAATATTTCTTCCAAGTAATTAATAAATAGTTTCTAATGTTGGAACGATAAGTGAAGAAAAGGCCGCAAGAGATTATATTAAGGCCTTACATTCCCTTCTTCTGATTTGGACAAAAGGATAGGGTGGGTAAAAGCAGGATGACCAAATGATACAATACGATATATCATGGGTCCAAGATAGGGAGGAAAATGGAAGAAATAACTGGTTGATAAAGAGTGATGGGGTCTAGAGAAGATTGGATATTAAAAGTCTGAAGAATAAAAGAAAATTTATGAAAAGATGAATGAAAAGATATAGACTTATTTGATGCAAAGGAGGTTTACTATAGGGGACGGAAACGGAAGAATAGAATTAAAAGTGGGTTATTTAATCTTATAGGGGATAGCGTGAATCACATCCTGTAGAAATCTGGGCAACTGCAAACGTTGAGGTTTTTCCAAAATAATTAATTAAAAACTGCCACAATTTATTTATCTGGTACACTTCAATTAGGGAGACTAAGGAAGTTCAAATTAGTCTTGGGCTTGTTAAACGCAGGTCAGCCATATGTGGGCAGCGGGGCGTATATCACACTGTTTGCTGACTCAGGATCAATAAAGTTCCGAAGCAGGGTTAGGGTGAGTTCCCATTCACGGGAAACATTCGTCCGACCAAAAGAAGGATATTCCCATAGTTTTGACCCCTTTGGGCGATTGGAATACTCTGTTTCCGTGGATACTGTTTGAATTCGTCTCTTTTTGCCGGGAGAGAGTATGATAAATTTTAATGCAATCGAATTTATCTCTTCGAAATCAAAATTGCGTAGATTTAAACTGGTGTAAAAACGTACAACCAGAGGCAAAGCGTGCGTACTGTCAAGGGGGAAGAAGGAATGGAAACCAATGGGACCCTGAGGAAACATGCGTTACCGCTGTTTATCATTTGTCGCAAGGGTACGGTATCATACCGTCACACCCCCAATGTAAACAGTGCCAATGATCCATTAATCCTTGGTAGTCCTTCAAATTAAATTTTTTTACGGTCCGAATAGTATTGACTAAATCCACAACTTTTGTGACTGCTATCCCGGTTTCCAAATAATTATTTCTTCCAAAACATAGTTCCATCGCCCAATGAGGGCGTCTCTTCAATAAGCTGAGGGGATGTGTAGATACAGGGAGAGGAGATTCGTTCGCCCCCTCTTTGATTACTTTATAGGAAGAGGGATCTGCACAGAACATGACGAGGAAATTTGACTATTAACTAACACCAAAGGGCTCCTACAACTACTATAAATTTACTGCATTCCTACGATCCCAATTGATTAAGAACTCATGGGGAACCAAGACTTTATTGCATCGAGAAACGACGCATTCCATTACAATTACAGTTACGAAAGCAATTATATCACTATAAACTTCGTTTTAAGAATGAACTTCAATGGTTCGGAGTCAGGACGTCGAACCGGATTCAAACCGTAAACTCATATCGAAAAAATCCGGCATTTTTCGGAATGAAATTCTACCCGAGCCGAAAAATAAAAAACTATGGAACATAGATCGACGTCGTTATTTACCGTTTCAAATTGCAGTCCAATTAAGATTAACAGAATAATATTTACTAATTACGCGATGCTTCATTTTCAAACCGAAAACTTATATCGAAAAAAACCGGCATTTTTCGGAATGAAATTCTATCCAAACCGAAAAATATAAAAAGTATTGAACATGTATCAATATCGTTATTTACTGTTTCAAATTGCAGTCCAATTAAGATTAACAGATTCAAATTTACTAATTATGTTTCATCTTCGGAACGACAAAGGCCGAAATTCCAAAATTCGAACTAGTTCAGAAAACCGGAACGAAAAAAATTACAACCCGACGCCGAGAGAGTGCACATCTTTATTTTTTTATCACCATTGACCAACATTTCTCTCTCTGTCGCCGATTTTTTTAAAGGGAAGGAAAGGAGGAGGCAGACGAGGCAAGGGCACCCACCCGTTCCCGAAACAAAAGACTGTTTAAAATGCGCCTCCGGTAAATGATGAAGAGCGTAGACGGCGCGGACGCGTCAAAACTTTATCCTGCAAAAGCTCCTGCAGAATACGTAAGCGACTCTGAAAAAGGGAACTGAAAGCGCGAAAGATAACATGTGCTGAATCTTTTTTTTTTCCTGCGACAGCGCCGTGCTTCGACTGGCGCCGGCACTTGTTTCCCGCGAAATAGGATGGTTTATGCCGTGAGAAGACACGCTGCATTGATGCGCCCACGTGAAAGACAACAGCCATTTGCACGCTCTCATTTGATTTATGCAGGCGAATCAGAGAGAGAGAGGGTTTTTAACTGCTGGCGATCCGTGCCAGAAATATCGAGGGAAATTATTGATGAAGTTGATGTAACGAGCGAAGCGTGTAGGCAGCGCCCAGAGAGCCCTTGACATTTTCTACGTGAAAAAAGTAACGAATGTGGAACTTTCGAACGCTCTGGGAAAACTTATTTCTATTGCACGCCTATTATCGCTGACTAGTTGAAAGGCGTTGGTGATGAGGAGGTGATCGATCGCGATTAGAGAAAAAATCGACCTAAGAACTCTTAATCTCTCGGTCTTGGTTTACGATTTGGTTTCGAAATCTTTCAACGGTGATTAATCTTCGGAGAAATTAGTTTCCCGACGACGAGACACTGATAGCACGGTAGAAAGTTCTTAAATTAATTAATAGTATATTAATGAGGTATTTTATATAAAAAATTATTGATTAAGACCGTTCCATTTCTCTAATTGTCACTAAATTCCAAAATGGTACGATGATCAATTTAAGTGTGGTAATTTATCGTTAAATTAATTTTAGTTCATTACTATTTTACTTATTTTTTCAGTTAAGTTTACGATAGGAATCATTAGCACTAACGTCAAATCTGGATATTGGCAAGTACTGAGGAAGAAGCAGAATCAAGAATCAAGTTAACATTGATGATCTGAAAATTAATTGAACATTGAAGATTTTATTCACAAATCAGACTAGCCTCAATACATTTTGGAGCCAAAATCAAACTGTAATAAAACTCAAACATGGAACGAGAAATGAAAAATATAGGTGATCAAGAAACAGTATGAATATTTAACTATGTTTAGACTATAAAACAGGTTGGTAAGTTGGAAAGAATTCTTTAAGAAAATTAGAACAGAAATAAGCAACGTCACTACAGCAATAATATCAAATATAAATACGCAGTTGTAATGTAACACTGTCAGAGAATGTTACAACGCTGAATAACAATGACCTAAGCTGCGTTCAGGGTAAACCCCGACGTTCAAGAGGCCCATGAATGGAGAGAACGGTTCAACTCCACGTGTTCTCATTCAAAGCTCGGACGGGGAGCAAAAAATCTGTATCCCATCAAACGCCAACTGACTGAAGAGTATCTTCGAAAAAAATCATTCCGAAGATCGCTCCGAGAGATAGAAGCGAACAAAGTGAAAAACTCCTTTGGAAACGATTTCAATGCAACTCCGGGGACATAACGTCATATGACGGGGCAAAGGGAAGGAGCATATTCAAATTAACGCCGTGTGCAACCGCTACAGCGGCCGCCGAAACCATATGCTGGTGGGCTGCGGGTGCGGGGTGGGCGCCGGAACTGACAAATCACTGGAATTGGTTAAAAGTGACGGGTCTGTGGGAAGGGTAAGGATATATACGATTGAGGGCACAGCATGCACGAGTAGCGGAAGAAGGGTCACCTAGGAAACAATGAGTTGGATACAGGGGAAGTATTGAGCGGGATGATGCACGTCGAATGCGATGGATCCAGAGGGAACCATAGCAGGAAATGAGCGCTGCATCGCTTCAATCTCTCATACTTCCAAGTTCATAACGCTCACTCGGTCATTATTAAAGCTCATTCTCATCATCTCTCGAAGATGATTTCTTCGTTTAAAAGAAACGCCAAGCATGCATAACGCATTTCGTGATTATCCAACCCAAATGAACTTTGAATGACGGAATTGTCTGGAAAGAATTTTTTGTGATACCCGAATAGGTTCATACGTAATTAATTGAGGTTGCCGTAAAAGTATAGAGTACTCACAAGTAAATAAAGAGCGAAAAACTTTATTTTTATAGTTTCATAGTCTAAAATTTTTAAAGATTAATGTGTTAATTAATGCTGTTAGATTTTTGTATAACTGAGTGTCTACATGCTATTGTGATACTCTTTTTCTTTTTGTGAGCTAAATTTATTATCTATTTTGATAGTTAATAGTAGTTTAGTATAGTCAATAATTATTATTCAAATTAATTATTAGATGGCATAAAACTAAACATAACTTTACATAGTATCTTTTAATCACCTTAACGAAAGAGGTTTAGTCATTACCTATGTATTCAAATCTTCCTTTTCTTAAATAACTTATCTGGAAATATTTCTCACAGGGCGGAAGTTATGATTTCGAGCGTAGGGCGGCAAACAGGAATAACTTCTTAGTTTATACTTCCGTTTGAGGGAAAATTAAAGTTAAAACATTGACAAACATCATTTAACATCCCAAAATTTAATTCTATATTTAACAAAATTTGCAAAATAAGGCCAAATTTATCAAAATTATGAACTTTAGAAATATTTCAATTCGCGCGAAAATTAATTTTTATATATCAACGTTGCAACACAGCAGCTGCTAGAAATAATGACTGTTGAGCATCATAATACTCTGAAGGATGCATAGACGATAGCATATCTTTGAGGAAGTCCCAGAATAATAAGAGATGAGAGAACGTAACTTTATTTCTCATATCCTCTTTTCCTTATAAACTCTTTTTCTCCACTCATAATAAAACATTTGTCACTATACACTACGAATCACTTTTCTACAACTACAACTATTTGATTCCTCACATTGCAAGCGTTGTATTGGGGCAATTCAATTAAACTAAATCATTAATGGCAACGATTTACATTGAGAAAACTTCGAGATTGAAAATTCTTAGCAAGAAAAACGAAAGGTAAGGAAATTAAATAAGATACAGTAATATCCTAAATTAGACGATCTTAAGAGATGGAGTTTTCGATTTTTCTCTCCCATATCCCCCCTTACGCACGGCAATTGAAAGTTTAACAGAAGCTAAATTCAAAAATAAAGGCTGACCAGTGTTAGAAAAGATAGACTCCAACGAAAAATAAGTTGTAGCTACAAATATAGGAAAATCATAAATATGCAACGACGAAATTCTGCGTCAATTATTTGAGTCGTCAGATGAGTTTTTAAATTTTATGAAGCCATCGACATCGAAATAAATTCGATTTACACATCTCATTTATTATTTAATACTTGGCATCAATACGCAAAAAGGAATTCAATTTATATAAAATAATTCTCTTATTTACGAATTTTTTAAAAGTAATTAGTCCCAACTAAACAAAATTTTAAGTGAATATATGCCAAGTTTTCCTAACTTCCGTGAATCCTAGAAATGCGATTTTCGTCGGACCCATCAATCGCGTAACTTTGGGACGATAAATTGTATCTAAAATTCTTTAAAAAATAGTTTACGAACCAATACTTAATACAATTAGTCCGTTCTTTCCGCCGCTTACGCAATCATTTACAGAAACAAATAAGCGCTTTAGCACAATTCCACTAAAAGAAAAATTGAATTTCAGTTGAATTTTACTTAAGACAAAATCCTCCAAGTTCGCCTGAAAGCAAGGCAAACTTACCCGACAATTAAAGCGAAGATGTAAGATTTTCATTAACTCGAATCCAAATAGAAAGGAGTGGAATTTTCCTAAGAGCATGCTGATCAAATCTTAGTTCCGTATTATGCACGAAGGCGTGCGACGAATTACGAGCTATGTAAATAGGCCCCGCATGCTTTCCAAACCATGACGATTCCATTCTTAGACCGGAAACTCACTTCATCGCTCAAAACTGTGAAGCTTAAGGAGCGTTACACTGGAGAGTAACGCGGGAAAGGGTTCACGGCTCATGGATTTGGCAGCCGAATTTAAATTCCAACGCGATCTGTCAGAGTCCAACGCCGAGATCCCATCATCCATCATCTTTCCCAACTTAATTTTAGCAATATTAAGCCATTTCGAGTTTTATACGTCACATTTGGAAATGAAAATATGCTTTTTTAATGACTGGTTGGAAACGCCAGTCCATTCAAATTATGATAATGATGACCTTCCAGAATAAAAAGTGATTTTGAATTCTATAATATCAATCAAAATATCGTTTCGAGGTAAAAGAAAAAAAAAGACAATGCAAATGACGTTGAACCTTACGGATTATCGTTCTAACACAGATATAATAACAGCCGAATGACGCTTTTAAGGTTTAGATATCATTCTAACTAATTCCAAAATAAAATGTATTCTAAATTTTAAAGAAACTGATAAACATCATTTCTTTTTTATTTATAATGAACTACAGGATTACATTTAAATTTTATAGTTCAACCAGAGCATGGCTGAAAAGCATTCCTATTTACCTTAAAAAAGAACCAAATCCACTTCTTCTACTTTCCGACTTAACTTATTGCATATTTTTTAAATAATAAATCTATTTGTTCCTTCGTAATAATCAAATTACGCAGTACTGCTGCGTATACAATGCATTAATAATAATAATAAATATTAATAATAATAATAATTGCTTCCTATTAATGCTTTTTAGATTGATTGCGCACGATCAACTAAACTTTTTATGTCTTACCGATTAATATAGATAATTTTTTTCATCGGGTGGAATGGTAGCTACGATAACGATGTGAAATTTCTTATTTACATTTATCGCCACGATATATAGCTACGTATGCTATATAAATCCTCACATATTCGAAATTTTGAATTTTACATATTTGACTCCGCAAAACTCAATGAAATTGATTCCGAGAGAATGAGTGGATGTACTGAAGCAATATCGATAACAAACCAACATTTAAAGTCCAAAGATTTAAATCAGAATTGAGAAAATCAAGATTAAAAGGATGTTGAAACTGAATATATTTACAGGTTGACATTTAAAAGAAAAAAAATATATGGATATATGTGAAAGGGAAGAAGCAAATGTTCTGTTATGGCGAAGATAATCATTATCGCGAACGATAATCTCGTTTTGATTAAATTGCTCGGAAAGATGATTTGGAGCATCTAACCGCTGAAATTCGGAATTATTTATTGACCTATGATTGATTATTTAAGACCTAAACAAAAATTATACGCTTTAATTTTAATTTAAAATTAATTCGTGTATTTTTTTTCAAAATCTGTTACATGATAACAGTATAGTAACATTATCAAAAGCTTACTATGGTTACCATATCCTATTGATACAATATTTTCGATGAGTCTTTTGCTATAGGGTGGAGAAAAATGTATCTTTCATTTACTTTTGGAAAAATCTTATTGATGAAATTTACTGAGGCATGAGTTGGGTTATATAATAGCATTCATAACGGCCATTCCTCATTGAAATATGAAATGTGTTATTATTATTATTTCACGCTGCGAGTTGACTTTCGCCAGGTGGCAGCATCTTATATTGTCATAATACATAAAATATTTTTACAATACAACAATGAACTATTTACACAGTACAAGTAAGAACTATTTACACAATAAAAGACAAATGTTATTTATAAACACACATATGAAGATTACATACACATCACTACATCACATATGTTAAAACTACCTTGATACCCTCACCCATACAAGCCAACATAAAGTATATCTATAATTTTTCAAAATGAGTTTTCAAGTAAGGTTTCTCACGGTTCCTGATGTGTGTTTCTCACAGTTACATTAAACTGAGCATACGTGCACTTTCCGCTCATTGTGATCAGCCTTAGTGAGGTAAGCAAGAGCAACTACCTCACTCCTCATCATTCCTAGTAAACCTCACTCCCTCTCCACTAATTTTGGTTGTCAACTATGGAACTAAAGAGGATGAGATTCAAACCTATTCCCAGGTTGAAAATTTTGCAGAACCGATGAAATAAGTCAGTACAAAAAATAGAAGCGGATCTAATGTTTATCAATACATACATTTCTTTCAAAAGAATTTCACGGCATCCACTTTGCTCATTCCAAATGAAGGAACCCGCAGAATCGGTAAACATGGAAAAAAGGAAGCTCTTTATCTGCTACAAGCAGGCCTGCGCTGTGTGCCACGAGGTACGTGAGGTTAAGGCCAAATGAGAGGGAAAAAAGTATCGCTCTCAGGGATCAAAAAAACCTCTGAAAAATATTTCTTTTTCGAAGCGATATGCGTACGCGGGAGATAAGGGGAAAAAGCATGAAATACTAAAAGCATTCGTACATCAAAGCTCAGCCCACCATTTCACGATATTTTGAAATAAATTAAGGAGGTGCGCATACCCCTCGAGCGTAAATAAATCGAGCAAATAGTGCGGGAAAAGAAGAAAAAATTCGTATGATGGTGACTCCTTTGAATAAATACGTACGCGTAACAGACTCGTAAATCCTCTTTCGCGCCTCACTTCACATACATTATTAGGAGGCTGACACAAATGAAGAGACGGCCTTGGAATCAGTTAAGCGTTTGTACAAATACACGCACGCTTGGATTGAGATTTTACATCTAAAATTAAACAATCGAGTCCTCAGCTTAAAACTCTCTCAAAGGAATGCAAAGCTGATGAATCTAGCTACATAGAGTCATTACGTGAGGCATGGCAATGGAAATAATATCCTCGCTGACGGAACAACTATCATTTTATATCTTCAACGTCCTCTTTTCCAACAACAAACAAAACAATCGTTTTATAAAAGATGGATACTTATTCGAAAATTAACGTAATGTATATTCGTCAGCCCACTGAGAATTATTCATTTTGTTATTATGTTGCGATCTGCCATTCCCGACTGAAGTGACAGCTACGTGTTCTCAGTCCATCTGTATTATAAAATAGCGCTAAAAAATCCAACGCTGAATCATGTAATAATCATATGAATATCATATACGGATTTGACATTTATTCGTTCCGTAATTATTATTATGCTCGATTTCTTTTTACTTATTACTCACCCAACACAGATACTCATACCCTAACCTTAAATAAAATGTCTAACATCGTTCTCATTGTCTACATATTCCTTCACTTAATCATATCCGATGAAGTATTTATTTAGATAAATAAGTATTGTTTATTTATACCTTGTTGAGGACAGAGATTCATTGATTAAAGGGCCATATGCCAAATAAAGGTATCAAAATTTTGCTTTAATTGACACTAGAAGCATGATTCATCAAAAATACAAAAATTTACATTACCTACTTATTAAATGTTACCAGATATGGAATAGGAAACAATATTGAACGATAAAAACAGAATAAAGAATCACTGTGAAATTATCTTACTTACACGACACCACCCGATTTTTAAGACCATCATTTCCAATTAGATTTTACAAAAGAAAAAGGAGAATATCTGCAGAAATGAAAAGTTAGTTATTTATGTATTTCTAGAGATCGGATTCTAAAACTCGGATACATTAATACATAAATAAATAGACGGCAGTAATTATTGTAGGCGAATGAATTTGTATGTGATGAATAGAAGAAGATACGCAATAGCCTCCTAATTCATTCCTCAAACCTTATCCCGCACCTCCCTCAGTAACTCAGGAGATACCGAAGAAGCGTGAAAGATTAAAAAATTTCGTTACTTCCCCAAAAAATCCGACCCAGCGAGTAAAGCGCGGACCGGAATAACTTTAAACCCAGATTACGGACTAAGATTTCAGTTTGTGGACACGCAGAGAGCGCGTGACCGATGTGAGACGAGTAAATTAAGCAAGCCGGGATACAGTGAATGCTAAGCGTTAATCTGCTTCCATTAGAGGGCAGCTTAAAACCGGAGTTTAGAAGCCTTCGAAAAGTTGACGTAGGACGAGGGTGAGGACATCTGGGTTACCATTAGGAAGGAAGCGAAAAAGGAAGAACCCGATGGATGGAATGGGGGGAAGCAGTAGAAAGTGGGGTTGATTGGAAAGGGGGGGAGGAAGTGGGCAGAGGAAAGTCGGCTGCTGACCGCCTGTAATAAATTGAACCTTCCCTTGCGATTCCGTCCGCGTTGTGACCGCATGTAGTATCACAAAGATCGAGAAATGAGAAATAAATGATCCCATAAACCAGAATGGGCGCCTTCGTGAAAATAATTTTTATATATATCGAAAAATGGACGTAAATCTTTTTCCTTACTCGGAGTCGATTCCACGTCGAGACATATTTAAGAGAATGCTGAACTAATTCAACACTGATTTACGGTTCCTTTTTAGCACCGAGAAATAAAATACATGAGATACGATTCAGTCGCTGCAGCATGAGCATTATTCGTGAATCATTATACCATGAGCACTTATTTTGTATCAAATTACATGATAAACCGATGTAAAGATCAAATGCGCAGTGCTGGAAATATAGGATTGAATTCTTATTCGCGATGAAATTTTGCTGTGTTTATGCGTTGAAATGATAAATTGGCGACTCGAATTCACTTTGAGTTTTGCTTTTCAATGTATGCAGATGTAATAGAAAAGCTATCTTATTTTTAAAATGAAATGAATAATAGCTAATTCTTTCCCATTGATTCGAAAGGACCGAGAGGCGTTATCACTACTTCAATTAATCCGTATTTACTTAAATTTATGCGATATCTATAGGATTCGATAGAATAAATCCATAAATTTTGAGTAGTTAAAAAGTCTGATTTTCAGAGGGCAAACCAGAACCGAAAACCACAGAATATTTGCAATTCGGAGTTTTAACTATTTGTTAACAGCGAGTGATCAAACAATATCACTGTAGCAGCAGTGTTGAAGCAATAAATAAACACCTATTTTCCCAGCATTTTTCAGCGGCCATTTTATTAAAAATAGACCAAGCCTTTTTACTAAGGGACTAATCCCATAAAATTAGCGAATATTTATTCAACACACGAAAATCTTGCATGGAAAAAACTGTTGAAGTAAATTCAACGAATTTTCGTGAGCAATACTGTTCCGAACACTACATTGGACGTATTAATCACAAAAAAAGGCTGAAATACGCCCGAGTTATTTGAATGCGTCATTTCCAGAGATAAATTTTACATGACATAAGGACAGCGAATTTTAAAAAGCGCTAAAGTGACTTAAAACGCTGCCTGTTTAATATTCCAGTGAATCGGAAAAATGCCACGTACGTAAAAGTTTTGAAAATCCCTGACAACTTTATTTTTCGTCCGGATACACAGTCCTTTTAATTTATTTCCTCGATTCGCATTTAAAATTCAAAACGCGCAGCTCGCCGAGGCTTGAATAAGCCAGTTTAATATTTTCATTGGCAAAATTCGAATCCGTATTCATTAGAGCTTCGGCAAAAATATTCCGAGTCTGCGGCTGTTGGCGACTACGATGCATATCTTCCGCGCCGGCGAGAAAAATGACTCAGAGTTAACCGATGTTCGGCCATTTGTGAAAATATTGATCTTTCGCATTCGGGGGAATTTGAGTTCCGATCACACGAGCGATGCCGCTTGAAAGGAAATAAATTGTTTTAAATGGCTCTATCCAGATGAGCGCGCCAATTTATCGCCCAAACGTATCGTTTTAAATGGCTGAATATCTACTCGCATGATTTAGAGCGAGTTGTTTCCTCCAAACGCTTGAAATATGTCTCTAACATTCGCTGGGATCCGTCAAGCCACCGTTTTTATTACGGTGTTTTGATAAAGTTTTGCAGCTCCACTTCCGCGCGAAATTGCCCCACTTCCATTTTTCATTTTTCGACTGAATTATATTACACGCGAATAAGCCTGTCGTTCGCTGTTGAAAACAAATATATTCGGTTGCTATAAAACAAGAAATTATACCCAGAATCTCCATATTACTCGGAGAGAAGAGCAAAAATATTTAGTTTGGATTTTCGGATACTTGCAAAAAAATTTACGACACATTTTGACGATTAATACCGAAAAATAGGAAATTCAGGTTACATTCAATCAATCTACAAATATTCATTGTTTAATCATTCAAATAGTCATGAGGATTACTCGTTGAAAAACTTAGATCGATGAACAGAATCCACCCACCATCTCAATTGCGATTTTTCAAACAGATACTAAAGTCAAACAATTCTACGCCAATCACAGTTAAACCATTTTCTATTGATTCCTTTCATCGTTTCATATACGTGTATTGTATTGTATCTGAGCACTCGTCAATACTCGGAGGAAAACTAAGCCGATTTTCCTTCAACCAGCAACGCTTTTCGACAGCGGAAAGTCATTTTTCTTTCCCATTGATTTCTGCCTGCTATATCTTCACCACGTGTAACTATAGAAGGCGAGAAAAAAGAGCTGCGACATGGCCCAGAGGACAAGGCCTACTTTTTCTCCTGAAACATCCACAATGTCTTTTAGACGCAAAGGATGATTCTTCCGCATTTATAGCGAGAGAAAACGTATTTCATAAGTCATCTATCGTGTCTAATATAAGTTAAACTTTGTGGAAACAGCTGACGTAAAAGATTACTAAAAATTTTATTACTTGAAATTATTTTTTTATTTATTCGCCCACAAAGACAGCACAGAAACCAAATAACTGGGATATAAAAATGGGTAGGTAGCATGGAACACATATAAGCATTCCCTTACCAGAAAAAATTCACCAGGGACTCGAAACCGTGAAGTAGGCTAGCTTACGTCAATGAGGGAGATCTATAACTATGAAGGGTTATCTATTTTAATTTATACAAGAAACTGATTTATAACAACAACTGAAAACGATACAATCAATGAAAACTCAACTATTTTGTCGATCAAAAGAGGTTTTAAAACTTTACGCGGGTGGCTTTACTAAATAAATTGCAGATTCTAGGATTAAGAAAAAATTAGAAAAGGTAAATTTAAAGGTAGACACTAAAGTTTTTTTATGAATGGTGAGGAAAATAAATTAAAAAGCATTTTGAATCCAGAAAAAAAATGCCATGGAAAACGTTCTCCGAAGTATGAAACCGATTTTTTTCAACCGCTTGATCGTCCGCGCTCTTAAGGGCACATAAAAATACCACGTTTTCAATCCCTATAAAAATAAGCCACGAGCATTGATGTTCATTATGAATAGAGGTACACAATCGCTGAGAAGCACAAGAATGGTCCTCTATGGCTTCTCCCTTTCCTCCGCCATAAAGAATGCAGTTTATTGCTTAGCTTATCCCCGAGAAATTCTCCTTCGTCATTCTCCGGGAATTGATGATTCCAAAATCGGATAAAAGGCAATCCGCAATCCCAGCATCCTCATCGATTGCTCATTTGGACGATGCCGTTCCCTTCCAAACAATTTAATCACTTCCGTGACACATTTGTTTTACTGACAAAGGATATCGTAACGAATCCAATACCAATATGGATTTCGGAGATGGCTGATTCCGCTCTTCTTTTGTTCCGTAATGCCAGATTCCGAAAGATAATCAGATCACCGCGTCTATCTAGAAATCTAGAATAAACGGGGTTCTCTTTAAAAGTTAAAGGGCTTAATGCGTTAGCAATCATAAGAAATGGGCCAATTAAGGTTTTAAATTACGACGAAGATGTTAAGATACAGTTTAAAACTTGTGCTCACCTAGAATGAAATGTTACGATCGACTAAAATTATTAATCTTATGCCTGATTTCACCAGTTGAATTACACATCATTACAATCATTACATTTGATTCGCTTCAGGTGTCTTTCGACACGAACAATTCACCAGGATTAGAAATATTTAATGATGATCGATATTATCTTAAAGCATTAGTATATAAAAGTACTTCCATCTCATCGAAGCTGCATTCGCAAATTCCTTCACATAGAAGCAAACGACAGCTCTCAATTATAAATTTATTAGATAAGCCAAATTTATAAATATATTTATCATCGTGAAAATCGTTTATCGTGAAAATCGTTTATCATGAAAATGATCACTTTTTACTTAAAACCGGTCTTCAAAGTTTAGCCTTAGCTCCTGAGTTGCTTGCATCATCACGTGAAATTTTATAACTGTGATACGTATAGGGAAATTAAAACGAAATTGCATTTATTCATGGTGATTAATTTTTTCCACATAATAGTTTCAATTGCACTTCAGGATTGCTTCGTTTTATTATGTATAGATATGTACGAGTTGTAGAGATATGGTGAAATAGTAAGAAATAACATGAAAATTGGGGGACCGTAGATACATCTTGAACCCAGGCACCAAGCACCCTAGGCGCGGCTCTGAAATTACACCTCCGCAGCGAATGAAACCGGTTCAACGGAGCGAAACCCGACACGAACCGAAATTGGGCGATTCAATATAACCGTAAGAAAATAATTTCGGTTCGATCGAACGTACATATCAATTTACAAGGGAACATATCCGGATACAATTAAGCGGTTGTTTGAGGAAATGGTGGTGATTAAGGGCATCCCACAACATATCGATCGCAGACAGTACATAGAGCTGAGCCTGAGTTTAATGAAGGGATCGTGGAATCGATGACGGATAATGACGCCATGCGAAGAAAGGGAGACCTAGTTGCGCGCACCCAAGGATCGTCCTGAGTTGAGGCCGATGGAGAGCAACTTAGAAGGCGTAAAGCACCACTTACAAGCGCTTTTACAGCGACGGAGATCCCAAAGGAAATTCGGCGCGGGAAGACTGGTTCCCTCACAAAGGAAGATTAATGGCCACACGTTGGTATTTCAGAGTACGTACGCCTGATTTATCGCGAAAATTTGGTAATTAAGTGAGCGGTGGTATCGTTTGTTGAGTTACTATTCCCGATATCATGCCATACGTTTCGGCGAGGGAGTTTCTCCGCGAGTACAAATTCATTACGTGGAGAATTGTGTGTGGAAGAGAAAGCCTTTGATCCACCAGCAGTCTTGTCATGATGAATGGTTTGCGATCGTCTTGAGACTACGACAGAACAGTTGAATGAGGTATATTCGATAGAAATCATTTCTAACATATAAGGAAATACTTTCCAGATTTTGGTGAATGAAACTTTTGTCATTTATTTGGTATAGGACAGAAAAATGTACTTTTATTTACTTCGTATATATCCATGATTTTGATGGTATGAAGCATGATTTTCACTCAGCCGCAGGCATAATCTTGGTACTTCAGAGTGAATAATTTAAAAGTTTTTGCTCATGTGCATATATGTGAACTTTTTCTATTCATTCGGTCTGAGTAAAGAAAACTACCCCAATTCTCATTCACCAAATAAATACCCTACTCCATTCCTAAGGTTTTGGAAGCTGCAGATGGCAGGAATAAGGATACAACCGCCTTATGGCTGATTTTACCCATATGGATATATCTCGTAATGTCAAGTTAGCTCCGTGTGACTTATTACATTAGACTATATTTAGCAATCGATAGAAATGATGGCAGTCTTGAACTATTTCCACCAATATTTTGAATGAAAGGGGCTATTATTCATTGCGAATGCTCCGAAGAGGATAACCAATATGGTTATAAGCTAACGTCGTATACTTTCACTGCTTGGAGCAACGGTCGCGAAAGCAACCTCGGCTGAATATTTGATACACTCTACAACGATGAGCATGAAGTTGCAAGTGATACAAACTATCGACAATGCTATCACTTACACGACAAATGTGACGTTATAATTCCTGGCGGGGAGATTGTTGATATGATATGTAGGAAGTGAAAGAGGCAAAAATTATGTTCTGGAGCATCGATTTCATTTCAGGGAAGTTAAAGATCTGAAGACAATACTTTTTATTCAGTTATCACGCATAAATAAGTCTTGAATTAAACTCATTTTCCGCTTTAACTTTTATTCCTTTATTATACTATCAGGGATAAGCAACTATAAAGGATTGCAAGGATTTGAAGTCCCGTTCAGGAAAAGCAACTTTTCAATATGAGGTCGAACTTGAGAACTCTTAAGCATGAAACTGTTACAACCGATTTCAAATAAATAACAAGGCATTATTACGACGGCACTTAGTAAATAATTGCCGACAGGTTTCACTTATATATCAGTAGACTTACGGAGTAATAATATTAATAATAAACAAACAAATGAAAACAATGGTGGGTACTGTTCATACTTGATCTACTTAAATGACTTACGTATACCTTTAACACTTTTAACTAATTTACAGAAATTATTATACAATAAAGAAATATAAAGAAATCCAGCTGTAATACAAGACAGTTCTTTTAGAGAGAGATCTAAATTCATGAGAAACCATTAAATTATTATCATATCAAAAATGAAATTGCATATGGACAAAGTCTAGTAAGACCATCAATTACATATAGTCTCCCTGGGGGAATAGAAAATATGACTAACTGAAAACATTGGTGTGGAAAGCAAAGACATGCTCACGTGAAAAAAGACATCAATCATTAGTTATAACCTAGGAATATAATAGACAGAATTCACTCTCAAACTATCAAGAATGTGGGGAAACGTACTTTAAGCACTTAATAACGCAACCATTGGTTACCTCGTCGCCACAGTAGCCGCAAGGACAACAAGAAAATACCCAATGTTGACTTTTCGTGAATGAATTACCCGAAGTGGAGATGCGACGCCTCAACGTCGAGTTTTCAAAGAAAAAAACACAACCTCGCGTCAAGAAACAAAGGAGGGATCGGAGAGGAAAGTTTGTTCCAGAAAGTTCACATCCGCAGGAGCAGGGATAAAAAGAGACGGAAATAAAGAAGGAGACGAAACGGCGGAAAGAAAACCAAAAACCCAAAGAGGCGAGAAAATAAGGATCGAACAGATGCGAATAAATATACAAGGAGAAGATGGCGGGGAGAAGAGGAAAAGAAGTGAATAAGCTCCTTCTGGATGAGCGGTTCCGTCTGAAGAAATGGGGGGGATTGATAAAAATAGTTGGGAGAGGGGTTGGCGCGGATATAAATATGAGAAGGATGAGTGCGTGCGTGGGAGATGGGCGGAGACACGCACGTACGCACGGCCCCGCGTAAATTATTCATGTTCGTGACTTGTCACCGCAGCAATGAGGGAATCACGCATGCATAGAAAAAGCCCTTTTGTCCACTCGGAGAGATGTGCGCTAATCCATTGCAAGCTTGCCTCGCCTCAGACGCACTTGTTGGGTTTGGCCCTCGGCTTCATTACGCCCCTTGAGGATTACCGCGACTTTCCGTTAAAGATAGCACGAATTGTTTTCACGCGAAAGACACTCACGCATGATGCGTGTAGTATTTCACGGGTGGATATGCAAATGAGTACATCATCGAATCGATAGAATACATTTTGGAGCATAAATTTACGTTAGATACATCCAATATGAAATTCCGAAAGCGGTAACTCAGAACAGTAAATAGGAAATGGGGAAGTGTGACTTTAATCCACATAAGAAATAACGTCCGTAAGAGGATAGACTTTTCAAACACAAATCCTCCGACACGAGGGGGATGAAACTACAGGAAATATTCATAAAGGACACTGATTACGATACGAATGACGATGTCTTTTCTTCATTCGCCCCAGAGGATTCGGTTTTGCTTCTATCAACCTAACTTGACGTTTTTCCAAAAGATTATAGATAAGTATACTTTAACACTTTTGTTTCCTGCGACATTATTCATGTTTTCATGTCACATAAAAATACTCTTTCTAAAACCCTGAATTATTCTCAGTTCTCTCTAATCTTACCTCACCAAATTCGTGAAAATCCATATTCGGAGACAGCAGTGGACCTAACGTTAAAATTAGGGATACTATTCCTGTACCTCAATTGAATGCTTAAAATAGGTTCGTTTAAGAGATAAAAATATATATCAAACGGATAGCTAACATTAAATTAATGTTGGCGAATAGTTATGATTTCTGGTTATTATTCCAACGTAAAAGGTAAGCCATGAAATATTAAGCAAGCTTTTTCCGCGTCACTACCGTTCCTAAGGAATAACCAGCTACTGCTGCGGGCAACCACCGGTAACCACATAATCATTCCTGAACCACAATTGAAGGGTGATAAAAACGATACGTTTTCATTCAATTCGCAGGAAAGTTACAATCATAAGAGAATGCTGGTTTGAGTGGTTTGATTTTTCTGTAACCGCAACTCTATCTACGAAACAAGATTCTCTGGCGCTTAGATACGTCCAATATATGATCTCGAAGACCTATTCTTTAGAACTGAAACGTGAAAAAAAAACAGAAAATAGGGGAAAGCTATGAGCTAAACTTTGAAACATGAAGTAATCGATAGAATATTTACGACCATTTACGTACGTACTCCGTGACTTTCTGAATCCGTTTCATCGGTGACTTGCATCACCGTTATTCTATTCCCATCCACTTGTCTTAACCCCTCTCGTGAATCCGCGATTGACCGACAAACACGGCGAAATGTTAAATGACGAGGAGGAGAAAGACTTGCGGGTGGCTGAGCCGCTGAAAAGAGTTGTTGCGGTGCCGGAAATGAAAACGTGACGGCGAAAATGACGTCCGCAGACGTTGTGATGCACGCACCGTGAGCAATCGACAGAAGGAAGTACTTGAGTTGCCGACGACTTCGACGGAAAATTAAGAAGCTGATCAAACAATATACTAGAGGGAAATATGTTGAATAGAACCCTTAGTTGCGTCGAAAAAAAGGTTCTTTAACAGTTCGCGTGGGATCAATTTTTGAACCCTTATTAAATGGTATTTTATTAATTCCACCTATCAAAAGTGAAGGAAAGGTCTTATATAAATAAAAGCAGCTTTTTCGTCTTGATTGCGAGAAAATACATCTTGATAGAAAAAACACGCTCAATTATGTATTTTCATTCGACTCTTGGGCGTTTAAACAGAGCTGTAATATAAGTAGTAATTTTGCCCTTAAAAGAATAATCTAGTAACAACTATTTGTTGGAAAATAATGGGACGATAAAAAATAGTAATCATTGAACGAGTTCTTAAAGAAAATATCACCATCACAGATGACTGAGTTACAGTCACATAATGTTATGGAAATAATGTCTGTAAAGCAGCCAGCAAAAAATTATTTCTGTAAAAAAATCAGTAAAATGAATCAATAACTGACTTAAAATTCGTTGTTTTTTGAGAAGAAACACAAAAATAAACAAACTGACAGCCAATAGGGGAAATAACTTTATAATAATAACTTCAATTTCATAATTTAATCAGCTTAATGTAAACTCTCATAGACCGAATTAATTTCCCTTAAACACATATTAATTAACTTTATGACTGAAAATCTCCTACACAAGAATAATTTAGTTTAGTACTTTCTTAAGGACTGAAGGAAAGAATTATGTGCGCAGAAACTATCTGAGAAGTTAATGGAATTATGTACCATAATTTTGAAGAGGGAATGAGGCTTATGCTGAGCGAGTTAAGAGTAACGTAATATTGCTTACATCACTAAGCCAGAATAACATATGCGGATGAAATCTCTGTATGCATATCATAATAACGCAATATTATTTTTCGCAGTATCAATAATGAGTGATTAAGATGAATGCCCTAACTCCTCATTAATCATACCTCAGTAGCCTTCATATTAATACAGCTATGAATAAGATTGATAGAGAGAGAAAATTAAATGAAAGCTACATTTATCCTCTTCCGTGAATTCATCATTCGACAAAAAATAAAGGCAACGACTTTACTGAATAAATACCACAATTTTTTTAATCTCGTAGGAGGAATATTGGGAAAATAATCTCATCCATTACCTGTTCCTAGAAAGGTTTGCCATCATAAAACGCTACTTTTAGACTCCTGAAATAATAATCAGCCGCAAGTTAAAATTTCAAGGGCCCTCTTGAGCCTCGCGAACTGGTGACCCAGTTTTGCAAACACCGAATCGAGACATATAACGAATCATTCTAAGAAGGCAGTGAGGGCCCTCAGAGATTCGCGCACTCGATAAAATCTAATATTTTCCATGGTGAGCTCCGGAGAGGATAGAGAAGATGGAAATTAAGTGAAGAAAACAAAGTAATAACATCCAAGATGCAAAAAATCCCGAGGGGATGAATGAAACTGATTTTCTAACCTCCCAAGGTTCATATTATACTCTGAAAGGACTATTTCCTTGAATAACACTGCATGGTTAAGATTAGACTCTTTTATTGCTCAACATTTACAACAAATAAATTGTTGTATATGTTGAGCTGATACTTTTAACCATGTTTTCATAATGTAGATTATTTCATTTTCTGTAACAACTACGATTTTGACCGTACATACAGACACACTTGGAGATCTAAGCAAGATATTTTATTATTCTCATTTTATTACGTCTGGTACCAATACATAGTAACATCCGGTGGCGATGATGATGCTAATATTTAACAGCTGTGCAGAGTAATAAAATATAAATCTAAACTATATAAAAAAATAGAGTATAAAATATAAAAGGTGTGCCTAATTTTACTCACTACATTAGGTATTTTGTTATACTATATATTTATATTTTCTAATTTATAGAATATATTATACACTTTTATAACTTTGAGGTGAAATAAATAACATATTTTGTGGATATCGCCAATAAAAATCTGCGTTCTTATGGAAAGATTCCACCAAAAAACACCGCAGTACGTTAAGTTTACCAATAATTTCAGTTTTGAGTAACGTTAAAATCTACTGAATGGTTGAATGATTTTAATTCCTACTGCAACATCATTTTTGAATTCATTGGGGTGGGAAATTCAACTTGGCACTGCAACTCGGGTGACAAACGCCCTGCACCGCAGACCCGCCATTTAAGGGCATTTGAAACCCGCGACTTCCACCGCATCTCGATCCGAATACCGACTCAAAATTATTTCCGAGCAAAACCAAAGCGCATTCAATAAGCACGGGGCGGAGTTTCAAAGGAAGCCGACTCAATGAACTACTGCTGGGACTTGTCAAAACGGAGAGCGGTGCACGGAAGAAGTCGCTATAAATTTCGAGACGGAAATCGCTCCGAACGACGGAGAGAGTGGAACGGGTTCCGTCCACGTAATGAAGCTCGTTAAGTGCTGCTGGAAATATAAAGAACGACTTATCAAAAGGAGACGGAAAAAACTCTCAAGACACGGAAAAAGAACTGACATGGGCGGGGAATACGAATAGAAGAGACTCCTCTTCGAAGTTCTTCTCCCAGGACCTTGTAGAATCCGTTTTTAGGCCAAGTGAATTTGGTAAACACCATTCGATGGTGGATGTAATAGTTATAATGGTAAGGGTCAATTGGTAGATGGGATTTTCTAGTCCAAACAACGCCCAAAAGAGTCACTCTCATTGTAATTTACAGGAATGGAGAGCTAGGACACAGGTAACCTAAGTCTTTTCCTTATGAACCAAGGATGTTCAAGTTTTTATCCTCAGTGAGCGGTAGTCCTTATAAAGAATACTCGAGCTGCAGACAATGAATGCACCCTTGCTGCAGTTAGAAAATATAACTCATCGCGAAATATTAATTTTGTTGTTCTATTATAATGATATGTAACATGAGTATACTGATACACCTTTTACGAGGGTGGATTCTAACCTATGATTTGTTTCCTCTATTTCCATCATCACCAAAGAAAACAGTGAAACCTTCGGTAAAGAAATATCTACTGTAACTGGGTAAAGGGTCGCATATGTGCTGCAAGTTGGACACTTCTGCCCTACGCGCACTCAGACGTTTAAATTTTCTTCTTCAGAGTCAGTCCATTCATACGTCGAATGAAATTAAAATTAAATCCTTTTTATTCATTTTCAAACCTTTTCACGAGTTGGCTAATTAAATGTGTGCATCTTCGACCGACGGAACAAAATATAATTGGCCAACGATGGTGGTTATCTATTTTGGAATATTTTTTTGTGGCTATTGGAATCATTAAATATTATAGTAAAACCGTAACCTATCATAAAACATTATCTGGAAAAATATTACATAAATCTGCCATTCGTTCTCTAACTGATAGCTTGCGGACTCAAATAATACTATAGCTGAATTACATGTACGTACAAGAAAATAGCGAGGCAAACTTATGCTAGACTGGAACCACTTATGGCAGCATCATAACAGAAAATGTGCACCCTCGCCAATTTGGCGTCCCCTGCAGAAAGCAGTTGACCATATGGACCCTCTATGGATAACGGGGTCCCTCAGACCCCCCTGCTAGGAAAAAGCTTCCCCCATAGCAGGGGTTACGGGACCTATTAGCACGCCAAAGACTTCTGGAATACTCGTTTTTAATAGACCCCAACCACTTACTAACACAAAAAACATACCTCATTATTTTTATCGAAAAAATCATTCTTAGGGACTTCTTAAATAGGTAAACTACCTCTGATTTTAAATCCCAAGTTAAGTTATAAAGTTAAACTGACATGAATAATGAATCATTGACCTAAGACATCCCTCACGTCTCTTGCATCTTTATAGGCCCCCTATGATCGACCCCTAGGGGTTCATACAGACTCTTTGAAAGCCCCTGATCTTTATAAAGCCTCCATAAAGTTTATCACCATCGACCCCCAACCTGATGCCTTGAAGGAGTTATTGCTAACCTTTTCTTAGAATCTCCGCACAATCTATCTTTTCAGATACATTCTCGAGTAAAAATCCTTTGCGAGTAAAGGTATGTGTAAACTCAACAAGGACACGCAGAAATTTCAAAAAAATCGAATAAATTACTGTTTTCTGATGTGTTTCTTGATGTGATTAAAGAATTCAATGAATAAATCAATGCCATTTGTGTAAATTAACTCTTGCTTGATAGAGTTAATTAGTCTCGCGCAGTGAAAAACAAATCGAATTACTTGAAGAAACTCTCAATAAGGTATTTAAATGGCTCCTGAATTATTTAGCTACAGATGAACATCTCACAATCACCATCACATTATGCTCTCTGCCAGAGATAGAGATTTACGTATTGCCGATGAGTATCGTCTAATTATATTTAATTTAGATAAGTTTCCTCATTAGCTTTAAAGAAATCAGAATTCACTATTCTTTAGGAAGAATAGCTATACAGATAATTATATAAAATTAAGCCTAGGCGACAAAGAACCGATATCGAAAATATTATACCCGTAACTGATGTAATTCATGATGGGATACCTGAATCACTCTTTATGGCCTTGTTTGAAATCGCAGAAAAAGAAATCCTAGATTGTATAGATATAATTTACAGAAGGGAATTCACTGGGATTACTGCATAGGTAACAGTTCTAGATAGAAAAGGGATGCTAGAATCGGCCTCGAATTTCTGGTATACTTCCATTATAAAAAAAATTAATGAAAAATTATTACCTGAAGGGTTATTTTTTTTCGTTATTTCATTGATAGAATGATATGACAGACGATGACGATCTAAAAGAAATCATTGTACTCACACAACAAAATATTGTGGTAAAGATACACGAGCTGTGACGTTATTTTTCCTTACGAATGATATGAACTCTGAAAAAAATCCGAAAATAGTCGTCAATATAAAATTTTTGCATCAATAATACATAAATGTACGAGACTGCCACCAGAGACGAACTTTAACTGCTCTTCTGTAACAATAATAATAATAATATGACCACCAACTAACCTCAATTACATCCTCTAGCACCACTAAATTTCGCTCAGAATCCAACTTATAACCTACGTAAACAAGCCACGCTTATCCACACTACCTTCACACAACTCATTCCCCACGACCCCCCGAATCCAGACTTGAACGAAGTGTTTGGGCCGCCGAGCCATCCCACTTTTTTCCCCATCGGAGTAACGAATGGAACTCGGTAAATCTGGAAGTGCGCCAAGGCATCGGATCGCATCGTATCGCGGGAGCATCGTTCGTTGGACTGAGTCCAGTTGCGAGAGAGAGATTTCAAAATTCCACTTTCACCTTCGCGGGCGGAGGAGCGAAATCCGCGACTTGCCACGGATACGGGACGAAGATTATCGACGGGAAAACCGGTTTATCGATTAACGAATTCCGAGGCGGGTGAGAGATAGCGTAATAACTTTCCGTCGGATGATCGAGATTATTGGGTGGGGTCCGAGACACCTGTGGAACGTGATGTGAATGAGCGTCATTAAGTCTTCACCTGGTGATTGCCCCGCGAGAACCACGTGATTGCTTCGATGTCACCAAAGGTGCACCGCTTCGGACCGAATGATCTCGCGGAAAGGTGCCGAGGAAGTATCTCCAATGTTAGGTTAAGAACTCAACTCAGCCGGTCAAAATAAAATGATCTAAGCCGCATCTGCGACTCCGAAAGAAAATTAATTACATCCACGAAGAAATATCATTCCAAAATCTGAAAGGTATCAATCAAAGACTTGAATAACTGCCTGGATATTAAAGACCAGATGTTACGCGCAGGAGTTTAACTTCCATATATATATTTGATCGCTCTCCAAAAGTAGTACCATAAAGAAAAATCTTGATCTTGAAAAATTCGGGACAAAAACCGTACCGATAAACTGTCGATACTACTTCGCTGAAATGAGACAATGAGCCAGTTATATAAGTAACTTGCTCCTCATACCCTATATTGATGAGTGTTTTTTTTTTTATTTTGGTGGAGGAGCGAGAAAATGAATCTTTCATTTACTTTTGTGTCAGACTTGTTCATGGCGGTTATAATATGAAAGTCATCAAGGTATGATTGATGGTGAATAATGGCATTTGTCAAGGCCTTTCCTTTTGAATGCAATGAAAAGTATGATTGATATGGTCATTGCACTGCTTTTAGGTAGAAGTTTTCCACTCATGGTATTTGCGAGGGCAAAATACCTCACTCTTCATCATGTTTAGTAAGACCTCTTCCTTTTCTATAGCTTTTCGTAGGTAATAAGGTAGGTGTGGAGATTCAAACTGGCCCCTGGACTGAAAGGAGTGATACTTTGAGTGTCTCGCGATTTGGAACTAGGCTAGTTGAGGATAATAGAGAATCAAAACTGAGAGATGCCGTATTTTTTGAGTATTTCTTTCCATCCGCTTAGGAAATATGACTACCTAAAAATCACGTAGATTTTTTAATTTTCCGTCAAAAATCCCTCTCTTCTATAAATACCTATCTAAGCGCGCCTAGTAATAATGTGTTGGCGGAGTTGGAGGAGGAGCTTCACATAGTTTATGGTTAGCAAACTTGGTTTTGTGGTGGTCGCGAGTTCGAGGCAGACCTACGGATGGAATTTTTTCCCTCTCTGATAACGATTTTTTACCTAGACTTTCACCATTGATAAATGTGCGTACCAATCTTCTTAAGCGTAATTTTGATCATTTTTCTCTACTTTATTTGTATCTCTTCCGTTAAAATAACCAGAGGATGACTTGTTTATATCACAGAAGAACCATTTCTAAACCTAATCGACTTTTGTGAATGCTCTACAGACAGATACAAAAGAGAGTCCTAAGTCTGTATCGTTAATAACTGAATAAATAACTCCGAAAATTCTACAACTGGTACAATAATTTCTAGACAAAACGAAAAGAAAAGTACCCTCAAGGTTAGTCTTGTCGGCAGCTTCTTTTATTTCCCAGCAATAAAAATTTCACGAAAATATTTCGATCCGTCGAGAGGAAAACGTTCCGTACATTTCACTCCTTGAATCAGACGTTTATTTGCTGTACCTTTCAGCAGCGCCGAATTGACGCCAAATATTAGGATCATACGTTACCATTATTTTTTGAAAGAAGCATCCCAGGGCTCTCGTAGGGAATCAAAAAGAGATTTACAAACCTGCCTACTCTCTCTTGAGCATTGAAATAACAGATCCAACATCTGTTTGAAAACCAATCCATGAAAATGATTCGATGTACACATAAATGTGGAAGGAAACTGCTCGGAAGGAATGAAAGGAAACTCATGAATGTTAAGGTAATAAACATTCCTTACGGCCCGATTCCTTTCTCGATGTAATGCTTGATACGTAATGTCCACCAATAAAGGCTTCAAAGATTTCCAAACAAGATCCTCCATTTATACGACACGAAAATACTCTGGCGATGCCTTGATCTAACGAAGAAGAGAACTTCCATCAATCCCACAAATTGGGCGGCTCCCTCCGCTTAAAAAATGGCGCCCTAAAGGACGACAACACTATAAATCTATCACGTTTCTGCGATAGCATTTAAGAGTCCCAAACTCCGATATCTGGGATTCCGATCGGCTTTAAAATTCCGTCTCTATTTTAGAGGAAAAGAGAAGGTAGATATTCGTCGACGCAAGTTGACTTGATCTCGTCGTACCTTCCTAGAGTGATGAATGACTTAATTTTCGGCGTATCTATATGGTAGAAATAAATTCCTTACCAAACCTGGAAACACAAGAATATATTTATAGACTGATTGTGCAATATAAGTCCCATAGAGGAATATAAATCAGCTCGCCTGATTTTCGTCAGTTTCCTAAATAAAATGCCGATTTCACTACGATGTATTCGTACATTAAATTGTAGTAAAACGTATAAAAATGTACTTTTGCCAATTAAAATCATACTTAAAAACATTTTATTCCCCTTTAATCATTCCGCCTGAAAATTTACTCGCGTCCTTATCTCATGCATACTTACACAGAAACCCAGTTCATTGGATATTAAATAAGTTTATCCTCATATCTGATATAACAGTATCGATGATTAGCCGGAACGAATTAATCGATTTACAATTATATCTCACCGAAAATCGGGTGTTCGATAACGATGGCTTTGGTTAAAAGCGGTAATGCTGGAATAAATATTCCTATAAATTGAAATTCGTTCACGTAAACGTCATTGTCTACGTAAAAACTGCATGCATTAAAAAATAGATATAGTTTGATTGCAACGAAATAAGAGTTGTCTAGTTTAAGATTCTTTAAAGATCTGCGTTTCTGATACCTAAGACCATAATAATTAATATAAAACCATAGAGGACCTTATAAGAACATGCGGCTGAACCCAGCTCCGACCGAATTTTAATATCAATCAACAAATCCATATTACTTCGATACAACACATAGAGGTACTCAAATAACAGCTTTCTAGGCATCACTTAAAATACGAGACAGATGAAACAAACGGACACCGAAATAGAAAATCGCGGCAGTAACTTTCTAGTCCCGCGTCAACTTATAATCCAGAGATTCGTCACGCCTCGTATTTGGAATGGAGCAATCCGAAGAGGCGGTCAACAGATGCGTAGTCAACGACCTGAATCAAGACAACCGAGTACATTTTAGATGACAAAAACTCCTCCCTCTCACGACCCAACACTTCCCTTAATAGTCCACCGCACTTTACGGGAAAAAAACGTGGATTCTCCACAGAACGTGAATCACACTATTTTCCAGCAGATCGCAAAAATACTCTCGATGGTTTTAGACGATGAAGAAGGGGCGTGGAATGCCGTCGGAGTTTAAATAAGAAAGAGAGGTAAGGAAAGGGCGGATTAGAAATGCGATTGGGTGAAAGGACCCGAGTGATCGTCTCGGAGGAAAGATAGCGAAGGAATGCTGCGTGGCGCTCTCACCAGAGGGCACACTCATCCGTTAGAGATTCCGAGAGAGGAAAACAGAGGAAAAGAAAAGAGTGAGGGAATGTTGTGGAAAGGAGCTAAATGCCTTTCCGTCCATTCCTCAGCCCGCAACTGGCGATTTCCCGTCATTTTTAGGGTCCATCCGCATGAACCACTTTGGGAGGCTGGAAGCGGAACGCGCAATCTTCGGACGCTCTTCGGGAGCTGCTATAAGAATCGCCTACGAGAACGGACTTGTTTGTTTCGTAGATTGAAACGAAGTGGCTATCGAAATAGCATGGGAGAAATGCACGAAAAAAGGTATACTAAGTCCGCACGCGAGACGAAAATGATAGGATGGAGGGAGAGGAGGGTCTGGAAACTCACCGTCGTAGACCATTTATTTATATACCTTTCTAAAGTAATAGCAGTCCATCTGACAGCAATCGGAACTTATGGTACCATGACTACGTTATTGCAGGTTGTTTTTTCGCCATACTACTGTTGTTATCATGCTAGGTATATCGTTGTTACTTTTATTATGGCAACGTTGTTACGTTCATTAAAACTCTTATTTCGACTATCGAGCCTTGAAAAACTATTGACCCATATGATCGCGGTAAAATATGCTATGAATACTTCCCTAAAATAATACGAGTCCACGAACAAAAACCATATTCAAGTAAAAAAAACGAGCAAATACAATTAATGTTGTAGCATTCTGAGTTACCTTCTGTGTTACATTCTCTGTTATCAAACTATTGTTTCTGAATGCTGTGTATGTTACTAGAGGAGCAAATAGCAGCTTAGAAATTAAACCGAACGTAACGAAATCAATTCTGGAAAGCCATGAAATTCAATTTTCAACGCTTATTCAAATGAATGCATGCCCTTAAGAGTGAATCGAGATACCGAAGGTTGAGACATCCCTTAGGAAGGCGAGAGGCACGAGAAAGGTGGGCAAAGGGCCAGGGTGGTTGATCAGCCTTATCGAAGGGGCATTCAAGTTCAGGGACATGATTACTTCACAGTTATGCATACCAAATGTAAATATTCCTTCAAAGAGATTTGAGAGAGAACATGGAGAAAGAAGCTGAGTTTCTGGTCACCCAATGTTTCCTTTTCTATAAGCCTGCGTATAAATTTCACTAGATGTTTTCAAAAGTATTTGGCACAAAAATAGCTACACTTGGTCAACTAATAACTTCAAACAATCAGACACTCGGTAGCAAAACATTTCTGCCGCTAACGTGGTAAAATTTGAACTAAACTAATTTATTTATTTCATATTTCATGGTAACAAACTAGAGAGTTGTCTCGAAAACTTAAGAAATAAGTGATTCTTGAAAAACGGCTAACAAGGGTAGCATATGAAGCCATAAAAACAAATGCATTTGACTGAAAACCTTGAGCAGGGCACAACAAGACGAAAATTTCTACGTGGAGTCAACTGCATCTATGAAACTTCATAAATATGCACAAAAATTATCAACACCAAACGTGTCACATTCGGATATTTTCGTTGAATTTCGCGCTTCTCGGGACTTGAGATAGCTTTTCCCTAGTACAAGTATGCAATGCTGTGACTTTCGGAATACAGCCACAATAATTAAGAAGTACAAATAGATAAAATATTTAAACTATCGCGAAATATTTTTCAGGTTTTAATTCGTAAAATATTTCATGCGTTATACATAATTCCCCATCAATTAACGTCATTTATGACTTAGGGTTCACTGAACTTTACAAACTTCAATACCACTTGAAACATCTGAAGATACTTTTATTACCTCAATCCTTTCGGATGTATGACTAAGAACCCGAAACATTTCTCTCGCGTGATAATAGTTATGACATATGCAGGTAGATAACAGCTAAGACAGTGACTCGTACAAAACGACTATAGGCGACTATCGATGAAAACGCAATAAATACCGAACAAGAACTTCCTGGTCAATTCCAGGAAAGTAGAAATGCTGATATATTTAGCATATCATCATCAAACTTTTACGATCTATTATAGTAAAATTTTAAGTCATAGCATTCATCGTTTATACTAAGGTTTCTTGTCAATGCAAAAATATATGGGAGAGGAATTTGCGATGTAAGAGAAGAAGAACAATGGAGAAACAAACTTTCAACGGCATTTCGAATGCGGAAATATTCCTCTGGGATTAGTTTCTAGGCTTTCTATTGCTTTCTCAAGTGTTTTAACTCCACTTCTTGAACGACTTCAGAACTTCAGTTACTTCGGGAACTTTACTGAGCTAATCCAAACTACGAAATTAGCATAAAGAAAAAACAAGAGTAAGTAAATAAGTAAAGTGAGAACAAGCCGGAGATCCAACGCGAATAAATCAAAATTGACTCCCGGTCGTAACAAACTACTTATTACGAGATTTAAAACAGAAATAAAGTATAAGCAGTTTCTGTGAGATTTGAATCTCTGCTTTCAAGGAAACTATTGTTTCTTCTATTGGCCCTCATAAAATAAAATAGAAGAGTAATGTATCGGATAGTTCTCCAATATCTCAAAGAATTCGAATCATTTGTAATCTGAGCCCTCTTTCCAAAAAGATTCCTCTAACAGAAAATCGAGTAACTTCTTCCTTACTGCGACTGAAGGAAGAAGTTCATAAGCTTAACTGAAGGGAGAAGGTATTCTCTAAGTAAGGTAATACTCTCTTGCATTTGACAAGTATCACGGTACCTTGATAATGAATTATATTCCTTTCTGAGATATCAAACATGAAAATTTTAACAAAAGAATAATAAGTAAGAATACAATAATTAATAAATATTTAACAATCCATGATACACAATAATTGCAGAAAATCAATTTGAATGTATAAATTAGGACGCATTACATACAGCAATTAAGAAGCAATTTCTAACAGTTTAAAGAGATTACGACAATCAAGGAAGAGTTGAGTTAAAATAGAAACTACGATGAATTGACATACTAATTATTAATTAATATCATAATTAAAAATTGTTATAAACGTTATCCTCACTCTCATCACTTACTCTGACTGTCATAAATACATTGTAAATCACGCAAGATTTTTCAGGGCTCCTGATAGATTTTCACTGCTAATATGGGGGTCCCGGGGGACTCGTAGCCCCTGTCGTAGATCACCCTACGATTATACACTTAAATTTTTCATTAAATACTAGTAAAATATAAATGGAGCGTGATTGGTAACTGTGGTTAGTCCCATGATAAATGTGTATAAAAAGATATTAATATTTATTTACAATAGATATTTGATTCTTGCGGCTAATTTCGGCGATAGAGCAATCCTCAGGTAACTAAACGCCAACCAGAAAACTATGATATTTCATTTTAGATAATATACAAAGAATATCCATATAGACGAAACCTATCGGCAGAATGAATAAAACATAAAATACGAAGTTTTCTGTCCATCATTAATACTTTTCTCGAATTTCATTTCAGCAAAAAATAATACACTCAAAATTGCAACCCTTGAAACCACAAAAGAACAACTCGATCGAAAATACGGATGAAACCAGCTCAATCCATACACCCGCAGGGATGAACCTAACCCGAACGGATCCGTTAAGATTCAAGTACGACAACATGCAGAATAGCAATCATTTTCATATTTAAATGCCCCACTCGGAGAAATTGCTGAATTCCGCGAAACACTTCCGCAAACTCTACGTGACGAGAAAACCAACGTTGCCGAGGTGAACCACCCCTGCAGATAGGAAAGAGTTGCAAAATTAAAAGAAGGAAAAAAGACCGTCGGAAAAGAATTACTCGCTTAAGTACGAAAGCAAGCAACAGGAGAGGAAGAGAGGCGGCCGACCATCGCCGAGGGCGCTTCGAGCACGGTCACGTTCGAAAAAGATCCTCTGAAAGCAAAACCGAGGGAAAAGAAGTCTGCTCGTCTTGGATAATGGAGCGACCACAACAAAGAGACGGGCGACATAGGCGGCCTCCGTGGCTGCCGCTCGTAACTGAGAGACGATTCGCATGAACAAGGGAGAAAAAAACAATAACAATGGTGAGGGGAGATCGGCCATCCCGCATCATTTATGAGGCGAGTACGATGAGGATAAAAAATGTTTGGAAAAAGTGTGCGATCCAGACGAGAGGTATACGTGGTGAAAGTACGAACCGGTTGATAACAAGAGCTGAGCGAATGTATTCCATTTCATTTCTGGCGGCGTGAAAACATATCTAAAGCGGGGCGATTCATTCGTAAAATTTTACCTGAAACAGTGCCCGACGGAGCGATTAAATTGATGATAAACTCTCAATGCTCCATCATAAAAATTATTCCTTATAAAGGAGAGGGTAATGCAGAAAAAATAACGATTCGGTAACGTAATACGTTTTCGGCAGAATAAATGTAGCGCGGAGAATCATCTCAATCCAAATTAATCTAGCTAGAGTATTATCTAAAAACCGATAATTGCATGAAAAAACAAAGCTATTGAAAATTCTTCAGTAACTTCGACGAAAATATCACTAAATTGCCATAATGATTTTGTACGAAACTATCGAGTTGAGTTAAAGAATTCCAGCGATATGTCGTGTGGAACTTATTCAAGTTCAAATGATATATAAAAAATACAAAACTCGACTAATTCCACAGAATATATTTCCTTATGCTATGAGGTAAATATATTGTGCAATTATTCAAGATTTGTATTTTTTATTTCATTTATGTATCGAACTGAGATAATGTTCAAAACGCAATATCATATTCCTCTAATGGTTCGGAAATACAGGACTTTTCTATTCTTGTTCTAATTTACGCCTGTAAGGTAACTGCTGAGGATATATCTGATCATTGCCATATCATCAATAGAGTTATACACTACAGCAAAGCATTAAGTAAAGAACGCTTTGTATTATGAACATCTTATCTCAAGGGTGCTACTAAAGTTCATCAAAGCACACATTACGATAGCAAGCGATTTTTTTTTGCACTAAAGGCAGTGGAAAAGTTCTGCGATAAATTAGATCTCGAAACAGGATGAGAAGGTGAGAGCCATCTATAGAAAATAAATCTAAATAAGATTAGTTCAAAGACCATTACTGAAAATCTAAATACATAAGCTACTTCTAAAATATTTTCTTTTCTTCATTTTCTACCCTGAATATTTATATTTTGGATATGATATTGCTGTTTAAGTCAAGTCTTGTGGGATACTTCTCCACTATCAATTATAAATTCTCACAATTAGTCATATTTAAGCAGAAATTTACTCCTAAAACTATGACATTCTAATATGAAATGATCACGGCATGACCAAAAATGAACGATACCAAGTTCTATCTTTAGTTACCTGCCATCACAATGAAAAATAATAAACTTTTACTAATGATAATGACAAATTGTTGGATAATATGTCGATGTTCATAGTAAAGCGCAGAGAAACTTACAAAGCCTTCATACGAGATTCTTTGAAAACTATACGTAGTCTGAACATCAGCTCTCGTAAGAGTATCAACAAGAAACTGACAATGGTAAACATGCATCTGTTAGATAAACATCGACCTTAGTGTCGAGGTTGTTCTACCAATTTATTCGCTTGGCTAATAAACTGGATTGGAACTAATCGAATCGCTTATCCGTGGATTTTGATGAGCATCTCCCAACGCATCAAAATTACAATCATCCAGCAGTGACATGGAATATTGCATCACAAATTTACCCATGTAGATGTAAAATCACAATGGAGATGAATCAACTGCTTCTACCAGAATACACATGCTTTAATCTTTCCAACTGCTACAAATTACATCATGTAACACTCTACGTTCAGTAATAAAGACTTTAAGGGTTCATCAAGATCATCTACCGTAAAATAACTGTATAGAAAGAGCGAATAAATTATCTGAGTGATAAAAATACGTCCTCCATGTAAGACATAAAGCCGACAATAACTTCTTCAAGATGTCAGAGACGGATGAAACCTTCCAATTGCTACTATATGAGTGGTTTAACAAGAATGCAATAGCTGTTACAAAATGGTACATATATACTACTAATGTATACACTTCAAATGCAAAAAATATGATTTTGCACCAAGTATCCAACTATCTTCACCTAACTTTGGAGTTAGTCATACGAATGACCAGGAGAAATATTCACGAATATGACAGGCTACTTTTAAAAATCGAAGAATATATCTGTGAAAATGTGAGGAAAATATTAAATAACGAAAGGGGATGAGGAAAATGTCCGTTGAATAGAATACAGATTATTCTGACGGCTGAATTCAGATGAAAGGATTAAAAGTAAGACCACGTAAAAAATAACAGATAATATATACACACATTAAGGATGGAATGTATGTACGTAATAAAATGTGTTCGATAGGAATTAACTAAAATTTCCGGTAAGCTAAAATTAGTATAACTAATGTAAAGGAAATTATAGAAAATCTAAATATGGAAACCAATTGAAGAGTTATTCAATGTCGACATGAAAATAAAGATTAGATGAAAATAAAAATAATGATAAGCGATGAATTGTGAAGAATTTCAAGAAGCTAAGATCTGATGATATCGATTGTAAATAATAAAATGAAAAGGGATAGTCGAAACTGCTAAAAAGAGAAGTAACAGGGACAATCGTGCAAATCACGCTTACATCTACAACGGCGAAGAATAAAGACAATCAGTTGTGATGCCGCTATAACAAAATATGTAATTCTTTCATCCTCTACACGGAACTGCCAATTTCACTCAAAAATAGGATCCGGTACTATCAAATACAATCTCAGTATGGCAATGGTTCGTATAACATCGTAAAGGAGATCTTGAGCCTGTGAAAAACAAGCCTGTCGATTCCAAACAATAAATATTTCTCCTGTGCTAATTATTCATTTCATTTCCTATAACCATTAGACATACTACATTATAGAAAATTTACATAAGTAACAGCGCGGTTATAAATAACTTAATCAAACGATAAAGGTGAGAAAAGGACTAAAAGCTACTAAGGGCAAGAAGAAAATCATGGAATAAAAAACATACTCTTTTCAGAAGATCAAAAGTTCTTAAGCTAGTGAATTAATTCTAAAAAGCTATGAATTAATATCTAAGTAAGAAAAATTTTTAATCTATTTGTAGAAGATAGTCATAAAACCTAAAAGGGGGCTATTTATGATTTCGAGAAATAGCTTATTATTATAATTATTAACAACTTCACTAAAATACAAGTGGTATTCTGCATAAAATTCTCGCCTATTCATGCATATTATATTTACAGTCTACAGAGAATATACAGTCTACAGAATTTACATCGTATTTACATGCACTAACTCGAGTCACTTTCGAATTCGACTAATACTACTTTTGGATTTAAAGAAACATCCAACTCGATAAATATTTGACCCTAAATATCAAAGCGGGTTTCAAAAAACTGATAATAAATGAGTCGCGAAATTTTTTGAAAAATGTTGTTCAAAATTATTTTTGCTTCAATACTTACACTGACTGAATTTCAAAAATATTTACGACCTTCAAACATTGCTTTCCTTTCGAAGTAGGGATTTAGATAGGTACATATATTTAAAAATATCAAATGAAATAACTCTACTACAGCTCACCTTTCATGAGCAACAGCATTTGCGCGAGCCTCAAACTAGTAATAATCCACAATTACGATGAAATAATTGCTTAACCTTTCGGCCTCAGAAAATACCTTAATTTTCGAAAAATATACAGTTTCTTTGCATGCAGTAGGTGTATTCCTTATTCAAAAATTCCCGGCCACCTTGTGCTTAAGATTGGATATTAAGAAAATGACGTGCATAAACAAAATTTTGTCGCGAGGTGTCTGATAAACTTTTCACTTAAATATTGTTAGTTCATATGTTATAATGTCTCAAAAACGGGAGAGGTGATGGTAGAATTCAAGATTTACCTTTATATGCTAAAAATTCATTTTTCTAATGATTAAATGTTATGACAATATTACAAAACGCTGGATTTTCTCTGATTATGATTTAAATCACGTTCACTAAATATTTTTAAGTCAGAATCCCCAAACTGAAAGTTAATCAAAGCCTAAATTAATGAAACAGTTTACTTCTTCAATACCAAGAGAAACTAATTTTTTATCTTATTACCTTCAATAGTTACCTGTTTACAAATGTAAACAAAAAAATGTAAAAAAAAGTTTCAGGTACCTAGAAAGTATAAACTTATTCTCTACATAAACATAGTATTCAAAACTTTCGTTTTTTTCGAGCATATTCAACTACAGAATAAAAAGATAGTTTGTTTTACCATGAACAGCCAATGTCACCAACGAGTAGACTCCGAAGACAGCGATCCAACAGCTCCCCAGGATTCCTCTCCTTGATTCAGGCATTTTAAATCCACTCCCTAATCCCACTTTATAAACTTTCACTTTACATTTTAATTTATCAGCAAGACTTTCGGCACAGTTGTACAATATCGATGACACTACCGAAACACCTTGTGTACAAACACTCTGTCGAACGGCTTGATGTTGACTGGCCTACCTGTGGTATGCACTACTACGAGCGGAAGGATGAAAATAAGTACGCGTTTGAAATGTTGTTTTCTATCATTTAAACGGCAGATACCTTAATGAAATATAAAATAGGTATCTTCTATATAAATATCACAAACTTTACGTTCCATTTCGAAGGCGAAGAAGAGACAAATATTAAAAATACTCAACGCGGAGTGATACATACGATACATACAATGTGATCAACCACGCCGTGTTACCATCCCCTGGACCAGATCTCTAAGCCTGCCACCTACCGCTAAGTATCTCAACTACTTGAAACACCCAAGCTCAGCAAATTTGAATTTCGAAGTATCATTGTAAAATTTCTTCTCCTTTCCCCTCCCAAATACATAAGGTTTTCTTCGCTTTACTCTCATGCAAACATGAACAGTGGAATTACAGCAATTTTTTTCTTTTGAATGAAAACGATTTGAACCGTCTTACGGCTAAATTCCCTAAAATTTCGAACAAGTTCAATACCCACCCACCAACGCTATACCACGAATAAATAATACCATACTTCATACCAGAATACCACTTACTTCATATGATGCAGTTTGGGAAAATATTATAAAATAAGCTTTAATATACTTGAATATTATTAGAATTAATGTTGTTTCCTCTATTACCTATGTGTATAATAATCTTAAGTTATGATGAAATGAAAGAATTCAAAAATTTACCGTACCACTTGATTCTTTCATTTCATCATAATGGAAGCCTACCACAAAGTCAAGGCCAACATAGTAAATTCAATCTTAAGTTATTTAATTGACTTCATATGAAAGATGTATGATAATAAATGTAATAATAAAGATGTGTAAAGATTGCTTAACAACGTAAATGGAAAAATATCTTCAACAGATTGCCCTTTTTGATTTTTACAAGGTTAATAAAAAAGTAAACTCTTTGATGTGACATACCTTTGAGAGATAAAGCCTAGCCAGGGAGCATCATTCATTGTAGGTGGCATATGGTCAGTGCATTGACTCCCACACTGCTGTATTTGGCTTTCTTGCTATCCGTTACTTCAGTTGGCTACCCATATTTATTGCAATGCTGGATGGGCTCAGATAAATGTTGGTCCACACCAGGGACTGAACCCAGGACCACTTCCACCAAAGGCAAATGTGTTGCCAACTAAGCTATCCATGGATGTAATCTATCCTACAGTATCAATTAAATAATATTCTTCAAGATAGTTTAGAATCAGAGTTTACATATTCATATTAAGCCTTACATAATATTACAAATATAGATCTAAATTTAAAATCCAAATTTAAATATAGTTCTAAATATAAGATTAATATCCTTGGAGCTGATTTATAGGAATTTGTATGTTTGTTCTCCTTCAGTAAGATATAGTCCTCAAGAAAACAAATTATGAATGTTTGAAGTTATTTTTTGAGTTAAGCTTTTGGAGAAAATAATTTAATCCAAACATCAATGGGCTTGAATCTCTGAAAACATTAATTACCACTTTAAAAAATACTGCAAAAAATATTGTTAAAACTGCATTTCCTGCCATGAGTATTCTCATGATCTAATTAAACAAGTAATAAAGAAACATTGAAAATGCAGAACACTATCTAATCTCAGACTTAAAACTTGTTGAATTGCGACTAGTGATCCACAAACGAAGAAAATTCTTCTCATCTATATAACACTACATGCAGAAATACTGGGCACATATTCCCTTGGAAATAATTGATGAATTACTTATGTAAACAGTTTTATATTGAATCATGATGGTATCTCCTAGAAATTAATCATATTTTAGCAATTCCAGTATCTATTATGTGACACAATCCTACTAAATAAGCTATGAGAAGCATAGAGTTCATAAGCTTAATTATAAATGCAGAAATTGAAGAGAAAATATTTGCAGTATCCTAGAGTTGAACCCAAATCTCCCACTTCCCAGGCAGATGCTCTACCCAATAAGGCTATTCATACTCCATTTATTACATTAACTTCAAAAGTTAAGTCCATCGCAATCCTAATTGGAATATGACCTAGCCAGGCATCATTTAAAAAGGGTGATATGTGCTCAGCACTTTGATTTCCACACTATTGTGTTGACTTCTCCATACCATTTGGATCCACTACCTATTAACTGATGTAGCTCTGCAATGTTTTTAAGATGCTATGCCAACATCATGACCTCCAGCAAAATCGAACCTGGGATTATTTTTGTCAAGAACATATTAACATACAATGAACATTGTGTGAATCTTTTTGTAATGCTTCAGAATTTTCCTTGCCTTCTCCTCAGAATCTCATCCATCATATTCATTCCAGTTTTTCCTATACTCTCCACTTCTTTCCAGTCTACCAACAGTCTTACCTTTCATCCATCCTTGGATCTACGAGTATGAAGACCTCCTGAGAATAGGTTCATCAAAAATGTTAGGGCAACAACCTTTGGTAGAATAGGTCCTAAGTTTGATCTCTGGCCATTTTTTCCTAATATGTAGTGGTAAGGGAAACTAGCCATAAATATTGAAAGCAAAACCAAAATATCACCACTATACTCATCACATCATTTTCAGCTGACTTCTTGGAAAGAAGGCTATCAAAACAAGGTCACCTTTATTCTATTTACCTCTTTTAGAATGGTCATAAAGCTTTCCTTCAGGCCAGATTTTTTTTAAAAATCATTACTAGAGTAGAGTTGAAATTTTATGATCTCTAACTCCAACGCAACAGCAGATTGAAAAGTTCCTTTATTAGTTCAAAGCAAGACAGGAGGCTAAATTTACTCTATGTCTATACATCAGACAGGAATCACAACCGCTAGCCACATGTAGTGAAAAATTCCTTTGAATATAGACTTGCCTTGCCTGAAAAATCGATTAAGCACAGGGGTTGTAGGTTTTGAAATTCCCTGAAATTATATTTCTCCTTTTACATGCATTCTTTCCGTATGAAATCTAAATAAAATTTCATGGACATCTAATTGTTTGAAGATCATGTAACATGTTAAGGAAACAATTTGGGTGAGTAAATAAATTTAAAAAAGTTCTGACATTTATTATGAAATATAGCATTTTTAATCATATAAAAATATCATCTATGAATTGCCAATTGAGATTATCACAGTTATGCGATGCTGAAACTGTATTATGCTTGAAGGTGAGCTGGAGATATCTTTAGTGGTCTGCAAATCCAGGCATTGTGAATTTTGAGGCAAAATTATTGACCTCTTTCTTCAAGGCAGCCATTTTCTCCTTGATCTCAGAGTTGCTTTCTAAGTACTCTCTGTAATCTTTCAGTTTTGTTCCTGAAAATTATTAGGTTATTATAGTTTATGTTATGCAACACAAATACTATTTAAATTAGCTTCCGTAGATTAACTATGAAATTTCATTTACCTGATGCTGTTTTTGCTTCAGTGACAATAGAGATAGCTTTATCAAAAAATTCAACAACTTGCTCAAAGTCTTTCTCCTTGAAATTTCGTGATGTCAAAGCCGGAGCTCCTATATTAGGTAAAGATATAAAAGAAACAGGATTAGCGCAGGCTATTAAGAATACTTATTTTCTACATCTTAATTCTAGGAGTATTCATTAAAATATTTTCCAATATATGCTACATTCAATGGCTATTATACCTCCATCTTCCTCTTGCAAGATAAGGGGACCAATGAAAAACTTTATTCACCCTAAAATTTTGAAATGTAAGAAAATCCTAGAGAAAGTCTTGTAGGAACCTGGTGAGCAATAGATTTAACATGCATCTGAACAAAAATAAACAATTGAACTGTATGAACACTTAATATATATTTTGATGAATAATATCCATCAAAAGATATTTTTGATATCAGTGAAACCTACCTATCTAGGTACATGTTATCTTTATTTTTCCAAATGTAGTGTAGATGCTAGCATTCTAAAAATAATTCAATTGAATGACAGTAGAGAGAAAATAGTTACGAATCTACATTTTTTAGAACAAATTAAGAGGTCATGATTGGTACAGTATACTGCTTCATGCTGCATGGTAAGATTTTTCTAGGAGAGGGAGAATATAATAAACATAGAAATTGCAAATACTTCTAGCTGTAATTGAACCAGCTATCTTTATCTCTATAATGATGATGTATCTGAAATATATTGCTGTTTCATTTCCAAGTAGCACCAACATCTAACTTCCAACTCTATCTTTCACAAAACTCAATGGTCATTTTGAAAGATGTGACTTCAGTACTGTTTCATCATTCCTCATGAGATAAAATGAGCTGAATCTCAAATTTTATTAGAAGAAAAAAGTAAATTCATATTCAAAGACATGTATGAAATATGTCTCTAAGAGTTAATATAAGAAACTAATATATTAATATTGGTATAGTAAGGTGAATAACAATTAAAGAAAGACTTAATTACCAAGTCTGAGACCGCCAGGAGTCATGGCACTTTTATCACCAGGGCATGTGTTTTTATTAAGTGATATTGAAGTTCTATTGCAGACCATCTCAGCACGGGCACCATCTAGTCCTTTAGGACGCAGGTCAACCAGCAGTAAGTGGTTATCAGTTCCTCCAGAAACTAATGTATATCCTTTGCTGAGAAGAGCTTTAGCCATTGCTTGGGCATTCTTAAGAACTTGCTCCTGATATTTTCTAAACTCTTCTGATCTTGCCTAAAAAAATTGAAAAGTTCCTCTTAAGCATAGAATTCTTAAATTAAATTATTTATTCTAAAACTCTTCTTAATTTATAATATAAAATGAGCATACATTAGTGGAGAAATTAAAGGAAATATGAAAAGATCAACTATGCTGATTATCACTCTAATGAGATCATTAAAGGATCATAAGAATATATATTTATGAAATTTACATATATACTTTACTAAGCATGCAATGACTTACATGTATACATTACTAGCACAATTTTTATTGTTAATATCTTCAGGAAAATATATTACAATACAGTACTGTTGAGATTAATGTGAGTGTCGAAAAAATACTTCCACTTACTGTTGTAGCTATAACATAACGATAGTTGAAAATTAATTATAAGCAAAATTAACTTACCACACTTTAAGGCAGGTAAAAATAATTTTACCGGTAAGTAAAAATTAAATCACACAAAGAATAACAAAAATATGCAAGCCCTTGGATTAGAGACAAATCAAAAAATTGTCAAGGAGGATTTAAGCTAATGTTATTAGTTATGTGCCCATCTTAAGGAAACAACAATATTAGTACTTTACTTCTTGTTATTTACTAATGCAGTAAATGGCATATTATCATAAAAATCAGAGAAAGGTAAAGTCATGGTAGAAAATGTAATTTGCTATTAGATTTTAGATTAAATTCCTCATAATACCCTAAAAAAAGTGCTTGTTTTGCAAAATCATTCTACTACTAATCATTCATTCTAATCTACTAGATCCACCATTCACTTAGATGAATTTGAAGTAAAAGTTTACAAAAGCAAGGTTTTCTATGTTTTATACAATTTTTTATATTCCTAGAAAACATTTCTGTGGGACTTAAAATATGCTTACTTACAAATCAAATGGATGATAGAATGGAAATAATAACATATATGCCAATAATCTTAGTATTTCTTCAGCCTGAGATAGTAAAATATTTATAAATAGAAGTTAGAAATAAAGAAGTTCCTTGCCTGTTTTAATGCCACAGCCACTGCTCCAATGGCATGATTATGAGGCCCTCCTTGAAGAGATGGAAACACGGCTGCATTTACTCGTGTTTCTAAATCATACATTATGGGTTTCCCTGTTTTCTTGTCATGAGATTTCTCTCCTTTCCGGAAGAATATCATTCCTGACCTTCAAAGTAAATAGACCAATTAACAGGATAAGATATAGTATTACTGCGTGTTTTCATGCTGATTATTTCAGGACATTAAAATATTGCTTATTACTTGAAAGTTTCTACAGTTTCAACTTTCAATAAATAAATCTGCTTACAGCCACCCAAAAATCTGTGAGATAAAATATACCTCATATAATAACCATCTGCAATTAAATCAAAATGTCAAGAAAACGATAAACTGCATCTGCTATCAGTATTCAATTTTGTTAAACATATACTTTTGGCTTGATTAATTAACATGGCCACAATACTCTGATGAAGAAACAAAACATGTTTCATGACAAAATGAAAATCTGTCAAATTCAAAGTAGTTCTCAAATGAAATATATATTACAATTATTTGCTATCTGGGTTTTCTGTGGTATATAGATCAAAACAAGATTCAGATTCAATCTACAATCATTCACATCCACCCGTCTACATAAGTACCTATTTCCATCATAATGAATTCAATGACCGTTTTTTTACTATTGGTTCTAGAAATAAAAAATACAAATAACAAATATATTGCAGCATTTTATCTAAAAGCAAGCATATTAAGACCTTACTCTATAGAAGTTTGCTTTATTTAAAAAAAATTAAAATTTTAAGATTAGGGTATAAATTTCATGTATAAATTTTTCTTAAAAGCTGACCCTTTATTTAATATCACCTGATGAAAGTATTATTAACATATTGCTATTATTATATCAAAATAATACACCTAAACACATACTAACAACAAACAATTGATAATAACCTGAGAGCCATATGCAATATGTTTTATCTACATGCACATATTAAAGTTTGGTATTGAATCACTAAGGGAACCACTACTCAAACTTATGAGAACAAATAGATTTGATAATGAAAAATGAATCTCTTAAAATTAAAATATTAGATAGTTTAACAAGTTAAATACTCTGCATTTTTATTATATAAAGTGTAAAAATTGTATTGTGCTATTGAATATAACCAACATTCTAGAACACAACAAATCAATTGCTAAACGGAATTCAAGAAATTATACTGAATTACCATATGTTAACATAAGTGACTTTTCTGCAAAATGCTTAAGAATTTGTTCAAAAACATCTTTTGTAACATTGAAAATAAACATACCGAGCACCTCTCAAGGTCTTGTGAGTTGTGGTTGTAACAACATCTGCATATTCAAAAGGAGATGGAATAACTTTGGCAGCTACAAGTCCTGATATATGAGCCATATCACCCATCAATATTGCATTGACTTCATCGCATACCTATGAGAGAAAATATCAAAATATATCTATTTTTAATAATAAATTAGCCCAATTGGTGCCTTTAATTTTGCTTCAAATACAAGGACATATTAATCACAGTTAGCCACATTTTTTTATATTGGATGGAATTGACTTTGACTTGATGGTACTTCAAGCTACAACTTTAAATATATACTAAACAAAAAAATGAGAGAAAAATTACTTTGGTTTCAAGCCCTAGCCTATAGTCAGATAAATGGAAACAATGCCTTGGCTTACTGGCATTTTACACCTTGAAACTCTAATCATACTTTCTCTTGTGTTTTTTTGCTGAGTACATGTCTATAGGAGTTTATCATTTTACAAGATGATTTATTTGATTATTTATCAACACAAATGTTCTAGAGGAAAACCGTTTCCTCTAGAAAATTCACCATTATGGAGCAAAGAGACACTAATACTTTGATAAGGAAACACTGTCAAAAGGCTTTTGATAGACGTTTTCTCAAAACAGAATACAAAATGGATATATCTTGGTAAAGTTTGTATCATGATCTGTACTGTGATTTCTCCGCTAGCAGATATACCCTGCAGAACACATGGCAACATTCCACTCACATACATCATGTCCAGCAATTACACTTCATTTTTTATGAAGCCATTCAATCAAAAAGCATGATTTCTCTGGTTTGCAGCACAAAGTGCTCCATTTTGCTCAGACTTTATTGAAACAATAGTCACTGCCATCAGGTAATTGGTTAGAGTATCATACCCCAACCAAAAACATCTGGATGTATTAATAAATACACAAAAACACATGACAGACTAGGTAGGGAGCAATGACACATAGAAAATAACAAGAAATAATTATTGGACCGTAGAACTGCACACTGTGAATGATGCTAAAGGGGATGGTATATCTCATTCAGTTTTAAGGTGCAAGTCTAACTGTACAAAGTTGAGACACCATTTCTTTATCCTAGAGAATGAAGCTCATAAATTATTTCATAGCTTTGAATTTTGGATGGATACAGAAAGTTAGAGCAAAAGGAAGAGATCAAAAAATCATAAATTCTAAGGAATATATAGAATACTATATACATAAACTAGAGAGAGAGAGCGTAATATTAAAAAGAACAGTACAACACTGTACTGTACATGACATAAGAAAATGATACTGGAATGACATCACCAAAGAATATTTAGGACTGAAAGTCATCAAGGTAAATTTAGTAAAATATTGAAAAATACTGCTAAAAATTAATTTTAGTTACTGGCTGAACTTACGAAGGAATAGAGTTGTACTGAAGACAGTGGGGAAAAAAGAACAAACAACATCTAGTTGAGTAAGTGGAGATAGGCTCATTTACTGAGGATAGCCAACAATCGATCATTTTTTTCAATCATATTATTATTGACTGAAAAATCACCATAATATTTTCTTGTACAATTATGACACAGAGAATACTTACTTCACGGAAAGTCTTGTATTCCAACAGACGTGAATAAGCTGAAGTTCCAGCAATTATAACTTTGGGACGGAATAGTTTTGCTGTCTCTCTCAGTTTCACATAATCAATAATACCAGTTTTTGGATCCAAACGGTATGGCATAGATTCAAAATAAACAGAAGTAGCTGAGACTCTCTTCTGATCGGTCATGAAGCCATGAGTGAGACTAAAAAGGATTGTAATAACAAATTATAATGTAGCAACATATTAAAAGAAAAATTTATACATGGAATAAAAAAAAACCATTTTTAACATAAGAAAATTGAAATGAGAGTATATAGGTGCACTGTTCAAAGGAGATATATTCTGCTAACAATAATTTTCAATGATAACTTGATTCAATTGATAAAGTCTTGAAAATTAATTTTAAAATGAGACAATTACATAAAAAGAACTACAACTACATCTCAAAATGAGAATAAATTTATGAGATGTTCTGCCATCCCTATTCTGCCTCCTCTGATTATACTTTTTTTCTTACTATTTGGATTTAGTAAACTAAGCCCTTAAAATTATAACTTTTTAACACCAAATCAAGTTACATACTGGCCACCATCTGGTAGATCTTGTCCCATAATTCTATCATGAGGTTTCATCAAAGCTGTGTAAGCTGCAAAGTTTGCAGGTGATCCGGAGTATGGTTGCACGTTAACACCCCACTTTTCTGGATCTAGATCAAAAGCTTCCAATGCACGCTTCTGACATAGTAATTCAATTTTGTCAATGACTTCAGTTCCTCCATAATATCTATAAGACAAAATTGAGAATGGAATAATTAACCATAATACTTAAGAAAGATACTTTCAATGCTAAATCAAATATTGAAAACATAACATTCTTACAGAGTTCAAGAAACATTTATTACAAAATTGACTCATCAAAAAAATTATTACTCATGAAAAATACCTTGCTCCTGGGTATCCTTCAGAATATTTGTTGTTTAAACATGATCCCAATGCTTCTAGTGCTGCTCTGCTACAGAAATTCTAAAGAAATAAATAATTTCATACTTTAAAAAATACTAATTACTATATACAAAAAATATGTTTAATAAAATGATATTGTTGGCAAAAATATGGATTTTACATTTACCTCGGAAGCGATAAGTTCGAGACCTTGAACTTGCCTAGCTTTCTCCTCTTTGAGAAGCGTCCACATTTCAGGATCATCTTCGGCCAAGGATTCATTACCTGTCCAACTTGTTGAGAATGCATTCCTGGAAACTTTCTGAAGAGTATAAAGATTGTTAGCAGAAGGCAAGCTAAATATTATTTGTTCTAATGAAAAAGGAACATCAGGAAGCGTGTGTGTGCAAAAGGTACCTGAAATTTGTCGGTGAAAGCCAAACATTTCCGAATGTTACGGATCATTTTCTCCAGCTACCCAAAATATTTGGTGATACACTTACAGAGGCAGCGTGGACCACTTCGACGACCAGAACGGGACTTTCTGAAGCTTCTGACCCCTCGACTAGTGGGTCAATCGTTTACGTCAATATCCATTTGTTTTTCTTTTCATTCTATGAAGTTTTCGATACATTACCAGTCATTTCGATATGAAATTGTTTAACTAAACCTGTAAAATATATATTAATTATAATAATAATGATTCAATATTTGAATAGGCAAATAGGATCAAGGGTCACTAGTTCAAATATGATAAGGATGTTGTTTACTTCTCCGACTAACTTCCAAAGTAGTAAAATCAGTTTCATGTATGATCAGAAAGCGACGATAAATTTGATTCGTTGATAATGATTTCAGAAAAATAGATGTTATAAATCATTTTCTGATCCTGACTTGCTCTCAACAGAATTCTCAGTGTATAAATTACTTCCTACATGGATCGCTCATGGGAGTAAGAGAGTACCCTACCAATGTTATTTCATGAATTAGTGAGAGCGAGTTCTCAATTGTTTCCTTAACGTAGAAGGTCGAACGAAGATTTAAGTAAAGTGAAGTTGTATTTGATTAATACAAGAAAAATAGCCAAAAAAAACGTAACGTAAAATTTTGTTGTATGTCATTACGCATTCTTTTAGAATTATTTTTTTACCTCAGTTGTCTGTTCTTTTAAAAGGGATACTTACTTTTTATGGAAAATTTATTTCAATAAAAATTTCACGGAATAAATGCATAGTTTTGCAGTCTTTCTGTCGATTTTTGCCGTTGGAAGAAGTAGTTTTCTGTACGAAACTCATTATTGCGTACAATTAGTACTTTTCATTACTATTAAGGCTCACTAAATAGCACATAATATCCTTTCAAAATTAAATGTTAGTTTTCCTACATTATAAGGATGTATGGTAATTTGTATGAAAAAATGTAGAATCTTTTTAAACGACCCGCCATATGACCCCTCTAAACCTCCATCGAATATTTTTGGAAAGGAAGCTTGAATTGCCTTGATATTGCTCACTTATTAACCTTTAATGTTGAAAAATACATTTTTTGTATATACTGCACACACTGTTGCCTCTATGTGGTTGTAGATATTCTAGTATTTTCATTTAATAAATAAAATCAATTTTTAAGTAAATGAGGTTAGTGGCAGATGGGAAAGACATAGAGTTCAAAACTTGCGTAAATTGTATTTTACTATTCAAAATTATTGAATAACCTGATTAACAGCTGATGATTTGCTATATGGTTGTGGTTCTGGGGTGCCCAGCCTGCAAGGCATATGCAGCCTTTTCATAAATACGTACAGTAGGTCCCTCCTGGAGATTAAAACTTCCTATTGCCTTTCATTCTCATTCCACCATTAAGATCAATAGCTGAAATGGAAAAACTTCTGTTCTGTAAAAATAAATCAAGCACAGAGTGATATTTTGAGCTAATACAAGGTATTTTTGAAATTGCTGAAATTAAATCAACAATTTCAACTCAATATAATTAAAATTAAATATCAATTGGTCTTTAACCAGTAGATAGACTCTTTATCTATGAAATGTAAGGTATGCAAAAAAAGTAGCAAATAAGTGAAGTCATTAAATACGAAAGACAATAAGAGAATAAAAAATGGGCAAGTATGAGATACACTGATTAAGATAATACAAGCTAGTTACATGAAAATGAGTTCTCAGCAATATTTTTTCTGCCACTTAAAGTGAATTACTTTTGTTTAGTTATGATGAAAGCTTGGGGAAATATATAAGAAAAATTAGGTTACTTTTCCATTCTGAAGGTTGATTTACAGCAAGATTTTGATTACTCCTTTGTCTTTGTTGCATTTTATTTTACTCTAATTCCTAATATGTTTTCTGGAAGCTAAAATTAATGGGTAAATTAGTAGAGTTCAGCTACAATTTTCTCACTTCCCGTGAATTGATGCTAAAAATTCATCCAACAGATAAGATTTGGCTATTGTAAATATTGAGAAAAGGTTGATAAGCAAGCAATGAAAAATCATATGTAACATTCCTTTACAGAATGTAGCTCTAAGAAGAGTAAATATTTGAAATGTTCACACATACATAGTTTTTTTAATCATGTTAAAGTTGAGAAGGATTTCTGCTGACATTGAGTGTGGATTCAGAGGATTTTAGTAAGGCAAAGGTAAAAAGCATCTGTAAAAGTATGCCTTGAAAAGAGGATAGTCAGATGGCTAATGAACCAATTAGAACTTTCTCTCTTATCAAGTACACATTAGCATTCTGATTTTATAATAGTATATATTTTAAACCTTTTTGTGGATCCATATAAACGTTTTATGAAGTACTACAATAAGTTTACAGTAAACTTTACAAAGAAACAAGACTCCACTCCCCACAGCAGTTTTGCTGGTATTTTTTTGCTATTCCTTGACAAGTTGGAAGGTGTAGAACCAAACCACAGATAGTTTTTCATTTTCCTTTGATGGTCTCTTCACAAGGGACTTCAATGGAGCCAGCAAATGGTTATCAGCTAGCATGGCAGCTAGCTGTCTATCAGTAGTTCTGTGACCAACCAGCAAATTTATCCAAAACAGTATCCCAAAAATGATTGAATTTGAGGTGGAACAAATGCATGAACGGCAGTGGTGACTAAGTGTAACATTAGATATATGTAGGAAGGCAGATTTCTTATTTTGACTTTCCAGCAAGCCTTTTTTCTTGCTGAAAAAGAGTAAGGGCAAAGACTCAATTCACCATATAATTATTATAAAAATCAAATACAAATGACATGATTTATAGGTTACTTCCAACAAAATTTAGCCATATATGACATTAATTCAAAAAACTGCAATCCAATATATTTAGATCATGGGTACCCAAAATGAGAATCCCATACCCTAGGAGTACAATGAATAGTGGGTAAATATACTTACAATGGTTTTCAATTATTCTAATAAAGTCAGCTAGCAAATATTTTTGATGCTGTTACATGTTAGTACTGCTTATCAATTTGCAATTCACATTGGTACTGTAGTTTACTTTAAAATTTATTTTGCATGACAAATAGGGGTCCAGGAGAATTTACTCAAAAGTCAATTGAGGTTTGAGAACCTAAAAGATTGGAACCCCTAATTTAGATGAAAAATGAAAATTTTCTAAATATCACAGGATTTAAAACATTGCTTTGAGTTTCCCAAGGTTTCAACAGCAGTATTGAGCATAATAAATAATTTTTAAACGACTAAATCTGAATGTTTTCATTAATATTTGAAGCAATATATTCCCTAGGACATAGTTGATTAGACATCACTTATCTAGATTGAACAGAAATTTTAAAGCATGCCTAGAGCTGGCTGTGGCATCAATCACTAAAAATTAATAAACAATGGATATTTTAAGAAAGTTCATCACTTTTAGAAGTTTATCGCAATGAAATTTACCTATCTTTATATATAATGAAATAATGACTGATAAGAATCATCAAACTTGTATTATTGACTTCCCTGCAAACCACTACCCTTAAATAATTCCAGAATAATCAATGATTTAGAGTAGCAAACTGTAATTCTTGAATTGTGTTCACTCAAGTTCAACAAGATAAATTTCTGTTCAGTTATGCTCCTTCTACCATAGAAGAAAAAGAATGACTTCAGTCCATCTGGTTTAAACAGCTTTTTCAGTGCAAGTTGCTCTGATTTTAAATACTTATTTAAAATAAGGATATAAGTTGCTTTTGTCAACTAAATTTCATTAAATTTTAAAATAAAACTTGCGATATCAAAGGAATAAAGATCAAAAGAGAGAAATTTAAATATCAAACTTTCATTTTAGTTACCTGAAACAAGCTATTACATTATATCTCATAGAGCTTCCTCCATTCAAGCTTGATTCACTTGGGAGAGTAATGGTACTTCATATGCAACCATCTTAAATTCAAGCTCAAAGATTTTTAAAAATTATTTTGGTTCAGGTTTAACTCCAGCAGTTGCGTATTTAAATTTTGTTTCAAATATTGGATACCCTACTAAGAGTGTCTCTGAAACATTATTGTTGCCAAGCCAAGGTACTTCTTTCAATTCTTTTGTTCACATTGGTATTTCTAAGTTCATTCAAAGGGTCATTTGAGGAAATTTCTCTACAATGAGATTCATAAAAACTGAAGATTCTTTCAAATAAACAGAGTATAGTGTATCAATTAATTTATTAAGAACTTCAAACCATTACAAATTCACAGAAAAATATATGAGAGTGACCTTAAAAATTATTCCTTAAACACTAATGCTAGAGTAAAATCTGTTCAAGAAAACTATTATTTACCATTTTCCCAGTTGCAATATATGTATTTCAAACCACCATGGTCAAAGAAATCAACACAAACCCTAAATATAAAAAAGTGTAATGCATTAAGTTTTCAAATGGTGCCTCTTGAGAAGGCTTACAAATGAGACCAGAACATCAGTTAATTGCAAATCAGGTGGTTGGAATCACTAAAAACTGGAATGGAATTGAGGATACATAACTAACTAAACATTTAGAAATATGTTTTTTTTTATTATTTAAAATTTTTCATTTTTTTACATTTTTTTTACTTTTTTTTGTGTCTAACCTTTAAGTCCAAAGGGCATAAGTTGGCAAAACAGAGGCAGTTCTCTTGCGAATGTCCTGCTTCCTGAAGATTAATACTTATAGCAATAATCATAGCAGCCACCCATCAGAATGATATACAACAGAATTCGATGAGAGATACAATATAAAAAGAAACGGAATTGAGGCAAAACTATACTGATTAAAATACACTCATAAATTGCTTCTTAAGCACATTTTTCCACAGAACAAACTTTTCATAGAAAACTGCTTATTTTTTGACCAAGACACCTATGGAGTCAGTTGCACACCTTTACAATGCTGACCAGACAGCAAAATCCAAACTAAAATATTTAATCTCAACATAGCTGGATAATGGGGATAAGTGCAATAAAAAAACAATTTAAAAGTAACAAACATGAGGAGTTGCAACTTTTCTATAAAATGACCATCAATTTAAGTAAATAAGGTATTCTGGAGGAACAAACTCAAAATGGACGCCTTTGATCTATGCAGCATTCAATGAAACAATCCTTTCACAGTTGTTTTTATCAGAGATCAAGATTCTTTTTAACTGCCTCTACCAAGATGTATGCTTATTATATGCAGCACAAGGGGAAACTTTGAGAAGAGATACGAGTTTCAGCAAAAGGTAAAAGGGTAAAGGGACGAGTGGGTAAGGGAGCCATCCTTTACAATCTGCGATATACAATCCAACATTCAAAGTCTAATTATTGACACTATGACATTACAAAAATTTTCTGAACCACATGAATATAATAATACAGATTATGAAGATGAAAAACCTTTCTTGACCCTATCAGCAAGCAATATCTACCTGGAAACTCAGTCCAGTAAAAAAGGATGGCAGTGTATGGGAATTGGGGATAAGGAATGGGAGTCACCAGATGATGATGATGATGATGTTCACTCAATGACATACAGCATGTAGAGGTTGCTCTCAGTGTTGCAAGGCACCATCGAGTGTCCAGGTGCCAAGGTTTGGAACCCCAAGAACATGAAGGTCCGCACCAAGAGAGCTAGAATAAAACAAAGGGATGATAAACATCAATTACCAAAAATAAATAATGCACATATGTGATTCTATCAGCCTAAGGATCTAATTAATTGCTCAAAAAGTAGGGGTGAGGCTAGTAAAGGGGGTATGGTAATAAATACTGTCATAACTGATAACCATCCAAGATTTTATGATACTGCCAACTGTAAAGATCTGCTTTCTCAAACTCAATCTTTGTAATCCCCCACCCAATCAATTCATAGAAAGTTGTAGAAAGAAAATGAGAAAATTGATGTTTTAAAATGGAAACGTCACAAAATTAATTTAATTACCCTTATATGTACGAGTTCAAATGATAAAATTGCTCTCAATAAAAATTACTCAAGCAAGATGTGCACCTTAAGAATGCTTAAACATATCTGTATTACTCAATCCTGCTTTATGATACCTCTGGTTTAAAAATTTTACCTCCCAAAAATCGAACAATTGTTTTAGTAAATTTTATGTTTTTAAAGCTAATTTTTACCAGTGAACAATATTTAAAACCATGATAGGATGGTAACTTATAATTCAGTTTACTCAACAAAGGAAAACATTGCTATTTATCTGTTTTTTACTTCTTAGATTTTACAATAGAAATGCCAAATTTAAGTCTCCAGTACTTCCTCCTACAATGAATAGACCATGAAAATCTTATGCCCCGGCTATAACTTATGGGGGAATGGTGCAAGTTATTTGAACTTTAACAGAGAAAAACTTGATGATAATTAATTTTGAGGACATTCAGCGAAGATTTAAAATTTATTTCTAATAGAACAGTATGAAAAGCCATACTCCCGTAAGGAATACATGGTCAAATAAATTACATGGTCTCTTCATGATGTTGGACGTACAGCGCAGACATACCTCACCATAGACAGGGTATCACGTAAATGATTATTAAAATAGCAAGGATAGTGGCACATATTGATTAGATAAACACAATCATTTCCATATTCTTGGGAGCCTTTTCTATAATTTTAGAATTTGAAATTAAGTATCTTTATCTGAAGAGAGCTATAATGAATTTACAAACTTCAATTTAGAATAAAGGAACTTGTTTAAAACCTGTAAAACTTAAAAGAGGAGTACAAGGCCTTATGGTAATTTTAAGTTCCAATAAAGAAAATTGACATTAATTTTTAAATGAATATATCACCACTAACTGTGGAAAAGATTTCAATTTTTTATTACTAATGAATAATTAGCATCTTGAAAATATTCTCACCTCGATCAGCCCGATCTTTCTTGAAGCACACTATTACGTGTGCACATTTAAGCACTTCCTCTGCATACTCAAGCAATGAGACGAATCTGAAAAAGGAAGAAAAAAATTTTAACGACAAAGCTTAGTAAAAATAATTATCATTCATTAAGCACAAAATTTGGGTGTTTTACTGTAGGATTATTTGAAATACGACTAGTTTGAGGTTTAGTAGGGTTTCACTTGTGATTGGAGTTTTTAAAAAGTGCTTCTAACAAATATAATATAGTGGACTTGCTTTCATGGAAAAAATAATTATTTAATAAAAATAATCTATTTAAACAATCAAAAGGTTCCACAAATTTAACTAGGCACTAAAGTGCCATGAATTCCTTGGGGAGAAAACTCAAATCTTATGAACAACTATAATTATGAGTAGTCATCGATCAACTTAAGATATCTTTCATTCAAGAATATATGGCAAGCTCGCATATTACTCAATTAGGATTAATTCCTCCTTTGCCAAAATATTTTAATGGAGTCAAAGGAACAAACTGATCCTCATTTAAGTAAAAGGAAATCAGGGTTCAATGCAACTTTTCAAGGCACGATTGTAGATAAGGTATGTATGCAATGCAAGGATAAAGTAAGTTACATCAAATATCCTTTCTGCAAAAGTATAAGACAATGTTTTAAAACAGCAAAAATATTTTTAGCAACATATAAGAAAGGGATATTGAAAGAACATTGATTGCATCAAGCATATTCAGAATGCAAGGCAATAGTAGTATTTTTCCATCATTAAGAGTAGAAGAGGACTTTCTTAAATGAACTGACCCTTCCTTTGATCCCTCAGGAAGGAGGCAGGAGGGGACCTGCAAGTACAGACGCTGCTGCCACAGTACTGCTTCCCAGCACACATGAGTGCTTTCGGTCAAATGAAGCACAAATGTCAGACGCAGACTTTGATTGGTCCCCCCACCACTCTGGTGAAGTTGGGTAACTCTTGCTATTAACTCGCTCTCCTGTAACAAAAGGAAAATACTGTTAAATAAAGCAAACAAGAGGAAGCCAGAAGATTCGAGGACAAAAATTGAAAAACTTCAACTTTCTTAGCTCAAACATTTGAGTATATCATGAAACATGAATTACTCAGATGTAATACAATAAAAAAATTTTATCATATAACACAATGAATTACACTAAGAAATATCTACCATCCACAGGTTACTCTTTTGAAACAACCATGACATCAGCATTTGACCATGCCATCATCAGGTATCATTTACTTAGTGATAATGATATCCAATACCAAAACCGCTATTGCTTCAATTAACCTGTGAACATACACTTGTAATTCATTATGTTTAACGATGAAAAATTTCCACAGAATAATAATACATCCCTACAACATATAATAACATAACATTACCAAAGTTGAGAATTTACGGCTAAGAAAAACTGTCAGACAATTCTTAAGTCTATTGATAATGTCCAATTGGTCAAATCAATCACCAAGGATAGCTCATAACCAAAATTTTAATATTCTAGTTATTACATAAGCCAAAAGGAAGATATATACAGATGGTTGATGATTGATAAACATTTGATGTCTTTTAAGAATAACAAATATTGATATTTATATATAAAATTAATATAAATGCTTGGAAACTTACATTAAATAATATAATCTAATACTTCAATTATTTCTGTGCAACATAATCCACATTCTAAAATTTCATTCATGGGTATAATGTAACAACCAAAACAAGGAAGAAGTAAAACAGTAATTACTTGCTGTCCTTCCTTGAGACAATAAAATGAGCAATTCCAATAAAAATACCAAACTAAACCGTCATTATAACTTGGAATGTGTTTATCTTGATTAGATCTATACTTACACTCACAACCTGATGTTGGTGGCTGTTAATAGTATGTTGTGGTGTAGGATGGCTCACAGAGAGCTCTTTTGGTTTCCCCACACCGCTGCCCTCTGTGCTTTGTTGCTGTGACAACGGCGTAGACACAATTGTTGCGGCGTGGGGGACATCAGGACCACCACCGAGGCCCCACACCCAGCGTTATGGAGTAGTGTTGAGGCATGGCAAAAGCCTGCAGCTGTTGAGGCTGATGCATACTACTAGAAAGAGAAAAAGGTGGAAATATTTAGAAATATGTATCTACCTGAAGAATATAACCTATCAAGCTAAGGTTACCCTCAATTAACCTAATCAGTTATAACCCTGTTTCAGACAACTTATAATGATTTTACTACCATAGGTTACTGTGATAATTATCTTCTAATCAAATGACCTAGTAACACACTTTCAAAGGGAATAATAAATTAAAAGAAAGCAGTTGGCCAAAGAGGATTCTGGATAGTTAGTTTCAAAACCAAATCAAGATATTTTCCATTTCTAAAATAAGTCTATTTGCATATCCTATTTTAATGTACATTTTAATTAGATAGATATAGCAAAAATATGGTAAAGATTGGAAAGAACAGCGAAATTGACCAAATCTGATCATTTTTTAAAATATTGCATGAAATGACCTAAGAAATAGCTAGTGAAATGCTCTTGAATCAGTGAATTATAATGTCAAATTTAACAATATTTTAGTCTTTCCTGTTGCAGACTAGTAACACCATGATGATTATCATCTTTCTAAATTTTCTGCTAGGAAATAGTATAATACTGTTACATCTATGGGATTATTTAAAGCTTCTATTTACTATTTCTTTTGATTTAATTCAATTTAGATTTCTCACTATCTTGTGAGTTATAACCTGATTTTTATATATCTCTCTTAAAATCGCAAATTTCATTCATTTTCAAAATAACAGATACCAAATCAAACCTTTGATACCATCAAGAAGTTCTTAGTATTTTTCATGGCTTCAGTTTTCATAATTTTATATTTTCATGATATATTTTATAATACTCATAACTGATCCTAATACTGAATGTCAATCTTAGTCTCCGGCCAATTTCTAATACTTCGAAATCCATAAAAATTTACTTTCAGATGCATATCTGTTATAAAACTATCGATATTATAACAATTTCATAATTTGCGATCCCAGCTAAGGTAATAACGATAAATTCCTCTTAGTATCTTGTACTCCCATTCATTTAATTGTCTTGTAGCAGCAGAAAAATAATTGTATTCGAAGCTCAACCTGAGTTCATTAGTTTTCTAATTTTACTGCATTCGAAATCAATACTTGAAAAAAATTCGCGTCGCCATCCCGCCATTCAGCTTGGCACCGCCGAGCTAACGAAGGACAGAAGCTCTCAAGAAAGAAGATGGAGGTGAGAAAAACGCTTCCCACAACAGCTAAGCCATTGGACGCCTGCCACGGGCTCCGACCGCAACTCTAGGGCCTTTGACTAGCAATAATTCTTTGAGAAGAAGCGCAATTCCTGGTCTCCGGGCTGCAATTGGCATTAATAAAATACCCGAAGGACGCGTGCGGTTCCCCCAGACGACATTGTCCAAACGAGCGATTGCGTCCACAGATAGGCCTCGGAGGGCACTCGACCCTTCATTCGACAACGATCGAGAATCATGACGACAACAATTTTACCATCCTTGCCCCTACAACTCTTGACCTCATCCAATCCAAAAGGTCATTTCTAGCACGAGCTAGCTCGCTCCCAATTACCATAGATTTTGATTCTAATTCTATTTTATCATCAATTCATACTCCTTAACAAATTTCTGAAGACGTAAGAGACTCAAGGTACACTATCTGAAGCAAAAATATCCTTAAATCCTAACATTTCATTTTATAGCTGCGAGCTAAAAGAAAAATCATTCTCAACAATCTCCCGCGAAAAATGAATTGAGACGAAAAACAACGCATATCCGACATGAGATCCAACTTCATGCCGTCATTTCATACTATTTACGCCACCTCAAGGGCTCTTATTAAATTATCTTGGCGCAGATGACACAAACATCGTGATTGGTAATTAGAACCTGCAGACGATGCGTCGTGTCAGCGAATATTAGTGGAAAATCCACAGTAAAAGACTTCCACTCCCTCCACTTTTTGCAATCACATCACTGGGATAGGTCCAGAGGTAAACGAGGAATGGGAAGACGCCAGTTTCAATCCAAGGACATGCCTCAGCAATAGGGAAGCACTACAACCGTACACACCGACGAACGGTCTAGCAAGAATGTTCCCGTTGATGAAATTATGGCGGCCAAGAAAAGATGGAGTAATAAAAGCAAACAGCGTGAGGAAAATAGAACTTCAATGTATGGCATAAACGTTTTGTTATTGAAATAGACTTCTAGTCAATGATTCTACAGATGTACGAAACGTGTACCGTTAAATTTACTGTACGTCGCCAGGCAATATTCTTCAACATTATTCAATTAACGGGCACTGCAAACGTAACTGAATAAGATAAAAAATTAAATTTAGTTTCGTAAGCCAGCAATGCAAATATTGCGTATGAATCATAGTGGTTTATTGAAGAAAACTGATCTAAGGGGAATGTGAGAAACATTAAATTAACATTACATTAACCGACGATATCTTTCATAATGTCAATCGCTCTTCGTAAGTCAAAGAAATACCAATTATCTGAGTAATGAAAACATGCTCCACGAATTTTGCTTGGTTTTATATTTTAAAAGATTTCCATCAATTTCAAAATCACGGCAGGGGTTAAAATGTCTTAATGATTATTTACGTTTTATTTACCCTGTTAATTGACATAAAAAAGACTTGAGGTGAATTACTGAAAGAAATAAAGAGCGGGAATACACCTCAATGATACAACCTCCCTAACAATTAGTTTTCCCCAATCCGATCAGCTGATTGATATGCTCTGAAGCTATAACCTGAAGCTGTAGGTTTACTCATTTTACTAAGAGACCCCAAATTTCCTTCTGAATTAAACCGACCGAATGGAGAAAAATTGAGCGTGATAAATATTACATAAATCCAGACGAAGTATGGTCAGTATCAACGGAATAATTCTATATATAAAATTTAATAATTTTAATTCATATATATTTCATTGAATTCAATCTATCTAAAATACATATAGTAGAAAAATTGTTCGGCTTCCACTTTTCGTCAAGAAAAGCAATGAGCCTGTTACATTTCCCCACAACAGAAGTAGGGTGAATGTTATATTAGATGCCCATCAAACGCAAGACCGCAAAATAGAGCATATGGTTACATGGAGAGATAACATGATATCTCGTGACAGACAGCTTTTTCAAGCCGATCATACGACACCATCAGTCCTAGGTTAATCTATTGGGGTAGTTCATTTGCTACAGCAGGTCTTTATGCGTTGAAAATAACATATGTACCAAATACTGAAAATATCGTGAGTCAATGAACAGTGTTGATTTCTGTTAAAATTAAACAGAAAACAACAATTTACATTAGAGAGCTTTTTCGTATAATTTGGAATGATAATCAAAGTTGTCAGGGTAAAAACTAAGGATTAGTAACTAAAAGTAAACTACGTATTGTAAGGGGGATATGAAACTATTAAAGACTTCTGGCCAACCTCCAAAGTCTCAGTTATTCATGCTCTTTTTTTAAGTGAATGTTTTGAAAAGCTTTCAGGTATAGGGGATTGCTTTCGAGAGAAATCTGCGATTTTTCGACTCAAAAAAACTTGCTCCCATTGAATTCCTTTCTGGCGTTCATTTAAGTCATGCGAAATTCATTATGGGATATTCATAACTCAATTTCGCCCTTGAAATAAAGAATCGTTGGAACCTCATTTCTGAAGGCTATTCAACGATGGCAATCTCTTCAATTTCATGAACCAGCTACTCCCGTCTTACCGAACCACAACCGAGTTTCAAAAATAAATCATTGGTTTTTCTTTGGATGGGAAAAATCAGAGAAGAGGAACGAGTCGAACAACGAGGGAACTAATCGAAAATTGTGCAATAGAGCAAAACGCTTTCTCCATTACACCATATGCACATAATTGAGATAACCGATATGCGGAATGCACCTTATCTTAGTTCGTATTGCTCAATGGAACAGATCTTTCGCTGCATCATCAACTTCATCCGTAGGCGAGAAACGTGACTAGAGAGGCCAAATGTTATCACCTGCCATCTGGGGGATGACTTATGTAAAGATTCGGCAGACTGAATTCGCGCACAAAGGGCCATAAAAATTACTTTGGCGAAAATAGAAGCGTATCCGTTGCACCTTTAACAGTAAACAAATCTAGAAAAGATGGACAAATTCCATTCATATCAAAACTACATAATTTAAGGATTGCCATAAAAAGAATGATTTAACAGTCCCACATATTTCCGGATACTTTTAAAATTCGTTACTAAGCCGCTTTCCGCCAATTCCGACGAAGGACACCTATGTTTATTTACAACACGCAACGCATACGGTTGGAAACGAAAACAAAACCCCACAGAGACATAAACAACCGCTCCGCACAACATTCTAGTCCCACCTCGATAAACCGTGCTCCAAACTTAAATAACTCGCCAGCGGAAGAGGTCAAGGTTCGTCATACGGGGGGGTTCAAAACCGCAAGCAAATTCGTGGCTTAATTCTTTCAACTTTCCCTCGGCCACCAACGAGGCGCATGCCATGCAACAAATCCCTCTTACCGAACGGAATTAAGAATTCTCCCAAGTCTTGCGAATCGAATAGGCGAAATTAATACACGATGCTCGACCAATGAGGTTAAGGCACACGCCCATGAGGCGGTAACGCTCGGGCGAAAGACAAGGACGCGACTGGGACCCTCGGGAGCCCGCAAGGGGGAAAGAGGGCCTGCCCCACCACGTCGCGGAGCGTCACCGGCACCAAACAAAAACCTGGTAGCGGTCCAAGAACACAGCGCAGTCGATGAGAAAGTTTGCCGTAGTAGCGCCGAAGTAGGACAAAGGCGCCACGGCGATATTCGCTCTTCGAACTTACCCATCGGGTAAGCTCGTTCCTCCCCACTTTGTCTCAATCTACTCGCCTTTTAGCGAAGGACGTTCGGATGATTTACATGAAATCGCCAGGGAGATGATACGAATGGAATGGGAGAAGAATCTAGCACGGTTTTACATCGATCGATGAAATTCTGACCTTCGTGCACGCGGCGGCTAACGAATATGGAACTCTTTAAAAATGCGGAGGCCTTTAAAAGTATAACAATTCAATTAAAGCCAACAACGACAGCTAGTTTACTTGATATCTATTCGGGACACGTTTGATCACGTGATTATTTCGTCTCGTCACACAAGTTTCGCAATCTAATACAAAATAACATCATTCATCAAGTAAAATAACTATTATTCCAACAACAAGGTTTTGAGCTAAGGCGATTTTTCTTTAAAGATCCGTAATAACCTATATTGTTTTTAAACCTCACCAAAGCAGCTAAATGCATAGGAAACATCGACGAGAAAAAAATTGTTATGCGCCAGTGTAACGGCATTCCTCGTGATTCATTACTCAGCATCCACGAGAAAATTCTTTCCAGTACGATTTCCAACAAAGTTGATAAGTTTGGATAACGATCAGAAAAATAGATTATGCTGGGGAATTGATCGACAAACTCGGGAGGATCAGAGAGGTAACAACGCGGAAGACGGGCAAGGACGGCACGCAGAACAGATAAAACTTCTAGAATCATGCCCAAATGCGTTCCAAGAATAAGATCGAAGTGTGGAGGGGGCTGGAGCGATGACGTGTGCCGGACCGTTATACTCCGAGCTAGGTATTCCTGCTATTTATCTAAAAGAACTGAAGATTAAAAAGTAAAACAATGAGTCGATGAAGGGGAAGACTTCCTTTTGTCACACTATGAGAAAATACCATCTAAAAATACGCATGACCGAGGCATCGCACGGAAAGAATTACGAAACTTAATGGATAATCACTGAGACGCAAATTTTTCCCGCAGAAACACTGACGGAACAAAGGCTGCTTGATTAACATTGATTTACCTGCTGAAACAGTAGGGCTCTACCCCCAATAACTGGGGCTCCGCACGCAACAATTCCACCATAGCCATCGTTGTACCGAGTAAGTCTCACTGAACAGTAGTTGATGAACGTCGAACCACGAATGAGGAGCGAGCTGCTGACTCAACTAAGATATTACATTCTAACGCCAAGTGTCATAGTTTCTCGACCAATCAAATTAGTGCAAAACCAGGATATAGGCTGCCATTTATCTCTTCGGGCCAAAGATAAAGGCCGTTGCCCGGCGGTCTTTTGCATAAAATCGTTCGGTTGGTGGGCCTACTCTGCATATTTTGACCGAACCGTGACGAAACGAAAAAGGACAATTCCGATAAGGGGAGACATTTAGACGCAAACACAAACGCCCTTCGAAATACTTTCCAAAGTGTTCCTCTCCGATAACCACCGGCGCATACATCGCGAATTCATAAGCCAACCCACCACGTCACCTGCTTTTTCCAGTCGCCAGCAATGGCGCCGCGGGAGGCCGCATTGTACGAAAGATAAGCGCAATCATACTTTTCGTCCCACTAATGGAAACGAGCTGAAACGGGAATAAAAAAAATACGGGTTTCCCTTGAGAATTCGCCGTCCTTGCCGCGAATAGATATCCCGCGGACGAGACGCCGAAGGACCCTTCCACCGAAGCGATCGCGGATTTTTTTAAATAACACATCGACGAATTAGAGAAATGGATGTGCGAGGACAAAGGATGAAAGGCGGGGAGCCAAGTGCGCGGTAGAAGCGACCAGTTTGCGGAGGAAAAAAGCATTGGCGAGAAAAGAGATTCTCCGCAGGAAGAAAACTCGCTCACTTTCCCGGCGCTAATCTTGGCCGAGGAGTGGGATGGAAAGATGAGGCTACTGCGGACGAAGGGGGCGGAACCAAGGGATATGCAAATCTTAACAGGAGACCGTTTCAGAAAGAAAACAGGTCACCGCGAGGAGAAAGTGCATGCGATGCATCCCTTTGCAATTTCGATCCTTTTGAAAATGGAGCAAGATTCCAAAGGATGCCCTGGGTTAGGGCCGGCTAGAGACAGAGAGACAACCAGCTCAAAGAGAGGCAATCAATGAAAGGACTATTAAAGCAGCATGCCTCATACTAGAATAGAAAATATAGTTATAATGGAAAAAAGAACGAATTTCAATTTGTGAAACGTTTTAGATGACTAACATCGATGCTGTAATTCAGATCGACATGATAAATTTTTTAATGAATGTAGCAAATAATGAGCGTCACAGAAATCGTAACAATTACCGTTGATAATGTTATTATAAAAAATTACGTTTCGTGGTACGGTGTTTTAAGATTGTTGAAATATAACTATAACGGATAGACAACTGATTCAGCGAGTTTGAAGGTAATGCGCAAATACACATGTCGGCACCGTACACGATGAGGAAAATTTAACAATAAAACATTTATGATATGTTACAACCAATCAATTTTACATAAATTAATAAGCAGCACGGAGATGAGTCCACTTTCACTTGTGTCCTCGAAATTAAAAATGAGGAAGCTGAGTTTCAAGTTACCGTCAACTCAAAGCAAAATAAAGAACATGCTTCGTGAAACAGAACACGCTTTTCCTTCTGCAGCTAGGTTGTCAAACATACGCCTCGCCAATCTCCACAAAGTTTTAAAATAAATCATCTCAGAATCAGCAATCTCAGAACACCGTAGATGAAATAATAGCTTATCGATTGCATGCAACGTTGCATAACCTCATTCATTACATTATTCTTGTTTAGACAAAAGAAGTCTACGTTCATAGCTAGTATACGATATGTATCTATTACATATATGAGAAACATCTTTGTAAAAATCTGTAGGAATTATTTAAACAATCTTTCACTTAACAATCTTTCACTTTCATATTTTCTTCTTCATGTAAAAGAATAAAAAAATACAACTACTTGGGATTGATAGGTAGGATAGAAATGAATGAAAATGGAAAAAAACTGTTGTTTATTCCAGGGGAAAGCATGGCGATTCTAAACCGGTTTGATAAATTTGCTAATAGTGGCCTTTCGAAAATATTAACATAGTTGCGTCAAACAGGTTAAACGACGAAAATAAATATGCTAACATGAATAATAATTGCCAAAGATGCTTCAGAACTCCGCCGTTTGGGAAAAATCTTTACGGACGACTTCCGACCTAACATCTCCGACTTTTATTATACGGAACAAATAAGTATCCGCTAACATAACCTAACAGCAAGATTTTAGGTCCGCATAACCGTAGATACCGATCTTACGTAACGTGGGTGGAATGATATAGGGCAAAGTCTATCCTCGACCGAAAGTGAACTCGCTGGAATTCTGACCGATGATGAAAAGGCTGGTTACGACGAGAAACGAAAACAACCCTTGTGATAGGAGCGTAGGACCTTGGAAATGATCTCGAGTGAAAAAGATTAAAAGACAGACTCCATCAACGACGCGACAGCAAACCAACGAATTGAATACACGAGTGATAACATGGTGACGGTTATTACTTTCATAACCGTTTTCGAAATGTTGCGACCGAAATAGCATTCAATAACAACTTCATTTATGCGCAAGATTCTGAAACCGGAAGATGTTGGATAAGGAGACATTTCCGCTAATCCTATTCTGTTTTCCTTCCAGATCTCAGTCAATAAAGTGAATGGGCATCCAAAAAGGAAGAGAGTGAATAGATACAAAGATAAGGGCGACGATATCCTAACGCAACGTCTGAACTAAAATCCACTGCGTAGTTAAACGGAAGATTGAAAAGAATTTACGGCGGGGTTAACGACCGGAAGATCCTGCCAAACGAATAAAAGAAAAACTTTTCGCAATAACTGTAGAAATACTTGTGCCAAAACCCTCTCGATTAAAATGCGCCAACTTTAGCTTCCAATGGACGCGAATTATTAATAGAAATAACTCCTGCACCGAAATGCCCTCCACCTAATTAAACCACAAGCCAAAGTCTGTTGTTGACGAGACAAAAGCAAACACTTGTGTCGCTTTCTTTCGGTCGCCAGTCGATTTTAAAATCAGCGAGAAACAGCAACGCAAATCTCGGACGGGAATATAAAACGTCCGGCGTAACTCCACAAAGGGTACCTTTAATTTTATTTCGATGACGCACTTGGATCGCGACTGAGCCGTAAACAAACAGCTAAAGGTAAGAAAGAAGAATTCCTTTTCGTCAGTCTGCTGACAGAACCCGTGTTGTATCATCCATTCTTCGCAGTAAGTAGGATAGAGGTCGAAAGGGCCTTCCAAATTATCCACGAAGACAACGCCACAATCAAAGCTCTCTTCGCCGGACTAATTAAAACAGCGAATGCAGACACTGTACTTCAAGAGTGGAAGGAAGCGCGGTTAGGGCAATGAATGAAATGCCGAGATAAAAATAGAGCCCAAGGATCAACCGATAAAAAATGCAAAGGCCAAAATCGATTCTTGACCTTAACGAACGAATCGAATATCGAATTTGTGAATCGATTTTCATCGTTTTATCTTCTTTTATTTGGATAGATACACTGTTGGCTATCAAATTTTCGCTCTACGATTTTGGCAGGAGTCAATCCAAACATAATTAAGTCGTCCATGGCTTTGGTTAGAGAAACAATGAGGCTGGGATGAGTCCAAAATGATCTAGACTACAAATTAGTTAGTGATTCTCTCCCATAGTTGATGAAAAGCACGTGAAACATAAGGTTTGTTAAAATGTTACGCAAGAATTTGATCCTGAACACCTGATTTTAGTAAAGAAAAAGTTTATGAATGAATCTTAAACCAAAATTGAGAATACCAGAACCAATCTAAACTCAATATTATTATAAAAATACGAAAACCTTTTTTTCATAATGCTGTTACATAATAACAGGAAAAATCCATAAATTTTTCCGAAGACAAGATGATTCCACTTAAAGCTAGGAAAAATATTCCTACCGCGTAGAAGAGGTTTTACCTGACAATGACATACCATAGATCCATGGAGGAGGTGACTTAGCTCTTATACTTTACGCTCTTTGAATTTCAAGCGATACTGCGATGAGAAAATCAAGGAAAACTCCTAACCCACGCAATGACTAATTTCCATTGCGTAATTGTCACGAGGAATCGTCTATTTCCGCCAATCCTGCTATACGTCGCATGTTAAAATACCATATTACTTTTCAATACAATCTAGCATACGAATCCATGCAAATTGCCTTCAAAATGAAGAGTAATCAACATGGACTAAATTTCTCTGTATGAAAAACCCGTGAATCATATGATGGCAAACCCACATTTCCGTGTAATGATTTCACAACCCTCACCACAGAGTTCACTGGGCGAGTACTAAGAAGATTCTACACCGCAAGATATGGTAAATCCAACCAATCCATCATTAAAAGAGTAAATCAATAATGATTGGAAACATCGGAAGGATTCGGCTGTGACGTGATGGTATTCCGTATTTACAATATGAGAAAAACGATGCTATAAACAAATACTAAATACCATATTAATACCACGATAAATGGTGTCTACTCTAGTTCAATATCAATAAAATAACAGTAATGTTCAATAACTTCAAAATTATCCAAAGTAGGTAAAGTAATTATCCATTTACTAAGCCACTTTATTATGGTCTAGTAATAAGCAACTAAAACTTACAATAACGTGGCCTAGTAAAGGTTTAAGTTGCTATGTTTTATTTGCACATTAATACCACAGTATTAATCCTGACTCTATATCATTTATACAATGATAAGCCAAACAGGGCATAAGATTAAGTTTTGAGACACATGTGAGTCGACTGTATTAATTTTCCCTCAAAGCCAACCGACTCATCTCGCTTCCAATTAGAAATGCTACGTAAATGAGGTGGCTCGGAAAATTCTTTCACTCTTTTAGTGAATGCAGATGCTGCGAGGAAAATTAACAGCAATGAATTCCTGCAGAAGAAAAGGGATGAAGCGAAAAACTTCCATGTTATCCGTTTACAAAATCAAAACTAAAAGCAGTTTCGTAGTAAATTACCCTTATATAATATCCTGAGGTATGACAAGGTCAAGCCTCTCCATAATGACACGAAATGAATATTGTTACTGGTAAAACCAATCCTCTAGAGCGATATTTTAGGGCATTCCATATTTTCGATGCAGAAATGGAAAGACTAGTCCAATTCCACTGAATATATATTTTGGTATGCTTCCTGGCTGTAGAACGTTTCGTTTATCTTGAGGCAATGGAGCAGCTGCCTGATACTTCTTGTGATTCCATATTTTCGATGCAGAAATAGATAAAGACACGGTACAATTCCACTGAATGTATTTCAGTATTCCACTTAGGTGTAGAACGTTTCGTTAATCTTCAGGCAATGGAAAAGTACCCTGTTAGTTAGTGGAAATTCATATTTTCGATGCAGAAATGAAAGGCAACTTGTATAATTCTACTGGATATATTTTAGGTTTAGAACAATTCCATTGCCTGAAGATAAACGAAACGTTCTAAACTTAATTTACATACCAAAATATATTCACTGGAATTGTACAAGTTAACAGTAGAAGACCTGCGAATAATTACCATACATAACCGGTTTAGTTACCAAATTCTATTTTAATACGGAAGCTACAAACCTCTGCACAACAAAACCAGCAATTTATTTAATACTCCTACGAACCTCCTATTTATAGGACAAAAATGAATTATTAGTGGATTGATCAGAGAGCGAACCTACTGTCACAGCAATCTTAACGTCATAATTAGAGAATAATAACGTATCATGCCTCTTCTTCCTTCTATAGCATAGGGGTAATGAAGACAATTGAAGTCTCCTAGCCAACGGCGTAAAAAAAAACCTAAGGGTGAACATTTGGCAATTACTTCTCTATTTGATCCTTCGAACGCTTACTTCGTATTTATAACTTGACATCCGCGCCCTAGACGATCCTAATCCAATGTGAATGATACAATGAATAGGGCAGAATTCTAACAGCAATTGATATCATAAAAGAGGAATCAAAAATTTTACTCCATACCATAGAACTTCACGACTTCACCATAAAAATTCTTAGTTCGATGGCCTAAGATTCAACGCTTATAATCATCATGAGGAGGAGATGATACTACGCGAAACGTTGAATTTTGAAATAGCGAATATTGTCACTGATACTTTGCAAATGAAATTGAGACCTTGCAACTTGAAATTTTGGCTGTCCGGGGTCACAAAGACATAGCCGGTTAATCTTGAAAATGTCTGGTGCTGAGTAGAAATAGTTTTCTGGAATTCTTACGTGTCCTCAAGACAAAGCATGCTGGGTAAAGGCAACAAAGCCAATTATCTTATCGTAGAGGGGGAAAAGACCTCCAATCAGATCAACAGAGAAGCGACCGAAAACGTAACAAACCGGGAGAAAATTTCATAACGCCCAAAAAAAGTAACTGAATGCGTCCATCTTCAACTCCTCCAAAAATGCTGATTCCAAAAACCGTAGAAATTCAGAAAATCTAATCATAATCGAAATGTCGATATTTTAGAAAAATATGATTGATTACCCGGAAAAGATGACGTTACGATAAGTTATTTTATATTCATAAGTCTACCATTCGTGAGAATAAATGACTAAAATTTAGACTCAAATCATTGCACAGGAGCGAATAAAACAAAACAACACGCGTCGGCAAGCGTAGCGGTGGCTTACACAGTCCGGAAGGACAGAAGTTTGCGTGTACCTGAACGTGATCAATATTTTCAAGACATCGCGTGCCCAAATATTAATTTTTCTAACGTTGGAAAAAGTCGCGAGGCTCAGCAGCTTGAAGATCTATAAGCACGAATGCCCTCCTAAGATAAGTGATACAATTTCAGTGGTGACAAGACCAAGGAATATTATATCGACAGAAAAAACTAACGCTGTAACACGAAACAGAAGTCTCGCAACAGACCGCAACTCTTGTTAGCTTGCTTACCATTCGGAATTATTTATACCGTCACGTACAATAGCCATAATCTTGTGTAAACCGTGATAGAGCATTAAACCTTTGTCCAACACATTAACACGAAAATAACTGTGATAAGGATTCTACGGAAGAAATTGCGTTCTTTGAACTCTGACAGGGAAAAAAGCAGCTACGATTTAAAAGGTGGATTTCCTTACTGACTAACCACAGAGCGGATAGCCATGGAAAAAAAGTTCTGAGTTTCCTAATGTAGAAATCTGACATTCGCGATAACGAACAAGGAACGAAGACTGACAAAAGAGTTGCAACGGAGGAAGACCTATAGGTATTCTGAGATACACACAAGCGCGTCAGACTTATTAAAGTATGCAGTTACTAAGGGTCACCGGGGACAGGTAATCCAGTTAACAACGAATGAGGAATGAGAAGAGGCAAGATGGCGGATATCTGCCTTCGACCGCGTCATAATGCGTTTATAAGGCGAGGGTAGCGTAAGTAGAGGTGAACTTCTAAGTTTCGAATTGCTACTCCGTGGGACTCAAACAAGTACCGCAACCTAATTCAAGCGTACGGCAACTTACAATGAATATGAGCCTTCATTCATCGACCGGAATGAAACTATCTGCATTAATGAGACTAGGGAGAAGACACTGTAATTAATCTTAAAATGCAGCGATTAACGACAAAGACAATTTTCGGAGGAAAACAATTTTCGGATAAAAATTAAAATTCCTTGAAAATTTTGCTGAATTACTGAGTTCCTCCTGACATCAATAATCATTATATAGATCTCCAGATTATTCGCTGTTTCTAAATGAGACTAATAGATGAAGTGACAATGACCCGCAATAAATCATAAAACTTCTGTATAAATATCGATGTCGGGAAATTGACAAATTATAGATATGACATAATTGCAGGAACATTAGCTTAGAACTTAAAATCACTACTTCCAATAAATTAATATTACTGTCAAATTATCATTCAACATTCTTCATTCTTGGGAAAATTTATGGATTAAATAAGAACAAGAAAACAAAATTTTATCTTTTTGTCATTTTTTTACTACAATGTAAAGTAACTGGGGCTTAAACCTTTTCATAATTCGTTCCTTAGTACTCTCAATAAGATAGCCTGATCCAGTTGGCTTCTTTATGCAATAAAATGAGGCGCAACAAAAATAATAGCATGTAGATGAACACGATGAAGGAGGTAGAAGTCTCATAAGAGTGCGTGCGCAATCGAATAAGTGATGGTACAAAGTAGGTGATCATCCTGTGAGATAAGTTTCCTAAGTAAGAAAGTCCTGGGTGCACGCCTTTACGAGCTAAGTCACCTTTCCTCAGTGGGATAGATTTCCATTGGCAGACGAGCTAAAGAGAATGAAGAAGACAATAAAGCCAGAATTTGAAGAGAGGAGCATTCGAGATCTCAGAATAACACACGGTCTTCTACCGATCGAAGAAATCTATACAAATGGTAATTTCCAATGAAAAAAATATTCCTGTCATTTAGCAAAAAAAACACGTAACCACTGAATACATCCAAATACATGAATCTCCGTAGCAACAAACAACAGAGCGATTACTCATAATGGAATCTTTTAGATGATGAGTTAACAGACGTAAAATGTCAAGGTCCTTCAGCATAACTAACGGATAAATGAATCTCCAAGAAGAGATAAAATTACTCAAGATAGTAACTAGGGACAACATAACTCACAAAAAATTAAGCAACTGACTGATAGAGCAAGGGTTTAAATTTTCTCGTGCCAGGCGGCCATTCTTCAACCTTTCCAAAAGCTAAACAGATATCAAGAAAGGTGAACTTTATAAAATACATCCGAAACCACATAACTAACTCGATAACAGATAATAGAACAAAATAAAGCCTTCAAGGATTATTAGCAGTATTACTGGCCAAGTGCTTCGAGAGCTGATATCATTTTACACAAAGGCGATCGCGCAACCCACCAGGCTATCAGGGAGCCCTGCTATCAACGAATAAGAGCATATATAAAGATTGAAAAAATACCCACGTCAAGCTAAGAAACACGTCGTTCGGATTTTGCTATGGAATAGACTATATATTGAATGTATTCCTAGTTTTTGCAAATTCGAATAAGCCCCTGAATTCAATAACATCGTCACATGTTTCTCAACATCTTGCGAAGGTTAATTGTCCTGAATCAACGCAATCGTGTGTTCATGGTGGTTTTACAGCTACAAAATTAACATCAATGTATTTTTTTAGGCTAAATCAATATTTACTAACTTTTCTTCAAATCAAATTCGTCAGAACCTCTCTCCCCCATATACGACCCATAATAATAATTTAACTTAATAACTCCTTCGTCACACCCTACCCATTCTGTGCAATCCTCAATTCCGATATCACAAACTGAGCGTCTCGTTCCATACGCGATGCCCAGACTTCTAGTGCCTGATTGTGCTTTTCGAAGTGTTGATAACTACATTCTAAATAAACAATTCCCATACATAACATGCAGATCTTTGTTTAGCTTGTGCTATTACAGGAAGAATTGTAGATAGACAGTTGAATTAGAATTTCCATCTTTCCGAATTAAAAATTACTCGGAAATATAAATTACACATCAATTATAAAATAGGGTTTACCAAGTCATCGAATCGTAATATTTTTGGCTTTGGGTTAATAAAAAAACCAAATATCGCTATAATTTCTGTTACGCCCCGCATGCCAACGTTGAACGTTTTTTTCGCCACGACCATAAAAATATTATATCCTTTCGAATAGTTAAGATTAAATTAACCCCTAGAATATATATTAAGATATTCACAGATTAATTATTTGAATATTATTAGAATTTAGGAAAACAGAATTTAAAAATAATACAATAATTAATTATAAAAAATTGATTGGTTTTATCTAAGTTGCTGACGAACTTTCAGTGTATCCTGATCGATCAACTCTTAAATAAAATAGTTTTTTTTTTTGTTTGGGATCAAAATTCGAGTAGAACGCCGAGTAGATAACTGTTTTCGGTTTCAGGTTTTCGAGAATTTCAATTCTTCGGACACCGTTTTCACTCCGGCAAAAGTAACGCTATCGTAAATTTCATTTTTCGGTTCGATGCCCTGAGACAAACCTTTCATTTAATTTTATCAACGTGATGCAAAAATATTCCTCGTTTACTGATTCGACGTTAAAAATAATTAAATTCGTATCCTTGTGGGGTTTCAAGGTTGACATACAGTTCTTGAGCGCTGTACAAGATATTTTTAACAAAGAAGTCAAACCTGTCAAGGTTCGCGAAGCACATTTTAACTCCAGGAGGGGTAAAAGTTTCAGCTATAAATAAAATTTCATAGCAGGATCCTTTGAAGGATCGTGAAGCTCGAGTATAGGAAAGAAATTCGAGTTTAGAAGCAACGAGAGTAGAAAGTTCTTCGGGTATACCGAGACCAAAAAATCGACAGTTGCCACATCTCAATCCAAATATCTCGAACCGCGGCAGAAGAAATTTACCTCTCTTTACTTAACGGTACATTAACCTCTCTTCTTGACACAGAAATGGCAAACGTTTGGATGAAATACATAATATACAGCTAAAACTGTAGTTCCATACTGATTCACACAAAATAGGATTGCGAACATGGGAGAAACTCGCTCGCAAACCTTATCTACATATCGCAAACTGTACGAAGATACAATGTAAACAAACTTTCTCTCGCTCTCTCAGATAAAGACCGTCTCTGAACCGTGAACTTTGGCTGAGAAAGGACATTTCAAGAATATTACATCCACTTCACTTAAACATGGTTGAACGTTGGTTTCAGTACTCCTCTGAGTAACTTAATACCTATTGTTACGGGAACATGCACGTTGTCACTTCTGTGTTTAACACTTCAGCCATCCGATAAATACTACTAATATATAAAGAATTCTGCCTCAATCAACAATGTTAAAATATGGATAATGTGAAAAATCAGATCAATGAGATGCAACCTGACAAGAGAGAACCATAATAGAGCACGAAAAATTACGACACGCAAAAATTATCATTTATGGTTTAAAATTCATATGGAACTCTCAACATCAGTTCTTCAATTGCGTACTTAATATATTTAAAAAGATAAGCAGGTTAATGAGTAGTAGCTGATTAACCATTAACTGAATACCAATTCCTTTCATTTCAAACAAGAGGATACAAATCTTAAATTAACTCCATGATTTGATGACACACAATGACAATCACGGACAAAGAATCACCATAAAAGAAATGAGGAAAGGATAAATTTATAACATGACGGACGTCGATATTATCAAGTACGATTAAGTGATAAGTTAAGCATTCACTGGTGCAATTATGTGACTCAGGATATATTCTAGATCAAGGTCTGGAAGAAATTCACCGAAAATAAAGAAATCCTTTTCAGGCTCTAGCTGAGAAGCCAAACTATCCGGGCAGTTAAGGATATAAGAAAATTATGTAACTTTTAATCCGGATTGGAGAACAGAGTCGCAATTCATCAAACTCCAAAGCAAGCTCTTAAAAAAATAACGTTAGCTCCAACATTCTGTAAAAATATTGGTAAAAATTTTATGACATATATCTAATCTCTGGCAATAATAGCACTACTACGGATGCGACGACGATCACACTACCAGAAATTGTTTTTAAGACCGAATAAAAACTAAGGATAACGAGATAACAAGAAATACAATAAAATTTAATCTAGGGGTATGCAGTTGACGGCGAATTGTGACGTTACGCATCTGAAAGAAATTTGTCTGAATTGTTTCATCTGCAATAGGAAGAGCATAATCAAGCTAACTCATACTGGCTGACATACTTGTGAAAGAAGTATCTGACATTATTGGAAGCAAGAGAACTACTGTCGCCATCCTATAAAGAATGAAAGATAGAAGACTAACTTTGAAATAAAAAATAATGACGATGTATATGGAGAATATCTAAAAGATGTAAAAAGTCTTCAGAAATTATTGTTAATTATTATATCTTTTAAGGAATGAGTTAATAAAAAGTCAACATTGTTAATAAAAGTATTTAAAATAGTCTTGCATTCGCATTAAAATAGTCGTACATCAAATTATTAATATAGTAGACTGCAACCACGTGAATACCAGCAGCTCATAAGAGGAAGATCACGCTGAAGGAATACTAATACAATGCTAATTAAAAAAGTTGACGACTTCGGCAAACATACCGGACACCTTTACAAAAAAGACAGACAGTGTTTGTATAAAGATCGAACAACAATGCGAGCCTGCATGTCAGTTCGTGACGTTAATCCACTAATGAGAGAACTAACAGGAAACAACAGAAGATATGAAACAGGAAGACAACGGATATGCAAAGCCGGAAAGAGCCAAGCGACTGCAAGACGATATTATTCTTATTTCTTATTCTTCCAATACCTCATTCGAGTAACAACCATCGCCGTACAGTATGCCAACCAAAAGCGTCGAAACCTTTTAAATGGAGGACAGCGAAGTCTCCTTAAGAAGGACGAGGGATGGGAAGATGAATCCCAAATGAACGTGACTACCAATACACGTGGATTGCGATAATGTTTACATTTGCGCATTTGTTACGCGGACGCCATCTTGGCATCGAATAACCCAAAGACGTCATGAACACGCGAAGGATTCTTCACCATGAAACCTCTTACGATACTTATCATCTGAAATAGAATTACCTGTCCTCCCAAGAAATGAAATTTACGGTGCTTGTTTTGCTAGTCCCGAGCTCAGGATGACTAGAAAAGTTTACAGAATCCCGGCTCGTGGGTGACGTACCCATTATAACAGCTTGAGGAGGATAGCTGAATTACCCCATGTAACGAAGTGGTTAATTAACAATATCACCTTGACATAAAATATGACTGTTCGGGAGAATGAGTGGCGCTAAAGGTAAAGGAAAACAGGTGAAAAGCTGGTGGAAAGAGCAGTGAACGGATCTCCTAAAAAGTAATGCGTGAAATTTTAAGAATGACGGAGAATTTAAGCTAAGATTGATATAACTGTTTCAATAGAGATACGAGAGGATGACTTTCTGAGGAAGTGGATGACGTTGTGATTCTAGAAAATAACGAGCCCCAATTCCAAGAAATCTCAAAGCGTTACAAGGAGTTACCTAGAACAGTCTTATCGTTCTATCCACCGCACATCAGAGAAGCTAACTAAAAAAGTTAGATTTAATTCTGGCATATATAATATCAGGTCCCTGTTTATTACTTAAATATAAATTATAGGAGTTCAATTTAAAAAAAAACGTGGCCATCAGCGCGCTTACCACCAAAGGGAACAAATAGTATGATTGATACTATGTATAGATAAATTATTTAATGAGAATATACTATAAAAAAATCGAATCCGATAAACACGCGATCAAGTGGAAGTTATTATCACGACGAAATGTTTGTAAATTGTTCATTAGTAGAGTGCAAAAAAACAATTACGACGGGTTAGGTGTACATGTGGAGTTGATTATATTATCACAACCATACCAAAAAGGCGTTAGTAATATAATTAAAGTCCTTCCACGCCACTGAAAGCTGCATTTACCCTTAAAATATTCAGCCTCTTAACATAGGAGAGGGAATGAGGGTAAAAAATTACGATGAGGAATGAGGTAGTTTTTTTACCTCTCCTTTCCCGAGCCAGAACGCTGTGAATGAAAAATTCACTAAAATATTACAAAATGACAGTATAACATTCTTCTTAGCATTCAAGCAGGAGAGATTTCAATGAAAGCTATTATTCAGCATCAATCATAACTCGGGAGCTTTCTTATTATGACATTCATGGACAAGATTGAGGAGTAAATAAACGATACATCTCACTCTAAGCTGTACCAAAAGAAAAATTAAAAATATTGCATCGATCGAAGTAAGGCAGCAGGAAAAATATAACAGAACCGAATCATTAACCCCTGAGAGGACCAATGAAAGTTAGTTGTCAAACTCTGGGTGACAGGGGCACTCAACACAGTTACAATGGAATTAAATTCTGCGAATTATTACCCAAGCACAAATAACAAAGGGACCATCAACGAGGGAACGCAACTTTCAGTTTCCACGGAAAATTGATTCGTGCGAGAGTAAACTCGAGATAATCGAGGTTAAGCTTACGTAAGAGACTCCTTTCAGAGGGGTCAACGACCGAGAGGCTGCGAAGCGAGGGGCACATCCTGATCAGCTGCGGTGGTGTAAATACGAGTTCGATTTTCACGCAAAACAGAAAGGAAGGAAGCATTAAGGTGTAAGCAGTGAAAGTGTGTGCAAAATCCCCCCCGAGGGCCTCCCACCGCGGCATCCATTTTAGTTTGGTTTATGGCTCCCTCTTTCCGACGAAAATGTCAACCCTTTCAATGAAAACCATCACGATGGCTTTCAGCTCCCAAATTGCTTTCTCATAAAATGCCTTCAAGTAAAGGATCTCCCAATTACCTCCAAGGTCCTTCCATTAGCCGCATCGCTTCATTAGGACTGCTTGCTTGGACGAGCTAAAATGGGTCGACAATATCTTGCTCGCGTTCGACTTAATGAAAAACTTGCAAGTCGCTTATTGGAAGACTTGGTCGTGACAACAATGGCTTTCTTTGTGTTTTCATTACTCGTGTATAGATATAGAAACATTCAAGGCAAGCTACTGCAAAAATTTTCATGTTCGGCAATTATTATTTGAATTTAGAAACATTCCTCGAAACGATTTAGCATTTTTATCGCATCCCAAAATCTCTATCTCCTGGATTGGCTATCGGATATTTTATTAATTCTGTAGAGGTACTGAGAAATAACCAAATATACCGAAAACAGGCTATCACTCATTCATGAAGATACCTTAACTGAAAATCGTCATACTGGTGTTAGAATTTTTATCTCTAGCATACTTAATGCGACCAGAGGTTTAAACCTTATTGTGCTTGTACATAAAACTTGGGTGAAACCAACGTCTGATTCATCCTGATACTCGAAATTAGACAATAATACGAAAATAATTTTATAAGTAAAACTAAAAAGAAAATATATAGAGCACTCTAAATAGAAGCCCAAAGTTGTCTTGACTTGGACGAGACACACCCTCTTTATCAATTCTGAATATGGTAGTTATAAATTAAAATAAACCCATCCTCAAAATCATTCGTTAAATCAAAAAATTCCCAATCACTTCAAGAGAATTCTAACGCGAATTTTTCTCACATAATAATCTTACATACAAAAAACATGCCATTCATTTATGTGACCAACACATACCACGGTGGAACAAGTCATATTCGCATTATAATAGACTTACGATGGTATCCCTGCATAACTTATCACAGTATACACTGCAGGAGGGCCCATTTGACAACATCAAAGTCATATCCCAAATATTAATATAAATTGGTACATTAACAAACTGAAAGACCGAACAGCATCTTGCATTTATTACATAGCTTAAAATTTGCTATGAATATCAAAATACCAAGCTTAATATCGATTATTAGAGAACAGGACAATCAGTTGGCATACTCTGTGAACAATGAGGTTGCTCTGAATTATACCAATCCATGCAAATCGCCAACTCTCGAGTACGGTAATAAAAACTGTAATAAAAAGACAGCGCTAATTATCTGTTATAGAAAATCATTCGGAAAATCCCACTTTTAAAACAAGTTTAAAATACTTGTTTTCCTAATTTTCCATCCAAAAACTATGAGATAGAAGCATAACATTCGTTAGCTCACAAGTTTTTATGTAGGATGAAAACAAGCTGTTCGTGAATAAGGAAGAGAATCTCTAGGAAACAATAACAAATGTAGATGTTTCCTCAGGAAAATATGATAAATGGGATGGTGACTCATGAATGAGGGCGAAAATTTGAACAGAGGTTAGACTGACGAAGTGACTTCTGTCAGTCCGGTTTCACCATCAGGCAGACGGAGGCAATAACAGGTTATGGTACGGACCTTGAGAGGATGTTATATTTTGCCCACTGGTCGAGAACACCTTACAATGCAAAATACTTCCATCCATAATAAATTCAAAGTTGAAAACTTCACCATATCTAATTCCCAAATTATACTTTTAATGACTTTGTATGATAGTTATTGAAAATATTCTTCTAAGGGTAGTCTGATGGTAGTAGAATATACCGAATTCTTTTTGCTTAGGGGTTTCTTTTATCTAGGTAAAATACCTTCCGACGCTGATTGATCCGGAATTCTTGATGAATGATATGAATTATTCTGATGTTTGATAGAAATTTTACAAAATTGCTTTCAGCGTCAATATTTTTGGCTTTTAAACTTCAATAATTCACGATATTAATCTATTAATAGGCAACATTTTTCATTAGTTCTTTCAAGAGAATGCTAGGTGGTCTGGAAAATGAAAGAATTATGAATGAGGATTAAAATTTAATACATAGAATCGGCGTCTAACTTAAATTTATCGCAATCACAAAATTTTTACCACTTTAAAACTATGAAGACGCCTAAAAATGAGCAAATATCAGCCAACTGTGCTCTAGTTGTTTGAGGTGGAGCTTCCCTAAACCATAATGCGAGAAGTGCAGTTGCTACGTGAAATTCCCCCTTCCTGGGACAAAGAACGACAGTCTGTTACTTATCGTCCAACTAATTTTCATATGACCCTCTTATTTTGGCATATTATGCTTCCATCGTGTCATATTATCATTCAGCTACCTCTACAGCGACTACCTGAATAGCTTCCATAATCGCCAAAACCCAGAGTAGAGGTGGGTTCATTGGGAACATTTCGGTAATATCTCAAAACATTCAGAGATTGACCCAGTGATATAAATGAATTATAAGCTGACCATGAATGAATGAGGATGCTTTGGTGACGAATATAAATACTATGATGAAAATTTCACGATTGTGCATTGAAGTTTTTCTAACTTGATGACGCAGTCTCCAGATTTTCAGATGACTAGTATATCGATTCAACATCGAGATAGACAGGACAAAGCTTATCTAGGGCTTCGAATTAGGTCATGTAGTGTACCCTGGTTTAAATAATTTGCCGAGAGGACCAAAATCGTTACACTGTGCACCTCTCTAAATTATTGAATTCTTTATCAGTGCATCAGTTTCCAAAGGGGAATACTTTTAAGTAGGTCATCTTATTGAGGTCACGCCTGCTCGCTAGGGGAATTGCATGTGTTGAAAAACTTCGTAAAAAATAAAAATTGCTAAGATAGACCTTTCGTGGAAATTTCAAGCTTGGGACGAAAGCTGCTGAGACATGCAAATAATTTTTGATCAAACATATGATCAAATACACCTGTTGCATTTTAGTACTGTCATTGCATTGATGAGTCAAACTGTACCTCAGATAAGATATGCCGAAGTCATTCGACCAATACCGGAAGAGGAAATTTAATGAGGAAAGGAGCGAGGAAATCCCAAAATATATCACAGACTCCATTTTCCGTAAGACTTGAAAATCATCTACTGAGGTACTGTATGACTGAGGTTTGTAAGAATGCACCAGAAATGTATTCGACCCGAGTTATGCTAACATCGCCTTGAAAAAGTAAGTCTAGAAAAACTTCAGAAATAAAACTGAAATTAAAGCAGGACGACAGGAGAGGGAATCCTTGAGTGGGTTAAAATATTGACCCGTGCTCTGCGGCGACAGCAAGCACAATTACTCCACATTCGAGGCATTTTTTCCACCTTCCGATGATGCGAACTCAACCTAGGTAACTGCATATACGTGATGCACGTCACATTTTTTTAATTGCCCGAACACCGATTGGCTTTAGCAGAATTAAGGGTGAAAACTGGGGGGGAGGATGACTAAAATAACTCTACACAACCAACGGCACGGAGAGGAAGGGTACGTGAGAGAGGTTGTGGAGGTGCGACCAGTTCGGTAGAGGACTGAAACACTCGCACGATCAAGGTCAATCGATACGGCCCTAATGCTAGGAGGTACAGTAGGAGAAAAGAACAGCTGACACGACCACTAAAGGATATTACTAGCAACCGGAATTAGCCACCGGAGCGCACTTCATTACACAAGTGGTTCGATTCTGGCAGAATTGCCGAAACTGATGACTTGCAAACGTTTCCACATCCCCGAGAATTTCACAAGTTTTCATCGCGATGATTAAAATATCGATATATCTAACAAAAAAAGGTCTGAGGAGCTCTAATATTTCAGAAAATTCAAAACTGGAAATAATTCTTCCTGAATGGACGTTTAAACTAATTAACACTGACGGTGTTCACTACTTGGGCATAAGAATTGCCGAAGGTTCACAATTAATATTCTTCCATATATCAAATAGTTAAACAATGATATTCATGTGTCAATTTCCACCAAGTGTGAAAATGGCTGTCTAAAATTTTAAACAACGATTTATGACGACTTCCAAATTTATCTCATTCGGAACCAATATTACACACCGTATAATACACAGCACATTGCATTCGAGAAAAATTATGATATCCCAAGTTTCCCATCATATTGACAAGGCGTAAAACTAAGGACTAGAAAAATGTTCATTCACGTCAATAATTTAGATATAACCCATTTCTACAAAGATACTTGGGTAAAATGTTCCATTGATGTAATGCCAACGTGCAAATGTGAGGTGCCATATAACGACGATTCAGCTCACATCAATGGGTAAAAATCTAATATCTATATAACATAAATTATCTTGTCGATGCCACATCCAAATATAAGCATCCACATAGAAGAAATGAAACATCTTTAGTACAAATCGGTCCAATTTCATGAAATACCCATGATTTGTTCCGCACCTTGTATAAAATATTAGGTGTACTTACGAAGAATATACAAAAAAGTTGAATTGCTCAAGTCACCTGATTACAAACTAATCAAATTTAAAAACTTGATTAATATTCATAATAATGAAGGAACAAGTCGTCGACAATGAAATAACGTACAACAAATTTAACAATCACTTAAAGCTTTTGAATTTTAACAATTTATAAGAAAGAATCATTCGGGATAACAAAATTTCTCGTTATTTATATCATACTACACAAAACATATGATTAAAGCCCGCATTCACATATGGCTGTCAAATCCAAGGGAAACAATTTACCAGAAAATATACCGTACAGGCAGATATTTTAATCATAACTTTTATAAATATAAGCATATAAAAAGTCTCTTTAACGATAAACTGCCAAAGCAATACCCTCGGTGATATAAGCTAATCAGATCAGGCAGCCATTACGGTCTCGGACACTATAAGACCCTTCATAAAAATAAGGCATACATAAAGGATTTCGTACTCACCTACTACTACTTAAACAAGGCATCACGTCTGGATATTCTCCTTTACTACTTTCAGAACAATTTAATGCCAAAATGGCACTAATACTCATAATTCTTTCGTGGTTGACGCCACAATTCCTTCTCTTTCCGCTACCCACACAAGTATGGGAGTATGGCGAGTTGAGCCGATTGGCAGTATGGTGGATAGATGGATGGAAAAACAAGTTACAATAGTGTGAAGACTCGCAACCAGGCTGATGTGAAAGCATTTCCGCGCGCCTTTTAAGATTACAAAATTGCGTCTGAAAATTTTGTTTCTGCCCCTACATATATAGAAAAATCGAAACTTCTTATATCAGCATAATATAGTAATATGCATATATTGAAATTAATAAATATAGTTAGCGCGTACTTGCAGTTATTTAATTCTTAAATTTGAGATTTAAGTAATATTGCAATATGGTGAAATAAAACGTGAACCCTCTGGAAATTAGAACGGAACAGATAAAGAAATTAGATAAATTTTGTTTGAACGAATAAATGCATCACTCACTATTTCCGATTATTTACTAGTGATTGGAATGTTTCAAAACAATCTTGAATCATAGTCATACTGTAAAAATATTGATAGCTAGAGTTGAAATTTGATAAAATTGCTTTTATTAATTTTTCGTGTGATTTATTATTATTTTCTTCGTATAATTTATAAAATTATTCGAAATAAAACAGAGAAAAATCGATTAAAAAATTCTCATTAATGTTTAAGTAGAGTTGATTCAAATGAAGAATGATAACTTATTTTCTCATCTTATAATCTCATGTTGTGATAATCCAAAAGAACTATAGAAATTCTCAATTTTTTTATAACATTCCCAATACTTTTAGATTTTGCATAATAGCATCAGCTTGAATGATAAAAAGGTTATAATGCTCTTTTTCAATGCTCATATTTGTCAGAGTAATTACCATTCATTATTAATCTATTGTCATGAAAAACTGTCAGGGAACTATTTAAAAATACTGCATATTTGGTCCAAAGATTATACCCTGTATTTCATTGTATTATCCTTCTCAGAACTATAATAAAATTGAAATTATTTCAAGAAACTTACTTCCAAATTTAATTGAACTTTCCCCTTCAATATTCTCAAAGAAGGCATTCAGGATGGTGGTGGATTATTTATCAATTCAACTGGGTTTTCATGGCAGTATTTGAAGGATGCATGTATGGATTATTTAAGAGATAAAAATCTCTACCTAAAAACTTCTATAAGTGTAATTAGAAAGTCAGTCATGAGACATTATCATTGTTGCACCGTAATTTTAGAGTAAAAGTTAATGCACTTCTATCATGATAGCATATCCTGTTACAAGAACTTTTTACATGAGTGGAATAATGTTTGCTAAGGAAGGCAAACTAATTTCCTACAAAGTTCAAGCATAATTAGAATAATTTTTCAAATGCTTCAAGAAACATGATTGTATTTTCATAAATTATGAGTTGAATCTTGCTTTTTGTGATTAGGCTAATCCTAATAAATATTGATACAAAATTCCTACATAAACATAGTCTATCAATAAATTAATATGCTGAACATGATTGATTGTACAATATAGTGATAAAATTCCGTATATTTATGAATACGTGGCACAAAGAAAATTTCTATGAGGATGCTGCATTCTTATTTTATTCAATTTTATTTTACATATATTTTATGACATACGGGATGCATCAATTAAGAATGCTTAACACTGAATTTATTGTTATTACATTAGCAGTCAACAAAAATTATTTATAAAATTTATTTAGAATTTTTCTTTCACCACAACATATAATGTATGCCAAAGTAGATCTGCCTTTAAAATACTTTATTTTTATTTCATAGGGGAAATAATTTTAATCATAAAATTTTTCTAATATGAAGTAAAATGAAATTTCAAAGTTTGCATGAAACAATGCATTTTCTTTCTAACTGAGCAAATGGGAAGATAAAAGCAATTAGAATGAAAATTTTCAAACATAAAAGGCTACAAATGGAGACAATAAGTCTAATGGCATAATAATGTTGATACTAAACATCATGATTTTATTGTGAAGGGAGTACGCTGAAATAAATAACAAGGACCATCACATAAATGTACATTGATATACATATCATATATTTTTATATTAATAGATCTATTTCTTTCCTTGATAAAAGAAAAAATCCTTAATGGTTAACAATTGTAACTGAAAATATTGCACCACATTATTTCTTAAATTCAATTACTCAATTTAACGAATCAGAAATAAATATTACAAAATTATGCAATATAATATAATTAATTCAGTTTGAGAATTCTGAGTATCCGATATTTCATAAATTTTTCCAAATCATCAAAATAAATTTTGATATTTTTTCTAAAACTGTCCCTCTGTTTAGGATCCTAGGAAAAGTTATCAAACCAATTTTTGAAAATAATTGCATTAAGTATCAATTGATCAATATCGTACTTCTAGGGGACAATTTTCTTTCATTCAATTATCAGTATTACTTCATCAAGCAATACCTGGTGATCTCTGCTATACAGTACAGTATTTAAGAAATACAAAATATGCTTAACTGTCTGTATGTATATTTATGTACATATATTTTTAAAATATAATTTGTGGCATTACCTTTTCAAGTCCCTCACTACAATATAGAAATTCAATTTATTTATTTTGGATAAATTAAAACATTTCTTTCAAATGCATTTTGCAATAACAACAGGTATTGGCTGTTCATATTAAATATTTAACATGATGTGAGTGATTTGTGCACATTATATTTCAAAGTACAAAATAATAAGACAATGATAACTGTAACAGAATTAAACTTTGAAAAGGTATAAATTAAAATAGCTGCACAATTTAGCTATATTACATCTCTCTTATATTTATGGCTCATTTTTTCATTCTAAGCCTATTGTCATACTGTTTATATTTTATTTTCAGTTTTATAACAGTATGGTACAGGAAACGCTTCAGCTATATACATATACACAAAATTACTCTATTACAGAGTAGCAAACTTAATGCCATATTAACAATCACTAAATATTAATCTTCAAATTGAAGAATTACAAATTGACACTGGATGCATATATCTGGTCTCCAAGGAACACATTTGCTTATTTCACTTCTGGAAATTTCACATCAGCATCCCCATACCCACAATGTCAGGTGAGATCAACTGTGGACAAGATATACATAGGAAAGATACATCAACTAGTTTTATTTTTCTAATTACACCTTCTTCAACATATGAAGATTCAATGCCTCAGGTATTTCAATATCTTCCAATCTTATGTTCGATGGATTGAAGGGGAACCTCACTGGGAAACTGAATTTGGTTTCCATCAGCAGAGTCTGTAAAGGATCAAAAGTAATATAGTAATGAAGAATTTGCAGCTCATTCCCTTTTGTAAAGCTCTGGAACTTAGAGTACAGAGACTGAGTTAAGTTTAAGTGATGGTTAAATTGATTGATGATGCCCACCTCTTACCAAATTGTAAAATAAAAATTACAAACTCATTTAAATGATAATGAAGGACTTTAAATAAAAGGAGAGATAGATAAGATTCATCAAATGTGTGAAATTTGATGCTGAAGTAATTTTACAATAAATTACTGCTACTTATTTTCTGTAAAATTACATTAAATATAGTTTTCAAAAAGAGCTTTAAAATCTTTCAGCTTAAAAATAAACTTAGGTTACTTAATTTGCATGATTAGAATAGATTAAGAAAACCTTTCTGACCTGTGGTTGATTATCAGTCTTACGACTGCTTAATTTCTGCTGAATTTTCTTAATGAAAGACAGTGGGACCCTTTCTTCGAAGTCATCAGCTGCAGTGTAGACATTAAGTATCTTAACAATCTGTAAGAATAAAAGTAACAATTGCTAGTTAGTGAAAGCTCCTACACAGACTAACCAAATTATACAACTCTGGCACCTCTTTGAAATATTTAGTAAAGGATGTTGTTTTTCATTATTTCTAAGTATTTATTTGAAAAATAACACCTCCTCCTCTCTTCTCTTTCTTATATTTTTTATTTATTTCTTTCCTCATAAACTTAAAACCCTTCTATGTTTACATTCTTTCATTCCACATCTGTACCATGCAATGTATGATTATGGAGATATTATTAAGAGACAGGCCATATTTTTTAATTTTGATAAACTTACTCTGGTCAAATGAGACATCATTATAATTGTCAGTTTAAAGGATGGAGTAAATAGGCATTTTATGACTGCTTCTAAATCTTAATTCTGTTTGGATATCAAGACTTCCTAATAAAACATTTCAACATGATTTATTGATAAATCTACAGCTCTGTTAGTTCAAGAAATAAGACTAAATTAAAAGCATGTACCAATGATGGCCAACCTAACTTACAGAGTATAAATCAAATTTGCATTTAACAAATGGAAGGCATAATTGTAAGAATTTTTTGACAAGAATGTTAGACTCCTCTTACCTGGAATGTAGAAAGTTTGTCACACATTTCACAAACACTATCTACATCATCGTCAGTCTTCCTTGCTTGCAATAGTTGAGCCGCTTGAATTATAGGCTTCAGCATCTTTGTCACCTCTGCATCCTACAATTGCAACAATACAAAGGAGAATTTGCATCAGAATAACAAACAATAAAAATATATTTTAAAGTTTGAGAAATCAGTAATAAATTAATCACATAATTTTAAATATGGATTTTTATATAACACACTGAATCTCATCTAAGGTTATAAGTATTGCTAGAGTACTGTTCAAGCAGTATTTGCCTTTTAGCTAAAAGCACATATGTATGCTCTGAACGAGGGAAAATTCACATCATTAAGGGATATCGTAAATCTCACCTGCATATGATGTTCTCTTGCCCATTCTTCCAAATGGGAGAGATTGTATCGGATTTGCATTCCTTTCGCCCAATGACAGAGATCTTTCCTCATCATAAGGTTATTAAGAGCAGAAGCACATATGAAGTAGAAAACCTATTTAAAGGAGAATGATATTAGTATCAAACTAATGACAGTGATTACTGCGACATTGAGAAAAACATATGGAACCAAATAATTAACAAATTTTGCTCATAGCCTTAGGATACTTTCATAGAGGTACAAAGAAAAATCATTGACCTCCTAAAACTGCATCATAAGGATCATAGCAAACAAGCTAAGATACATGCAAATTTATTATCTTATAAGTTGTATTAATATCTTAACACCAATTACTTTCAACAATATGAAGGAGGAATATATAAGAAATGATAACTGATATATTATTAAATCTTTAAAATTGATCACCATGGTGATTCATTTCAGAACTATTGATATTTAGAAGTAAAAAAGATGGATATTGCACAATCACTGTGGGACTCTCTATTCAATAAAATCATAACAATGAGGAATAAGAAATACCAATTTAAAGAAACTAAAAAGGAAATCCTTGCATAAAATTAAATACATCCTAGAAGATACCTGTTGAAACAGCTGTTCTATCAACTGAGGATCAACACCATGAAGACCAAGCATTCTGTGCAAATTTGTTAACTCTGTGAGCAAGGCATTCAGTGACCTCTGGCTGTTACTTGATGAATCTCCAGGTTCTGACCCTGGAGTGCCAGGAACTGGTGACCTTCCCATTCCTGAATCAAACAAGTTGCCTGACTCACGACTGACAGAAGCTGCTCGTCCTCTCATACCACCAGGCTTTTGCCCAGACAATCCTAAGATAGCATCATGCTCCAGAATGGCTGGGACAACCATCTGTTGGACCCTTTCCTCAACATGTTTGATGACTCCCTGCAAATAACAGAGGTTTGCCATAAAGTTAAAATATCAAGTGAGTATTGAATAACCCAATGAAATAACTTTTCATAGGATTTTTGATAATAATGATTACAAAGTGTTTCATAAAAAATTTGATTAGAAAGGATTAAAAGAAAGAAAAAGGAACTTGGCGTTCAATGAATAAGAGACAAAGGTTTCTCCAATGGACAGTTGCCACTGCCAGCGATTGGAGAAATCTTTGTCTCTTATAGAAAGGATTATATAGAAATTCCCATTATGCTTTAAAGTGTATTCAGAATTTAAATTATTAGAAATCCAACAGTTTTAATTTTGCACAAAATATTTACAGCTATTACAGCAACATTAATGGATAAAAAATGAAACAAAAATATTTTTAAAATTTACCTTCTGCATATTCATTGTGTATTAACATGCTATTTATTTCATAGCACACATCTGCAGGTTTATTTTGTATGATGGAATTAATACACATCACAGCTAATATCAACATATGAACTTACAGAGTATGGATAATATTATCAGATTTTAATTGAATTTCAATTATTTACCTGATAAATCCAAAATGCAATGTCACTTAGTACTTGTCTATACTCAGACAAGTCAAAGTTTCTCAAACACTGCTCATTCTGCTTGGGTGTGTTGTGAGTCATGAAGGGCTGTGAATCAAAAAAATATAACATATTAAATAACTTCATCATTTGTAATCACAATTCAAAATTTACTATGCTGATTTTTTATGATATTACATCAAGGCTGATTTAAGGAAAGAAATCTTGATGAAATAAATCATAAAAAAGAGCTTAATTTGGGATTAATCTTCATCATAGGTTGTGTTTTAACTCACTTTTTCACCACTATACTGCTTCAGATTGTGAAGAAGGCGTAATGTGTTAGTGAGCCATAAGACAAAGGTGTCAATATCGTCATGCCTCTTCTTTACCACCCTTTTGATACCATTGATTAAGGCAGTGAGAAAAGTGCGCACTTTCTCATCATCATTAATGAAATCAGTATGACGAATGCACATGAAGAGTATGTAGGCTGGTAGGCCAGGAAGCAAAGTTAATGCTAATTTTGGTTTGAGATCTGGAAAAAAATTAAATTGAAATTCACCATCAGAAATCAGAGCAGAAAATCAACAACCATCAATACTTCTCTTCTTGAAAAGTCTAAAATAAGGAGCGAATTTGATGTGGTAAATTAGAGAGGAAATTAAAAATACTAGTATTACCCAAATATTCTCAATATTCATATTAAGAAAAGGAAATATGATTATGTTACATTAAGAGACCCACCAATAATGAGGTGCTTTATAATGATGGCTTCATCCTGTTGACGATATTCAAACATTCCCATATACTCTCGCTCCATTTTCCTAACAACTGGCAGTGTAGGGCCTATATTTGTGCCGGAGGGTTGTGCAGCGCCAGATTTAGGTGCCGTTGTTCCAGACACCTCTGGAATTGTTAGCAATTCCATGCCTAAAAAGCAAGAAAAATAGTAATCAAAACAAAGGAGTAAATGGTTATAAATAACAAATATTACATAGAATAAATATAAAGTTGATGTATTACTCTACATTAATGATGATTATTAGTATAAATAACCTCAATATTAATGGATATTAAAAACTGATTGTTGTAAATCAAAATGCACAAGGAAAGAATGAATCTTTTTATCTACACAAAACTCATTCATTCTACATAAAATTATATCTTTACAAGTAAGGAAAATAGTAATTTTAGAAGTAAGATAAACTTACCTCCACTGTCTCTCAGTTTCTTTGCAAGAACTTTAAGGCTCTTCTTATATTTCCTAGCTTGTTCTGACATATTATCCAGCTTTTCTTGCAAGTCCTGTAAATATGATATATTTATTAAAATTTCTGAATGAAAAATCTGAACTATTAAAATAATTCCAGTGGTTTAAATGATTAGATTATTAAAAAAAATACTCCTTTGGTAATGAAATCACTCTTTTGAAATGTGTACATAATTGTAGTTGTTGTGAAGTGGATATTTTCCCAGTAATTCTTGAAGCAATGCAGTTGATGCATTCCTCCAAGCTACCCAGTATTTTTAAGCTTTCCTCTGTAACCTATGCATATGAATTCCAATCCAATTTCATTATCACATTAGTCCCACTTAGTTATTTAACCCCAAGTGTCTTTCAAATACTAAATTAACCAATCCTTAGAAGTCTCACATCAACCTCATCAGTTTGTTTTTCTTATAGTCAAAGATTTCTGCAAGAATCTCATCTCTTTGACATTCCTCAATACATTTTCATTTGTAACTATCTACACACCTGAATTGAAACATTTTCCTCTGAAACCATAAATTCAAATGCCTCTACTCTTCTTTATGCTGCTTATAGTACAGTTCTTTCTTCCATTAGAACTTCTTTACAAATAAGACCCTAAGAGAGGTCATCTCAATGTTTAAGTTTGTTTGCGATGCCACAATGTTTTTCTTTCATAGGGAGCATTCCTAACTCAGACCAACCAATTGAACTTTATTCCTAAGCTGCTACGAAAATTATCTTCTTCACTTTATCAAAATCTGAATTTGTCTTCTTTATAAGAGTAGAGTGTCTCATGTGTTAACATCCTCGTATTTGTTGATTCACCTGGATTTTTTCCAGTAATAATCTATCTTCTTTTACTATAATATACTGCACAAATTCATGATAAGATAATTTTGAAGTACTTTCATTTCCCAAGTTCTTGTGTTTCACTTTATAATTCTTTTGATATACCATCAAACAAACACATGAATACTACATTTATTCTTCATTTTCAAGGTCTAAAATTTTATCCCTTACATCAAGTTTTAATCATATGATATATAAAATTACTTTAGATATCTAAGACCCCCATTTTGAACTCATTGAGTATCTGCCACTGTTTCTTTTTTTAACTTTTTCTTTATACATTTAACTTAAAAATGAAAATTGTAAAAATAACAAAAGTTGCATTCCCAATCAAATCATGGGATACATTTATTGTTTCAATTCAACTGCAGTGTTGCAGCAAACCTTAAAATTTGAATATTATGTAACTTCGTTCGATAAATTTACTTACCAAATTTTCAGAAGTAAGTCTACCTATCTCATGCTGAAGAATTGCTTCTGACTGAGTTTGTGGCCCTTTCCCCAAATTCTGGGCAATTAGCCTTTGCTGACGATCATTATCTTCTCTCAACCTGTCGATTTCCTTACGAAGTTCTTCAGCCAAGATTTCTCCTCGAGTTTTCTCAATCTGCAACTCATCTTCTAGTTGGCTGAAAGGAAAATTTAAATTCTATAAATTTTGAAAAAATTTACATAAGAAAAACCAATAGATGACATGCACTTGCACAAACACTCCAGTCTTTGAAAAGGGTAATGATAAACCTGATGCGTAGGTTTTCATTACACATATGTATCATGGTGATAAGTTTCTGGAATCATAGCACGGTTACTAATAAAAATTCAAATAAAATGGAAGTAAAATACTCTCTTGGCAATTTGTCTTTTATTCTGGCAGTATTATCAGAACTAATTGTAAAAAGTTGCTTCCTTAGGACTTTTATAAGGATTTTACTTTTTAATTCCTCATAAGAGTCCTAAGGAAGGTACTGTCATCGTTGAATCCAGATGATGCCACCAGTATAGGCAGTGAAATGTCTAGAGACCATTTTATTTGTGTATTAATCACTGACAACACTGTGGTTCTGGAAACTTATCACCAGTTAATGATAAAAATAAGGAAAGTCAGTAGTAATTTCTATATGAAATGGGAAAGGAGTGTATGCATACATTATTTCTTCAGAGAACTTCTAAGCAGAAAAGGAAGGAGTACCTTGCTATAAAAATAAACATAAAACATTTTTGCAGGGAGTATGATACTCCATTTCAGTTAATCTACAATTTTTTATCACATTAATTGTAAAGTTAGGCTGTATTTTTCATTATTGTAAAAATGAAATATTGACTCATAGTTAATTTCAATAGAACTGTTATGAATAATTAATGTGAATTAAAACTGTTCAATAATAACTGAAGTAATACATAATATCTTAATTTTAGAGCCAGTCTTTCTATTCAAAATAAAATAAACTTACCGATTTATCTTCTTCTGTGCCTCAAAAGCCATGACCAACTCTCCATCTTCATTTATAATATCCACATCTCGGCCATAATTAGCACTTGCAATATTCTTGATCCCTTGAGTTTGATTAGCCAGCACACCTCGTAACTGCACACATTCTTCTCTCCGCCTCTCCAGTTCTTCTTGCAAAGCAACAAACTGGCCTAAATATCAAAATTTTTTTCTCATGCATTACTAACGTTTTTCAAATCTAATACATTCACAGGATTTGACAATGCAATGGAAGATTTTTACAGAGAAAATCAAAGTAAGATTCAGTATAAAACATTTCAACTAGGGGAGATGAATTCTAAGTTGAATAAGACATTTAGAAAGAGTATAAATAAGAAATTTTTATATACATGTACATCAGGGATTTAGAAACTTTTCTTGTTGATATTTATGATAAATTACTTTTATCTCAGGTTAAAAATAACCACATTAGCTTAATTATCTTACATAAAAAATAAAAAATTTCATTCCAAAATAACAGATAAAATTAATTTAAAGTAATCATGGAACATTTTTTGCTATAAGTTTTTATTTAGAGCTACTTTTGATATCTAAGGCAAACTGTTTGCTTGAAGAAGTTACAAATGGAACAATTGTCCCCTCTGGATCTTTCCCTGATGTACATTTATTGTTAGGGTATAAGAGAGTTTGAAATGAAGTACAGAGACATTGAAAGCTTGAAGCCCATGCCTAGAACTTTAAGATAAGGGCAACTCTATCTCAAATAAATAAGAACAAGAGGTTTGGGTGCATTCTTATTGGTGAATATACATCACAACTTATGTACAATAGTAATAAATACACCACATATATCTTCCTCTCTTACTCTCCCAAATGGGAGAATAATCAAAGCTTTAAGAACTTTCTTCCCCATTATGAGCACACAAAAGAGTCACAAGCTTTCAACCAGACTGCACTTTAGATCTCACATGCAAGAAAATAAGTAGTTCACTCATTTATCCTCGTATGTCAAATTATCAATATGAATATAATGGAAAACATCTAATAGAACAATTTATAAAGTAGCCTTTTGCAATTCAGGGTACGACTGAGATTTATGATATGCTTTTTGTGCATCATGAAAAGGATGTGAGACATGGATTATAGGATATCACAAATAGTACTGGGCTGAATGTGCAAAGTAATTCTCATTGACTTAATATAAATTCAATAAATGGTCTGCAAGCAGAAAGATAATTGAAAGATAGAGAATTAAACAGATTAACATATTAAACTTAATCCAGCCATGAAGATTTTTACATGCAGAAAATAAAGGCAAGTATTATCAAATGAATTAAATTTCACCTGAAATAATCTTACCCATGAGTTCATTGGCACCTTCTGGACCTTTTTCACCTTCTGCAACTGACTTCCTGATGGCATTCAGTGCTTCTCTTAATTTGGCATTCTCCATTTCCAGCTCTTGCAGCTACAAGAGAAAATTTCAAATTTAAAATAATGGGCTCATTATACTGAGGGTGATGAGAGCTTCTATTGCTTGACAATTTACATACCCTAGGATTTGTTGCATCCATTTGCATGCTTCTCCCATACTTCTAGAAATTGTTTAATAAAACCTTTAAAGCTACACACATGCATGTAAATTCTGACAATATGAATTATTATATATTTTATTAGGAAGTATAAATTCCAGAAATTGCACAAGGTATCACATTTTCCATCACAAGCATTTTGACAAACTAAATTTAAACAATGAAATTCAGCACAAAAATATGGAAAGGTAGTCAAAATTACATTTTCAAGCCTAAGTTGCCATACAAAGAATCAGAAAGACAAAGCAGAAACTAGTGTAAATAAAAAGCCTTGTTTAAAATTATGTTAAAATTTTAGATAATAAGCCTCAAGCATGCATTACTGATGTTGTATTATTATCAAGAGACTAAATGCACTACATGCCAAGAAGAATTAAATAAATTGACATAGAAATAAACTTTAATTTCCTTTAAAGGTATCTCAATGGGTTTTCAGTTATTAAATAAATACATTTTCAAAATAAATTTGGTTATAGAGAACAGTCTAATAAACATATCACAATATTAAAAATATTAGAAAGAAGGATAAAATTATTCAAATGCCATTTATCACTAGCTTAAAAATTTACTTAAACAGAAGTCTAATGAAATGTTTTTAATTGATTTCATGGCTCCAGTAATGCTGTCATGGCACAGCACTTATAAAAGTATTTAAGAAATATGAGAAGATATAAAATGATTCTTGGGAATAAAATGGCAACAAAATTTCTTCAACATTACAGGTTTAGAAAAAGAACTGTAAGAACACTGAAGTATTAAAGTGCCTCCAGTCTCATAATACAGACATCAGTCTCCTTCAAAAGGATCGTTTTAATATTAAAACATCATAGAAAAGTGTAACCAGAAGCAAAAATAAAGAAAACAGCTTTAAGAGATTTACATCAAGCATTATACATTGATGGCCTGAATACTTTTCAAAAGAAGTAAATTCATCCATAACATGATAGATTTCCCACAAATACAGGTACTAATTGAAGTACATTATCCAATATCACAAAGCAGCTTGCACAATTTCTGAATAAATTGGAAATTTTAAGTAGTTGATAGTGATAAGGAAAACATGATAAGATAACAAAAGATTTGCAAAAGCAATGAACATGAGTTACAAGAGAGAATGCAGTAAATGATAAAGAAAACTCATGCAAGTAGAAAAGCAGGAATGTTGTACAGTATATGTAAAATATGAATACATAACAGGCACAGGTTATCTCATAAGCAGGTTCATATAAAGATGTTTGCCATTTTTGCACATTAGATAAATAACTGTAACCAAAGATAAGCATGGATACTTAAATAGTGGGATTCTTTTTGCAACTAATGAAGAAAAAAAGCAGGAATACAATGTACAACGTAATACCCTTAGATTGTCTCTTGTTCTTGTTGTTGCTGAAGCACGATTTCTCCTTGGACTGGCTAAAACTTTCTTCTCCAGTCCTTCTCCTTCAGGAATTCTAACATCAGGTTCCTCATCTTCCTCTTCATCCCTTTCAGCTTCTTCAAGCCTTCTTTCCAATCTTCCTTTGTCTCTCTCCAATTCCTTTACTTTCTGTTGCAATTTGAGCACCAAGGCAACTGTTGCTTCACCACCATCAGGCATCTTAAAGGAGTAAGTAAAAAGACGTTTGCAAACGATGTCACTATGCGGACGAACTTGCAACGTCCTTGCCCACAAAGTCTCCCGAATGGCTTGAGAGAATGTTCCGGCGAGATAGCTCAACGGACAGAGCACCCGAACGGCAATCGGGAGACCCGGGTTCGATTCCCGGTCCCGTCGGACTTTTTTCAAGTCTATTCTTCCTTATGTACAATAGGTAACTAGAATATGCAATTTTAAAGATTCAGTAATTTACTAAGTGTTTTATAGATATACTCTTTGTAAGAGTAACTATGTATTATGAGTTCATACTAAGTAGCTAATAACCTACTTTCTCCAGTAGCGATTCAAAATCTTCATAGAAATTGTCTTCAGAGCTACTCTTAAAGTATTTTTTGTATGTATATAATCAAAATAGAACAAAATGAAGCAGAAGTGATGGAGGTCTAGAAAACATGGTACTCAGAAACTGAATTATGCAGAAAAATTCACAATTCAGTATTTGTGGATTTTAGCTGACATTTTTGAACCAGAATAATAACAAAGAGTATGGATATACATAGGTGCATCTACTAGAAAATGGATTAGTTTAGTGTAACTCATTCTCACTTTTCCAAGATTTTACCTTGTCAATTATGTTGCAGGTTTGGGATAGTATGCATCAGTGATAGAAATAGACTATGCATGCATATCCTTCAAATTCCTCATCATATATGCATATCTTATTTAATGTTTTTAGATATTTCCAATGGAAATGAGTTGATTGAGGTCAAAATCTTCAACTCTTTAAATAAAATATATAATTTTCAAGTGACATAGGATGATCAAATAATCATGACAGGGGCAAAAATAACTAACCAAAGCAGGTCCATGAGATCCAGAGCCTTTTCTTCCTTGCTGCCAGTCAATATTTTCAACTCGAGAATGAGAATTGACAGTTGCTGTAGATGCTCCACTCCGAACAGAGCCATATCCAAAGTCCTGTAGCAAAACAATTAAGATAATAAGAGGATTTAACATAACTACCACTGTCACTCAAGCCTCATTCATTATTCGGATGGTAAATTGTTAGTAGATTAAAATGATTCTTTAAGTTAAAATACAAGAATTGGGTCACCAGCAAGACATCTGAACTTGATGAGATGTACATTTACTTATTACCTTAGAAATATATCTATCCATGTTTGGAGGAAATTTGAATTCATTGTGAGAGATAAAACAAGCAAATGAATGTGATGAGCATGTGTACTCACAAATGAGTGTGGGTAAGGAACAAGATTCAACACTGAAAGTCGATGTTCAGTTCATAATCATTTTAATGCAAAAACGAGTCAATAATTTGAAAGAAAATGTATAACGAGTTACACTCACATCTTCTGGAAGTTCGGATGTTGCACTAACTACACTGACGGAACTTGCATTAGACAAGCTACGTTGATGCTCATTAGCCTGGTTATTTTCTTCTTTGACTGCCAACTCTTTCTCCAGTGATTCTGCATGCTGCTCTAATGCATGATAATCCATCAAAAGTTTCTGATAAGCGTTTCTATCTTGATCATGTTCTTGAATCAAAAATGTTTTCTCCTCCTCTAGCTCAGCCCTGAGGCGCTCTGTAAAAATTATAATAAAAAAGTTAAGAATTCATTGTTTGTTACCATATACAGTAAATAGAAATATCAAAATGGAGACATGCCTTCTACACTTTTATGTTCAACTCTAAGTTTTTCATTAAGAATGTCCAACTCTTCTTTTAACTTTCCAATTTCCTCTACAGATTTTTCTGTTTCAGCTTTCCTTAATGATTCCAAGCGATCCTTCTCCTGCAAAAATTTTCAGCACATGTTATAAATTTGGAATATAAAACATGACTTCGATAAATTTTTCAAACGATCTGAATTCAAGAAAATCTATTTATATTCATTCAAATTGATGGTAATTATTAGAATGATTTTATCAAACTGTTGGTAATAAAAAAATGACCATACCTGTAATATGTCCATTTTTTCATCTCGTTCATGGTTGAGAGCATTTCTCAACTCTTCTAGTTCTGCTTTCAGGCCATCGACACAGCTAGCACGACCCTTCCATTCCATTTCTGAAGCTTTTACTTGCTCCAACTGGTATTTAATTTCATTCAGTTCATTGTATACGTTCTTGAAAGTGTCTCGCTCCTTTGTCTGTTGATAGCAAAAATCAATTAGTTAGTAATGTGATGTTAGATAGAATTATGCCATCTTGAATTACAAACTGCCTTATTCAATAAGGTTAACATGCTACTAAAAGAAACAGTAATGCACATTATCAACTGAAATTTGATTTCTGATCACAGATGTGTTCACTGATAGAAAGGGTTATATTATAAAGAATCAAGTTAAGGTAGTGCTTACTAATTCTCCTATCCTTTGCTGAAGTGAGATGATCTTATTTTCAAGGCCTTTGTTGAGTTTCTTAATGTGTTCCACAGAACGAGCCTCCTTCTTGAGATGGCGTAGGCGACGCTTAGCAATGAAGCGCCTAATTTGACATTGCACAACGATGATTTTGCACAGTAAATCTGCTCTCAAACGGCGAGCAAGCCAACCACGGACATGCTTCTGAATGACTAGAGCCTGAAATATATTTAAGAAGTTGGATATTAGAACACTAGAAATATTGATTAATTAAATTATTATAAACAAAAATATATGTAATTTCTGACAAAACTGATAAATATAACAATCATAAACTGACTCTGTTAATAAATTCTATGAGCAAAATTTATCTTTTGTAAAAGTTAAATACAGAATAAAAAAGTAGTTGAAGCATTACAATCTCATACATCATATCATGTCAAAAGAAATGGAAACCAAAGAACCAATGAACTCACCTAATGCCTAAAAAAGCACAAATGAAGTAGATAGAAATGTATGAAAAAGGAAATACTAATGAGATAATTTTTCATGAATATTCTGTCAGATAATCTTGAATATTGATTACTTGAATGTAGAAATTCATAATCCAAACTTCAAATTCTCAGATCTCTGCACAACTTTTAAAGAGAAATTTCACCAAAGTTGACTTGGAAAAAACTGATAACTTTAAGAAAAACTTTATAGAATGCCTACACTTGTATATTTTATATCACTACCAATAAATCATCAAGACTCAGATTAAAAATACAATTACTATCAGCACCTAATCACCAGAGATAAAGAAAGATAAAAATGAAATAATACAAAAATAAAAGAATCATTCCATGATTGTCTTCCTTTCTTGGTTAGATGGAATCAAGGAAGTAGTATTTCTTTACATAATCTATTAATTTTAAATGTAATGAATTTCTTATACATTAAATTTAAATCAGGGTTTTCCCAGCTTTTAACTTCTCTGACTCTGCAAGTAATGATAGCCAATACTAATGTAATAAAGCCAAAAATAACATGATTTCCCTCACTTATCTTCAAATTTTAGAATTACACAATTCTAAAAATAACTAAATAATGCAAAAAAATAAATAATCATTAAACGTTTAAGGGTAATTTCAATCAAAATTTTTCTACACACCAAATATAGTAGCAATTCGTAAAGCTTTGAACACTGTATAAAACTTTCAGGAAAGAGATTAATTTATATGGGCATGGTTCATGAGCCTTGGTTAAGACACCCTTAATTTATAAGCTTAAGGAAAAAATTCCAAAGAAGAACACAGGATCACTTTAAGACATAGGTGTTTTGAAAAAAGAGCGATACTTACTGCTGCATTTCTCCTCATCTCTTGGTACCTCCTTCGAGCTAACAGACCTCTTGCTCTGGCTTGAAGCCCAAGAGCCAGTGCTCTCAGTCTTTGGTATTTCACACGTTTTACCCAGCCTCTTATATGCTTTTGCAAGATGATTGAAGCACGCAAACGTCGCATATGATACACCCTCCTACAAAAAAAATGATTGTCAAATTTCCATCACAAAAATATTAAAAATCATCATGTCCGATAAAGATGAAGCAGTAATACAGAGCTGATAATTCATAGAAATTTATCAATTACTATTAGTTAGCTATTAGCCTGTAGTACATTTAGCAGTAGCATACCATGGTTGCTTCATGCAATGGATGATTTGAGAATGAACAAATGAAGAAGTATGAATAGGAAATTTATCTTACTTTGCAAATACCTTATGAAAGCATTAATAGCACACTTTTAACAATTCTATTTTCCTACAATATATACTAAAATTATACTTTAATATAATATCATCATAATTGGAGTAGCAAGTAAAAAGTAACAATTTTGATAACTTTTTGAGGTTTTCCTTCCATATTATGCATTTCATTCAGGATATATAATTGTATGAAATATTGATTATCAACACACATAAATTTTACTATAATAATATGTAGAAGGAAAAGTCATTCAAATTCAACCAACAAATATTTTTCCAGGACTTTTTAAATGATCCATACAAACTTTAATGACAAAATAAGACAAGAAATCTTATACATTTAGATTTAGAAAGAATCCTCAGACAAGGTAGAAAATTATCATCACTACCTGCTAAAAATACATTGACTTGTGGTCAAAAAATTTAATTTAGTAATGTTAATATGAGCTTTTTAAATAAGGTGTAACAACAATGGAAAGATAGACCTAGAAAGAGACTATTCCATAGAATTTATGATTAACCCAGCATAGGAATGGATGTAATATTGAGGTAAAGAAGTTTCTAACAATGCTTATACAATTTAAAAGTAAGTCTATGGATATAAAGTTATGGCAAAATTGAAAACATGAGGATGGATACAGTGGATGTTTATCATATTACAATGAAGAACAGATAATTAGTAACCAGTTAATGGCAATGCCAGAGCATTACCTTTATCAAAAAATTTTAATATGATAAAATACTGAATCATGAAATCATCATGATTGTGCAGAGTATCGAAAGAATATATCTCCACTAACCTTCTTGCAATGAATCCTCTAGCAAACTTCTGTATTGTAAGATTGGCATTCTGTTTAGACCTATAGCGCCTTCTAGCAATCCAGCCCCTAATTCTCTTCTGAATAAGAACACAACATTCTCTGAGGCGGTCAGCGCGCAACTTCTCCAAGTATGCAACCTGACCTGCTCGGAAAAATATCTTTGTTTTTCCAAACTGGTACTTGTCTTCTTCCTGTTACAAAATTTGGAATAATTAGTAAAAATAAATCAATATATCTATCCTTTCCGAGGTTTTATCTCCAAAAACATTAAACCTTGAGTTCTTGAATGGCTCAAAAATATAACAAGTAATTTAAGGATTTTATATTAAGCAAGAATAAATTAGATAGCTTAAAAATACAATTTAAACAATATAATAATATATTCATATTAAAGTGAGTTGTCATGCAAATGGCTACTAAAATATCTTGTTACAAATTATTAAAAATTTACTATTAGTCAGCAATCACTGTAATAAATAGTAAATTTATTATGAATTTCACAGGAAATGCTCATGAAAAATTTTGTTCAAATAAAACTGGGAGGCCATCTGGAATTCAAAATGAGTCAAACAGCTGCCATACGTATTTGGCAGGTATGTTATGCATTAAGTCAGATATTAGAGACTATAATCATATGTTCTGCTGGATACAATGAACCTTCTTACAAATATAATTTGATTTTAAGAGAAGAAGAAAAAATTTTTAGATGAAGGTTGAAAATTATTTTACATATAAATTGATTTTTATCCATAAAACTTTCCTCCTGCAATACTCTAAATTGTTTGAACTGCTGATGCTAAAAAATCTTGGTACAAAACAAAATTCCTTTATATTACAGGTATGATTTAAAATAACCAAATATAAAATATATAAATTAAAGATTTCTCATTTAATAAAGGAATAAAATTTGATTACCCTCACAGTAAATTATTTTCAGAAACAATTTTAAAAATTTCATTTCTAAAAAATAACGGAATGCTCACCTTGATGAAGTTCCTTAATATTGCTTCGCATGTTTCTTGCATATTATGGTACTTAATATCTTTAGATTTACACAAAACTCTGTACCTCTGAAAGAACTCCAAGTAGGTCCATCTGAAATTGAAAATATATCATTTAGCAAATCAAGAATATATTTCTAGAATTCACCTCAATAACCATAATTTCTACCTGGAGGGATATCCTGCAGCACTGATTCGAATGGTTTCAAGCACACCACAGGCTCGGAGTTGCTGCACGGCAAGGACAGGATTATATTCAAAGGATCCTTTTTCATCATTAGGTTTAATGCAACGTACATAGTGTGGTGTTGTTGCATTCAAGGTGCACATCAGCATTTGCAGAGACTCTCTAAACTGAGAGCCAACCTATAATTCAAGTTTTTTTTATCATGAAAAAGTTTTATTAAGATGATAAATTTGTTTGAAGGAGCTTCATTATACTTGAATTATTTTGATAACCAGAAACCTTAATACAACAAGCATTTGTGAAAAAGATTCATTACCAATAATTAGTGTTTAAGAAAGAACTATCCACAAGAATCCAATTAAATAATTAGATAGATATTTTGATACCTTATATGTCACATATTTAAAACATTTTCTTTTAATATTGAATTCAATGAAAATTGCCTACTTTAAACTGGCATAAATTATCATTAGATTTATGTAGGCAGAGTTAGATGCTTATCACAAGTTAATAATAGTTTTTTATTCTCAAAGAATACTAACAGAGCGCTTGTGTTGTTTGGACAAGGTTGCAGCCTTTGATGCAGGAACTATCTTTACTTTATGAGGGACATTAAGTTTTTGTTTCTCAGGCACCTCATCCCCAAAAAGTTTGGCCAGTAATTTATTCTGTGGAATAAAAAAGAAGAAGAATAAATGCTAAGGTCACATTTATTTATAAATAATAAAACAAACATTGAAAAATGCAATGATAGACAGATACTTCAAGGATGTGAAACATTTTCCTGTGTAAAGAGATCAACTACATTCTTGAAAATATGAAAGACTAAATAAATAATAAGGAATTTAAGCACAGATTATGTATTAAATACATATTTAGTATTCTTGCAGAAGATAAAAGAAAGAGTTAATGGAAGTCACTAATGAAAGCATTATTGGTAATATAAACAGAATGAATATAGACTATAGAATTTCAAGTTATTGTTTGAAAAATATGTTTCACTCCCATAATGCAACAGTCATCATGATGAAAGATTCAACATTAACTTACATTCAATCACTATTTTTTTTAACAAAATTGATATTTTTAAGCTCAGTACACACTTTATGGGTAATGAAATGAAATCACACCTGGCCTGTGCGTAGCACCTCTATCTGCTCCTCAATAACAGTATCCCGGTTCTTCTCCAGGAATCCTGCACTCTCATATTGAACATCATCAGCAAAGTGTCGTATTAGGAAAGCACTTTTGCTGAATCTGGGCTTGCTAAAGTGTTTTGATTTGGCACATCGTTCAAACAGTTTGTCTGCCCATGACTGATCAGTTCCTTTGGGCATCTATAACAAACCAAACAACTTCTGTTAACAGCCAATCCTTTTCATATCCCTGCAACAGCTAATTTGAGGTGGTAGTAACCAAGGGCAACAAAAACTTTAACATATAACTAAATTTCTACTCCCCCAAACATACACAGAAGGTACTTAGAAGTGGCTTATGGCTCAGGATATCCTAGCATAAGGGGAAAGATCAGCTGGGGGCCTAGAAGATGCCAAGGGCATTGAGAGCACTTTCAATATTCTTGCAGATGATGAATTAATAAAATATTGTGTGTCTATATTATGCAATCATAAGTATGCAGATACCAAAATAAAAATGATATACAAGTTTGGAAAATGGCAACATAAGTCTCTGCCATGATATTGCCATAAAAAGCAACATGAGGGCTGCCTTCTTTCCTTGGGCAAAAGTATGAACACACTGTAACAACACTACAGCTGAAATTCACAGCCAATGCTACACTTACAATTAGATTTCACTCTCTAAGAATTCACTACACCCACAGTCTACCATCAGAGCACAAAAATGCATAATATGATTTGTTGCTCCACACAACTGTATTCTACTGTTCTATCATCCAATTTTGATTCATATTATTCTGTATCAGGTGGTGTTTGGTATTTAACTGGGTGAAATGTGGCTCATGGGAAGTAGCTTGGAGTAAATCTTCACACAGTTCAGTATTTCTGAACGAGTCCTTAAATTCTTGTGATGGTGATGATGGATGATTACCCTGTATATATCATCTGTAACACTCAGAACTTTCTAACATGGTTGGTTGGCCTGTAAGGTTTTGGGTTTTAAACATCTTTCCTCTTCATATCTCAAATGGAAAAAGTCTGGATCTAGGGATATTTAAGTGGGTGAAAATTTTGTGGCTAGCCTTCTTTTATATACAAGATGTACCCTCATACTAGACTATAATGGTAGTTTGGGAGTTACTCCATTGGTCAATCCTTTGCCATATAGCACACTGTTGACTAATGAGACCATTGTCCATTTGTTCCATGTGGTGGGTAGCAGAAAGATGTTACCTGCTACAATTAACACTTATTCAAAATGTGTCTGGAAACTTCTGATCACATAGAGTAGATTTTCAATATTCCTTTATACAAATTACTATGTACTATGTATTTACAAAAGAAAGGAAGTTTGATGATGATTTCATGGAAACAATGAAACAATATCCTATAAAAGTAGTAGAAGTATGTGAAATCATGCAAGGACAACCTCTAATTGCTAAAAATACTTAATTTACATTTTTAGATTAAGGTTGCTCTATTTTTTAAGGAGTATGACTTGTTCTAGAAGCCAAAATAAATGTGATAATAAAGAAAATATTTTTGAAGTATTTATGTATACTATAAGGGAATCCATATCAAATAGTGTTAGGAAATATGAAAATAAAGATAAAATGTACACATTTTGAGAAAGAAGGGCAAAAAATTAAGCATAGAAAAGAAGAAAATAGGTACTTTAATATATACTTTTAAAAAGTATAAACTGTAGACTATAGATACAAAGTAATATCTGAGGGAAATATGCTTAGGACAGGATTTAAGTTATCAAAAGAAAGTAGTAGTTTATATGAATTATGAATGTCACTACAGTGTAGCCAACTGATAAGAACAGTTACAGTTGCAATAAGTAATATATCTGGCAGGATGAAATTGTGAAATGGAAATTAAAGTTTTACTTAAGAACTAACAAGGAGATTCATTATTTTCAAAGGATTGAATATGAATGAAATACTTCAAATGCTACATTATACATGTTAATCTACATTTGAGGAAATACTTGCAGAATATATTTATACATAATGACATATACCATATTTATTCATAATACTTGCCTTACATTCCTCATCAAGCAAGTCTAGAATTCCGAGCTTACTTTCAATAAGATCAATGCATGGTTGATTATCACAGAAATCAATAAATTTCCACTCAATTTCTTCTTTCAAATACTCTTCTTGCTCCAATTTAAATACATGCTGAAAACAGTAGTCGGTAATCAATAATTAACTGCAACAAAAGTAAACTCATATGACAAAATAATTCTAAGTAATAAGAGACATACCTGATTGAACTGCTGCTGTAGTTTTTCATTTGCATAATTGATACAGAACTGCTCAAAGCTGTTCACTTCAAAGGTCTCAAAACCATAAATATCAAGCACACCTATGAACTTGTGCGTCTTTATACTACTTTCCAATGTTTTGTTTATTACTTGCACAATCCAATTGAACAAACATGCATATATATGTTTTGAGAGGGCATCACGAGCTGCTTGAGCCTGAAAATGAGGAGGTAATTACAAAATTAATTTGACTTTATAAAAATTCAATTTGACTGTGCTTTTTAGATATCCACTGGTAATTCAAAGAAGTTATTTGATGTTTTCACAACAATTTTATTTTGATGAAACAGCTATAAATCCACAACATAAGTTATCTACTATAATTTAAAGTAATTAATTAAAATACTAGGACAATAATTAAATTATTTTGCAGAAAAAGAGCTAATAATTAATAATTCATGGTAATTTTTCTGTAATAATCATATTTTAATACTTAAGGAAAGGCATAAAAGATTTTGTTTAACCTGTTCTGCAGTCATGGGCTTCGTGAAGACTTCTCTCATACTGACTATTTTCCTATGACACAGCCAATGGCCTATTTCGGCTGGATCAACTTGAATGAGCTGACTGAAAATATGCAGATGCCGATCTTTTCTCTATAAATGGAAAAACAAAGCTGTATTTGTAAAAAAAGTCACTTCTCTTCATTGAGGTTGGTAGCATTGATAAGGGAATAGCAGGGATGGTGTATAATGTACCAATACTCACTGATATATGACTACCTTCTCTACTTTCATCATTCTGCTCATCCCCCATAGAATAACCACCTTCAAGAATATTCACATTTCCTAAATGAAGGATGGCAGCCAAAATTCTAAACATAGCAGTTTGGTCACTTTCTGAGAATCCCAGCAATGACAGTGCTGAGCGTGTTTCTCCGAAAGCTTCTAAGTCATTTACACCATCTATATTAGGACTTTCTCCCTGATTGGTGTAGTGGAAGTAATCCTGATGTTCTGTGAAGATTAGATCAATGTTAATTGGAAAAAAAACTTAGTATATCATTTTAACACTAAGATATTTTTGGTTTCAGATGCCTGGATAGCCAAGTGGACAGCATGTTAAATTTGTCGACTGTGGTCCTGGTTTTGATTTTCAGTGGGGTCTATAAGAATGCTTTTAAAAATAATACCAATATTTTTTGTTAAGAACACTAGGATCTAGTGTTAAAATGTTTTTCAGAAGTCATACCACTTCATTCACTGGTTTTGGAAAGCTGAATACTATGGTGTAGGAATTACTACACTGATTATGTGTACCCATAGTGAATGCTGCTAGGCTAATCATTATCCCATTGCATAGCATCAATCAATCATCACATTCAATCATAGCTCAACAGTCAGGCAAAAGGAAAACAGTGAATGGATTTAAATTTAAAATAATGTTCCTCATCTTTAAAGGAAATACAAGTTGAAAATCATAAATTTTAATGACAAATTTTATATACTTATGGTAACCACTGTTATTTAAAAGTAAAGATAATATTTAAAGAAGTAGCTATGACCTTCATCAGTCAAATAATGAAACCATTCTTTTTTTGATAAAAATTCATGATAAGAAAAATAATATAGTTTTCTGGTTGAGTAAATATATTCATAAAAATTCATGAGTGGAGTACAGAAACATAATTGGAGGACTGGTTGGCTTCTTAACACAGATTTTTAATTTTCCTATAATGTATGTCACTCTTGGCTTATCATTTCAATCTACATTAAGATTAAGATTTACAACCTTACATCTGCCTTGAACTTAATTTACATTTAAACTGAGATTGAAATACTTAAACAGTTGTGGAAAGACCAATCATTGCTCATCCTTTTCACTTATATTACGATATGAATATAAAGAATGGTAGTTTCAATATGTATAATAGTTATGAAAGCATTATGGAAAATAGTTTACCTAAATGCAGGTCTGAGATGAGAGGCAAATCACGAGCAGCACAAAGTTGATAGAAAATATGGTAATTTCTTTCTCCTCCCGTCTGAAACACAACACGAGACTTCTCCAGAAGATACGTTCTCATTGAGGCCCCAGTAATATGATAAGCATCATTGAAATGTATCTCCACAAATTTTCCAAATCTAGAACTGTTATCATTTCTTGTTGTTTTTGCATTACCGATTGCCTGTGTAAGAACAATGATAATTTAAATAGGAAATAAATATCTATGTATGAAAGGAAATAAAATAATTTCAATCAATAAGTTAAAGAATTTTTACAACATTAATGATTTAGTATTCAATAAGAGTTTCTACAAATTTTCCCATTAAATGAATATGCAATCTCACTCTCATTATGGAATTATCAAGAAAAAGGCTAGATATCTGACCTATGAAAGTTGTGTGAACAACTATAACAGAAATATCCAGAATTGGAAGGATAATTTTTGAAATTACTGTACTTATCTATTTTTAATGAAAGTTAGTCCTAGTGAGAAATAGAATTTAAGTAATCAGACTTCTTAATATGGCTACAACAGGAGATTTATCAGGTATTTTTCCTCCTGAAATTTGTAAATTCAGGAGAGGAAAATATCTCTGAATGATAATACACATACTCTTAAAAGTTACTGATTTCTTACTGTAATCTCATATTGCATAAAAGAGAATTATCCTGGAATACGTTGTATGATTTTAATATATCAATTTTCTTTTAATTTTCTTAGTACATCTAGAAACACAAAATCATTACCTCCATGATGGGACTTGATGCGAGGACCTTTTTTTCCACTTGTGTTTCTGTGGAAGAACCCCCAACAGTGGCAAAATATCGCATAGCATACTTTGCTGACACTGTCTTGCCAGCTCCTGATTCACCTGATACAATAATGGATTGATTTTGCTGCTCTCTGAAATGAGAAATTCAACTAAAATGTGGAAGGGCAAAATTCAAGGATTTTACAATTTTATTATTACTTATAGCAATCAATTTATATAAAATTTTATTATTACTTAGATCCTTCAATTTCTGTTAAGGCATATAAAATTAATGACCAAATTTTTATTAAGCTCCTTCTTTTACATATGCATAAAGAATACCATCATTATTCAGTTATTGTTTAAATATTCAGCTATTGTTTAAAAATTAATTTAAATACAATATATTCCAAAAAATATAATAAATAAGGTTTGACCTTTTTATGGTAAATGTGAAAAACATTTTATAATTTAATTCTGTCATTGAATTCAATCACAAATAAAATCAGTGTAAACTATTATAAAATTCCAACCTAAGGATTAAGAAATGAAGTTCAAAATTCCTAAATCATTCCAAGTTAGTTAAAAAGAGAAAAATAAAGCATAGAAGGAGAGGTACTTAATGAATAAAACCTATCTTTGAGCAATATACATGCATGAAGTTAATTCAATTCCTCTCTAGGTACTTTCTGACATCTTAATGCAAGCTGATATGAAGCTTTAAATTGAAATACTAGAGTGTGTCATGTCACATACCTTTCCAATTTTGTATATGCTTCTTCAGCCACTGCAAAAATATGAGGATCAAGCTCTCCCATGGCTTGGCCACGGTACAGCCAAATGATATCAGTTCCATAGATGGGTAGTTCCTCATAAGGATTAATAGCAACAAGAACAATACCTGCAAGGAAAGAAATGCAGCGCATGAGTATCCATACATATTCTTTTTATGGCTCCATACTTTCACCATTTTCTCAGAAAAATTAGCAGAAATATAAAAATTTTCTGCATATAATCCAACTGGTAGAGTGGGGATATTGGCAATTAAAATTAGGCTTCATTAATTTTTTGACCTAATTAGGTGAATGGAAATAAGAGCAGTAGGAAAATCATTGAAATGCCTTATGGATTTTAACTTAGTGGGAGGATTATTTTAAGGGGACAAATTAATTATAAATAATTTGTCCACAGAAACTCATTATCAGCATATATCTCACCAGATGTGGAAGAAAAATGCCCTCAAAACTGTTTTAAATTTTTAAAGATTTAAAGCACCAATCATTTATACAATCATGAAAATGATGACACTCTTAAAGAGCATGTTATCTAGTAAATGCACATTTTGACCAAAATATCGTGAAAGAAAAGAAAATAGAACATGGCTGTTAATGAATTAGAGCTTTGAAAATGACCGAGAGCTGTAAGCAAGTATTTTTTTGCTAGCTATTTGGGACTACCATCAACAGGGTCTGGAGGCCATGGAAAATATGGGATTACCATTACTTCCAGATCCTGGTTGATTCTAGTCTGCATACCCTATCAGAGTGTTTTCAAACGTCTACAAAATATAGTATTTATTTTAGAGGTATATGCATTAAAAGTATGATAAATATATACTTACCACAATATGTATATATAGAATTATGATTGCAGAATCTGACTTTCAGATTGTAGAGCACAGCTGGCTCATGGAGGTATGAAAGAGAGGTCAGGTCATTTTCACCAATAAGAATATCAGGATTTCTAAGGGGAGGAAGACCTGCATCTCCTCCTTTTACATCCAGTTCCACCACCTGAAACAAAATAAATTACACAATCAGACAATTTCAACACTCATCCATAAGATTACAAACCAATTATTATGAACAATTTTTTTGAATTTCTCATTTTCCAACAGCCATTTTTCTTGCAATTTAATACGACAATTCAAAAGAATTGAATAAAAAATTTCTCTAAATAATAACATTAAAAATAACATAACATTAAATTGTGGCAGAAAACTTTTTCAGCTAATAGAAAGTAACAAAAAAATATGCAAATCTGACTGAAGTTAACTGCTGCCATCACATGATGAAATATTTCCATAACATTTTCCTTATATTTGATAGGAACAATCAATTCAAACATAAAAATCAATACATTGAGGTGAAAATTGATGAAATCAACGAATTTAATTTATGAGATAAAGAAAATGAACATTATATGATTCTTCCAAATAGTTTCACATATTTCTAATCTAAGTCAATCTTTTTGCCTCTAACCTAACCTTTGCTTGAACCTCAAGCCCAAAAGCACTTGTTCTAGATGACTGATGCTGATTTTACATGCATTTTATTTAGATATAGAAATTTTAACAACATTATTATACATTAACAAAAATCAATCCCAAGACAACTTTGAATGCTTCTGAAATATCAGTTGACCATACCATATGGCAAGTTTGTACCAGCTGACTTACATAAAATATAACTGTAAGAGTTTCCGTAATTGTTTGTTGTTATTGTGAGAGGTAGGAAACAAATTCTGTATTAGCTATAGCTTAATTGGATAAATCTAGAAATACATCTCTATTTAATGATTTCAACTGCTCAAATCATTTTAAAGTTTTAAGAAGGCTTAAAATAAAATTTCCACGACGAAAAGAGAAAGCTTGTTTTCCAATTCACTAAAAGAGTTATTTTTGCATTACATTTGTACATTATGTGCTAAATATAAAAGAACTGAGGATTGATATTTTGAAAAGTAGTGAATTCCTATAAAAATAAATTGACAAATCGTCATAAAAATACAAGAAAATTAGTAGTGATTTTTCAAGACTTTTTGTAACTATTTAAGTCACATATTCCTCATGGCTATGAGCACAAAGGAAGAATTTGAGATCTCACATTATATTTCGAAGTTTTCATACAAAGCACAGATTTGAGGCAAGTAATTAATATATTATAACTGAAGCAGCACTTTTCTATAAATAATTTGATAAGAAAAATTGTTTTACCTTTCCATTCTTGGTGACCACTCGAATGGAATTTCCTCCAGTGTAACTGTCTGCTAGCTCTGCTCCTTCCCATACTGTATCTGGATTTGGAATCCATACACGAGCACCCTGAAAACAATTAAGAAATGGTAAAATAAGACTATTATATTAAAGTGATAAGAAAATTACATATAGAACATTATACTCCTGGATAGCCAAATGGAAGACATATTCAAATATGGTTCAAGGTAGAAAGGTGACTTTCAGGATATTAATGTAGATATGAACTGAGATGACAAAATTCGATTTCAAAAGAGTAGATAGATATCTATGTGATATAGATAAAACTTGGAGTTTTTAATGAAGAATTAGTTTTAAATAAAAAGAATATGGCATAGATCAATTCAAAATGTAAAATTTAGTGTCAATTTACTATACTTCAGGATAATTTTTCTTCAATTTATTAAAAGATGCTTCATTAAGCTGCACTTTGACATTAATAAAACAATACGTAAACATACCGAATTACTGTATTTTAAACATTAAATTTCAACCAAAATACAATTTTGAGAATATGTACTGTAGTCAAAAGCATGCCAACTAATATTTTAGAGGCAATAGTTCCGTCATCTTCGACAGTAAACCTTTCAAAACTTTGAAAAGTATAGCAATAAAGTTTTTTTTTGCAAAACCTATATGATACAAGTATTCGGAATCATTCACAATTAAATCGAGTGTGACATTTCTTCAAGAAGAGCAATGTTCCCAAAACGGTGGAGAAGAATTGGATAAGATATTAGAATGTTTAAAAACATCCTAAAAATACTGCTCAATTACTTTCTATCATAGATAATTAATTTTTGGATGAGTCCAGAGAAAGCCAGAAAAAAAGTTGGCTCTCGAAGAGAATTCTCACAGGCGGGAAAATATGTATTTCTTATTTCGAAGCACTTTCGTATCTTGGTACTAAAATACATATTCTTACTCTCTTAGAGGAAAGGTTTGAGGAAAATTAAATGCATAAAAATTAAAAACAAAGACTTAAGGTCTGTTTGTGTTAAACAAATTCCAAACTTGACTGTATGACACTTCCGATCGGCGGACAATGTAAGAGTTAGAGGCACTCGCGGGCTCGGGGCGCTCCGGAACTATCTCCTACTTACTCTTCTTCTCATACTCTTCTACATTATGTTATAATCCACAATACTCAAGGTAAAAACGAAGCGAAGGCGTACTTTCACTACAATTTACTTACTCTACAAACTACAAAGTCTAACTATAAACTTCAGGGTAATCAAAATAATGGTGTAATTTTAATATTTTGGTAAGGAGGGTGGAAGGCTAAAGCCCGCCAGCTCTTCCTGGATGCGCTCCTGAGTACATTCAGTTTTTGCAGTCTCGATCCATGAGGTTTGTAGGTTGAGGAAGATTCCTTAAGAGACAACCCAATTTCAATTTATCAATAATAAATAGCCTAGCTAATTGAAAGAAAAGACAAACAGACGGCTTGCAGATAACTTCACAATTCCCGCAATCGTGTGATTATCTGAATTAAAGAACGTTATCTCTAATAGAATCATTCATGGGATGCTGATATGATATCAAGTTGCCATCGCTTTAGGACTCTATATCAGAATAAGAATGTGAATGAAATAATCTTAGCCGATCATACGCCTTTGTTACCATTCCTAGGGAATCTTTTAAAAGAGATGGTCCCAATATTAAATACTTCTACAGTCATATTAAATACTTTGAAGAAAATTGAGCTGAAATTTTATTAAAAGATACCACGTTATAGTAATTTTATAGGAAAATATGATAGCATGATATAATGATTAATGAAATAAAATTTTGATTTCAATGTTTTTTTCAGGTTTAACATAAGACCAAGTTTTCGATTATTCAGAGAGCATGGTAATATTTATGGATATGTCCACACCTCACTGACTTCCTTTAGTCTATGGCTCTTTTAACAATCCTAATCGAAAAGGTATTGATCTCTAAATATAAAGAGGAAATAACGAAATTTTTGCCATTATAATTAGATCGCACTTGGCGTTCCAAAAAGACTTCGGCGGTATTACATTTTCCCAGACGAAAAAATCTAATTCTATTATTTCTTGCATTTAAAAGAAAAATAAGCGAGGTATTAACCTAAAGGTACATTTTGCAAGTAATGGGTCGGAATTTTGTAAATTCATTTCAAAGACATGGAAGGAAAATAGACGTTCTATAGAGGAGGACACAAATGAAAACGGCAAACGATTATTAAAGGAGGGAGTCATGAAAAGAGCTCAAGCTGAAATAGCGCCGCGTAAAAGCAGACCTTTCCTCCGACCAAGGCCCAATCTCTTTGACCTCAATTAAAAACCTTAATCTCTTTATCACGAAATCAAGTGATTATTCTTTCAGCTTTTGAGGCCACGAAATTTGGTATGGGAGTTGAAAAAATGCGAAAAATTAGTGAATTGTTTGATATGAAAAATTACTAACCTCTGGAAGATATCCTTAAAATATCCAGTGGTTCCAGGAGTTCTTTTAATAATACCTATCCTTCACTGTATTTAGAGCATACCTTCTACGCTTACATATCATCCGCTAAACTTCTTGCAAATGTTTCCGTAAATTTAATGAATATTCTGAAATTATATTCTGAAAAACTCTTTATTGATTCCGTTAAATTATCGTTTAAGTTTCCTCTTACTCTCTAAAATTAGCAGTACACAACTACTAAAGTATTACAGATAATTTTAGATTTATTTTATGGAAATTACATTTTTGACAAGGGTCGATTAATATAAGTAGGAATTGCCAGTTTATAAATGACGTTAAGGTATGGATTTTTTATTTTCACCAATCCACCACAAGCGAGAAGATTGTATGCTAAATGACTGCTACTTAAATAAAAAATATTGATGCAATAAAGTATTCAAATAAAATTAAAATTTCAATTTTAGCGACATTGCTTCGGACTTCAGACATTTTTGTATAAGAGCTTTCGAGTTTTAAAAACTTTCAGTACGAAATACTTCTCCATTTCCTTGCCAAGCAGAAAATTTGAGCTTTCAATTGCAAAACAGTGCAGCTACATTCTCCTATTGTAATGCATAAACAAGTTTCCGTTATTTTCTTCCTTCCTTACTGTTGCCTTCATACAGAAAATGAATCTAAAATGAGCAAATTAATCCCATGCTTCCGAAGATTTTCTATCAAAAGTCTCTCTGTTAGGATTGTTACTTGCGGTAAAGTACATACATACTTATTTACTTCAATTTTGATTCATTGAGAAGTTCAAGATCTACCACCCAACTCATCATGTAGCCTTATGATAATAAAATTAATTAATATTTACCTCAATTATAGAAGTACACTAGTGTCAGAATTTATGGCAATTGAAACATAGGTCGTCGTATATAAATTTCATATCATCCGCTAGAGCTTGGTGGATAGATGTAATCTAAGCCTGAAAAGTCATTTTCTCATTTCTTATAGTTTACATCGCACACTTTCAACGAGATTTACTATCTACCAAACCAAGTAACTTTGTCTAAGTGAAAATTATTTGAATGCTACCATATAAAAGAATAACTTAGAGATAAAAATAGAAGAAAGTTTATTTCAAGCAAAAATTCGAGCAAAACTTATAAAAACACATTACTTAATGGCTTTCGTTATTTTCAAATATGATCCCCTCTCATTGGAAGCCATATAATAACATCTGTCCATGGAGCACTGTTATAAAGCTGGCGAAAAATGATCTATTTATTCACCATAACTTAATCTTCTATCATGGTTATTTCTTTACTTCCTTAAATTTTATCGCAGTAGTACTTATGTACGATAATAACAGATGTCACAATGAACTTTTCTTATAATGTGATAACGCTTACCTTCTGTTTGATATAATTCAATCACTCAATTCAACAACAAAAGATATTCTAGTTAATGGCAAATTCACGTATAAGATTTTCCTCGTTTTAAATTACGGTTCAAATGTCGTCTTAGAAGTTGGATATTTTAATAGAGGCTTTACGCTGAAAACAGCACGGTAATTGCATTACTGTGCTGTACATGACATTCGTGTTACATAACTTTTCTCCCGTGAACATTGCGGTGGGAAGCAAAGTTGGAAGAGAGTTCGATGGCTATCATAAAGTACATACTTGGGAATACACCGATGTTAACCCTACATTAGATTCAATGTATCATATCCTAATTTTATAGCTGGAAGCGAAGAATATTATTCTCTTAAATAACACCAAAAACGTTTTCTCTTTGCTTAGTTTGAGTTTAACAGAAGTACTGAACAATGAGCATAAATAACTACACATAATAACATATAGGTACTAAAAATGAGCAGATATAAAAACTAAACGCCTTTGTGGCATTATTTGTGATTCATTACAAACACAGTGATAACAATTAGGCATCGATAAAGAGGAAACTGATAAAATCGTGGTAGAAATCCCATGCATTCAATAAGTAATTTTTCCAGCGAAGTAATCAATGTTTCCACCAACGAATCTTTCATAAGATAATATTAAAGATTAAGAAATCGTTTCCGATAGCGTTTTAGAGAACGCGGACAAGGCTCCACATAGATAAATAAAATGAGACGACAGTCGTGATGTTAAATCACTTAAATCTTAACTGATATTTCGTTCAAAGTATTTTAGTTCTGCGTTAATACCCATTACTAATCCAGAATCGAGAAATCCAATTATTCGTACAATGATAATATTACAAAATAGCTACATAGGAATGACGAGTTAGTTAAATCTCAGTTCCATTACCCTGATGTTTTCAAGTGAATAAAAGATCAGATGTACGTTGTTTAATCTGGGAAGTTGCACCTAAAAGAAATCATAAATTGATAGAATTTACCAATGACCGTAAGCACGCTGCGAGAAACTGAAGAAAGGAAAAAAATGCGTTTCTAATTTCCACAGAATATATTTAAATTTCAGATAAGTTAGAATAGTGTTCCCACCCAATCGAGCGGTAAGTATTCATTATGGTATATTATCACGAAGTATCGTATCACAGGGAATCATGGAAAAATAATCATGCGAAATGGTTTTGAAAAAGAGTAAAGCTTCAACTATTTCAAGCAAGGAGACGCCAAGAGCACCGGTTTCCATCATTTTTCATAACGGATTTATAACCATTTAAATTTATCATTATAAACATATTTGCAGTAAAATGTAGTAGAAGCTTGTTGAAGTTTAAAAATAATGTTGTAAGTCAATGTACTGTAAGGTAGGTTAAAACAGACGTTATGGAGTAAACCGACGATGATTATTTTCTGTTACATTCGCACATGAGAGAATTTATGTAGCATAAGGACCACATACAGTCAATAAGGATTATCGTATATTTCATGTCCAGACTAAGCGTTACCAGAAATTTTTTATCTGTTTAAATATCAAAATTAATTTCTGCTGTAGTGAATCCACACGTTATGAAGAACCTTTTCCGAGGCCAATCCACAAGTGGTGCCTGAACCGGAAGGCTGTGGTTTTCTAGATAAAGGGGGGCTACGCTACACCGAATACAAAACTCAGCTATGCAGGTAGGCTTGGATACTATTTTGCAGTATTCGCCGTTGAAGGCTTAACTCAGAACTAGGGCTAAACGATTGGCGGCCCGCGTAAAAATTTTCTACACAAGGAAAAAGGTGAAATGTGACTTTGCGCGAGAAGGCGAAAAATTTTCGAGGAAAAATTGAACCTACAAAATTCCCAAGGAGAAATAGAGATGAAAAAAGATCTGTATAGGTGCCAGGGATTCGAACCTTCAACGACATGTCTGAATGTTCTGACAAGATAATGCAATGCTTAGAGGTTACCAACCATCAATTGAGACACTTAGGTTCGAATCTCGGTCCTCTCAGACTTTTTTTCATGACCAATTCTCCTTGGGAATTTTCTTCGACTCTGAATCTCATTTCGATTAAAGTTCCATCTTTCCTACGTCTGCAACGAATTAGAGCACAGGAATGAAGCTTAAAAACATTCTTAAAACAATAAAATGAGAGCGAGTAAAGTTAATTCGCAATTTAAGACAAAAAAATTGGATTTTTAAAAATTAAAGTAAATTTCATTTCATCTTGCAAGAATACAGACAACACGAAAATAGATATTATAATGGAAATTAGGTACCACTTTACTGATAAAAAGTGAATTCTTTATACTAATTTATATTTTAAATCCGGCCCACTAGAGCTTAGAGAAGTTTGAAATGTCTTTTTGTCAAAACAAAAAAAAACGTAGCTCGTTGGCACTCTAATTTCCTGTCTTATTTTACGTCTAGTAATTTTAAGGGATGCAGAATTTCAGTGATGTCACTCAAGATATATATCCTACGGAAAAAGTGAAATTTAACATGAAGTAAATGATGCCAAATAAGTTCTTTTCAACGAACAATGTCTCTACAGTATTTATTACTATGACAAAGGTTTAAAATCATATTAAAACTCGTTTATAACGATCACGAATGTAACGAAATCCCGCCCATGTCGCAGATGCTAACTAACCCGCATATATCGAGTACGATTATACGAAATATATATACGATGGTGATACGTAATACCCGCTATAGTGAACTATTCTCCGTTTCCTTAGCCAATGAGATGATACGAAATCCCCGCTATAGCAAACTATAGTATTCTCGTTCCCTTAGCCAATGATACCTCTGTCGTAAAGAATTTGTCGCCATTCCGTCACCTAACTTGAACTGACACTTTCCTGAAATAACGAGTTTCGTAACGTGTTCTCTCATTTCTTTCTTACATTCTGGAAAGAACAGTTGATCTGGTGTGGTACGACATAACTCTTCGTTTATAGTTCGATTTCCGCATTTTCAATTTCTTGAAGCGAACTGAACCTTTAAACCTCGCAGGTGGATTTCCAACGTCATAGTCCACGTGCATGAAATGCTAATGGTGATGGTGGAATAGATGAGGGTATTTAAATATCTACTGTATTATTAAATAGATCAAAGCAGGCGTAGCACTTTTATTCATCGAGATCTATAACTCAGGAAAAGACTAGTGCGATGTTTTATGAATAACGAATAGTATCAATAAAAGCAATTCCTAGTGTACAAGCACTATAAGAATAAATAGAAAAGGGTAATCCTGTGGGAACAATAGTAAATCCATAAGGATCTATTTCGTTAATATAGAAGATTGAAAACAAAAAGGTTGCGAGACTACCAAGGCCAAAAATGCTGTAATTTGGATGTAATGAAATGGCGTTTATAACGAAAGAAAAGGTCGGTCCAATAAAATTTGTACTAAGCGAGTTTTAATGTATTAGTAGCACTGACGTGGAACCCGGCAAGTTATGTGTCAAACAAATTTTTTAAGAGATATAATAAAACACAGTGAATGAACGAGTAATTTTATCGATACAGTGATAAGCATTGCATAAGGAAATCGTACAGCGGAAATTGAGGAGGAAAACTTCGCGGAGGAAACAACAGCTGCTTTGTTAATGTTACGGAAATTTGATTTTTTAAAATTCTTCTTTCTCAAATTATATCCGCGGATACGATACGAAAGATACGATCTTAAAACGAACTACAATGAGTAAACAGACTCTCTTTAAATTATAACTATAATAGTTTAGTAATATAAACTAATTCCATTTTAAGCTCACTATTAGATACGGGGAAAAAATATTTAGTAATAAAAAGCGAAGCTGAAATTCTCATAACAGACAAAGCTATAGAAGTTTTAAACATGTGATACTTTAACAATTGGTATCTTTCAATCGACTAAAAAGGTTATAATAAAAAAAGCAGGATTAATTATACTCTGAAAATTCAGTGCTGCAATATTGATATTGGAAAAAGTATAAAATCTCATATTAATGTACGGGCTTTAAGTTTCTATTATTATTATTATCATTACTATTTATAGTTATTCTGACGAAGACGAAGAAAAATTATTCGTGAACTACTGAGGTGAAACACAGTAAATTTCAGTGCTGTCTCTAATAATTTTCTACGCCTAGATTGCACAGAAGGAACGAAATCTTAGGTATGAAATTGGAAACAGCTCAAGTTTATTAATAAAAGCCTAGATTACAAAAAAAGTATCTCATATGTACGATAGTGCCATCTCATTTTTCTTCTTCAGAACCACTTACATAATTTGATTCAACTATTACTTTTATCATTCACTTGTATTGTTAGTTAACATCGTGGCTGTATACTGCAAAGTCCGGTTAAAACGCTCCTGCCTAAATTCAATAAAAAATACAAAATCCTGCTTAATACGCGTTTTTTCTTGGTCCCTTTCACACGAATCATAGTGAAAATCCAGCTTGAAACGATCTGCAACCCGCTTGTGAGGAGGATTTTTTCTGTCCACAGATGAATTGTAACCCGCTGCAGCCATTTGTCCGGCTTATTTAAAAGATCAAAAATTTTATACATCCTTCTCTCTGTACTACCATTGTCCACTTTTCTGCCTCGCCTTATCTTTAAGGGATTCCTTTTAACTCTCTTGTTTGCAATTGGTGAGAATAAAATGAAAACCCTTCTCTATTTATTCTATAACAAGTTGCTATTCCCGATGAAAACGCTCTGCCGTAAGATACGCTATAAACGATATACAAACGCTCTCCGCTCATAAGGCAGTTTTTACTCGATCACCTGAAAAGGGTCTTAAGTGGGTATTACCGTATTTTTTTTACTATATTCTTTTTGATATTTGTCTTTCTGTTAACTAAAAAAAATCATTGACCCTTTAGTTACATATTTTCTATTCGTCAATTCATTGTAGGGGCTTGGTCCTGTTTATGGATTTATATTGAAATAAATAAAGAAACAACCGAAAACCAAATAAAAGGACATTAAACACATTGCAGACGACATTACAAATTACTTAATAGCTTCTGTCACATAAATTCCTTATCTTCCGTAGATCATCTCTTGCGATAATTACTCCATTAAATTGCTGACGGACATACCTAAATGATTTCACTGACGAGACGAGTGGAAAGATACAAGCGGCGTTTGCCACGCGAGACCTCTTGTAAAATGACAATATCGCGGAAATGCACGGGCGAAAAAAACCCGGCGTGCGTAGGAGCATCAAAGCGAGCAGGAAAAGGATAAGAACATTCGCTGGAATAACCTCTGCCACGCGAGATAAGTTTCTGCGGGGAAGAGAAAATCTATTTCCATTTCCCCGCTTCATGGTGTGGAACGTTTTCGCTCCTGTCAACACAAATGCTACTTCTGCTGGCGTTATATAATTCACTTCAAGGATTTAAAAACCGTTGCGATGGGCAGAAAGAGCTGCGGATGGAATTTAGACGAGTTAATTCGAAGTGTCCTTAATCGGAGGCCATCTGTGTTCCTTCCTGATGACCTTTGTTACGTAACGCGAATCATATACCACGAGAATCTTTAGTAGTTATGTCACGTGAATAGAGAAGATTGTGACCGGTGACAGAGATGTGATGAATTGCTAAACTGAGCATGGATACAAGTAAGAGTATAGGTAATTTTAACCAAATTAAGATAAATGCTTTCGATCTGACATGTGCACTACTTCTACACTTCATTACAATGGTAAAAATTGATGAACAATGTACGGTAAAACGGATGTACTGCTAAGAAGTCTCAGATACCTTCTACGATGGTGAAAAAGAACTTTGTCATGATCTACCAGGATTAACAATGAATTTTGTGTTTTGTATTGGTTTGTAAATACTTCATCAGAAATATTTAATTATTATATAATAGGGGCAGGGAAGAATGTAACATGATAAAACCACATAAAAATCAGTGTAGAAGATTGTTTACTTATTTTTCTTTTGTGGTATACATAAACATTAAGCAGCATTTCAGCGTAATATCTTATTTTCTTTAATATATTAATTCTGATGTTTGTAATGAACTTTCAGTTGATTTCGGATCATAAATGTGGAGCTGGCTTTAACGTCGTTCAAGCAAATTCCAATCAAGCAAAACATCCGTATTTTTACACGCAAAACAACGAACTAATTCTCTTAAATGGCCAACCAATAGAAATCGCCACCAAAATTGCCTATTTGGGAAGAGTCTAAGACAAAGATGGAGGCGCCGACCTTGATGGCTAGGAGAGAATAGAGAAAACCAAAAGAGCCTTTGGAATGCTAAAGAGTATATAGGATTCAAGGATCTATTCCAACAGAAACAAGTTACGCATTTGTAATTCGACGTAAAATCGGTTTATGACTTACTAGAAGGAATGGATGGTAATAGAGACCGTATCGAGAATCTCCATTTCATGTTTATGGATAGATTCCTGCGGCCAGAACAAGTCACAGTATACAACCATGGAGACGAAAAAACCAAAAACAGACTGACAGCGAAATTGTAAGATGGAATGAATGTAAGATGGATGGGAAATGCCCTTAGAAAAGCAGATGACAATAAGGAAGAAGAAGAAATAGAATGGAACACCCAAAGCTCACATCACAGACGTGGAGAAGAAGAATATGGAAGAGTACCAATCTAACTGAAGTGAAATCATTGGGTAAAACAAAAAAAAACAAATTGCGAAAAATACGGACAGATGAGGACGATATGTGGAGACTATGTTCCGCTGGGAATTATGGGCCTGGGTGTGTTTATATATTTAACTTCTACATGTAAACTACGTTAAAATCTGTAACTTTATTTTCTGTTATTTTTTACTAATAATTTTAACGAACTAATGAGATTATGAATTGCATATAATTGCGTAAAATCCTAACGATACCGTGGTTATCAATTTAAATGCCATGGATAAATAAATAAATAAAAAATACCAATTGCAAATCGCTCAATGAACTTGCGAACTGCTACGTCTAAATTAAAAATAACTATGGGTTAATCAAAAGCTGCTTAATTGCATGGATGACGTTGATTTTAAGTTAAGTTTGTTATCAATATGGCAGAATAAAAGTGAAATACATGAAAGAAAATACCACCGCAGTGTTTTTCAACATTTATAGCATCTCACTTGTGCAATGAGTTCGTTTCACTAATTGATGGAAATAAATTTTATACGAGTACTTAGTTTGCTGAAGAATAGCAGTGAAATTATTGGAAGATTTATTTGCAATTGAGTAAACCATTAGAAGTAAATATTTCCTTCGACATCAACATAATGAAGGTTGGCTGTCAGGAATGTGTCAATTGATACCTAAATCATCGAATTGAATTTCAAAGAAACCGTAATTGTTAGGACCGCTTGGGGAAAAGACTTAGGGGAAAGTAAAGGGAAAACGGTAATAGAACGACAAGGCTAAGTGGAAGTCGAAAGGTCTTTCTAATAACGGGAGAGAGCAAAACATTAGAAAAATAAAAAACGATAGGAAAAATAAAACTCCAACCGGCTGGAGTGTCACCATACAGGTTCTTAAGTCCCACCGATTGGGAAACACTGATCTACAGGATGTGATGGATGGCATAATCCTCCTTCGATTCCGAAAAATTCTTTACAGTAATAAAGGGCCAGTATCCGTTTATAACTTTCCGTAAAAAGGTGCATTTAATCGCCAATTAAATCAAAATAAGATATAATAGGAGGTGTATACTATCGGGTTTAATATTAATTTGAAAGGAAAATTAGTTTTCACCAAGCTTCCATCCGTAAACATTCTTTTGATCATCCCAGTAATCAAAATGTTCTGAATTCATTCACGGAAAACTAATTAGATAATGGTGGGCTTCAATGAAAACGAAATGAATAAATTATATTTTTATATTTAAAAATAAATACCCTTTTAATACAAGAAAATTACAAATGTAACTTAATTTTATTATATAAAATTATATAAATCCATAATCTTATATCGCCACGTAGGACAAAAAAGGAAATTATTTGATTTTTATAATTAAGAAGCAATATAATCATATAATAAGTCAAAGAAAAAGGAATCAGCTACCGTTAATCGAGTATTGTATGCAAATTAAATAACTAAAGAAATACAATAATTCGGTTTTCTTCGCTAAAAAAAGGGAATTCATATGGAAGAAATGGGCTCCCATAAAACTTCAGGGAAGTACAATAATTTACATTTAGAAAGGTTGAAAGAAAACTATTTTCATTGAATACAAGTAAGTAATAGTTTTCAATAATAAATCTGACATCTGATGAAGGAATACATTCAGTCTGATTCAAGAAATTCTTGTTATCGGCTTGATGATACACTAATTTAAATCATTAAATTGCATTCGGGATTTTAACCTTACTATATTTCACGAGTGACCTATGAATTAAATAAAAAAGGCATTGCTCTAGAACTGGAATAATTTCTCATGAACTCAAAGGAGCAATGAACCATGAAGATTTAAAAACCGAATCTCCTTGCTGGTCTTCCCCGGAGAGTGATTCTATGATTTACATACACTTCGTCACTGCATTCGGTATAATGTGATCTTAGCAGATTCAACATAATCTAAGGGGCTTCGTTGAACCAAGGATAATCTCCAAACTACGCAGCGAATAGAAGTAGAGGATGAAATCGAGCAAAATAATTCGCAAACCGAAGATGGTAACCACGTGAGAAAATCTTTCAGCTTTATAGCAAGGAAAAAAAATCTGACAAGGTGGTTTGACGAAATGGATAGAGTGACAGAAGGTTTTGTATCCCGCTGAATAAAATAAGAATAAACAGACAAAAAGAGTCCTGTTAGGCAGTCATTCGCTCGAACCCCCTGTTGAGAAACACCACATTTGGTAGCTTGTTAATCCAATTAAAATGGTTGCCGCGGGCTAAGCAGGGCTGAGAGAATCCATCCAAAGTCTAAACGAGAAAATAAGGGGCAACCGCGAGTGAAATAATATACATAATAATACGAGATAAAAGAAGGTGGGAGTGTTGAAAATCTATAGAGATTGCAAAATTCTCTTCGTTCCAGTCGGACTATCGGAAATTAGGGGTTATTTTCTTATCTTTTGTGACAGTTGTCTCCATGTCTTACGTTGATTGCGTCAAAGATGATTTAACTAAATTGCTCGATGCCTTTCAACCACGAAGAGTATCCCCAATCAAACATGATTAGTTTTCATAGTCTTTAGCGTAAGATAAAAGCTGATGCACTTGGTATGGTAAATAACAGATAACAAGGCAATGTATTTTAAGGTATGCCTTTTTCACCGTTCCTCCAAGTATTAATGCATGTTATTTGTAGCTACTTTTTACTGGAGCTAGAAACGAAAGTGGCTTAATGATTGAACTGAGAATCAATGACTTCATGATTAACAATAATGAATATTATTTTGGTCACAAAAATTTTACACATATATCAACAAAAATGCGATGTATTTTTTAAGCTGCAGAAGCTTTTACATCGGGTTAAAATCGGCAAGAAAGTAATGATTTTACAAGGATAAAGGAGTCTGCATTTATTAAATTACGGTACTTTCCCACAACACTCATAAAACGGGAGCGAGATTCACCGCTTAACCACAAGGACTTTTTGGAGTCCAGCAAAATTTGACCAAAACACGGATGTAAACCTATCCCAACTTGCTGCTTTCATTCTATTCCGAAAATTCTAGGATTCGCGGGCTAGGAGTAATCCAGTAGCTCCAACGATCCGGAGATCAAGAATTAAATAACCTAGATTTGCAAAAAATTAACATATATAGAAACAAATGCCATTATATTATTACAAAATAATTCCGACGAAGAATGAGAATGTACGTATTTACAAGGAAGGAAGTCGTAAGAAAAATAGCGTATTTAATAAATTTCTTATCAGGAAATTCACATTTGATTGGAAGAATAAACTGATTCTTTTTAATAACAAGTGAATATATATAATATAGATGGTTCGCAAATAAATCGCGTAATTATGGACCTATCAAACTCATTTGATGTGCGAAAATAATACTACTAGGATAAAAGTTTTAATCATGAATTCAGATTCAAATTAAAAATATTTTGCAGCGAAATTAAAATGTAAAGGATTTTAGTGGTTTTGAAGGACTGAACTCTCTTATCCCAAAAGATAATTTAATTAACACAAAATGTTGGACATAAAGCCACAAGGTTACAGAAAAAGGAGTTTTCGTGACTTTTAATAATATAAAATTGATTGAGAAAACATCTTTTTTCATTTTCGAGAAGTTAAAAATGAAGGCCCCGGCATATGTAAGATCAAATTAATTTGTAATTGCTGAAAAATAATTTAAGTGGCGGGCTGAATTGCCAATTAAAAAGCTAAAAGCGAAGTGCCTATGCAATCTAGCTGGAATTTTATTAATTGCTACAGGATACTTAACCGAGTTAAATGATTATACGAGCACTGGGCTACAAGGAAAACGCACATTTTGATGGTAAAGAAGGGTAGCGATCCAAGCTAAACTTGTTTCTTAAGCATGAAATCCACCTCACCCAAAATCGGACACGGTCTTCGCGGAGTAAACCACGCGAAAAATTTAAACCCGTGGGATTCGAGCAGAAACATTAAATATCAAAACTTTCGCAACACTAAGGTGATGAAGGTTAGTCATCAAGGATGGATGTGTCAACAGATACACAAGTCATCGATTTGAATTTCAAACAACCTCTTATGGTTAGGACCGCTTTGAGAAAGGACTTAGTCGAAGGGCAAAAGTAAAGGAATGATGAGGCTAAGTGGCAGTCAAAGATATTTGTGATGATGGAAGAGAGAGCGTCTGGATGAAAAGTTCTGAAAAGTAAATTATTCCACACGTTCTGAAGAAAGTAGATTTTAGAGAAAATCCTGAATATTAAATTTTAAGGAGTGACCATGGGTCTGCACAAACTAAGGCCCGCGAAAGGTTTAAACATGGCCTAAGAGCAAATTGGAGGTTATACTTAATAAACCGTCATGGTGAGACGTTTAATGTTCTTATTATGTTATTTTCGCATTTCTGATGTATTTAAAATATCTGCAATCTTACATTTAAGTTTTCATATGTTAATTTTTAAGCATAATACATTATATATTTAAAGACTTACAAAATGAAGCCTATCAGATCCGGCCCGCCTCCATAAAAGTTTGGATGATCCAGTACTAGACAATAAAAAGTACTGAGAGAAGTAAAACGAGAGGAGATGAAAAATATCGCGTTATCATTTCACGAAAGAAGAAGAGATTACATTTCAACCAATTACACGCATTATTTTTTCTAGAATATATCTTTAAAATAATACGTATGCTATCTTTTATTAGCCTCTCCTAAACAAACACTAAAAGATTCTGAAGGAAATCGTTCTAACTTAACTTCACTTTGTCTTATAGGGGCAACGGAACAAATTAAATAAACAGATCTACACAAATAAAGAAAGGTATCAGTTAAAACCTGCTTTTTATTGAGCCGTACCCACCGTATCAATATAAGCGTATCAATATCTTAAAGCAACGTCTCACACATTGGCATCTAAAAATGAAAAGCAGTGCAATTTCCTCAACTTTGATTTCACGTTCGAGTTCATTACGAAAAAGAATATTTAATATCTCTGGTAGAATAAAAAATAGGAAAAAAGAAATGATAATATTTTTACTTGACACAACTAATTTTCACATCCAACAAAAAACTTCGAAGATAGATTTATCAAGAAGATAAATTTAACTCATTGACTATATAATATCTTTGGAGTATCTCCCGTAAGCAGACTCATTCACTCCCATCCTGAGCGAACTTTTTTGAAGTTTGTTTCATTTTATCTTCTTCTTCTATAACTCTTTCTCTACAAATGAATATGCATTTCAAATAAGGCAATATGAAAATTATGGACTGAAAGATCGGTACTGCATCGTTCTTTACAATTTCAGCTCCGACGTACTTCAATATCATACCTCTTAATTAAAGGACTTCCTATGCCACGAACGTCGTAAACACATCTATGGCCAAATAAAGGAGAACGCAGGATGATCTACTAAAAAGTAACTTCTCAAATTACCACGACAAAATCGAAGGAGGTAAAAGGAACAAACTGACCTTAAGATGGGACGGAGTGCATCCGAATATTTTAAGACGCTGTCCGAGGACATTCCAAAGCAACCGCTAGAGAGAGCTTCGACGAAAACAGAAAAATCCCGGACACGATCGGACGGTAAAACTCTTCAGAGATGAGGAACGAACGCTTCTATTCGCTGACGGGCATTGAAATCTCCGAGCGACGTCGCTCTTGTGCGCCTCGTGAGCTATTTCCAGACGGCGACACACACATATATATCTGCTTGCAGAACCACAACACCACCTCGAATCACTTTGAAACGATATCCGGCAAAATCGCTCGAGATCACAGGAGAGAGGGAACACCAAGACCGACGGTAAATGGAATACGTCGTCGAAACCCACCGCTTTGTATTCGGCGATCAAAGGAATTGCCATGGCGCCTTCGAAGGCGGAGGGTGCAGGGCGCGGCTATCGGAATCACGAGGATGCGGTGGGAGAGCATGAAGAGAGAAGGTGCGGCGGAAGTTCGGTCCGAAGGTGCTGGGAGGTCGAGACTGCGGGAGCGGCAGCCGGACGGCATGCTGCCACCAACACGTCCCCTCGATTAATAGCGCCGAATGCTGTCGTCGGAACGGTGGGGAGAAATTGGAAGAAGGGGGAGAAGAACGTAGGATAAACGGGAGGACTGAGGGAGGGATTGGGAGAATAAGCCAAGTGCCGGATTATATAACCGTGGAGGGAGAGGTGGGTGCGTGAGGATGAGTTTGCATGCGTGGGCAAGCATGAAAGGGGCATAGGAAAACTGAGAAATACCCGCGACTTTCGGGTTCTGCGATGTATTTTTAGGAAATCCAGCAAAGGATTTTCCAGTGCCGAGGGGAAGGTTGTTTTTAGTGGTGACTGCGAAGGAATGGAAAATAGATTAATGAGGATTAGCGGAGAGAAACGAAGGTAAATCGAAGTCGATTGGAGTGGAAGCTTAGAAAATTAGGTAGGACAAAGGTTTCTAAGCCCGAGATTAGAGTTGTTAGTTAAAATTTACGATTAGTACAAATTGGATTAATTTTTTGTAGATTAAACGAGAACATTTACTGAAGTTATTGCTCATCAGGGTAACAGAGACGCCAATTTACTCTCGACAATGTTCCTAGATGAACCTTGAAAATGGATAAAAGGTCGCTACACTCAGAAAATATACCGTCGCAAAGCAGTTAAATAATATAATAACTTAAATTCGCTTATATAAAAGGAAGTGATTTCAGAAATTTCACAAATTGAACGCAGGATATGGATATTCATTTCAACCAACTGAATATAAAGGTATTTCAATATTAAGTTAAATAATTCATGTTGTGAGTAGGTAGAGAAGGGTCGTCCCCGTATTAAAACACCCTATAAAGAACGAGATGTCGCTAAAACTAAAAAGAGTAACAAAAAATGAAAAAGTAACTAGATCTAGTGTCAAAGTAGCTACATTGGCATCTATGCATAAAAATTAAGCTATTGCTGGATTTCGCATTACAGCGATATCGCGAAAAAAGAGAAATTGGACTCAAGTTGGACAAAAAGATAATAAAAAAACGCAGCGATTGATATTTGAGTAGCAGGAACTTGAATGTAACGTTAAATAAGAACGATTAGAAATATAATACGATCTGGAAGAACTTTTCCGGATACTAGAAAATTCTACATACTGGATATTACAAGAAAAGTAGTGAGAATCAGGCCTATATACTATCATCACTCTAGTTATTCCTTCAATTTTGGCAAAAGTATAGAGTACAAAGTCTCTGGCTAATAATATAAAATGTGATTAAGGATTTATGAAAAGAAAGGTAATTAATAAGGGAAGGAGATAAGTTTTGTACTCAACAATCCAAAACCGCAATAGTTAATAAGAGAAACCACTTCATTGCCTAATGTGTATTTCAATACTTAAGCTTCAATTGTCAGCGGCTGCCGTCGTCTGCTTCGTTACATAGTACCTCATATACGGAGATACGTAATGAGTTAAGGCAGGACTTCTCCTAAACGTAAAAACTGTGATTTTTGGATGTCCTCCGCTCTTTAAGCCTTCCCGAAATTCACAGGTTAGTTCCAATTTACACACCTGAGTTAACTGATGACCATTATCAAGGAAATCGAAAGGAAAATAAGCGGGTGGATATCGAAGTTACGTAACCTTAGTTCCAAATTAGCATAACCGGTCACTCTTTAAAGTCAGCTAATAAACACGCTCCTGCTATTTACGCACCATATAAATATCGAGGAATAAATCAGCTGATTTCTTCCCTGTTTCCTGAATGGTGACTAAGTGACCTGTCGACCTTTAATTACTAAGAAAAAGGGAATGATATCTCGACGGAAATATCCATGTATGCATCATAGGGGAAGGTTATATAACCAAACTTACGTTGCGTCTAACAGTCGAGAATATCTTTTTAAAGGAGAAAATTGTAACCGTTAAGACCAATGGAATCAATGGAACTTTAAACTGAAGGATGAGTAATAAAAGCATACTAAAGTGATAGGTAGTGATGTTCACATTAATAGGTTAACATTACGCCTTAATGGATTAGAAATAATAATATGGACCTGTGTTTCCATACCTCTTGTCTTCCACGCCACTCTTATTAATCAAATCGATCTTTACAGCACTATAAATCCTCAGGTTTATTAGTTTAGATAAATTGTAATTGAATACTAAGAAAACACCGTTAAACTGTAATGTTCGCATATTTAATTTAGTTGATTTTTATAACCGATTTCACATTATTTTATTACTGTTGCCTGTAACTGTAACAAAAATTAGAGTGGTTGCATATGTCAACAAAGAGAAGTTTCTTTTTTATTATTCTACGCGTGATTAGTTCCCGATGATTAAGAAATTTTGGAGAAAAATCACTACCAAGTCTATTCTGTCTGAATCAGAGAGAAAAAGTATAAATCACAGTATGTTAGAGTCAATAATATTTTATTATTAAGAACTGTTACTGAACGACGAAATATCTTTCGAAATAATGCGTTTACATGACACGAAATTAAATGAATATCCTACCCGTGAACATTTCGTAGCACGAAAAAAATTGCTCATGACACTTCTACATGCCACGGAACATTCTTAGAAATCATAGTTTTCGAGTAAAGACGCAGTAGAAGACTGGAAGGATTGCACTGAACGGAGTTAAAAAGGTAAAGGAAATAATTAAGCAGAGAAAGGGGGCGAGAGGTCAGCGATTAAGGCGATGAAGCATAAGGGAGAAGAGGAATAAGAGGGGAATGGAAAAAAATGAAGGAGAGGGGATTGATCCCGTGACTATATGTCGGAAGGAATCGGCGAGAGGAACGAGGAATGGGATGGAGACAGAAATGCATTATGGGCAAGACGTTGGAATGAATGGGAGCAGCAGTCATGCATGCGATAAGTGCTGCGAGTATTAATGTCATGCCACTCCGCACTAACTCTAGCGTGGATCAAAAGTTCATTGTCTCTTCGCTTAGCGGATGATTCCTGAAAACAATTATCCCTGAAGAAAAGCGAGGAAAATTTACGATGTTAAGTACGTTAATTGCCAGCAATATGTCGGCCATTAGTTGCAATTTAAAAACTCGCTTCGCGGATATTGGAAACCAGTGTATCCGACGAAATAAATCCAATAACATGGCGTTACGTAAAGAAAAGTTCAAGGTGAGTAATATTGTTGAACATTCAAGGAGTCTTTTGCTTCCTTCTTCTCACGCTGATGAATGTAATTTTCAATAACTTAATACTATCACGTTCCGAAGCGGCAAGGATTGTAGGATCTTTGTGCTGCTGCACGGCCTTCGTAATGAATTAAACACCTGACCTCAAAATAGTGACTCGTAATGCTTCTCAACCCGATTCAGAACGCACTTCCGTAAATAAATACAACTGAAATGTGAAAGGGTGAAAAATATTTCGTTACATTAGCTGCATTCCCTACTGTTGCAACTGATTACCGTAAGAAAATTTCCAAAAGAAAACTATTTATGTGGGTATGTGAAGGAATAGATACCGCTTAACCGATTCAATAAAAAATTAAAGAAATTATGCTCGGAAATTACAATTAAATTTTCGTTCATATAATCATCTCATTTTAGCTTCTAAACAATTGGCGTTTGTACAAAAAGAATCATCAAGAGACTAGTGGGAATTTATAGCCGAAAGAGAAATTCGCTCATGAGAATTTAGCGGAGGTCAAGTAAATACTCTGAATATAACAGAAGATTCTAAACTTCAAATAATTCACGATTAATTTATTTTAGGTGATTCATTATTTTGATTTCTTATGGACGTTGCTGAAAGAGAGTTTTCCATGTTACCTTATGGAAAACTCACTCTTTTAGCTCTTAATATGAAATTAGTTTTGTACGATACGACAATTTTTTCGAAAAAATCAGATGTATTTACGAAATACGCGATGAATAACTGTAACATTTGATCGCGTTAATTATCTAATTAAACATTCACTACACATCTCACTGAAGTTGATTTTAAATAATTTAAAATTCATATTATATAATTTTATAATTCATATAATGCCTGTTATTCCGTCACTTGCATCACATAATAATAATAGTTCATTCAGATTAAAATGATGATTCGTCTTCATTACGATTTAATCTACCTGAAATGAAGCAAAATGAAACTTCTTCGCGGAATTTTAGTTTGCTTCTTAACTGTCCCCTTTCCTACTGTCCAAAATACTAACAGAATTCACCTATTTTTTTTAATAGATGATTTGTCTTTAAGAAAATGCAACTTTCCACATCTCTCTTTCGCTAGATTAACTTTGATGAGTTATCATCATTATCAGTATTTGGGTTCACTAGAGAATTCTGAAACGCAACGAATATGGTTTGCGTATCATCAAATAGTTACCTTTGTTTTTCAGTACCAAAAGTAAGTTAACAACAATGAGCGACAGAATTTAAGGTCATCTTCGGTTGCTATGCGGTTTTTACGTAACTAAGAAGCATCCGGGAAGTTTCGGTCGGAAACAAGAACGTGTAGAATATTGAAGATAGACCTTGGAATTCTTAAATAGCAAGGCAACGACTTCAAATGGTTACATAAAACTATTAAGACGCAAAATTTTTTTCCATTTTACTAATAATTTGCAAAACTCACATTTTGATGGAAGAGCTATGGATAAAAATATATAAATATGAAATACACGGATGGAGATATTTTCTAATATTTATTTATTCAAAGCCGAACCACCAATTTCATAGTTTGATCAAACATTGCTTTAAATGATAAAAAATTGATGAAGGTGATATAAATAAAAAGGAAAGCGAATGTTGATTATTAATAGTCAGGATGAGGAAAATTCTACGGATATTATTGCTTCCAAACTCCCTTATTCTGATATTGTATGTTTTCTATCCGGATGCATATTTAATTAATTATGAGAAAGTATCATACTCTAAGGTATTAGTTTTTCTTACCAATCTGCTATCTTGTGAGATTTTATAGTCAGCTAAAACGTACTTAACTAATCGTTGTGATTGTCAATACGCCAGGTTTTCCAATATTAATTTAATCTACTGGAGATAACGGTAACGACATAATTCATCGCCACTGACACAGGTGACGAGAATGGCTCGACAAGTGAAATGTTTAATGTAAACAAACAGTACCTATATTCCTGGACTCCGTCGATATTAATGAAGAAAATGTTACATAAATGCTTATAAATTCCATTACATCATAAATGATTATAGAAAATAGAAAACTTTACAGCAGATAACGTTTGTGTAATAATATATACATATTTGTGGAGCGACAACGAAGCGTATCAAACATTTCCGTTTGTGTAGTAAAATACTAGATCAACATAGAGATTAACTTTTCACAATTCCGCGATCGCGTATTTTATACCAAAACAATGCAAAATATAGGGCCATACTTCAACAGTCGATTATCATTTTGTAACAATTAAAAGAAAATTTTGGGAATGATTGTATTTATACGACTTCGGCGGATTCGAAACAAAATCGGAAATAGAACCGAAAAATCGAAATAGAAACAGCACAAAATAAAAAGTTTTTTTTTAACGAAGTTATTCTACGATTAAATTTGGCGACAAAATGGCATTTTACCAGTAAGTATGTATCACTGAAACTGTAGTTACATTAGGATGATTATATAAGAATTGTTACTTAGGATGATTACATAAGTTGTCGTATTTATTGTAGAATCTCCCCCATACGTCACTGGAAGAGGAAATAAGATTCCACAATAGATCCAAATTGTCGCCCGCAAGTTACTTGAGTCTCTCCTTATGTGTACGTGATTAATTGAGACAAAATCAAATCATCATCATAATGCTCTCAGCAGTTACAGTCGTAACCTTTGAGTGAAGAAACAGACATCTAATCGAAGAGGTACTAATCTATCAAATGTAAGCTAGTTTATTTCGCATAAGGTCGGAAGCTTAATCCCAAAGGAGGAATCAGGTGTTGCACAGCTGGATTGCTCGGATGAGGGCCATAAAGAGAGGCGTATGCACCAGACGACTGTAATATATGACCAACGGGCGCCAGCACAAGGAAGAGAGTGAAACGCTTTTCCCATCAGCGGATGGAATAGGATTTCCTCACGGAGGCTTGGGGCAAACGTCGGGGGGAGTTGAACGAGCGATCTCCTGGGAGGAAGAAGAATCAGGAAGCGGAACCATAGAAAGGAGATTCGATTTCCGCAAATCGGTGACATTCGCCCTCAGCAGCGATCGCCATGTAGAAATAAATCGAGAGAAGTTTTGATTGGCGGAAAACATTCACTGTCGACGAACAGGAAAACAGTAAATGATACAGCTACGGAAACAGACAAACAAATCGGTCTCCAGCGAGATTAGCCATCGCAGTTTTGTGAATTTTACAAGGCAGCGTAAAGAATGAAATTTTCGCTAAATTCGAAACAATCTCAAAATATTTCTTCCCATATACTGCATATCGACGTTCTCATCAAGTTTGTACGGGAAAAGCTGACTCACGAGGTTTTTTCCTCAAGGTTATATACTATACTTGTCAGCAGTGTTACGCCACATCTCAAATATTTGATTTGAAAAGTAAGGTTTGCTTCATATATCTTTGATCATGGTCTCAAATAATGACTTTTTTATGTATGGACTTCTTAGAGTTTGACTTGAACTCTTTAAATTTTTCTTAACACAAATTTAAGATCAATATCGTCTATGTAATTGGTTCCTAAAAATCTAATGTTTTGAAAGTTACTTGGTTAAAAACTCTCTATGATGAGAGATGAATCAAGCCACAATTTTTACCTCTTACCACTAACTTCATTCTATCACGAGCTAGGTTTCTCTCGTAATTGATCTCTTTTCCAATTAACACAGTTTGTTCCTTTTTACTCACAGCGCTCGATCTCGTAATATTTTACATAGTAATAGGGTTACAATATTAGCTATAATAATATAATATTATCCACATTCCTGGGCGTTTTCTAACACAAAACATCTGATTCATCTAGAAAAATCTCGCACTTTAACTATAACTTATTAAACGAAAAAATATCGAAAGCGGCTGGTAAGTAAACGCAGTTTTGGGCGTCTAAATATTTTTATATATTTAACTTAAAATATTTTTTACCAGAGCAAACGATCTCTTCTATATTATCTCTCATGCTGCTTTCTGACATCTAAAACGCGTTTACTATTTCATAAGAATAGAAGTGATCGCAAAAATTACCAGTAAAAACTCTTGCCTATCTGAAGAAGAAACACTTACGTAGATCAACGTAAAATGACCGATACGTCTAATGTTTAAAAAAATGTCATTTTTTCCTTAACCCGTAAAAGAAATCCACGAAGATTATGGCTTTGAAAATAGTTTTAGAAGAAGTTTAATTAATATAAAAATGCATTTTTATTAATGACACAACAATGTTAATAATAATAATAAATAATAACAATACATTATCATCATTATTATTAATACATTATTTACAGTATCCTAAAAACGGCGAGAAAATGCATGTACTTATTAATGCGGTAAATTTAAATACTGTTTGCTACGAATTAAAATGAGCATTTCTTCCGATTTTTGGAAATATACGCTATCCGCTTAACAAACATCCCAACACTTCCCTGCGATACACCCTTCGTAGTAACTCAATTGTAAAAATTTTATCTTCGCTTTGTAATTTGTTCAAATGCAACAAATAAAGCGGAAACCACCCCGCCGAATTAAAGGGAGAAAACCCCTTGAAGGCAATTCGCCCTTTGACCCCTTATTGTCGCACTTAAAGTCCACGGTTCCTTCCCTCTTCAACGACAATGACGGGCACTCGCTCGATCTTTCCTTTCTCTTCGCCCCCAAGGACCTCCCATTCAGAACAAGAAACTCCCGTTCCACGGGCGAATTGTAACAAAAAAAAGCGCTAAAATTTGCAAAGGATGACTTCGATAAAAGACTCTCTCTCACTGGAGAGTGAATGAAGGTGCGCGATAAAGCACTCTAATATATAAGTGACTCTCGACATTTTTATAAAAAGGCTATTTTTCGGAATTTAATCGTCGTGTTTCTCTGCCGTTAAAAATATTCGTTCGTCGTTTTGTATCCAATAGATAATGATTTTATTTATGTTTACAGCATCATTGTCACCGTGGAGTAAACAGAACATCAATTCTACATTATTGCCAAAGACAATTTTCCTATCAAATTGTAAATATGAATGAAAACCCTCGATTAAAATATTTCTGTAGTGGAGCAATCGCTTAATCCATGTACTGTAAATATATTTGAAGCGTTTGGGCAGATCAATTAGCTAGAACCTTGCTCTGCAAAATTCATTGAACTTTTAAACGTTTCTCAAGGATGATTTTTACGGGATTTTAAATATGAAATCGTTTGGATTCCAGTTATAACGGTAATAACTGTGTAAATGGAGCTAATAATTGGATGTAATTATCAAAAAAGGCATTAATCAAAGACTTAGCTATTCCATACAAATGACTTGATCGGGAAAAATTGAGTTTCCGTCTTTTATTTATACGTCTATATATAAGAGATATTATCTTTGCTGGAAGGTTTCCCACTATTTAGATATTATAATGTATAACAGTAATAAAATTAAACTACCATAATAATCATCAAATTTTTAAACGACAAAAAGAAATACAGCAATACAACAACAGTTCAATATGTTTTATATTTGATACGTATATATTCTCTATACTCTAAATATACTTGACTCTTTCATGTTGATCAAATTATCTACAAAATGCTTCGAATACTCGACAGATTCTTTTTCGAATCTTTCGTTGGAATATATACATGGCATAGTTTAGCGGCTAATCACAATGGCCATAACTTTAATAGAAGAGGTTATAATGGGAAGGAAACAATTGAATCCGGTCTACGTAATAATTAAATTTATTACATACGATGGGCAATTTGCACTATTGAATTGCCGCAATTACTATTAACATTCATCTACTAATTTGCAAATTATATTTCCATCTCTTTATAGTATGTATTTGTGACATACGGTTAAACGAAATGAGGAAAAATCGCCATGAATACAATTAATATTTTCGGTGGCATTATAACTTGTATAAATTCACTGTTAGATGAAAGCAAAATAATTGATAATTCTGCACTATTCTGCAGAGCGGATTATAAAAAGAAAGTTTAAATGTGAAAACAAAACAAACGCCTAACACAGTATTTGCTGCATTATGATACGCACTCAATAGCCGTATTTTTCATAACTCTACGTTCAATAGCAATAACGCAGCAGAGAATTCATCTTTATTGTGAAGCCGAATATTAAATCAGAGAATGACGCATAGCTATTTCTCTCTCAACGATGATCTCGTATCGTTGCTTTCAAACGGACAAAATGGATGAAAACCAACATTAACATTCAAAATGTGTAAGATACTTTCGCTGAGAGTATAAAAATGTGTATCTCTGATAATCATGAGAGAGAAAGCTGGAAGGAATTAATTCGAGAATTACCACGACGTGAAAGGGTTCGGGCCGTTCTCTTTTCAGCGCCATTGAACTTTGGCTTGTTTGTGCCCGCATTCACTCCATACATTTCACTCGACCGCAAGCCGCTAAAAGGCACGTCACTGCATTCACTCTCAAGGACTCCTTAAAGGCGGCTTTTCTCACACAACTATTCTTATCATTTCCGATGCTTAGAAAAATGCATTACCTATAGTCTATAAAATAATCGAGACGATATTGGATAATGCTGTATTGCACCCCTTAGTTTGTTGAAATCTATCGTGTAGCTTACGTAATCAGACCTGTCAGTCAGTTGTTATAGTTTTCCGAGGATGAATCATGGATTTTTGGATTTTAATATTACGAAATGTTCCTGCTACCCTAACTTAATTCAAGGAATACTTTCCACCGACCAATTTCAAAGGATGAAGGAAAATTTGCCATTTCCCATTTACTTTTAACTTTATTTGTGTGATTAATATTACCATTATTTATCAATTTATTTTATGAATAATTAATACAAATATTTGCATCCTTATTTATTAATTAAAATATTTGATAATAATTAATTTAATATTAAATTGGTTATTTTCATAGCTGTAAGGATGCTATTGAGGCATGAGTGACGCTGAATGGTTTTTACATCTTGATCGATTCTAGTCGAATGCCATGAAAAGTGTTATTCCTTGGCTACTATGTTGCACTAGTGCACTCAAATAAATTCACTGGGGGAGACTTTACCGTGTGGAAATACATAACAAAAGATGTAAGGAAAGACTAACAACCTACTAAGTACATAAACAAAGGAACAGACATTAAATTGAAAGTCAAAGGAGAATTATCAAATAAAATCTCCCCAAGCAAAGGAGCAGTCACTACGCCCTACGATATTTACTTAATTATGATTAAATTAGATGAGGTGAAAGGGATGAAAGACGAAGAATTAAGGATGGAAATAATTAATTTTCCATAGAGACGATGTTCACTGATCTCAGAAAACGGACGCGTTCTACATAGGCATTTGTTCCTGCCTATATTGTCTGCTAAAAATACCCTATGAACATCATGATAACAAATTGATCACAAGCTCTCTCGAACCGAGAAAAAACGTAAACAAATGCTTAGCGACAAAATAATCGAACGAGTGAAGCAAACGAACTTAGGAACAAAACAAATCAGCGACTGTGGGACACCTATTGTCGAAAAATTTCTTGATTACTAATTCTGATGGTAGAAATATATTTTCATCTATCCAATATATCTATTGACTTGCGATACTTATTTTAAGAGAGTTCCGAATTATCTCTATTTGGGTGCACTTATCAATGAATCAGTTACGCAGCATCCACTTGCGGGTTAACGGTATATCAGAACATTGAATATCTCCAAATAGAGGTGAAAATAACAAAATAACATGAAAATACTAAAGACACGGCCTATTACTATGGCAACGATTTATAATATCCGGCAGAGCATCCTTCTGCCATCTATTGACGCGACTAGGTATTAATAACAACTATTAATATACATGTGGTTCCAACCCAGGGCTCGGAGGAGGAATTCCGGGCCCTGGCACTAATTTCTTTGCCGGGCCCTTTTTTTCAAGGTTAAACCAGTAATTTTTTTCATCCCTGTCTCCCATTTCAGGACTCTAGCCTAGGATAATTGGATCGACTGCACAACCTCTGTCGCTTCGACTAAATGACGAATTATGACTTTCAAGTTAATTTTTTCAACCATTGGTATAATTTTATCGAACAATATCAGTATTCCATCTACGATACTTCCTTAAGCATTTTCTTAATTTTCAGAAACAAATTGAATAAGAGAAGGTGATACTTCGTGGATCGCCATAATAATGAGTTAAAACTTATCGTAAGATTTCACAGCAAGATGTTTTGCTAGCGGACTAGTATCATCAGGCAAGGTTATTATTCAAAATCATGAATACAAGTTAAAAACGAGGAGGAAAGTTATACGAGTAGGAAAAGGATCAGTAGGCAGACAGTTTGTTGCGAAGGGAAAGAACGGATGAAGGATTGGAATAACATTTCTTTTACGTCATTAAAATTTTATTTCATTATCAGAAAGAGAGAAATAATTCGCCCAATCTTAGTCAAAACATAACCATCCTTTGAGACATTTCCGCATGATGTATGAAAAAAATCAATTAACATTTATACAAATAATAAATATAAAATAGAAATCGTGTGACATGTTGAGTTGAACATATTTAATTTAACAGTATTTACGACCCACGGTTTCACATGATGTAATCGATGTGACTTACTTTGCTGTGATGAAGATTACTTCAGCGCTGAGCAATGCACTGGAGGGATGATTTTTAAGTTTCTTAGAGGAAAAAATGTTTATTCCACTTCATATAGAATCATAATGGTCGATTGACAATGAAGAAGGTTTGCGAATGGAATAACATTTAGAAGCGCTGGAGTTGCGTTTCTTAGAAAGATACGGCGAACTTCCTTCCATGAATTCGAACTCAATAGAGGGCTATAGATGTAAACATACTTCTCGAGTCCATGATTCTATGAAACAATTGAAAAATGGACTGATGAAAGGTAAACAGATTTCGAAATTGCAGCTTGGGATTGACTATTGACAACTTAAACACATCAAAACACGTCTCTTTTGGACTACGTTATTCCGGTTACACAACGAAAGAACTAGTGCAGATCAATCTTTGACATAAGCCCTAATAAAAATCCTTGCGAAGAGTCAATGCCAGTGACAACTTACTAATTCAAGAGCGCAGTATCCTGAGATTGTTAGCCAAAAGCTTTGAAAACAAGAATGGGAGACATTTCGAAATATAGCATGCATTTATGCCGCGCATAAACCAGCACTTTTTCGATAACAAGACATCAACGACTGCGTAAAAGTTACGCGTTGGTACGGGAGATGATTAGAGAGCAATGTAGGAACCTTTTTCGCTTGTAGAGCGCTGGAAATGGCAATAAATGGGAAAACAAAAGCTCGCCACATAACAGAGACAATATATGGAGCAGAGAGATTCCGAAAGCTGCAAGGCCTCCATTTGAGAAGTACAAGAAGAACGGCAAAAAATACGCCGCGGGAGATAATCAACGAGGGATCGCTCTATGTAACGACGTCTCTTTTTGAGCAATCCGAATCTATCACAAACGGACTGTGGGCTACAAGAGGAGACAAAGGGGAAGCATAGCATTATAAAAACAGAGGACTACTAATATCCCTCGGGTGGATATAGATGTTACAGGACGGGATCACATGTTAACAAATGTGACATGAGAGAAGGGCCGAATTAGGATTTTCGGTCGCCCTAAGGCGGTCGGAATAGTTGATTAACAATTGGTTTGATAGAAGATCCTAGGTTTGATTCCCGAACCCGTTGGACTTTTTTGAAGTCAGATTTTCCCAGGGATTTTTTCTGGGTGTGCAAAATTACCCAAACCTTCTTCCATTACAGCTAAAAAAATTCAGCCTGAAGAACAAAAAATAAGGGTCTCTCCTATTACAGATGTGACAAAAGAAGTCATGCAATGATACAAACACAAACTTGAGAAAAAATTTCTGAATTTACATTAAGGAATTCCTGAGAAAAACTTCAAATGATTTCAAATATAGATTGTATTTACTTAACAATCAACGAAGGTCTTAATTGTTGCATCATTTTCCCGAAAGCGGTACCTTTTTTTAAATGGCTACCAATGATAAGTAAGTGTAGCATAATTATCAAATCAATAACATTCTGAACGGGGTGTTCCACGGCTCAGATTCTCTCATTCCTCAGTAGCTTTCATATCATTAAAGCCAGGAACAAAACTGACAAAAGATAAATGAAAGACGCTTTTCTCTATACTGTGTCAAAATAAAAATGAAAAATATCCGTTCAACAAGATGAGGTAGCAGGAGCAGAAGCAAATACGAAAAAGTGAAATTTGCCGTGCACTGGAAATGAAAACGTAAAAAGTCCCAAATTATAACATGGTAAACTTGCGAATAGAGTTTATTTAACTGTGTATTTCCAGTTCTGTTCCGAGCTCCAGCGAATATGAATTTGATTCGCAGTGAAAAAGGGTAAAAAAACACCGTATTCGTAGCTCCGTGTAGCGAGTATCATTCCTTTCATTCTTCCGGAAAACGTTTCGAATCGGGCGAGTTGGCGTCACGGTGTAGCGAAAAACTTCTTGGAATGAAAAGGCACTTGAGTTGTATTTGCGAAATTAAAAGTCAAGAGACGAAGCGGAATTAATGCGGGAAGGCGTTTGATTAAAAAAAACGTGGAGTGGAAGGGAAATTCAATTTGCGTGGAAGTGAAATTGGCGCTCTCGAAGATAAGAACGGATGGGTGGGAAAATGAACATCGGCGGTCACTACGGATACATGAAGCAAGCGGAAGTGGGTGGACATGGTGGCGCCCAAAGATGCACCGAGGCGCCAGGATGCCATTTACTGCTGATGCGGGCAAGGTGGAATTATTGATCCGAAAAACCTATTCCACGTGCACAGTGAGTATCATAGACATCTGGAGCCGAGGGAAGAAAAGACACAAAACTGATTTTCGAACACAGTGATACGTCGATCGAAGGTAGATCTCTCCGGAATCTTATCCTTTCGCCGAAACCATCGCTTGCCGATATGCTACATTCCATATGTTGCCAAAGCCTAAAATACCGCAAACGCCGTCGCAAATAATAATACATAAGAAGGGATGGACGCTCAGAGGTATGATTTGGTCATAAAAATATATCTTTGCTCGTATCAATGATAGTATACATTGAAAAATACGCCGAAAAATTATCCAACAGCCGAAAATGAAAAACGGTGAAAAATCTTCATCAAGATCGCTCGTTAGCCGAAGAATACCTGAATCCAGAACAGATTTTACCGATAACTTCGCGAATTTTGATAATCTCTTATTTTATATTACATATTTTACTCAGATCACGATTCCCTAGCTTTTCATGATGTACTCATTCGCTTTGTCAAAATTTTCTTCTTCTTTGGATATTTAAGTGTATCACGAATTGAGATAAAATAACTGAATGTTAATTGTCTGGCTTGAAGTAGCAGCAGGATACGTTTATTCAAGATATGAGCTTACGTAGAAATGTTTTCGGTTGACCATTTAACTGAGGAAAGTATTTGCAAGTTTTCAGTAATTATATTTCAGCTAAAAAACCATGTTTTGAATATTTTATACAACGTTGCGAATGCCTGAGTACATCGGGAGTGCTGAGTGCGGATGTAGATAGGCCGATGTGCCTTCAACAAGACTGTTTCCGGATAATTTAGTAGGATAAAGCAATTATCAATGATGATGAATAGTTTTAATGAAAGGAAATTAAACTTTCTAGAGAAAATTAAAGTTTCCCTCTCATAAAATGCGCGCTGATTACTCAGCGTTCTTATACTGAGAAAACAATCCTTGAAAAATATTAGGAATTACAATTACAAACACTTGAATCTTAAAACTTTCCCTACATTGAGCGTTGACACGAAGTAATGTTTTTAAAAAATATGGATTTGTGCTAAAAAGTTTTATGAATAATAACCCCCATTTGTCTCCACATTTGCGAAAACCTGTAGGGTTTGTGAAACATATGGGAGCCGAAAGATATCTAAATTCAGGACTAAAAAACCCGCACCTCTTACTTATCGTAAGCATCAAAAAACGAACTGAAAGTTTACAAAACGTCTCGCAAGAATAAAATATAAAACGGATGGAAATAAAAGTTGCTTGAAAATAGCTTCTGGAGCTTAGAACAAACTTATTCGAAAAATGTCTTCAGAGAAGCCTACTGCTTCTGGAGCTTAAAAACGGAAACATTTCAATACCGTTGTGTTCTTTTCATACTCACTCAAAAAAATATTTACAAAATAATTTTAGAGATCACAATAGCCAATACTCCGATTTCAATACGCCTGGTTTAAAATAATAACTTTTAATGAAACTAGTAAAATGAGTACGAGAGATTGGAGACAACGATTATTGAAACTTCATAAAAACGACACTTGATTTTGAAATGAAATTTCTTTAATCCTTAAGTTTCAGCTTATTCTTTGTAAAATTTTGGAAGATTTCAATATGAACATATAAGTAAAATACGAGAAAAATAATATCTTCGACTTATGACAAAATTCTGATTTCGGAAATCACATTTCAATGAATCATACTTTAGACTTTTAGCCACGGAAAAATCATCATCATGTAGTAGACATAATACCAAAGTTAAACGGCATATACATATTGAAGCGTGGTTTATTATTCGACGAGTCGTATAGCGTTTTTTCCGAGCAACTTTCAGTGGAATCCCTGAGGATATCTGCATTAATAATGAAAGAGATACGAGAGGAATTCTATATGGAGACTTCCCGCATTCATTCTTTACGATACTGTCACAGAGAGAGAGGATTTTATTCCCATAAAAACGCCTTTCCAAGAGAGAGAAGATAGCAGACCCTACTGCTCCAGAGAAAGTAATGGCTGCAAGAGTGCCAAGTCCTTAAGAAACTCACGTGTGAAAAATGTTACTAATAACAAGAAAATACTACTAAAACTGGATACCTTTCACAAAATCATAATAATATATTCCGTTAAGAGTCATGAAATTGATGTCGTTATATAAATCAATTCCTGAATCAAACTTTATAAAGAAGTGAGGATAGTTAAATGAATCATTATTGTTAAAACCAAAATACATATGTTTTCAAAGTCTATATTTATAACCCATTCAAGGGAAAGTATGTTTAGGTAGGGGTGGGGGTTAGGGTAGGTTTAAATTTTTAACCTCAGAGTTATTCAGAATCATTCTATTAAGTGTTTCCGTCCCTTTAGTATTTCGATTCTTTCATTGGAGTAATATACTTTTTCATGAGACTACTTGATTTTTGTGTAAAATAAAATGAAAGGTAATGGTAGACTCTTGAAGTTAGTTTTATTGGAATCTAACATTTTTCAGTTGAATGGTTCATATTATTCAAATTATTCTAATTGAAATCCTTTTGTCATAGTTCAAAAGTGCAAGTTCAAAACAGCAATCACGAGAAAAGTAGTCGATTCGTGCTAGACAACGGACAAATTTTTCCATCCGAAAGTCGCACACGAAAGCTTCACGCTATAATTAATTGAATCATTGCATTTAATGACATAATATAAGGTCAAAATTAAAGAGGGAAAATAGATTTAATAGCTAAATAAATTTAGGGAAAGTTTTTCCATTTTTCCACGAGACTTTAAAGGAGACAAAATAATTTACGTGACTGAGTTTTTACAAAAAGAGAAAAATGCCCAAGGTTCTCTACCTCCATAACAGAATGAATTGCAATCGATAGTCTTAAAGCACCAAATCTATCTCGTTGAATCTCATCAGTTAAGAAAACGGATAACTCCAGCATATACGCAGTTTTGGGACCTAAGCGGAGAATAAGCACAGAACATGCGCATAACAAAAACCGAACCCGAATCTAAGAAATCGAAAATTGATCCCGAACCGATACCGAAAACTGTTATTTATTCTGTTCCTAATTTCGGTTCCCATCAATGCACATTTTGCATAAGTCTTTAAAGGAAGAATTACTAAAATAGTGTAACTAAGACTTGTAGCTAAGCTTTTTTCTAAAATGTAGTTTAATATAAATTTAAAACAGCTAGCAATATTATAGTAAAACAAAACTTAAGAAGGATACAATGCTACAATAGTCGAAGCGAAAAAACCGGTTCGATGTTGATTTAAGGGGCAAAACCGGAACGGAACCCCAATTAGGTTCTTTTAATTAACCGGAGAAAAAAACCGGAACGAAAAAAATTAGGGCTTATGCATAATAAATAAGATATTCACAAATGATGGAAATATTTAACTTAGCATTAAGTTGTGCTTTAACTGCTCGGAAAGTGGGAGACCTGGGTTCGAGTCCCAGTCAAGTCACAATTTTTCACTTCTTGTACGAATATGATACTGAAGTTGGCGTTCCAAAATGAAAAAAATGTGTAGGCAATCAACTTAATTAGTGAAGAGATAATCAAAAAACCCAATTTTTGACCAACCAATTTTTTTGGTACACGAAAAACTAAATCATGGAGAATCTATCCAGTTAAAGAAACGAAGCGTAGCATCAGCAACTACGCAGTTTGGGCATCTTAAAAACGATCCACGTGAACACTTCGAGCGCCTTAAAAACGATCCCTGATTCCCGCGGTCACGGCGGAGATCAGAAATACGCCGAGCGAAAAGGAAAATTCCGAGCGACACACTTCTAGGGGAAGAGATTGAAAAGACGGCTTCATCGCGTCGAAAAGTAAACATACTTCCGATTCGAAATATGGACGGAATAAAGTAAGAAACGGAGTGCGGAAGCGGGGGGAAAGATAAGAAGACGTGGAAAGAGTAGGGATATGAAGGTGTGGGAGGGGAGGCTGGAATAGTAGTCCTGCGATCGATGAGAGAGAAGGGGAGTCGGTCATACGGGTTATCGAGGGGAAGATGCAGCGCTTTGCTAACCGAGTGTGGCAGAAGGCAAAAACGGAGGTTTGGGGAAACCGTGGCTCCAACGAAGGTTAGGGATGCGGCTAACTACGTTCTTTTTTCGCGCTGGGGAAACGGAAGGACGTCTATTCAATGAGGAGTTGATTGCCTTGCGGCGCTGGACTCGAAAGGAGACATGTCCGCCGTACATAGAGAGATCAGGGATCCAAGGTCAGAGGAGATTGAAACTCGGGGCCAATCTCGGACACTGTGCGCTGATATTGATATTCCCCCAATTTAGGATCGATTCTCTCTTTTCGGAATTGGAAAAGAATAATCGTGTATTCCATAGAGAGTGATTCGGTCACGTCGAATTCGGTCATTCCCAGCTACATCGTTTAATTCTTATTCCGCGTTATTCGGATTGTGTAGAGAATGAATAAAAGGTAAGACTAGGAACTTGGAGGATAACATGCAAAGTACTTAGCGGTATCAAATGAAGGTTGACCAACTGATGACGTATGTATTATAATGAGGTGTCGGTTCATTAAAGTTTGAGCGCCATGAGAGAAGCGAAGAAAGTTTGATGTCTCCAAATGGAGAACTCGAAAGAATTCTATAAATGTGACCGTAAGTTGGCAATGTATAACCATTTTCGGAGTATAACAGTTCGTTTACTGAATTAAATTCATAAAATACTCTTTAAATTTGTTAAATTTTAATAGTCTGACATAACTGAGTACTTATCGGAGCTAATCCCTGATGCTAAGGTTAGGGAAGAGGATGAAGTAGGTCTTTATTTAAGAGAATAACAAAATTTTTTAGATTTCTATACTTGTCTATTGATTACAATAGCTCAAAGAATTCAAAACATAATTCATGAAAAAGGAAAAGGGTACAATATTGAAATTGAAGTAAAGATAGGATATTCTAAGCACATAATAATTCACGGTTGAGCTTAAATACATATAATAAACTTGTAACACGCAAGTGAAATTTATACTAAAAGTATCAGAAAAAAGAATTTCACGAGAAGTAAGCTAATTCAGTCATTGTAAAGAGCGTGGGGAACCTTTTCTCAGCAAAAAAGCCACTTTTACCATTCGGCTGCATAAGATAGGCCACACGTGAAACAATAAATCCACTCTTGAGGAGCGGGTTGCCTACATTAAAATAGTTCAACATAGAAATTTTATGTGTACATGTGAAAATAAATTCATTCGTTGAGTGAACTAAAAGAATATTTTCCATTTTCTTTTACACTTGGGGCATTATGGCGGTCATAAATCTCTGCAGAGATGAAAATTCGTCAAATAACTATCTAATGTATCAAAAATGAAATGTTTTCTTTGGTCGAATATGTGATATGCTCATGAATGACATAGCACTTAACAGTCGTCGAGCATCGTGACATCTAAATATCCAGTAACTTCTGTTATACTAATTCTGCTATTTGAAACAATAATAGACACCGAAGTAATACTGTTATTCGATCTTTCATTAGGCAAGGTTGGGTCTGAGAGGCCCTCTCTTCCATCTAACCTCGCATGAAATTCTTACATGAGGATAAAAGAGAGAAAAATGCATAAAATAAAACGTGTAAAAAGAGAAGAAAATTTGTTTGTTTTGAGTGTGTTGTGTGTTAATTTGTTGAGATACACATAATAACAAAAAAAGCCAACAGTATAGAGCCACAAAGAAAATAAATTTCATTTCACAGAAGACCACAAAACTGAAAGCAATGATAAGAGAAAAAACTGACGTGGAATTTCATAACGCTACTCAACGTGCCGGAAAAGATTGAGATGAAAATCAGGAGATGAAGCGGCGGAGGCAAACTAGAGAGAAGAAAAAACGAAAGAGAGGCGGAGAAATAAGTACGGACAAAATCAGACTCAGGCTCTCGGATTGAGGGAGGAAATAACAGCGGAAGGTGATATGAACCTCGTGGATTCGAGGAAGCCGTCGATAGCGGAAGGGGCATTACGCAATCCATCCCCAGAACCATCTGCAGATTCGGAGGATAAGCTCCATATAAAAAGGAAGGGAGAAATTGGTTGGGATTTTATTGAGGGGAGGTTCGCGAGGGGGACGAAAGTGGCATCGTTTTAACGGTCTTCGAGAAACAAACACTTGAGGGACGGCCTTCCCAAAGAGTTGCGGCGTCGTTGGATGACGTTAGCGCCGGAGAGTTGCGATGGAGATAGGGGGATATAAAGGGAGGAATAAAAAAATGCAGCATCGGGGTCCATTGGAAGTGCTGAAAGACCGACAATGGCATAAGGGAGGGAAAAAAATGTCGGTGGAAGTCAACGAGATGAGGCATGTGTTTGAAGCATGTAGATAAAATGATCAATACTCCAGCTTAATCGAGAAGTGGCGGAAGTCAAGGAATACCCTTTGTGTGGGATGCAGAAGTTTTATCTTCTGGTAGACCGATTTAGCACAGTGTGTCGCATACACACAACGAACCTTGCAGTGTTTTTGATCAGCAATATTTCCTCAAAATGGTCGAATTGTTCTTACAATGATATTCTGTATATGCAGAGCACGTTTTCATGCTACCGTTTCTAGAAATCTAGATGAGATACATTTCATTTATATTTTTGTAAAGGATTATGAAAACTATAGTTTCTAGGAGTAACGGAAGTGAAAAATATAGAAATGACTGGAACTCGAATCCGGGTCTCCCTCTTTTTGCAAAGATACTTCCCATTCGCAGTATCTTTAATTTATTTTAGCCTCAGTCTTATCGTGGTTGAGATTACATGAAATGTAATAAAGTATGAATGATGCTCTGGAATGTGATATCTCGCATCTTAGTCCCTCCGAATTGAATGTTGTTAAAAGTATCATTCGTGGGGTTAATGAACTACATTTATATGAACTTCTCCACAGTAACTTGAGGCACAAAGACAGTTCGTTGAAAAGACTTCAACTTGAGTAGTAGATATATTAGTATTATTAAAATACTTCGACAGGTAAGATCATTTCCCACATAGGTTCCCCCACCGGGAATCTAATCCGAGACCGCTTTCACCAAACGCGAATACGCAACCCCTTTGGCTATCCGGGGACTCATATGAGAAATTAATAGAGGTAACGGAATTTAAAGAAATGCAAAATTTAGAGACAGAAGAGCTAGAAGAAGTATTTAACATATGCCGAAAAGACAATTTCGATGATGATCAGGAGGGGTGAAGAAAACAGAATGGAGGATTGACATAAAAGACAGACCTGAACGTCACAAACTATCAAGGAATACAGGAGATAATCAGAAGACAGGATGGATGGCGAAAGTCCTCTTTTAGGTTATTAGTCACGGTCGCAATTTCCTCAATTTCTTCTGATATTTGGACGGTAAGAAAATTCTGATAGACGCTAACACTATGATGCTGCGCCATGACTGCTACGGAAGACTATAAATTATTAATTTATAATTGTTGTCAAGTCTTTCAAATTTCTCGACGCACTAGGCTCTCTAATAAGCGGCTGGGCGATAATTAAAAATAATTGGGCAGTAAGGAGAAACCCTGGTGTATCTCAAATCATCCTCCCTGGGGATTTATTTTACCTAAATCTTCCAAGATTTTGTCATAAAGCCAGTATAAAGTGACGTTTCTGTAAAATTCGCAACTCCAGGCAAAACTGAGTGGTTGCATGAGACTCTCAAGTGCGATTAATGGAAGAAAATGAGATTAAGAAAAAGTTAATGGCTATAATAAATGATGACTCTATGCAACACTTGAACTTGAAGTGGAAAAGCACTTGAAACTATCGAATATATTATCTAAGTATAATTTTATTTATTATTCATATTTTATGATTATTTTCGTTATCCATAGTTACATGATAAAAGTTGATTATATTAATAATAACAAACGCCATTCTTGCTTTAATACATTACGGTGAATAAATCCGACTTGTCCAAACCGATTTAAATGCAGAGAGCTTCCGTGATCGAGGGCAGAGAAGTGTCACAGGTGCGCAATAAAACATCTAAAATCTGAAAATCACAAATAGAAATAGAAAAACGGCCGTAAATAACGAGACATTCTACATTAAAGCGTAACCCCGCGTGTCGGCAATCGAAAAACCTTTGAAATTCGCCGACGATTTTCCTCCGGTTTCCAATATTATACGGAAAAACGTATAAATTTATGGCGTAGCAATGCGGAGAAAGTAAAATACAGTCCCTTGCCGCAAAGGTTATTTCTGGCTCTGAAAATGCGGACATCGACGCGCCGTTAAAATATTCATCCGCCGTCATCCTCTCGACGGGTTACACTTCGCACGATCGCAGTCAATCCCGGCAGCTTCTCGAAGTAAACAACGATTAATGGACCGCTATTCTCAGAAACGTATACCGATTGGGTTAAGTCGAATAAAGAGACGTCTTAGGGCAACTCGACGAGAGACGAATACTCGAGTGATTTGTGAGGATGTCAAGAAGTCGACGGTTGCAAAAAAAGGTGATGGGAAAATGTTATGGATAAGGCGGGGAAAAGGAGTAGAAGATTCCCAGAGAAGTCCGCGGAGGGGCATTCGAGATGAAGGGCATGAGGCAATATGCAGTCAAGAAGGGATCCAAACAGGTGCTGTAATAAACCGGGACGTGGGCTACCTTTCAAGATGGAGCTCGGATTGAAAATAAACCTCCCAGAGGGAGTATAGACTATCTCCACTCTTTCTGTGATGAAAATAAGAAAGTTTTTCACAAATGATGGAAATGAAATTTAACTTAGCACATTAAGTTGTGCGACTAAACCCTAAGTTGTACAAGAAGTGATCCTTAATCATCTAAGCTCCTGATTACAGAAGTGAATAGGCGTGACTTGATAGTTTAGTTGATTAGAATACCTGCCCGGAAAGTGGGAGACATGGGTTAGAGTACCAGTCAAGGGACAATTTTTCACTTCTTGTATAGCTTTAAAAAAGTTTTTACTGGACTGGAACATAATATACAATATCAAGAGCAGGATATGGAAAATCAGCTAGTAGGGCAAAAATCCCGGCTAATCTCGGGCATGGAAGTATCAGAGACCTACAGTAACAAACATTAAAGTGGCCCTAAATCGATACGTCCGAGAAGGTCCGAATAGCGATGGTTTCTCCCCTGGGACAAGGTAATCAATGGGGCACCAATAATTGAATATCGGAGCGAGCCAATGCAGCAACGCCTCCAATGGTGCTTGCCGAAAACTTAGCAACATACTCATTACATTTAGCCATGGGTATGTGTCGAAGTAAGTTGCATTTAGTTTCGTTCTTTAGATATTCATCAGTAAAGCAGCGTGGAAAAATAAAGAGATAAACCTTTAAGATTCCACGACTTTATTGTCCGTCGGTTAACATGAATAAAAATTCATGATTATTTTGATACCCTGATAATTTAACGGCGTTTACAAATATAAACTCAAAATTTATCTATAACGAAAAATACAAAGTTACATTATCAAAATTAAAAAAAACTTAGTAATGCAGCATTAAGGGTGAGTTAATTAGCGAGAGATGAACGATTTTTGGTACGAATCAAACGTTAAGGAGCGATTCGTTCACATGAAAGATGTGATTTATAAGTCAAAAATTGAAAGCTGGAAAGGGAGTTAATGCCACCTCTGAGCAACTTAACGATTGAAGCCGGTACTGTAAGTCTTTATTCAACTACTTTAATGCAAGGGAATCTTGAATAATATTTGCGAATGAAAACTATATGCAATGCGAGCGTATTTTTTTCCTACTGTTGTCAGTTCTGTCACCAATGAGGAAATGAAAGTAATTTTACGAAACATTACACATTTTGAATAATAAACCTCTCTCTCCGTATCAGCGAGGGATACGTTGCGCAGAAACTTCACGAATAGCGAAATCGCAGATACTGAACAATATACTTGTCTATATCTGATGTAAATAGAGCCTGAATTACGAAATGACCCTTGCAAAAAGGTCAATATCTATATCTGTGAATGATTAAGGTATATATTTATGCAAGAAATTCTTGAAAATTCATCTGTTAGAATTCGGAGGATATTTTGTGGACTTCAATAATTTCAGTTCGTTTCTAGCAAGAGGGGACCCTGGCAAAGAACAACATTGTAAGAGACCTAATAAAAAGAGATGATAACTGTAATTAAACCTAAGATTGCACTTCAATTATGTAGCATTGAAGGCGTAAATATGCATGAAGGACTACCTTTATTAAGTTCAAGTTCATTTTCTGAAAGAAAAGAAAAGCAAGAGAGTATTCTGCTCTAGACAAAATGTAAATGTTAGCAGTTCAGATATGGTTTCCATTATGCAAAGTACTGGAGAATGTCTGGAAAACTCGCATCGTGGGTTTTTCTCCGTAAACCTTAAGTTGAGGAGTTTTTCTCCCACAACCAGAATCTTAATATATTAGTTATTATTTATTTTATTTTTTCATGAAATTTTGTTTGTAATTAGATGTAAGCTAACTATAGTTCATAATCTTGAGTTTATTTTAAACATTTTATCTAGTATTAGAAAAGGTTGGGTGGAAGAGAGGCAATACTGGTCTAACCCCATCAAAGTGTCAAATAAATAAATCAATTAAATACAGAGAGGCTTTATTACGCCCAAAAAACAAAACATGAAAGGAGACTCATGTTTAAAACATTTTCTGAAGTGTCATTAATAAGCGATCGTGCTCGCGAGTACCGGACGATGGAATATAAAACCGTTCCACGAATACGAAAATTCGCGGATATGTAGGTTCGCATACAACAGAGGAGTAGTTGACATATTGCTGCTGCATAGGTGTTCGTCAAATTTGACGCGATAAAGCCGATCGAGGTGGGATCACTGATGTAATTTAGGCCGGTAAATGGAGATGCGGAACTGCATTAATGCACGTGGAGCATTACGAGTGATTCGAACCGGGACGAATGAATAATGATATCATGTCGTGGTGGAGATTAATCAAGCTGATTTTCTCACGAATACTTATTCGTACATTTAAGACGATAAGTAATAACACTTGCACTATTTCTATCGTTGAATAGAATGCACTGATAAAGCAAGAATGATACATGGGAGTGCCTTAACCCTACGATGACCTTCCGATGTGAGAGCTATGAAGCAATAGATGGAGGAATTTAATTCAGCACTCCTTCCGCATTACATTTAATTACGGGAGATGAGAAGATAAAGCTGTAATAGGTTAATTTAGTGATTAAAGGGCTTAATTTTTTCTATTATAGATGCGAGTACAATATTAATGGAAGCCTAATGACTGACTTGATCAAGATTACCTTCCTTTAATGATATTAATGAAGAGGTGAAAGCGGAAGAGGAAAAAATCGAACTATCAAATGTAGAAAATGAAGTTAAAATTAGCCCGTCTTTAACATAGTTTTCTTAGTTCCTTTGTCTGCTCATGCGTATGCATTTACGCCTAATTTCAACTACATCTACATAAATACCCTATCGGTGTGTGGCAGGAGGTGTAAACACCGAACGAATGAGCTACTCCTTTAGCTTGTTATTACCGCGTATTGTTCGCGGAAAGAATGAGTCCATAAAACGACTTGTTACAGCGTCTATTTTTCTTATTTATGCTCATTGTTGGATCCTCCGAAGTAGTAGGAAGGTCGTAGAATACAGACTTCGTCTTCTGCAAACGCGCTGTCTCTAAATTTACCATGCAATCTTATGCTAGCTTCTCGTCTCCTTCCTTTCAAGGATTCCCAACCTGCTTCTGAGAGCATCTTCGTAATGCTAGCCTGTTTCTCGTAGCATTTTTTAACAAAACATTGCGCATTGCGCTTACATGATCTTGAAACATTGAGAAAAATTCTGAAAAGGTTTTCAATATGGAATAGTGCTGGATAACTCCGGGACGTTCGGAGCGGTATTCATTGGAAATGTCAGCCAGCCTCTACGTCACATAAGCTGTTTACTCTACAAAACTAAATAAGAAACAATGTTACTTCGAAATTGAGACTAGTACCAAAAGGTAAATCAGCTAAAGATTCATATCTTGGTCGTGGAATTTTGTTTCCAATCCAAAGTATGATAAAACGCACGAAAATTTTGTAATATTTTACGGTTATAAACGACCCTTCCCGTTGACAACCAAGGAGATCGTGGATTCCGAACTGATGTGTTATCCCATTAGGACACAAGAGTAACTTATATAGAATTAATAGTAAAAGATTGTAGTATTTCCCAATACTTCAGTTATTGCTATAAACTGCTTCAAAATTTCGTCTCTCTTTACAGGAGATTCGCTAACTAACCAAAAGCTGTTTTGCATGGGAAGGAAATTCACGAACTTGAAACGTGAAGAATTTCCAGAACTTATCTTCTTCCCAAAGAGTTTCGCTAAGCAAATAATTTTACGATAAAACGAAAGGAAGCCGTAAATTTCCATTAAATTAATTATAAATTCCCTCTCATTTCCTGAGTGAACGGGTAGCAATTCCAGAAAGAGGAAATTTTTTATCAAATTTATCTCCAAACTTAAACTCGGTTTCTCTTCAAACAACTGAAAGTCTTCGATCCATTCATTACGGACATCTCTATGAAATCGTACCGAAAATTTCTCGAACGTTCTGGGCCAAATTGGCTGGGGGCCAAATCAATACTCGAATTGACGGAGAAGATAATAATCGCTGATGGAGACTAAAGATTAAAGTTTCATCGTGAACCATCGAAGAAACAAACTGAGTATTTTGAAATCTACAAAGTAAAATTGTTCTTTTGGGAACTGTCGTAGCTAGGTATCGGCGCATTCGTAACTTTAAAGCAAGCCTTGTAGGTAACGCATTACAACGGCTTTTAAATCAAATGAAAGATAATTAAATATTCTTCTTGGGATATTTTTTCCGTCGGTGCGGGCTGAAAGCTTAATTTTCTGCGAATTCAACGCACGCTGCGCCGTTTCTGAGTAAGACGGGACCTTTAGTCTCAATCTCGCCCGAAGAAAGATGTATAATTATTATTGCAAGAATTGCTTAATTAGAGGTCGTCTTTATGGGGGGTGCCTCGGTGAGACTGTTAAAATTACAATTTGCACATTGCATTAGAATATTTCAACTACAATATTCAGCTATCAAACTGACTTGAGAAATTGAAACGTAGTTAATGATATTATACATTGCGATAAATATGGTAATCCTCAGCTAATTCTGCATTTTAAAGGGTGAAAATATAAAATATCCGAGAAAAATAACAAAACTAACCAACAGGAAAACGATATTAAATTCGCCTGATGGCGTGTGATCTACTCATAAACCTGAATTGTTTTTCATAAATTTTGCGGAGAGTGCTTAAACAATGATCCTAATTTTAAGTACCTTATTATTTATCTCCACGCAATTAAGCCTTCCTCGACTGAGTTTATAAGCATAAAAATGAAGTAGAAATAAAAATTATATAAATTTCGATAAAAGACTAAATGATGAATGTGATGATATACATATGCTTGTAGCATAATGCATGTCTATTTGCTAGCAAAATCTCCTCCTCATCTAAAACTCGTTATACCAGAAGAAAGGTCCTCGAACCTATCAAGGACTAAAATAGGGCAGAGAAAGTAAAGGTAAGAAAGGGTAGACATTTACCGTTCCGTATTTATAGAGATATGGAACGTCTTCAAACGGAGATGCTCTTAAATCATCGTCTCGCAGATGCCACAGATCTGCAGTCAAGAGCTCTCAAGTAAAAGTCGATCGTCTCAGAGTGTCCCCCTCGCGGCCAACGAACGAGCTGATCGTGTTTGGATTTCTTAAAGGGACGCTGCCCCTTGAATTGCCGCAACCCAACAGAAGAACCACCCACCGCATATCCGATTCGCCCATAACTTATCCCGAACTGAATAAATTAGCTTAGCGGCGACGACTAAAGGATCTCTTGTTTATGTAACTCGAGGAACAGACAACCTTGTTCATATACGTGATAATATAAACTTTCGGGAAGATTTCTACGTTCCTTGATTTTGTCATGGTGTCTTAACTTACGGTAGTGGTTGGGATAGCCAGAGATACAGCGATGGACAGGACTATCACTAATCCAATGGAATTGGTCAGTAGCAGAATTAGATACACGACGTAACAATCGCCGCTGTCTTACACGCTGGCTTTTAATCTCCCACCATACTCAAACGATGGAATTGAATTTTAACTTAGCACATTAAGTTGTGCAATCAAACCCAAGGTTATACAAGAAGTGAAAAATTGTGACTTGGCTGGGACTCGAACCCAGGTCTCCCACTTTCCGCTCCCAATTACAGAAGTGAGATTGAGTGGCTCGGTAGTTCAATGGATAGAATACCTGCCCAGAAAGTGGGAGACCTGGGTTCGAGTCCCAGCCAAGTCACACTTTCACTTCTTGTATAACCTCCCACCATACTATTTCAACAATAAATAATTTCCGTAATCTCGTTTCTGAAGTGAATTATTGTTTCGTAACACTACGTGGATAACGATGAGATTTTGTTGCTCGATTATATTTTACTGAAAATCTCGCGTTATATTTTATGTCAATGAAATAAAATGAAATTCAAGTATTGAAAATAAATGCGAAATAATATTCTATCATCTAAATCCAAGTATACCATGCATTTATATTAGACAGGAAATATTTCAAGCTTCTATATCGCTCCACATCTAAATGCAGCGACAAAAACATTCATGAGCGAATCTAATTGTAAGGAACGCTGATAGCAATCTTCTTCGTGCGCGTGCAAGTTTTCTGAGGCTACAATTACCATTCTCAGCTGTTTTATAATGCAACAAATCACGAGGGCCTGGGAATTCTCCCACGAAACCCGGATTTCCATGAAAGAGACGGAAAATTCTACCACTCTGGAGTGTTATGATTAGGGCGAGAGATTCTTGAGCAGTCTTCATCCTCAGGAGTGATTTAAGGACGTTTAAAAGCGTGATTCCGGGGAAAATGATTTTTTTTGCACAATTTTTTAAAGTTACTCATTTTGTTCATAGTTTTTTAACAAACGTTTTGCACAGGGAAAAAATCCCTTATCTAGGAGTGACAATGGCTAGTTATGGCGTGTGATAAGAAGAGATTATGACAATCACATGAGGCGAATACAGTATGAAGTAAACTAATGATTATGATGAGAACTCATAAACGCATGGTATAAGGAAATTTCACTATTTACATAAAAGTTAGAAATGTGTAATCATTTCTACTCACTCCTTAGCACCCATAACTAAAATAGAATCTCCTGATAGCAAATTGTTTTTAGCGATAACCGTTCATCATACTACTCCATGGATATAAATGAAAGATTTATTATAACAAAGCTCTTCAAAAACCCATTCTCCAAGCCTTGGGGTTGCATAAGTTATTTTTTAAATCATTATCAGATGATCACTGAAATTCCCCGTTTGGATGGACATAGGAAATATGGACATGGTATATCTTTGCACTTTCCAAACCAAAGGAGAAACAGAAGCAATACGTCTAAACTACCATGGCAGAACTACTAAATTACTATGGTATATAATGGTTAGAATAATCACCCGAAAAGTGGGATATCTAGATACGAGTCCTAACCGTGTCGATATTTTTCGCTTGTTTCATCTTGGGTTAATAATTAATATAATACTTTCTCAAGCATTCAATATTTACTTATACTTAGTTTTTTTTCTATCTGAGCAGAATACTTCTTTATAATATTTTTTATATTTGAACATCTACTTATTACTGTTTTATGATTTTTTCGAATACCTAAACAACTGTACTCTCTTCTTTGAAGTGTAAATAGAGTATTCTGGAGAATGCCTAGAAATAGAACCCACCTCCCTCGTAATCGTTAAAGAAAAAGGGAGGAACGCGATAAGAAAATATTGGATAAAAGTAGTTATTACCCTTCGTGAAAGCTGACCTCATTTCTCATCGTTCCTTAGGGATAGAGGGAAACGACGCAAGAGAAGGGCTGTAAGAGGAGATGTGGTCGAGATATGATGACAAAGGGAGGACGAAAGGGAGAGAATCCGAGAACAAGACAAGAGAAACATAACAACGACATCAAGTACATACACGTATCTGCGGGCAGAGCGGCGAATCTTATCTTATCCAGTCTTCAACACAACTTTCTAAATATGTTTCATTGACCATCTTTGGAGTTTTTATTTTATGCTCGAGGTAAGTTCTCCATATTATACATTTTACTAAAATTATTTTATTTACCAACCTCGGTTGGTATAGTAGAGGATAGCGTGGTAGCCTAGCAACACAGAGTTCCCAGGTTCAAACCCTGGGTCATTCATGCATATTTGTATTTGGTTAAGGGGTAAATTGTAAGAGTGGATTGTAAAATAAGCCCTTATAAAGACGTCTTTATTATTATTAAATTTAATTGCTAACTGAAAACGTCAAAAGCACCTCGACATTATAGGGGAATCGTTTGCAGATCTAGCATTGAATTTTAGGTTAATCTAGCTAGGCACATCCAGAGATAAAACGTAATTGGAAGGCGGAGTAGTTATTAAGTCCACATTCTGTTACATAGGTCGATGAGATACCCACAAGACAAACTCGGGAAATAGATACTGTAACAAGTCTATTCAGGGATTTTCCATTCGTTTCTAACGAGACGGTAAAAGTAATAGATTAAAAGATCATATGCACCCCTCTATCCCTGCCAGACAGGGTTTTTCGCAGGGTACATGTATAGATATATAAGTTTAATTCAAAATTAAATAAATAGTTAAAGATAATGAATCAGAAAGGTATCTTCTGGAATCAGAAACATTTGGTGTTATATTAAATGAATACAGCGCTAAGTATGGAATGTAAACTATAAAGGATCTCGATATTTACCGTCATACTTAAGTGAAAAACCTTCAGAACTACATTTTTTATAGATTCTAAACAATCAAACAGAGCAATACTATGCCAATCAAAATTTAATCACAAAAAAGGTAAATTTGATTTAAAAATTTATTGTTGATTTATATTTTCCATTACGTGAATTAAAAATTTGTCCGCAATTTTTATATATGTAACTTGATCTCGCTTATTTCTTGATATTCAGATACATCGTCTTTCTCGATATGATTCATAAACATCGAAATCAGATCCGAATTTATTTGTCACCCCAAAACATGCGCAGACACACGCCAAGACGCTCAGGTGAAAATTGCCTTGGATGCATAAAAAGTTTGGGTTGCTCTCTTTGACAGAATCCACGAATCCAGCATCAATTCTGTGGTCGCGATGATATGGGCGCAAATAAAACCAAATTTTACAAGGTAGTAACACGAAAGAATAAATTTCTCGACGGTCTTAAAAGATTTATCATTCTCACGAATGTATGTAATTGTATTGCATTTCTATGTGAATACACGTTTCGCAACATTTGAGGAAAAAAATGGTAAACGAATAAAAATTACTAGAAATAAATACCGAGAGAGCTTAAATATTATCACAGCTATGAACGTATTACTGAGACTAAATAAAGTAAAATATTTTTTCAATTCTATACCCGATGAAAAATATTTCATTCATCAAGGTATAGCAGTAGGATCACAAATATCATAGAAGATAGCAGATAAAAACCTAGGTATCGATAATAAAGATCAATATCAGATAATAAAGACAAAAAACATATTTTTGTGTTATCAACTGATAGCGATTCTTATGAATTCAATTTTTTTGTCATTCTTTTCTCTATAACCTTCATACGATAACATTGCCATGATTTCTTTTTTAGAATAAAACATCGGCATGTCAATTCCTGAAGTATTTTATTTAAATTAGCGAATATCTCTATCTGATTGTCATCAAACCGATACAGGTTAAGCGGAAAATTAAACGGTTTACGCCCAAGAATCGATCCGTCAAAGCACGTCACTTCAATCGCCAGACTGAAATTCAACTCGCGAATTCCCTTGTACTATGGCCCGGCTCCAAAACTCCACCGGAAGTATGAATACATAAATCCGTAAGCAATCCCAACAAACGCTGTGCCTTTAAATTCCGAAAAGAGACTACAACGCGATCGTTAAAACAGCCGGATTACTCGCCATCGGCCTTCCAAAAGTGGGTCTTGACCATCGCAAAACGTATCCCGTACAAGGAACGTGCATTCCGAAAACGTCAATGCTAAGATCTGCATCATTATCTTCAGCGAAGACGACAAACAGTGCCTGGGAAAGGGAGAACAGCTGAGTTCGGCTGGGATTAGTAGTGAGGATGTACGCTGGGGGGCAGCTGCGGCAGAAGGGGGGGTATCGAACGCTCCGTGTGGAGGACGTAGGGTCACGGGGTCTGGCATTAGGGCTCGCCTAAAGGGAACCTATTATAAGTCTCTTCTGAAGATGCTCTCGCGTGCAAAGGGAATTAATTACGAAGCGAAATCGGGCTCTTTTGCGAACGATAAGAAATTCTGAGAGAAATTCACAATGCAGCTTCCCTTTCTATACGGCTATAAATCGACTTTTCCAGAGGCGTACCCTTACAATATCGCGCCGAAATGTTTCGGAGAAAAGAAATTTCGTTCTAAATATAGTGAAAATGTAAACAGGACACGTTGCCAAAGAAACTGCTTTTGTTTTGAAGGGGATGAATGAGGCATAGTATTCAAGAATTTAAGAGATTAAGAGGTGGAAATATTAAAACTTTGAATATTTTGGTAGAATATTTCTGCGAAAAGAAAATAGATATTAGACCGAAAAGCGAGTGAATGAAGGTTGAAGAGTGACGAGTAATATATGGTCAGTGACTAAACGTGAGATACTGTCTAGAGATGGGAATTCCTGTAATTTTAGTTCCCGAATCCCCTTGCTTTAAAGTAGCCTGTGCCCCATATTCGTTATGATAAGAAATTTAAATCCTGTGCCCCATATTCGTTATGATAAGAAATAAATTCTAATGGTTAACATGCATTTAAATTGAGAATTTGGGAAACTAGGTCATAGGTGTTACCGACAGACAGACCGCTATGGAATATCCTAGAAATGTTAGTGATGCAACTAGTTTTGGAATCCTTCGATGGAATAACTGATTAACCTACTAACTACCGAAACCCCCTTTACACGCCTCTAGTGCCCTTTGAGGGTATGGAATACAGATATGTGTTTTAGCCCACGTAATTTGGTAATGAATGCTGGGTGTGTCAGGAAGCGTACGAGTAAACTGAATATAGTTGGAATGGGCTGTACGAGAAACGTGTATAAGCATTAGAGGAGTCAGTTAGGAATGGAAATTTATGTGGGTTTTGAAAAATGGATGGATCGTAACAACTTGAAAAAGATGGCGGATGATGAGAATATCATACTAAAGGGATAGGAAGACCGAAAAAAATCAATCGAATGTGTTGAATGAGATCCTAAAGAGAAAGGTCGCACGCAGGTTTGACGATAATCTGGAACGAATGAAAAATGTGTGTCTGAATGTCTAACCTACAGCGCTACCGCCGAAAGTGGCACATTAGTTGATAAATCGCGCATTAAATCTAGAGAATTATCATTTAAAATAAATAATATATTTAAAATTCACGGAGGAAGGCGTTGTTTTATGTAACTCCATTATGCAAAATGAAAAATGACAATTCTGTCCATCGCATACGATATTCATTACAATACCATGAGTAAGATGGGTATTTTAAATAAATAATAAATATTCTCTAGATATTATTTTAGAACATCTATTTTCGGTGACCGGGGCTTTTCTCAGGGTATACCGCAACAGAAACTGATACAGAATATGAAGGTGTGTATTTTTAGGTATGTTTTAGTGTTAGGGTATTCGTTTGTAGTGATTAGAGTATTTGTTGAAATGTATTTGGGTGGGGAAATTGGGTATCAGTATCTGACTGCGAAATCTTCGCACAGGGCAACTAGTTATCCATTAAGCGTATTTCGATAAATTAAAAAATTCGCATATACTTAATTTATTTACATAAGAATACCGACATACATTACAAAATCTAATGATGAATCCTAGAGATCGCATTTACTATGATTAATTATTATTGTTTATAGAGAAAGTGGGGGAGATTTCTGGTTGGGAGAATATTTCGCATTTGGAGCAACTAAGTTTGGAACGAAGTTCGAAAGCTCAAATTTGAATGTGGGATCGTTAGAGACGTCTGAGGAGATGGAAGAAAAAATGTGACTGCGCGGATTAAAGATGCAATTCAAGAGTGCTCTAGATTCCGGCTACGAAATTCCGAAATCAAATAATCCGCCTAGAACGGGATTCTGTGGCGAAATTCATTAAATGGTGCTCGTTCGTTTACTTTCAGTACACAATCATTATCTATGGACATTCCACATCGTACTTTTCGCCCAAGAAAGGTCGGAAGGAAAGCGCCACATGATTATCGTTATTTATTTATGATTGTATTATTATTATTGTTATAACAATATCCTCAAATATTCAAAACCCCACAGTTTCTACTTGTAACAGTATGGAGTTGTGTATGCGGAAATTTAGATGTGTGTCATACAGTATCCAATGAGAGTTGGACCTTTACATAACATTTTCCCTTTCTTTTGCAAGTTATTTTTTCTTTCAATTCATATTAAATTCATAACTTTCATTCTTTCCTCTGAGGCATTTCTCCATGTTTCCCTTTCATCTTTCGATTTTTTCGATCTTTTGCTCTTACGCTCCTACAGCATTCCGATCTCTAGCTATTTACTATTCGCGTGTCTCCCATACTCTATGAATGTTCATTCCTCTTCCTCTTTCTTTTACTAGTCAATTCTGCAGAGAATGAAATAATAAAAATTTTTGTTGAGTCCTACCACAAATGGAAGCAATTGATAGCCTTTATCAACTCATCATTTTGACTGTTCTAGTTAAAGCATTCGCCCGGAATATGGAATATACAGGTAATAGTCTTGCTACACTTTTTTCATGTCCATTTTTCCTTGGAATTCTAGTTTTAGTACTGATATTTTAAACTTAGTTTTGTGAATTTGAACTATTCAAGGCTGAAAATATGGCGCGACATTGGACTTAATACAGGAGAGTGCCGTGAAGGAAGAACTCCGAAGAACTGCTCCTACGCATCACAAAAACGATAATATAACAAGACTTTGTAAAGTATGTACATTAATATATGAAAAAGTTGGATGGAATGTGGGATATGTGAATTATCAGACGCACGTACTTGCGTTGTAAACACAACGTGTGTTGCGTGCGTTCATCTTAATTCGATAACGTAGATTGGAAATTTCAAAATAATAGCTCGTAAATAAAATTTCATTTCCACGTTTTTTTCACATTAAGACATAGTCTCCGTATTCAAAAATTATTTGAATACACTTCGAGAGAAAAATGGCTGAATCGCCGCGAAAAGCGATAATTCGCTCAGACGTCGCGACGTGAGAATTCTTCAACTGACACGTTTCTCCCCGAACATCGTTCTTTTAGTGCAAGATGAAAACTGCGAATCTGCTGAATAGTGCAAATCTGGTTTCCATGGAAAAATGCCAAAATGAAGAGACGGGACTCACAGTGGCCGCAGGGCGGAGACAGTAGCTCGATAAAAAGCTCTGCGATGGACGGGAACTTCCGAGAGCTCTCACGTACGCTTACTCACCTGGAAGGAAAGAAAACAACGGTGTCAATCTCTCTGAATACAGATGCCGCTACATAATGACAGAGTAGCGAACAGCAATCATAATGAGAACAAGGTTACCATGGCGACATGATAAATATTATGATTCTCACGGAATGGCTACTTTAAGAAGCGAAAGCTTCGAGGTTGGAAAATCCCCGGAAACTTTAAAGACTATAAATGAAATAATGAATATAATTTTTCTTGTAGATATATAAATCATGAAGTGATAACATATATTACTTGTAAGTTGATCATGAAGACATACAATTACAAATTCGTATGTTATACTAACTATGTACTTAGTTAAAAATCAATTCTAATTATTGATAACAGACTTTTTATTTAATCAATAGCAATTTCCTTAAATCTTTGGAGGTGGAGAATAAAAATGAATCAAATGTCATATTTGCTGCTGAGCTTTTAGAGTGAGCATTTTTGTAATATCTTTGATTCATATGATTTTTTGACCATATTCGAAAGATGGGTAACGTGCCTAACTGGAGCTTAGGCAGAAAATATGCTGTGGTTAATGATTTTGGTAGAAATTAATTTCTCCTTGTATTCACACATATACAAATATAGAAAGAGAAAGTTGATATATTGAAATAGAATTCATTCTTGTATGAACTATAGGTGAATAATAATATAATAATTCCCCAACTCTGAACCAGAGGTGGGAATCTGCTTCAGACCACATTTTGCCCTTTTGGACGTTCATTGCTTTCTCTTCCTGACGCAAAAATCTGTAAATAATTTTGTTCTCCTATCTTGCACATTGTGGAGTGGAAATAGTCATTTGGAAAATTAATTGGAAAATGTTCTTTTAGATTTTACCTACCGAATGAATTTGTATCATAAAAAATTGTCTCATAAAATTTCGAAATATAACTATTTGTATATAGGCAACACACAACACAAGGGTGGCCTGATGGTTTCATACACGGACTTTCTTATGAGACCGAATTCTACATGTAACCTGCAGATGGGAAAAGATTCCCCACCTCTATAATAGCCCGAAAATACCCACAGCAGACTTTAGTTATTCATCCTAAATCTCCCCCAAGTTCAACACATCAACGTCACTATCCTCTAAATTTCCATTCCATTCACAGAACCAAGTAACCCAAAAGCTTCCCTGATTTTCGAATTCAGTGGTTTCTATGAACATCAACGTTCTGACAATATATATTTTAATGGTACTCTAGCTCTAACTTTATAAAGCGTCAAAAATAGGGATAAACAAGTCCTTTGTAGTTTGCATGACAAAAATGACTCTGATTGATTAAGAAATTTCAGTTCTTACCACCCTCTAAAATCTCTTTGACTACAATATTTACTTTCTGTTAAACTAACCACTTCCTTTAACGTAACAAGGACAAGAAATTAAATAACTTTTCTATCTATCTTCAAAATAGCCCCAATCATCTTTGTGAAGACCCTTACCCAACCACCAACATTAAGAATTCTTACCCTGTATCCGAACCCTTCTACCTCCACACGGCATAAGGTGGACATGGTGACTTATGATGAACACAATTGGTTCCCAATATATCAATTTTACAAGTGTTACACGTTTCCCGACACTTTTTACATTAAATTGCAACTTAGGTTTCGGAAGGGTAGACATTCACAAATTAAATCCATTACACAAAGAGAAGTACTCTTACTTAAGAGAAATAGGTCACTTACAAGCTTAATCATTTCATACTCTAAACTCTTTTTGATAATTATTAACATAAGCACTTCTGAGACTTATAAATTGGAAAGGAGGGTAGTTTGGCAAAATGAGAGTAATATCGAAACTTTTTGAACTAAGATATATCATTCTATAAATTAAAAAGAATTTCATAACTCATGAATCGGTATTTTGCACTGAAAAAGAGCAAGCAGACATCTACAGAATGGAACAAGTCTGATTCTGTAGGTAGTATTTTGGGCAAAGTTCAATGCAAAAACGATTGGGAAAGGAAGTTGAACTTTTTAGTTAAAGGCAGCGACCTACAAAAATCCCTAAGAATAAACGGATGCGAAAAAGTCAGCTGAGACCGGGAATCGAACCAGGGACCTCCCACTTCCCGGGCGGGGGCTTTAAGCAATGATGCTGTTTCGCTGAACAGTCTTCTTTTTGAAATCGACAGACTGTTCTGCGACACAGCTCAATTAATGAATCTAAATCGGTATTTTTTACGAAGAAATCAGATCACATCCTTTCCTGAACGTATATCAACAAAAATATCAAATTTACCTCAAACCCTTCCGCCATCCAGACAAGAAATGTGTGATTCATCGGTCGAAAACCGCAGAACTTCAGAAATTAATGATCTTTGAAGCCCCGGAGTTGCCTTCTTATGGAAGAAGGTGAAGGTTATTGTCGCTACTTCTTTCACTTAGTTACGTCAGACCTAAGGTCAGTTTCGGTGAAAAACGAAATCTTAAAGGAAAATTTCGTTTCCCAGTGTCTACGATAACCTCGTATCGCGATCCCGTACCAAAAATTTTATCAAACGATTTATTTCCGCAGATTCTGTTGACAATGCGATACAAAGGTCTTTACTGGGTAAAAATTTATTGAGTCCGGGAAGCCCCATTTACCATCTTAAAAATACATACAAAAATAAATATATTTAGAATACAAACTAAGCATTCCTATTAAGAAATTAAAACACAGATTGAAGAGAGTTTTCCTGGAGCAAAAAGTTATATTACGTTCTTTTATCAGCAAAAAAATACAATAATGAAAAATATGAACATGAGGATGGGAGGGTGGGAAATATCTGCGAAAGCAATTTGAAAGCAACTGACGAAAACCGATTGCAACACTCACGATTTGAAAATAAATCTCAGAACTATCAAAGTAAACTAAACCCTTCGGAATAACTATTCGCCGTTTTGTGGTAGAAATCATTAGTTAATGCAGGAAATAAATAAAGAGAAACAAAAGAAATAAAAACTTACTTAGCCTATCATATCTGTTCCTGTTATTACGCCTTGGTAAATGGATTATATTTCATTTGTGTATCGGAACAGAATGGAGAAAAATTCTTTCATTTACTTTTGTATTAGTCTTGTTCATGATTTTGATTATATAAAATACGAATATATGATACGATTCTATGATCACTAAAATATGTGATGTTGAATAATAGCTTCTATTCTGGTAAATTATAGTTGAATCTTAAAAAAAGGGTTATTCAAAGGGCAATTTCTTTGCAATAACAATGGCTTTTTCCGTTCCTAGTATTTTTTTGTCAGGGTTAAAAACTACGGCAAAGGACTTCACATCTTACCAAGAATTCCCTCTTCAAAGCTCTTATTAACTAATAGTGGAGGGATTGAGAATTCGACCAGCCTTCTGACGACTTAACAGACAGCAAATCATGCCATAGAAAACTGAACGCAAGTTCTCAAATTCGTGCAAAGTGTGAACATAAGATTAAGATGTCATAGATAGGATCAGAGGAAGATGTAGGCAGGATTAGAACAATTCATCAATTCTCCGCAGCATTTTGAAGCACGTCTAGGAATGCAGAAATTATCAGATGACATGGAAAGACATCATTTTAGGAATTTTCGCTATGGAATTACATATAATCGGCGGAGAGAGCAATCGAAAGGGAGACATATGAAGGGTTTCCCTTTGGAGGTCTGAGTGAAGAGATTGGATGGCGAAGTGAAGTCTGCTTTGCGCCATCACTTTTAGTGCTTCTTCGATGAGTCAGGTACGAAAATGGCGGCGGAAAAGTGTTTCCCAATGCTCATGACTATCGCGAGACGAGAGGTATTAGAAATGGGACAGACGGAAAGGAAGCAGGAACGTGTGGAAAATAGTCTGAACGAATAGATAGAGGCGAAAGAGATTCTGTTGACATTCGTCCATGGCGATCGTTACCAAACACTTATAGAATGAGTAACTCCATGGAACAAAAATCGTAGACGAAAAATTCCACTTGGAGAGAAAAAAAATGAGGTAGAGAAAATTGATCCCTTTAACCAAATTTTGACGAAGGAATAATTTTCCTGTTTTTTGCAGAACTGAAGTTAAAATTTTTGCGAGATATAGAGGAATCACTTTAATTCCTTTTGATTAAAAGGCTGAATTTCCGAGATAATATCGGGACAATAAGGGAGAAAAAGGATATAAATGGCTGAAAATTAAAAAATACAGATCATTGAAAGAAGGATAGTCGGAGCATGAAATTTTGATTACATCGAAGATATTTTAAATCGTAATGCTCATTCTCATAGTTTTTCACTACAGTTAAGCTTATTCTGCTCTATCGTTTACTTAAAATTTGATTGAAAGAAAAATATAATCACTGACGACGACTCAAAAGATTCCGTGATTCAAAAACATACCACAACCTCCTCTTGGGGTAAATATCACTTTTGTGCTAAAATACTCTCCAATCCATGCCTTAGATTTACAGCTCAATGAAGTAATTTCGGAGTTGAGAATTCTGCCGTTAGTTTTATAGAATCAACATTCTAAAACTCGAAGTTTTTCATCACAACTTGGGCAGAGATGTGCTCTTTACTTACATTTCGAACTCACAATCAAGGAGGGAAATTTGAAGTAACACCAATAAATTAATTAAATCCACGTATGAATGATCGATTTCAGCTAATTACAAAAGCATAATAGATACATCAGCTTTCAATTTTTGTAAGATTGGAAAAAAATTCTCAGTACTTTTGACTGTGGATTCGTTTTATAAATGAGGCACCAAATCAATAAATACAGAATCCTCTTCATATACGCCCAGCGATTGAAAGAAAGACTAAAATAGTAGAGAATTCTGTCAATCGTAACATAAATCGTTAACCACTAAGGAAAAGGGAAGCAAAAGTATCTGTATTTCATTTTGGAGTCGATTCATTTTCACAAATTCAAATATTTACGTACGTATACATAATAAATCAACCATTGAGTGTAGAAATAATAAATCAACCGGTGATGTTGCTGTTCAGAAAATGAAAAAAAAACGATGGAAATTCTATGCATCCTCCCGGAAAAGAAAATTTTTGAATCGAGTATATTCCGCGAGGACATTCGACAAAACAGAAGCATAAATATACATGGGATATAAATTTTCGAGCGGAGAGGCCGTTTGCTAAAAAAATCGACAGAGATTTCGTCTGCAATGCGACTACAAGTATCGTCCATCGGATCCACAACAAAAAGAAAGCGCGATGTAAATGTCACCGACACGATAAAAAAGGAGACTATTTCGCGAATAAATAGGAGAAGGCATTTCCCTAGTCCTCGCACCGACTCCGAATCGATGAAATTTCAATGTTAAAGGGCTTTCAGCAGTTGTGTACGGTTGCAGACAGGAAGGATAAATTGCTTCTCGGGTTGCAACCACTTCAGGGTACGAGGACGCGGAGGTCAGCCAGGTTCCGCCTCACAGAGGGAAAAAACGCCGGAGGTCGACAACCGGATGAAAAGAAAGAGACATCTTTACAAATTACGTAAACTCGAGGAGGAAAAGGCGTATGAAAAACCACAGACCACTTGTCGTGCGAAGTAAAATCCATCGCCGTTGCAAAACGCATTTTTTCACTTTGTGATAAGTGTTTAATTAAAGAAACTCTTACTTATGAATTCCACGGATTCGCGAGTAACTTTGTAGTAGAAAAATAAATCATGAAACATTTTCACGAGGAAACTATATCGCTTAATAACTTTGAAAAATACTGCAGAATATACTCTGAAATATTCGACAGTATTTTGCAAAATTATTAACGTTCATTGAGGAAATTATTTTCTCGAGCTATTGTTGACATATTATCACGTAAGAGGTTGGAAAAATAAATAAATCAAGAAAATTTTTCATAAGATAACAACAATGTTTAAAAGCTATTCAAAATATTAAAGAGTATACTTTGGAATCCTCTATAATATTCTGTAGTATTTTGCAAAGTTGATAAACAGGGTGTTGTTTTCTCATAAAAGAGTTCCCTGATTTATTATTTTTCCAATTTTTCGTAATAAAACGTTTAAGATTCCGAGAGAAAATACTCTCCTAAATGCACATAGGATTTAAAAATTTCACATTTATTTCCAGAAAAATATTAAAAAGACCAGCTGTAGCGAGAGACGCCACCAGTTCAGTTGCAGTGCCGACGCGAAATACCAGCGAACCAAGTATCGCTTCGGGCGTCAGAATTTTGGGGACGGAGATCTTGATTCGGAAGAAAATATCTTTACTCGGTAGAATTGGCAGTGGATAAAAAAATCAGGCATATTTTATTTTACAAGACATGGAAAATACTTACGGAAACTTCTTTTAAAGATAACGGCTTAAAATGAGTTGAAAGGGATATAGAGAAATCCTTCTTCCAACTTGGACTCTATGTAAACATTTCACAACGGTCAGTTGTCAAAGTGCAGTTAATGCTGCAGAACGAGGACTCTCTTTACTTCTGTAATTGAATAATATATCCTGAATAATGGAATGTATAAAATGATCAATTCCGAGATTATTGAAACGTTGCGTCGAAAGAGAATAAGTAAACAATTATTACCGAGTTAATTGGTCCCTCTGGGTAGCCAAGCACGTGAAAACCTGTGCTTTCAGCCAGTGCTTTATTACGCAGAAAATTAAGATTGTTGAGGCCGTGGAGGTAACGGTATTCTAAACAATATTAACTTGATAGAAAACGTCTTCACGACACTATACCCCATACCAACATACAAAGAATAGGATTTTATTTAAAGTAGCCTGATACTAAGATAACGATGGATAATACGAACATGGTTCTCATCACTTTGACGAAAATCATGAGATCATTGTTTTCACCGCTAAACCAAAACAAGGAATTTTTCTTCCTGACGGTTGTATCCAAGGAATACGTAATACCTATCATCACAGAAATTGATACATTTTGGACCGACAAAAAATACGATTCCAACTCGATAATCATGAAAAGAGATGTTAAATTCGTCATAGAAATGAGAGGTGAAAGAAGTAGAAGATCGAAGAAATCCCCAGTGAAACACACAACATGTGTGTACCTGACAAGAACCCACTGAAGAAGCTGACAGTTCGCTGATACTGTCAGCTTATACAGAAATCAATTGATAAAATTAGTAGATACAAGTGTTAAACATTGCTAAAAATTACGTTTTTCTCTTTATGATAAAATATGCTTGTTTCGAGGCCATCATACACGATACTTCAAGCAAATTTATAAATTTAGCTTTACTATGGAAATAAGTATGTCCTGCAAGCCTCAAAAAACTGAAATGAACACATAAAGCCAAAAGATTGGCCAAGATTGACTGCTGCAATTACTTCCACAACGTTTACGGAAGTGTTATCACAGGAGTAGATAATCGACTATTATTCGGAGGAGAGAAATACATTTATGAAAAGAAGAAGTGTTAAATCTAATGCTAAACGTCAAAAGAAAATGGATTTTCGTTTGCGCATGTTATCGAATACCTGGATCACATCGTCTATCTTCCTTCTGATGGCTGAATTGGGGTAGGGAATACATTATAAATAACACACCATGTCGATGTCAAAATCTTCAGACCACCTAAAGAAGACAGGCCATCATGTACGACCCTAAACCACACAAGTATATAAAGCGAGTCACAATACATGCAAAAATGATGGATGGAGAAGAGAGATATGGAACGATATTCGATATCTTTATGAGGAGCAAGAAAGTTAGCAGACGGTAGAAATAATTTTAATACAAGCTTCGAGCGTTGTGTTGTAGGCGTTGATTTTGCATGAAGATGCAGCAAAAAAATATCGTCAAGTTTTAAATAGCAATATTAATAAGGAAAAACAGACTTGAAAAAAGCCTGACGGAATCCAATTGGATAAACCTCCCGGATACAGGACGATCCCGGGTTCGATTCCCGGTCCCTTCAGACTTTTTAAGTCCGTTTTTTTCTTGGGATTTTTACCGGATGCACGTCTTTTTGTGCAAAATTACCCCAACCCCTTTCCTGAACAATATCCTTGTAGAAATTAAAATAAGTAATAAATTTCATAAAGTAACTCATGTGAAAGATTGATACTGAGGGAGAAACGAAACAAAGATCAGAGAAATGAGGAATCGAATAAAGACATTAGAATAATGGATTGGCATGGAAAAAGGTATAAGAATAATGCAAAGAAAAAGCCAAAAGACGTGGAAGAAGCAACCGAAGGTGACTTGTGAAGGCAAAGAATGAGAAAAGAAAGGGCCCTTTATCTGTTCTCAAATGTCTTCCTCAATGGGCTCTTCCACTGCCACCCATTCACGCATCCAGAGCATTATCTCTTTGAAAATGCCGTCCATTAGCCTGATACAACACATCAAAAACAGCAAACAAGGAACCGATACACTGCGCAGATAAAAGAAATTCGTGATTACAGTCCTTTCTGAATCGGAGTTCAAAAGATGGGAACTCCACCTTTATGGCCACTGGGGATGAGTTCTTTTCTTTTTACCTTCTTTACCTTTCTCCTTCACGCCATCTCGATTCTTTTAGCCTCTGCATTACAGCCGTACAAGAATCAAGCTCATAAACAATGTTGTGATTTACGTTAAGTATTCTATCATTTCTTCCATCCAAGGAAAAGGTCATGTAATGCGGTTTCAAGGATAGGGAACTAAACTAAAAGTAGCTTGATTTTATTATCACTTCACTATGAATCATATTTATGAATGAATGTCATTCATTAACAATTACTGAATTATTAATTTTTGTTTCGCTATAAAAGAGGATTTTTTATATTATTTTATTTTATAAAACAGAAAAACCCCAAGTGGAATCCCTTTTCATTTCATAAATATGCTTCTTAGTTTAATTAATAATTAATTTAATCGTTCAATTAATTTCATAACTATATATTTCACATTGATACTGATAACTTTCTATCGGTCATAAAAGCCATGGGATTTTATTCGTGGAAAAATGGCAATTAGTAGTCGATGGAGTAAAAAAAACCCTTGCTGAGGGTAAAAATGATATGGGAAGTGAGCAAAGAAATGCCTTTCAAAATGAGTGCTCATTCAGACATGCTTTTCAAACTTTTTTGAGCCATCACATTATAGGTTCAACAAAATTCTTTCCAATCCTTCAGACCGTAATTTACGATAAAAAACGTGCACAATTCACGTTTTCCTCAGTGTACCGCATTGAAAGTAGATAGTTTTTTTACTGACCATACATTTTAGTAATGGAAGTATTTTACTATAAAACGGATCGAATAATCCGCGTACTTCCTTATCTTTTCCTTATTTTTGACTTACAGGCCAATCATCCTCTTTCCTGTAATGATAAACCACCTACACTACACAATTATCTCGACAAAATGTTTGATAACACATTTTATCAGATGATGCAACGCTTCGATAAGTTTTCATTTCTAACTTACTCATCATAGCGACAACTCTTATTTTTTATCTGATAATTAAATATTTACCAATCTCTTGCACATCTATTTCCAGATCATTTCTAAACAAAATATCTTAGTATGGGCGATACCTCAACTATAACATTATATCAATCATTTACTTACTGATTAGATCTTTATCTTTATAGGCTCGTTTCCACTGCATCTATGGATTCACAGAGCATTATAAAGCCATAGTTACCAATTAGTGAGGTCAAGTTACACGTATACCTCATTCTACAAATTTTCCAAACAGTTATTTGAGGAAAAAGGAATGAATATTAAATCAAATTCTTTTCCGATGCAAAAATGTTTTCAAATCTTACACAGTCCGTACAGAATCTGTCAGAATGATCAGTCCAGAATGCTATAAAAAAGTAACAAAAGAGCAGCAGAACGAGTCTGTGAACTAAATTTTCAAAGCAATCAGTAAAGAATACATTGTCAACTGACATTACCCAGCATATCTCATACTATAATAACGTTCATATTATCTCTAAACCTGAACCAAATGCAAACAAATGTAAGTAAAAGATCCGTTTATCTCCATCCACTTTCTCAACCAAAATATTGTTTTAGGCATGTTTTTCCGCAATATGCATAACTTTTCGCACATTTCTCCAAGACCTGATGCATATTCTGAAATATTCTTACAAATCTTAACTTCCTTAAGAGGCTTGCCTGTGGGTAACGTACTAACTGTGGCTATTAAAAATCAAAATAAGGAGATTTTCAAGTTAGTATTTTCAAATAACTGGTAAAGTTTACGCTTGTTCTCAATGGAATTTTATTTTTTGAATTCAATTAAGAATAATTGTATTTATAATCTTAATAAATAAACTTTGTTTGAAACGACTTCAGAAAACATTTTCGCAAATTTTTATACGTATATAATTCTTGCTTACTTTTTATTTTTATATAAATCTCTGGATGTGATTGTCAAAATTTGAAATAAGACTACATCCTTTTTCTCCAAAAACACGCGGAGTCACACGCCAAGATGCTCAGGTGAAAAGTAGATCGGAAGCACAAAAAAATTTAGCTTGTTCTTTCTGACAGAATTCACGAATCCAGCATCAATTCTGCGGTCGCGATGGTACGAGCGTAAACAACCTTACACGTTAGCAACATTTAAGGATAAATTTTTAGACGACCTCAACACATCGTGTCAACCTCAGGAATAAATGTGTATAGTATAAAAAGGGTATAACATTTATTTACTTTAAATTCGCAATGCTATTTTATTGCATGTCAACGCTAAGCTGGGGACGGAGAAAATGTGAGCCCTAGGTTGGCAAATTTACGAGAAACAAACTGTCTATGCATCGAGTAACGGATAGAATAAATTATTTGTTCAATTCCATCCAGAGTGACAAAGCAAGATTCGTGCGTCACTACTATATGAACATATTTTAATCATCTTTTTTTTTCAATAAGCCCATGGCCCCTAGGTTTAAGAAAGAATTTATTACTTGAATCTGCGATTTCTCCGTGCGAATGAGATACATCCGAGTCCAAACTAGCTTTGCAGGTACATCTAAATGACCTATCTTTCGAGTGAACAAGATCGGTAACTTTCACATAAATTATAATGCAATTCAAATATAGGAAAACCAGCTAAAGGGGAAAATTTGCGGCTAACCCTACTCTACTCCAACCTGACCCTAATGCGGTGAACACGGTCGGTGGTCTACCGTCCCTTCCTCTGGCGTTCTCTTGACTTTCAGGCCACTTGATTTCCTGCTTTCTCGATTAGCAACTGCATCATTTTATATCCTTTGTTCTCAAGGCAATCAAATATAACCGATACTTCGGGACAAACGACATTATGATTAGAACAAATATGTAATAATCAGTATATGCACAAACTCTGTACTCTGTGGCATAAGTAACGTTTGTAGCAGCGTAATTAATGTAGAAAGCTCAAGAGAGATATATACAGTATAATAATGAAAGAGTTCAGAATTTTTTCATACGACAGTATTTAAAATACTTAAATTTCAAAGAAGATAAGAATTAGGAGACCCTTTTCTACTGTCTCTTTCTCGAGTAACATACATGACATATGAATGGCAAGAGATTTTTTTATGTCTTCGGAATCGCTAATTATATTTCCATTTTACCTTTTGTGTCTTCGACTGTCTCGTGATTAATCTTTTAAAAATCCCCTGAATTTCTTAGACAGTAGAATCTAAAGAGCCCGAAAACCTGTATACGTCGAAGAAAACGTCTGTCTACTTGAAGGAGGCTCGATTAATCGAAGATTTTACCCCGGATCACTCAAATTATTTTTTCAACCTTCTCGAATTATAAAAATTTCTACGAGTTGAAATCTAGGCGGCCTGACCTCTGTACCTCGATATTTTTGGTGTGTCCAACCACAAAGACTGACTCTAAAAATAAGTACAAGAATTAGTTATTTTTGGTATAAAAATGTATCGTTTTACATTCCTATTTTTATAAAATCCTTTTCTATAAAACTGTTACCAGTTTTTAAGGTTTTGTAATGACTTCGTGGTAGCCTGTATGAAGGAACAAGGAAAAGGCAAACTTTTAATAACAGCAATATTTATTTCAAACGACCATGGCAACAACTCAGAGTCATCGTGAGGCGTCTATGATCCGAAATCATGGTGGTTGATAAAAGGTCGCCTTTTCCTTGTTCCTTTAGAAGGTAAATTATTAATATACTTGATTTTTTATACAGTGGGTATACCTTTTCTTTTTCAACGCTAACACTTAATATACTGTGAAGTATTTATGTTTCACAAAAGCCGTTCTGTTCCATAAACAAAGCTTAAGAAGTTTAAAGCGTATCAGGAATACTTGCGTCTGTAATTTGCTTTTTTGTATAGTTAAGACACAGTATGTGAAGTTTCCAATGTCCTTTCATTAATATCGAATATAATGAAACACCCTCGGACACAATATTCGAAAACCTTGATAAGTCGAAACCTCGACAACTGGAAGGCTTTTGGTCATCCCTTGAGATTCGAGTTATCGGGGTTCGACAGTACATTCATTTTTAGTACATCTAACAATTAGTGCTATCACTTTAATCGTCATTACTTCTATAATTTCTCCGTCTCTTGTTGCACCATTAGGTATTGATCCAGGATCATTTCGTAGGGAGATCAATTTCTAGCATAATGATGAGTCATAATCCGCTATATTCCTAACATCAACCCCTTAAATATATTTTATGTTCCTAGATCTCCATCTCCATTTTCATCTTATCTCCTCAGTTCTCCGTCGTAATCGCCTTTCCCCTCGCAGCATAAAACTCGGTTTTCTCATTACCTTTTCCGATTTTAGTTCCTCATTTCCACCACCCTCTCATTCAATCAAGGAGCATAATCGCATTAGGCCTTTTTTAATATCCTCGAAATGAGTAGGAAAAGCGTATTTCCATTATAAAGAAATTGCCAATTGCGACGGAGCATTTCACGAATCCTGCAAATTTTGAGGGCGGATCTAGGATACTCTGTAGGTCAGGAATACATTGAAGAAATCAAATGAAGAAAGAAAATATTAGAGTACACAACAGCACAGCCCGCATGCGATGTGAGAATCCCCAAATCAAACTTACACAAGGAATGCGTTAATTTTTACCTAATGAATTTTTATACAAAACTCATTGAAAACTGCTGTACATCAGTGTTACGTGAAACATATTCCTGGGCTTCTAGATAGCAAAGTTGGTAGCGTTCTCCCTATTGGCTGAAGCGGTTCCGGGTGTGGTTCTCATACGTGCGAAATGACCTTAGCTCTCGAAGAACTTTTAAAAATATTACTACTGCTAAAGCCTTCCTTAAAAATCATACTTAATGATCGCCGAACAAGATTAAGACGAAGAACACAAACTAACCTCATACCACAACATGTTACTGTAAAGTCATCAGAAAGAATGTTCGTTAGATACACATCCCCTTCACGCGATCTTTTAACCAAAGTTGAAGACAAAATTGAGAAAATAATAATTTTTAACAACAAATGTTACAATTAAGGATGATCTTAAAATATTAAGCATGCTATTACAAGGAGCAAGGACATGAAAAAGATCTGACAGGACCGGGGTAGACTTATCATGTCCATTTCTCTTTGAAAATTTTCCTGTATGCACAACATTATGTGCCAAATAACCTTCGACCCTTTATCTTAATTACGCTATCTTCGAACTAAGCAATAAAAAATATGTGTTAAATATATCCGTGATGTACTTATATTACGCAAAAGCTTTAGATTCAGGGGCGATCACTGACGATTCAAGAGGGAGAAACTACTGAAAAACTGGGGCGTAGAGAAGAGTTCGCATTTCATTTCCCGCTGTCAACATTTCTTGAGCTCAGCCTCCGCTTAGAAGACATTGGGATAGTGAAAGGGAAGGCCGCCACGAAGCAACAGAGAATGGCTCTTTTCCCACCACTTTATTCCGCCTTACGTAAGAAGAGTGTTTTATTTGGGAGAGATGGGAAAGTGGATACCCTAATTGGCTAAACGCATCGATTACTGCTATTTTTTCCTCCGCGGAGAGCTGATTATGCACAGGACAAGGATTCCTCGAGTATTGATGTTTAGCGGCTTCCTCTTCTAGTAGGCTGTCGAATACCCTTCTCCTGAATTTTTACATTTTAGCTGATCCGATGCATTAGGCTGTATGCATATGCAAACTAATGTACACATCACCTCCTCCTTCAATACATATTAGTAAGGTACTCAGCCAGAGGGCTAATTAGAACTCCTCCAAAATTATCCAACAAAATCTTTGTAGAGGGAATGAGGCTTACAAGACAAGATGAAGAGTGAGGTAATTTGTTTGTTTTCTTTCATCAACGAATATTAAACGTATAAAGCATTATTCGAAAGAAAAGAATAATGAATATCAAACTATGAATAAAATTTTCAACAAATTCAAAATTGAGTGACCAATATTAATGCCTTTATTCAGCTTCGGTCATACCTTGGTAGTTTTCATATTACATCATGAAAGAGACCTTGATAAAAGTAAATAAACGATTTATTTTTATCAATCCAGTACCAAAAGACAAATGAAAAATTTAAAACGTTCCATTCACAAGATATTATAACTTTCATATTGGTATTGTATGAATAACCATTTAAAAAGGAAACGACTTACAGTAATTGGCTACCTGTACTTTCGACGGTTTAATTTATCAGGTGATTTAGTAGGGGTTTGGAGAACGAAGTTAACACGAATAAAGGAAGAAAAATAATCTTAGCCTTCTTCCCATCAATCAAGGGTTCAGCTAATGATATTGGTAAGGATGAAGAGTATAGTTTTTGCATAAATTTTACAACCTGATGCCTCTTCCAACGCAAACAGAAAATTGGGCTCCCACTTGGTAGATCATGGATCACTTCTATACAGAGAAGACGTGCTACCAATGATGATAAGTGGAAGCAATTCCAAAATTAAGGGACATAAAATAAAAATAAAATTAATTTGAATAAAGAGAAATAATTCTTGCTAAGTCTGCAACTCGCATTCAGAAAGAGTAGTTTACAATTCGTACGTTTCTATCAGTGAAGCATCTTTAACTGAGTCAGCAATGATCAACAGTATCAACTAGTCCTTAAGCCTGGGATTCTATACGAGTGTACACAACGCCGTTTCATAATTCACTCATCATCATCATCCTACATTCTTCTTAATTGCATGTACCAAATTCTAAAGGGGGGTCCGTTACATCTAACTCTACTCAATATCTGCGCCCAAAATGAGTTTTGGGGGACCCTAAAATGGAACGATTGCCAAATAATATAAAAGCTGAATTTTTACCCATTCACACGAATTTTTCCCATATACAAATAGCAATCTTAGATCTTTAACTTTAATAACTGCTTCACATTTTTGGAATTCACTACACTACTCAAATTAAAAACTCCATCTCAGAACGATTCACGATAAGTTATTCAATTACTTGTTTTTCGATTACAATTCATTATTATTGCGCCTTCACATTACTAATTTCTCTGTTTTTTTATATATTTTGTAAATTCACTTTTAAGCTGGCATTGAATTACTGTTTTCTCCTCAATATACAGTCCAATAAAAATTACTTTTCTGTGAGCTTACACGTTATTGTAGTTATCTTTTGCTCTCAAGGGTATTCCCCAAAGCACAATAAATATTATTAAGTTCACCATCGTAAGTTAACACTTGAGAGTTTTATCAGCAAATGTTAATCTCAGCGTCGGAATGCTAGCATACCAACCCAGTAGTTCGAATTCCAGTAGAGTGGAGGTGATACCTTCCGTAGTTGAAATTTTCGTTTTCTCAGCGTTACTAACTTATTTAAAGCATTGGTATTGTGTTTATGTCCAACTTTTTCTTGCTTTTGAGCTGTTTCATCTGCATTGACATTTTTTCTTCCTTGGGTTGTTTCATGATAAATTTTTATGTGATTCAATATGATAGCTCGATCCTGACCTAATTCGAGCCTTAACAAATAGATAACCTGATTTTATCATGTCAGTGCATTAATGATTTTGCTCGTCCCTTTTTGTACCTCACTATAATAGTCCAATGAGGGATGTTTACGGAAATGATATCAAATAAATAAAATAACAGTTTTAGCAGGAGAGTAATGGATCTTCCAAAAGTTTGTTTGCTCTCCATCACTTTGACGAATCTTACAGTTATCCGCGAATCAAATTCTAAGCAAGATTTCACGTTCTTATCTCTTTCGACCATGTAACACAGACAATCACGGAGCTCGCAACCAAGTACTCAAGGTCGAGATGAAAAAAAAGGCGATCAGACAATGCTTTTCTCTTCCATGCCGCTCGTCGCGTGTTACGGCGACAAACCAATTACACGCGACTGGAGAATGTCGAACGCCGCTCGTAATCGACGAAGAAGAATTGATAAAGGTTCGGAAAGACAGGCGAAAGAGAAAATTGGAAGAAGGAATCGACCGCAGAGTGGGAGTGGCGAGGGAACTAGAACTCGCGCCTAGAGTCTGGTTACGACCGCACACGTCAGAGGAGGGCGTGAAAAGACGCCGGCGTCGGAAAGTAAGGCGCCGTCCGATGGAAAGAACAAAAGAAGATCCAGCCAAAGGTAAAACGCATACTCTTAGATGGCGAGCAAATTGCTTCCTATGTACATAACAGTGGGAGATGGGTGGGTCAACACAGAATATTGAGGGGCACACCCCTTACTTAAGTTATCTTCCTCTTACTCAAGAGTGAATGAATCGTGAAATAAACAAACAAAGTCTTCTATTTCACTTGTTGTCCTCTATTAAAATCCATTTTTAGTGAATTTTAAGAAAATTTTATTCTTGTAAGAAATTTGTTTTAATTGATAATTATCTAAAAATGGAGGTGTGAAGAATTCCCAGTTTAACTCTTTGATACTAAACTGAGACCTCAGAGATTTGGTAACCACTATTAGAGTGACTCGTGAATTTTTTTTACGTTTAGTAAGCACTACAGATTTCTGCTAACAGTCAATGAAAAGTTTTCGTTGAAATCGGTAGAACAAATATGAGTATATCGTGAAATGGCAGATTAAAAATGAAATATTGTTTCCCAAAAGAAATCTCAAGGCAAGATGCAACAGATAAGTTAATTCGTGAACCTGGCAAAAAAAAAGAAGTGGCCAGATTTTACGAGAGAAAGGTTTAGAATAATACGTATATTAAAAGGATGAGTTAAACTTCTTTTTTTGTTACTTTTTGCTCAAATTGTTCTCTTATATACTCACATTATTCCATCACATTTTATACAAACGTTATCCATAAAGTCTATCAATAACGCAACGCCTGAATTCGTGAATATAAATTTGAAAAGTTAGTATCAATCAATTAAAAATTTGCAATGAATTAGCTCAAAGAGCCTTGTTAAAGCCATTGGCCAAAACGTGTGGATTTAATCAGAGAAAAGGTTCAGGGTAAGCGAGGCAAATAAAATACTCATAAACAAAAATAGACAATGAAAGTAATCCACAGTGCATCACTGCTTACGGGTGAAATAGTTCTACGCTCAACTTACGCCGATGAAGTTCATTTGGCCGATTAAGCTAAAATTGAATGGTATGTCTCCATTATTTTAAGAAATCAATATCTAATACTTTAACCAACGTCATTGGTTTAAATCTACTACTTACAGCTTCGCCAAAGTCAATAAAAAAAGTTAGCTTGAAACGGTCATAAAACTGTCTCATTGAAACTGGGTCATAAAAATTGGGATTGTTTGCTTAGCGAGGTTTAATGTTTGCACGTCACATCTGATGAAATGTATAAGAAAAAGACAATCTCAGTAAGTTAAGATAAGTCGTGTAAGAAAACGGATGTCTGACTCCAAAAAAGTCTTCAAAGACTTCCTGGATGTTAAAACTAAGACATCAGTTTATCAGTTATCTTTATCGAAAGATTCCGATTTACTAAAAATATCTGTATCGGCACATTTACTTCATAATTTTTAAAGGTGCTATCTTTGGTATGGTTGTTTCTAACATTTTTTCTTCTAATTGAAACAACCTAACTGAGTTTGTTTTTTTCTTCTAATTGAAACTGAGTATGCTATTTTTATTTCACTATTTTTATGAAGCGGGCATATTCATGTGTGAGACATACTAAATAAAAATATATGGGTATAAATTCTATTCGTATTCTTTTAATTCAAAAAAGGATTTTCAGAACCAGAGGTATATTTTTCGATTGTCTTTTGATACAATAAAGATAAGACTATATCTTCCTACGAACTATATTAACTATATTACTATATATCATATGAATCCGTTTAATTGCATACTGAATGTTCTCAGAATAGTTGCTAATCATAGGGTCAATGGGATACACTTCCGCGGACTTTTTCATGTTAATCATTCTAGCTCTCTGAGGAAAGAAATGGCAAGCAATCTCACTTTACCTAGTCGTATCATTTCCTCTGAAAGGTTTTAGGTAATGGTGAAGGGATTGAAAATCGAAGCAACTAACGGGCTGATGACAGTACATTTATTTAGTTCATTAGAATTTAGAATGCAGTGAAAATACAGAAGGGAAGTGATTCGTATTTCTACAGAACGGATAAACATGAAATTTGATACTAAAAATCTACCGTCAAGCTTAATATTCCATTCCTTCATTCGTAAATATCCACATTGGAACCCGCGGAATATTGTCGAAAATCGCACATCATCAAACTTAAGGCGAATTCTGCTTAATGACGAAGTGGGTGGAAGTAATAAATTACCAAGAAGAACACTAACGAGGTTAATATTTTACCTCCTGATGAGTCCTGGGAGGAAATTAAACGGCCGAATAACTACGAGTAATTTAACTCCAGCCGTTACACGGAGAATGCGACAAGAATTCACAAGGATGCTTTCGAGACGGAGGCGATGTGTGCGAGCAAAAACAAATTCGAGCACTGACATGCTTTTCCAGAATGGTAACGATGAAGCTTCGAGAAACACAGCAAATTTTTGAGAGAGACTTTATTGGATAACGAGATGCAGTGCTCATTAAGAGAGAGGAAAAAAATGAGTATCGCCTTAGAACCAGCGACGATGGAGTACTAAAAATAGAAGCTGAACTTTCATACGGGAACAGGCAAAAAGGAGATTATCTTTTTATTGGACTGAGATAAAGATCTAAGTACGTTAGCTCCCATCTCCCCTCTTATTAAGAACGTAAAGAAAGACTGGAACGATGGTCTTTACTTCCGCTTATGATTACACATGAGAAACTACACATTAAACCTGAAGCCCGTAATATTAATTCCCTTCCGCCATCTTCCGACCCTATTTGCCGAAATTATTCAATCAACTGAAATCTAACTTTTAGAGATACGGAGATATTGCGTGGGAAGAGAAACTGTAGGGGAACGTCGTTAAGTTGGCAAAGTCAATAAAATCCCTAAACTGAGTTACCTGAAATGCGGCCACAGCTCTCCTAAGAATCTTCTCTTCAGTTTATAGCGTACATTCCGTTCTAGAACTACAGGAAAATTCCATTACCGACTGAACGTAATTCTTAATATTACTGCTAATGAATTAAAAAGTTATGACCATTACCGTCGGCAATTAATTCTAAATATTACTCGTGATGAACAGAAATATGTCGCTTGTTTTACATAATTCAGAAAAAAATTAAATTCAGGTTTAAAAGAGATTTATCATTACTTTCCATCGCTCACAAAAATGCATAGCCATTTAAGTTCTGCATTGATATATGCTTGATTAATCACACCGTAAGTTTCAACTTGGGCATCGAGAGCTGTACGAATGTTTGCGTCACTTCAGAAAAACATTCCAGCACAGGAGTCTCCCATTATAGGAAGTGAGCGTGAAAAAGCTGAGAAACCTACAGCTATCGTTTGTGAGGAACAGCAAACAGAAGGGGAGCAGTGCTAAGTGCACGCGACGGAGGACTGAGTGACGTCACGTTTTATAAGCGAAGTGCGCTGTGGCGAATCGGAGACAATGCCACACGGGCGCAGCAAAAAATATACGGCCACAAAAAAAAACTCGCGACGATATCTGAATTATGACACACAAAGATGCGTGAATACAAAGATGCAGAAAAATAAAGATACTCTGCGACGGTCTCGTTTTCATTCGTCTCTTCATTGCGCTGTCTAGTTTTAGACGATTACAAATTTTTTTCACTAGGTCTGAGCGACACTTTTAACATATAATCGAATTCGACGAGAAAGCATACATTACCCATGCTCCGGAAATTCGTACGTCGATCATTCAGAAAAAGAAAATTTCTCGATATATTGTAAACAATTCCCAAATTATTTTTCTAACGTAAAGCAACTAATTTTACCAAAAAGATAAAGGTTACTGTTAGAAATCCCGCCCGGTAAGGGGAAGATCCGGGTTCACGTCCTGTATTGTGAGACATTCACCTCCGTATATCCTTGGAATTTTTTGTGGCCTACGCCATTATATACCAAGGTACCTTAAATTATAAAGCCGGGTTTGATTAAACCAAATCTATTTAGTTAATATTTAATTATAGATTAATAATTTCTTACTACGGCAGTAGTACTTGTTGGAAATCCACGTAACATTGATACGATAATAATCTCAACCACCAAGCTGCAGTGCAAATCAAGAATACAAAAATCGCATAATGTGAACTTTTGGAAGTGATTTAAAAAATTTTGTGATTGGATTACAAGTGATTCGTGTTAACTTAATTGAGCGGATACACGAATAATTCCTTCATATGTAATTGTACGTTTATGATTTATTTATCATTCATATTTTGCTAATATATTTACTTAAATTTTGTATAATTTCTTCTTGTGAAGAAGATTCCATCTAAAGTTATTTCTCCCATATTATGAAGATTGGAATGATAGCAATTAGAGATTTAATAAAACTGAAAGAATATACATAAAACTAAAACACTATTAATATAGCTTTTTCTCTGGAGCAGCAAACATCTTGTAACATTCTCCTTTATAAACACAAAATGCATGTTCTTCCTTTAAAGAAAGTACTTGAATCATACTTTACAGAAGAAGACTAGCAAATAGGGTCTGAGAGGGGAAATATCTAAATCTTTTAGCCCCAATTATGACCTTTTCCTTCGATTCCCTCTTTTTTTATAGGTACATTTATAGTAATCTTTTCGATACAGATCACATATCTGGATCCATAGTTGCTCAGCTTTCAGGGATATCATCCGAATACCTTTACTCAGTACGTCACCTACTGAAAATTCTACAGTCCAACGTGGAATAACAACTTCACTCCCTCCGTAAATGTGGCACCTGGCCCAAATCGACTTTACCCACGAAAAATCTTGTTACGTATATGTTCTTTAAAACTGCAATCCTAAAAATATATGATAAGAACTATATTTCAGTTAAACGTACAGATTCTATTTACCTTAAAGAGCAAAACAGTTTTTAATAGTATATAAAATTGGATTAATAGGAGATGTGTAGTTAAAACGATTTGAGGGTCTTTTTGGTCACTTGCAAACTATAATGTGTGGTTGCATAATCTCAAGGATATGGGAGTTGATTAATAAATACGTTAAAAAATAAGCTTTTATTGAATTAAGTAAGGCAGTTAAAATCGCTTATATCTCAAATATTAATAGTCTCAATGAAGTAAACAAAGACTTCTTTCACGGGATATGCCAATAATGTATAATATTAAATAAAAAACTGTAAAGCTTTCATACATAAGCCAAATTCCTTAACCCACCTCGATTATCACTGAACCTCCTTGGCACCCACTATAACAATAAACTAGTTACACCCTTAGCTATGCTGTGGAAGAAGATTTCACGGTCTCAGGAATTAGTAGGAGAAGAGGATAGCGATGGATCGAAGGCTCTACCAGTAAAGTGGAGAGTTTAATTGCTCCAAATTGAGATGCTCGTATCGAGAGATGCTCGGGTCAGTGGCCATGTTAAATACGCAGTTTACATGCTCTTACGCCTCTCCTGATACGAAAACACTTTGCGCCGTAATGCTTCTGCTCTTACGTTCCACTGAGGACGTAAACGGGCTTACCTAACAACCCGTAACTAATGATGGACCTTTGGATCCAATACTAATTCGCCTTTTAGGAGACATGGAATCGTTTTCGCGCTCAGTAGAGCTATGAAACTAAATTGACTTCAAACGATCATAGGAGTGTTTTAGTTTATGACCCAAGAGTCAATAGAAAAAGATAACTCAATAGAACAGCGAGAAAAAACTCTTCAATATTACACCTATACATAATTCGTACCTTATATCATCATCTTGGGTTAACAACCTAAATATCTGTTTCTTGAAGCGCTACAAACCGTCATGTCTCCAGGCAATCATTTCATTCTCTCGTAATTCTTAACCTTAAGATTAGCAACTACCTGTTTCTCATAATCTGACTCGTTTCTTTTTAAATTTTCCCTCCCACCATAAATTCCAATACTGGTATCTTAAATACCCTACCTAAATATACAGAAGGAAAGCTTTAGATGTAAATCTTTGACTTAAGTAAACGTAAAATGATAAGATTAAAAAAATGCAAATTTTATGGAAAGAGGCAATTAATTTAGGAACTTTATCCAGACGCATTCTTGAGGAGAATAAAGCGGAATATCAGGAGAAAAATTCAACATAATATGCAGAAATCTCAGAAGAACTTTTATGAGATATTAAGATTTGCTATACACACGCTTGGACTGATGTTTATTCTTGAGGGATAAAACGCGTTTGAATTTGATGTTACCACGCGAACAAACAGATCCGTCATAAAAGATTTTTTAGACTCATTTCAGCCGAACTATTTTTGAGGAAATAACAGCCTGGATAAATCTGACAACATTTTTTTTCATAACAATACGACGAATTCTAACTCAAACAATCTGTTATAGTATTTCCTGGGTATGATTCCCCATGGGCTTTAAATATTTTTCCACGTAGGACAACATCGATGTAAAAATTCCAGCCGATGCATAGCGGCAATTGATATAAAAATACTGAGGTATATAGACTATAAGTACTGTAGACCTTGAAACTCAGATCTACGTTTCTGTAATCCTTGTCAATCAATATAAACCCAATCTACGAAAGATAAAGCTTGTCCCCAAGGTTACCACACCGATGTCGTTCATTATCATCCTGGTAATGGGAGTTTATTTCAGCGAGTGAAAATCGAAGGATGATTCGAGAAAATGATCCATTGGGCTGGTTTTTTACGCTATCTTCGCCACCTGCCCGAGTCAATCCAAAGAATTTGAAGAAAAACAACTGCGACGATAAAATCTCACGCGAGCGGTGGTCTCGAAATGTACACCGTGTATCGAAAATTGCCATTTTATAAAAAAAACTGGAGCTGAAAATTTTGCGGTTGAGATGTGATAACGCAGGAGTACCTGTATTAATTTACTATAAAATTGTTCGAGTCCTGTTATCAAATATCCACATTCCAAGGGTATGGATATGACCTCTACAAAATTCATCCATCTCCTCACCTGTGATCATCATTTCTTTTCAATCAGAATGGATATGTTTGAGATTTAAGAATGAGGGGTTTGCTTATTTGCTTCGATAGATAACCTTGGTTTAACTTTGTAGAAATAAAAGTCTCTCTCTTCGATGTATTATTTTTGTGGATATTCGTTTTAAGCACAAACCTACCTAAGAGGCGAAATGATATGAAATCACCAGCCTGCCACGAAAGAGATCTATTTTCGATAACTCCGTAAAAAACGTAAATTAGAAAAAGAATGGGAAAAGATTGGCGAGTTTCGCAATATATGTATATTCCAACTGTCACGCACAATCATTTTCATCACAAAATTCGCCATTATAGTCAGAATCAGTGACGAGAGATGACACTGAGATTCGAAATTGAGTTACTTACTATTATTAAATGCTCATCACAAATATCAAATTATCATGACTTCCAGCAACTATAAAGCTTTACGGAAAATGTACCACAAGAGGAAATTTTACCAGAAATATATTGCAGGTTGTAAATTTTTGATATTTCTACTACAGTATCAAGTAAATTGCTTATTTTTATTCCTTATAAGTTACTGGATAGAAAAAATGCAACTTTCACTTACTTTTGTCTTCTTTGTGAATGTGATATTAAGAGAATTACTGAGGTAAGAATCATGTTAAATAATGGCATTCAATTTCGTAACTCCATGTCTAATGCAATGTAAATCATTTCTGATAGTCATTGTGCGTCTCTTTTGCGGACTTTTTCTCTTGTACTATATGGGCTTACTTGGTAAAACAAAGGCAATTACCTAACTCCTCATCCGCCCTAGTAAGCCTCATTCACACTTCAGCCGATGGAGAATTTGAGGTTCAATTCAACATCCTGACTGAATACTTTACAGACAGACATTTTTGTTCCATTTCTACAAAGTATCTTTTCACCGTTGATGATCAACAGTATAACAGTTTAAAACAAGAACTGTAACCAGCATTACAGGTTCTAAATAAGGATTAATGCAGCCGCTCTTCTCTCGGAAAATTTAAAATGCAATTCCGAGTAACTTTCGCCAATTTTTCCTCCAGCAAAGAACAACTTTCGCCTCGTAAGCAGCTTCTGTGTTCTCCATTCTCCGCATCCCCATTATCAGTTCGCGTGACATAAATCTCTAAGGACTGCGAGTTTCCCGACTCAGATAAGCGGCGAATGCGAATATTGATAACGGCGTTGCATTGAGTTTTCTTCGGGAGTGATTCACGCGACGGCGATAAGCAATCGCGAAAAGAAATATTCCAAAGATTGCCTAATATATAACGATATTACACATTAACCTCAATTGGTAAGATGAATCGCCTTGAAAGTGTGTTGGAACGAAGCATGTTACTGAATCCAGTAGGAATACAATGAAAATCCACCGAGATGAAGCGTCAATCTTACCAGTTGTCCAAACAAAATCTTTAAATTTACTCTTTCAGAATTAAAATGCACACATTTACGGAAACCATCAACGAACTTCTTTTAAGGATTAGTTAGAATGGCGTGGAATGTCTAACAAGTTTGGGTCACTTTAAAACGTGCATACACACATTTAAACTCCGTTTTCTTTTGGAACAGAGAAGAGAGAAGCTATCTTTCATTTACTTTCAACTTACTACACTTTTAACTTTCATTTATTTCTGCCCTAATCTTTTAATTGCTGTAATGACGTAAGGGCTACTGAGCTATGGACGATTCTTATTAATAGCATTCTTATGGTGACTCCTCAGTAACTAGAAAGAAAAGTGTTATCTACAGAGTTATTACGTTACACGTGGCCGTTTTCAGCTCATAACATTCCGATTAGGAAAGGAAATATCTCAGTCCTCATCTTCTCTACTCATGTAAGTATAATGCTCGCCCCTAAGATTTTGGTAGCTAATACTTTGGGGTTTGACATGACCTCCGGGCTGAATACTGCCATAAAAACTAAACTAAACGCATATATTAATGAAGCCGCAGATAAAGTAATTATAAACTCCACCAAATTCGAAGGAATATCATCACTCATTCATGAATATCCGCTAATTTCCTTTATGACTGTATTTTAGTTACAAAATAAAATAAATAACATGCAAAATAACAAAATTCCAGTAATTATTAAAGTATGTCATTTAAAAAGAAGACTATGATGATTATTTCAATATCTTGTAAGCTTCAAGTGAAAAATTAAATTATAATTAAGCACGAATCTTTTAAAATGCATAGTTCCTTATCGCTAACGACTTGAAAACCTAGCAGAAATAGGCCTTATAATTCTTTTTACGCGCAAATCCAATTCTCATTTTGAAACTATAAATCTAACAAGATGAAAGAGAAAGATAGAAAAAAGCAAACGTTCTCTGGTAATTGGTTTGCGAATTGTGCACCGAATTTGATACCGGGAATTTTATAGGCTTCCTAATCGTTAAAGCCGATAAGGAACGGCGACAGTCCGCTGCCAAACCACTGATTTCCTACTAGAATTAGCAAAAGTAATAGAATACTTAAAGATATCGATGTCTTTAGTTATGTAATTGCTCTAGTGCATTAACTTGACCAGAATCAAAGCAGTCGTTTCGTTCATTTTCCAAACATTATGCCGTGAAAATATAGCAACCCATTGGTTTTAATTTTATAATGAAAGAATACTTGGATGTAACGAAAAATAACTTTAACAGGTTTATGTTTAAGAGGATGGGAATTGAAATAGGTTACTTCTCAATTTTACATAGTGATATGATAACAAGAATGACGACGAAGCTCGAATAATTTTTATACCTCTCGGATCAACATCTTTAGGTAACACTTTGAAAATAATTTCAGAATAGAGGATTTATTTTAAAAAGATCGTTCGGAAAAGTTAAGAATCGCAAATGGATTATAACAAATGAAACAGGTCAATTCATGATTTGAAACACAGAACAAATTAGAAAAGGTTTACGATTGTAGACAAAGAGACAATTTTCTATATTAAGAAATTCATCTCTTATGGTAGGTAGATGAAACAGCAGAATAATTAAAGTATATGCATGCCCTGTAACTAACTAAATCCTTGGAATTAAAAAACAGAAAACTTAGTAGCAACGTCACATCAAAACAGGGGATATTACAAAATTAACGAACTTCCGAGTATACAGTTAAATATCCTTCAGCGGATTCAAAAATTCTTCCATTAGTGGTGATTCAAATGTCCCGACGCGTTTGAATCAGAGTACCACCGCAATGCATGGCAAAAACAGAGTAGACGAGATTATATAAAATAGAAACCTGCATCTGCAATCATCCGCCCAAAGTCTGGTGGAATCCTTTCTTACAACATCGGCAACAAAAAGCTTTAGAGGGGGGATAAAGCAACTAGGAAAGGTTGAAATGTGAACTAATTTACCCTTTCTTTGCTGTTTGAGTCAGAATGATGAAAAAGAATAATTTTTTTGCAAAAGTAGCACAATTAACCTATACAATGCACTTTGTCAAACATTCATCATATCGTGACTAAGATGAATGCCATCAAAAATCTCTCATTCCGCAATCATTTTCACATAACAGCCACGAGCAGAGCTTACTAAGACAAAAGTAAATTTAAGATACATCTCTCTATCCTGCACTGAGAGACAAAAAAACTACTCCATTCAACAAGAATTCATAGTAGAAACTCTGTAAGAGTAACGGAAAAAACGACCAAAACCTCCGGAAAACAGATAGAAAGGTTTGCAATCTGACGGAAGTCAGCCTTTCGAAATAGCCGACGTGTCCCGCAGCCAACGTAGTCATTAACTAAACTGGAGCAGAGGGAACCACAGTGAGGTACTGTTATGCAGACGCTTGGGAGCTGGTTAGAGGATTTGGGAGGTCGCGGAAGCGGGAGATGAGCTGCTTGGGGGTGAAGGAGCAGCTCCGTGAGAGCGGGATGAGGTATAGCGGAGCAGCTGGAGGGGAAGCGATGGATGGGGAGACTCCCACGCCAACGGTCCGGGTGAATGAACTCCCCCGCGATGGAGACTTGAACGCGCGGCTTCCATCGACGCCCAAAGGCCCAACGCACGTTCATTCCACGGCAAAAGGACCAATCGAGCCGAAACCGCGTACAAGGAAAGCAGACCGCGAGGGATCTTACTTTCAGCGCAACTGGAGCGCCTTGGTGAAAGGCAGGAAAATAAGAGGAAATGCCATTACGTTCTCTTCTCCGCGAGCTTTCCAACTCTTTCCGGATCCGATTATCTCGAGTCACGTCCCTCTGATGACGTCGAACCGTGGAAAATTTATCTGATGCGCCGGCGTATTTCACTTTTTAAACTACCGACGCATCGTATTTTGCGTGCACGAATCGAAAAATTCTGCTTTGAGTCCGATATTCAGATCTATTTCAATGCGGTGCACATTCTTTTCGATGGCCATTTGCGGCATATCGATCGAAAAATAAATTTTCCCAGACAAAAGCTCGCGCAGGAGAGGCTCAACCTTTTGGATAGCGCAGCCCATTTCACCAAGAAATATTCTACGGCCCACTCTAGAGGCTAAGATAAGGAAACGCGACAAGAGAAATCTTTGGAATTATAGTAAAAAACGTTGACTGATAACACTTAAATGTATTTTGTATGCTTAGTGAAATCATTTGCCTTAAAAATTAAAATGTTATCGGTAATATTCAGAAGCAATTACAACTATCTGGTGGAAAAATCATTCAATATTAGCTGTCCCGTAACATTTCACTATTCCCACCATTAAGGAACCACTGTACTTTTCATAAAAGATTCATCTGGGCTGCTGGGAAGACATTCATTAAATCAATTCAATTAAATAATTTGACATTCATTAAATCCAAAATCATCGAGTACTCGAGTAAAAGCATGTGATTCAAAGGCAGCCTAAATTAATACCAGTCCTGGTCGCAATAGTTCATCTTTCGTAAGAAGACTGTTAGTGGCAAAAATGAAAGCCTTCTTTCCCAATGCAGTCCGCTTCCCGGTGAGATTCCTCATCCCATGGACGTCCTCTCCTTTGCCCTTCTCTTCTCAACAACCGGGAGCCCTCCGAGTCATTTTTGGCTCACCTTTTATAAATGGAAGATTACGAACTCTTCTCCCTCCACGTACCTCACCTACCGATCCACTTTCACGAGCATCTCTCCTTTTCCTCACAGAAACCCATTGTTCCGCCACCGTTTGTTTCCAGATTTCATCCATCCGCAAATCCTCATGAGTCGTGCATGCCCAACAATTGAAGGCAGAATCGACGAAAACAAAAACCGGTGATGTGCGTCGAAGGCATCAATAGCGTCGATTCACTCCTGAGGTAGGAATTTGCAAACACAAGACTGGATCTCGTGCCCCGTCTTCCCGTTGAACGTGCTTTCTCGAGAACGGCCATCGCGAATTGGAAAAGGGCAACAGTAAGGTTGCGACGTACGCAATCCAGCGTGTAAAAAAATACATCCGCTACTCGCGGAGAGCCGACGAAGATATGTGACACGTACCATATATTGTTTCTCTCGACAGAATTGCGTTGTGAAACTGGCGTAGAATATCAGAATCGACACATTCAGGAGAGGCGGAAGCTGCTAACGATTTCTCGAATGGGATCATTAGCGCTGTTACGTCCCGTGCGTAAGAATGGGCGATGTAAAAAGCGAAGGGAAAGGAGATAACGGCATTCCTGCCGAGCACCCCCCGCAAACAACGTGCTGGGGCGGCTGCTTTGGAGGTCAAGGGACGAGGAAGTTCGCCAACGCCTATGCAGTCTGCGGGACGTTCCAGCCGTATCAGCGAGTTTTTTTTAGTCATTTAAAGGAGAGAAGTTTCCAGTCAAGCACTTTAGATGGTTTAAAGTCTAAATAAATGCGACCTTCAGAGCAACCTAAAGCAAACGATCTTCAATCACCCTATTGTTGATCTGTTGATCCTCTGTTAGTATGGCGAGATCTATGAGATGCGTAATTCATTAAATAATTCAGTAGGTTTTCGTAATTCATAAGTAGCCGAATTCTATGACGATACCCTGTGGAACTCCTCCATTTTATAGAATAATCAATGATGCCATCACTCAGAGATCTAAACTATTTAGTTTATTGAGTTTGGTGCATTAATTGGTAAAGGAGAAAAATTAATCAATACCCAAAATGTATTCAAATTTTATTTTTAGATTGGAAAACCATAAAAAGATCGATGAGATTAATTTTTTTATAAGAATTCTATTTTTGAGTGTAAATTCCATTGCTATACAACTTCATTCATATGATCGAAACGGGTGAATAAAAATATACCACGCTGAAAAATAAAATTTCTAGATTATGCAATCAAACTGAAATCGAGGATTTTGCGTCATTTTCCCTTGTTTTCGGAATTCCGGAAGAGAAAATAATATCGTCCTAGATTCCTGCAATAACAGTATGTATTTGCTTCTGCTAACATAAAATTGTGCAATTTAATTCATCGGTAGGTTATCTTTTCCATTCTAAAATTTATTTTGTAAACTAGATTAAAAAAACACGAACTGCAAAACAAGAGAAATCGGAAAGTAAAAAGAATCAGGTACGAATAAAATGTTAAAAATCATTGGACCTAAAAGATCAAATTACAGTGATTAAGTCAGAAAAGACTCCACATTGACGAAGGCTTAACAAACCGAGCCAATCGCTAATCCGTTTCTCTGTTACATCACGAATATTAGTTAGTTTAGTGAAATTTAATAACTGAATGATTCTGGGATGAAACGAGTGTCATCACCTGAAAATTTGATTGATAGTAACCGTATAAATATGTTTCTGAGTGAATAAGCCTTCTAATCGCTTTGTATTGGTAGCCATATATAAATCTGATTAGGATAAAAGCTTATACGATACTTCCTGATGATATCTCTTTCCATAGCTAGTGAGCATCTGCGAGAGAGTTCTTTATCGATTGATTTATTGGTCCTTTCTCTTCCTGAAATGTTTCCAAAAATGTTTCAGTAGTAACAGATATGGGAACGGCTTCCGGAAAGAGTTGCCACTTTAACTGCAGAGTTAGCTTCGTGGAAGAAAAACTACACTCCATCAGGATCAGCGGCGAAAAAAATCCGCAGAGACTGGAACGTTATAAATTTACATGCTGAGAAACTTCGGAAATACTTTCTACGCGCTTCCTTCCTCAATGGTAAGAACGAAAGGAACCCTTCCTTTACCTTACCTTGATTGCTGGAGCATTTTTCATTTTTCTTACGGTACAGGTTAGAGAATAATGTATCCCTCATTTAATTTTGTCTCTGTCTCTCTCATGGGTTAGATAATACGAAAAATACTGAGGTATAAGTGATGCTTAATAATATAAAAAATACTGAGATATATGTGATGCTGAATAACGTAATTCAACTTGTCACTCCCTTGATAGCTGGAATATTTTCCATTTTACTCTCGGTGCAGGATAAAAGGTAAATTATCTTTCATTTACATTAATATTTATCTTTATTTTTTCCCATCTTTTTCATGTATTGGATAATACTGAGGTATGTGTGATGCTGAATAATGTGATTCATCTTGGTCACTCCTTATCGAATGCTATAAAAATTTTGTCAGTGCTCACTTACGTGAACTTTTTCCTCTACATAGTATATTGAGTCGAAGTGGGAAATGAAGGCAGACTACCTCACTCCTGATCTTGTATCGTAAGCCACATTTCCATTCCTGATCTTCTAATTGCTAATGGTTGAGGGTTTGAGGCTCCAACTGCCTTCAAACTAATACGTAAAATACTTTACATGATATCTGTAAACTTGCCAGGCATTCGCCATGCAACTGAAAAGAATTCCTTACTCCTCATACATATTTTTTCTATAATGATATGATTACAGCTGATGGTGAAGGTTTTGATGCTCAAACCAACCTTTCGGGTTGAATACTTTACAGGCATAACTCGAAAGGGTACTCCTTTACATAAATAAGGAGTTCGGCGCTTCCTCATTTACAATTTTATCAATATCTCCCTCAAAAGATTAAAAACCAACCAGCCAACATAACATACAAAAACTCTCAGCAATATCCAACGGCTGAACAGGACTTTTCCCGAGGTATAAAACGCTCAGACCGTCTGCGAGATTAGCCGGGAAAACGGCACCACGAAAGACGATAACCCCCCAGGAATAATACAAACTGTTTGCGGAGAAGAAAGAAAAGGGTCCGGAATAGGTGGAGTAAAAAAAAAATTCGCCGAGAAGAAAGATCGATCGGGTGGATTGAGAGAGGCCAAGGTCAGGGGAAAAAAACTTAAGGGAAAAAGATCGAAGAGAAAGGAAAACAAGGTAAAAAGGGAAAGGAGTAAAAGGGCCGCGCGAAATGAGTTAACGAGAGAGAGTACTGGGAAAGAACCATGGCTTATGCGAGTGGCACACTTCCTCATTCGACCACTTATGCACCGCAGCGAAAGAACGCGTGTCGATGACACGTAATACATCCATTGGGACACGTTATAAAGCCTTTACGGCGTTGCTGGCGCACTTGGGATGCTTTCGCAAGTGCGGCTGTGCGAAATGCCGGCAAAACCTTGATGTCTGCTTTCTTACGAAGTGCTTCAGGAGGCGCGGACAATCGATCGACACAGTTCAATGTCCCTCAGACTGTTTTCGCGCATTTTTTCTCGGATGACTAAACTTCGTGGGTAAAAGAGTTCGCTGTTTGAACGTGAAAGGTGGAAAAGGTCTTTGATTTGATGATGATGAAAGGACGGCCAATACCATGTGTTGTAGATCCAGGATAAAAATTGCTAAAGAGCTGCAAAAGCAATTTATACTTTTAAAAATTTTTTCTTACTTCTCTTTCTAAACGATTCGAAAATGTGAACACACGCATTTAATTATAACTGTTGATTTACGATAATATAATAAAATTCTCTCCACTTTACAATAGACGGGAATGCTACGTATAGGAAGAGAGAAGAAAAGGAAAAATACTAACATGACATGCACTGCATCTTTTCACAAATACAATTTAAATCATTAGCGATTCAAGTACCAATTTAAATCCAAGAAAAAGCAGCAAAATTTTCATTTTGCTCCTTGAATTGCTGAAACTTTTGAAAATAACATTTACATGTAAATAATGAACCATAATTCCTCACAGAAAAACAAGATAATTATATCCTAATTCTGTAATTAAACAGAGTGCATACAATTAATCTAACTTCTTCACCCTTACCCTACTTTCGATGTTGACAATTATCTATGACGTCACAGTGACTGTATGCAAAGTATTTATCCCGTAGGGTGGTTTGAAACTTATTTATACCTTCCATTGTTAGCTACGAATAGAGCGGAATGAGGCTTACTAGACAAGATGAAGAATGAGGTAATCTGACCTTGCTTTCTTCGCTGAACCAGAATGCTATACGTGAGGAAAGTAAACCAAAGTCGACTAAGTCTCCACGAATAACACTTTGCATAGCATTCGAGAAGGAGATATTTTAATGAATGCCGTAAATCATCATTCACAGCTAAGGAGCCTTTGTATTAACACAGCCATGAATAAGTAAACAAATGATACATTTCCTCTATCTGTTCTCCAAAAGAAAAACGAAAAATATTCTAGTTATCAATGAATGAAGTGTGGCAGTAGAAATATTTCAACAGCTAATATTACCTAATTATTCCTATACCATTTACAATTGCAGTCAGAGAATTTAATTTTGGGTTACTACGAGAATTTCTATGGGGCTTAAAATTTAAGGTCCAAATACATTTGCTGCGACCTGACTCTGGATAAAGGGGAACTTTAATGCGAATGTGGCATTAATCGGGCAGCAACCCACTTTTATTGAGCCATTAATGGATGAATTTGAGGATGATGAAGCTCGCTCAGCCCATGTAACGGTCGTTAATATCTTCTTAACTGATTAAGGTGACCAGAAGCTCTTGCATCGAAAAACAATGGCCCAACACTTCAATTTTAGTCACACCTAGAGGAAGACTTATAAGAAGTGAGGCACCTAAGCGATTAAGTGAGATAAATCCATGTACTAACACCTCACAACCCGGATATGTGAAGAATAATAGATATCATTCATTGAAATATTAACGAACAAATGTTAAATTGCCATCGTGCAGAGAATACAGTGCGGGCCTTGCAACACAAAGATATCGGAATCGATTCCCCAGCCATATATGGATATGTTCGGATTGTGCTCGTTGGTTGTTATTGTTGTAATCGCATTTGGCCAATTATTGCTGTTGATGTGGTTTTGACAAAATAATAAACAAATGAAAGAAGTTTGAACCAAATCTTCATTAGTGAAATAAGCAGAAAAAACGGTTAGTTGATTCATAAGTGTCGAAGCAAGATCGTATGAATAACCGCTTTAACCGCAAACTTTTTTATTTTTATAAAGTATCTTGTGTCTCTTTCTCATTTTACTGCATTCGACCTCTTCGACTTCCCAAAAGCCTTAGTGATGGCATAACTAATATTTGTTCGAATCTAAAACGATGTTTTCTTCCCTCGGAGCTTGTAGAAAAAAGAACATGTTCCTAATAAAAACGAACAAATTATTTTTATTGCATAATCTGTATTGTTACGTTTATCAGTAATATATGTTTCCAATTAAATTGTGTCGAGTATCTAGAAGAAGCGATCTAGGGGAAGTAATTTCATTGAAAATTCTTTTCTGATATTCTAACTCGTAAAAATTTACTTTTACAACATTCTTTAACTTTTAACATTATTTTAATATTATTTTAAATTTTTTATACGTTTTCAATAAATAAAGAAATATATATTTTGAAATTCATTTTTTAGTATTTATCTATTTTCCTTGAGAAGTCCTAAGGAGGGAGATCCTCTTGAAATAGGGTTCGTCTTAGGATCACAGAAAAAGAGTAAAAAGGAAAGATACTCGTCGAAGGTTTCTGGAAGATTTGAAATGAATGATGGAGTAGTTGCGGCTCTAGGGATAGTGTTTTGGTACCATCCTTTGAGGTCCCTAAAAATAAAATATGAAGGGCCGAAAAACGTAAACTAATAATAGTTGAAAGTGATTGGTATACCTCTGAAAATATATTAAGTTCGCAATTAACCTCAGACTTTTATGAACGTCGTATACGCAGTGATATAGCTATCGTAGTGTTCATAATTTTGTAAGGGGAACTAAGTAAAATTACGTAAAAATTCTTGAAAGCTAGGAAGGATCAATAAAATTGCTCAGCACATCATCGTGTAGAAAGCTTTTCTATATCCCAGGTTCATACTTTCGTTTCACCGCATTAATTACAGCACACTAAAAAGCACAAATTCATGTTTCTTTCTTAACAAAATCTTTCAGAAGTAAATCAAAAGGAAGTCAATGCAAGTAGTGACAGCAAAATGATCAGAAATTTATTTCCTGAAACATTGTAAATATTTAGCAATGAGAGTCACTTATTTTCACAGGCGTTAAGTACCCTAAGTTAATACAATGAAAGATCTATCACTTAATACTTATAAAAAATACAATTTCTATAAAGTATTCCTACCGCAACACCTCCACCATTACACGTCAAGAGCCAAAGGGAATGAAGCATAGAAGGAAAGAGATGAAGAGTGCACTTGCCAAGTTTGCACTTGTCTTTCTCGCTAGTCAGAATGCTAATAGCCGAAAACTTCCGTGTGAGAGTAGAAAAATGACCAAAAGAATACAAATTTCCATATAATGCAACAAGGAGTGGCCATAATAAATACTTTTAATCGGCATTACTCATACCTTCATGTACTGTCAAGCTACCAAAACAATGAACAATACCGGGACGAAATGAAATGGAAGTACATTTTTTAAATTCGTTTAGTTTTTAATTTTTCTATAGTTAAACAAAATACAAGTGAGAATAGATTAGATATTCCATTCCTTAAGATATAGAAGCAGTAATCTAATACAATACCCTTCTAAAATACTCCAATTTTGCGTGAATCTTTCATTTTCGGCTCATATCCACAACTAGCGAATCTATTCCATTATAACATTTCATACCTCAAGATATGGTAGGGGGAAATTAGTGCAGAGCCCTTCTAAAATACTACAGTATTATGTTGATCTTTCATTCTAATAGTCACAACTAGCGTATCCTTGATCCAAGGAAAATTTCAAGTTCGGTGAAGCAGTTCACAGACCTTGCGAAGAAGTAAAGAAGGCCTTATTCCCTATTCCGTACTCGCTCCCTCTCCGATCCTTTACGTGCTTTCGACACGCCCAAAAATCCAATGACACGAAGGTCCTCCGGTCGAAGACACGAACTGACGACGGAGGACATGCATACCAATAGCAGCTCCTCCCTTCAGAATGTGTACTACCCGCGCAATCGCCTAGTTTTCCACCTTTCACTGTCCTTGCACATTTCTCCATCACCCACACACCTCTTAATCCCTTAATCTTAGAGAGATTCCTTGCACTCTATTTCCACACACCTCCCAATTCCTATCATGGAGATGAACTCTAAATATCTTCACCCTCGTCAAGTTCGTAACTCATAAGTAGGAAATGAAAGAATAAATGGTACTTTTTCCACATAAATTTAATTGTACGACTAGTTTCAACGGAGGACCGTCATCTTCAGGTCATCTTTCTGATCTTCACCTGAAGATGACGGTCCTCCGTTGAAGCAAGTCGTACAAATAAATTTATGAGGAAAAAGTACCATTTATTCTTTCATTTTCTATGTTGGATTTCCACCACATCTCGCCGGACTCAGTGAATTTTATTCGTAACTCATAAGATGGTATCTTGTCCCTCTTCAGATATCAGACGGTGATTCAACATAAAACAATTCCTTTCACTAAAACTTTGTCTCGAATGAGCTAAAATTGACTCTAATGCTGTTCCACGTCTTATGTCACTGATAATCGGAATAATCAAAATTATCAGTTTCTTTTGAGAAATTTCCAGGAATGTGTTTGTTAATCGGAGATGATTCAGCTCACCTGTGATTCAGTGCGTTATCTGTAAAGATATCGAAGATTATTATGCTGGAAAGTACATGGCACCAGTTTATCATTCCGGAAACACACGGAATCGGCACGTCGAACGCATAAAACTGCTATTAAGGCGAATCGTGCCTGAATTAGTTCCAAGAAAATCTCCCACGTGGCAGCACCAAAATGAGCCAAATTTATTTTCCTTCTTATTCGTGAATGGTTCATTCAATTTTTAATCAAAAAGTGGATTTTAACTGTAAATAACCATAGAAATCGAGGATACCCAAGAAGAAATTTATTCTTTTGAAATTGCGATTTTTATTAACAATTTTTTTCTTATAAAAACTTTTTTCAAAAATTAGCGGTAGTCAAAGTATAGAGCGATTTTTTAAAAACACATTGCAATTTTTATATTAATAAATTTATATATCGTTTGTTCAGGAGAGTGTTTTAAAGAAGTACTAGAAAACAATTCTACGTTGCAACGCTGCCTCTGGAAGTGCATTTGACGGGAGCGCGCGCTAAACCCCTCTCATTCGAATTCGTTTCTCCCAAGAGGATAATATGAACTTCTAAACGAAAACAAATCAGAGGTGTCTGGTTTCTGAGAACATATGCTTATCACGTTTTCGACCACCTAACCTAGTCTGAAGAATATTCGGTAATGAGCTCGAGATATTCTACCAAAGGCTCCAAAATTCTCCGTATGTCAGCGAAGAAAAAGCGACGTAGAGGAATAATTACGAAATTAAAAATGCAAGGTAACATATTAATATATTAATGTAAATAAGAAGTGTAGAGCGGTCATGTAATAGACAGTTCTGAAATATTATCTAGCGATAATGATTGACAGTTTTAATTATTTTGACATTTAGGCGCCGTAGAAAGAAATTTATATCTAAATTTGCATTCATTCTTTCAAGACCGTGTTCCATAGTTTTTTATATTTTTTGTTTCCAAGTTAACAGATGAAGTTATTATTTAGCTGCCACAAATTATTCATAAAGTCAGTGAAAAGTCAGTCAGTGAATCAGTCAGTCAGTGAATCAGTCAGTCAGTCAGTCAGTGAATCGAATGAAACATCAGTTGCGAATTCTTCGATTTGTCGCATTTCGTAAAACAACATTTAAAATTTCAAGAAATTAAGCATTTTAATTTTTACTTTACATTATTTACTACATTTTAATTTGGCAGAATTTTTCAGCTATCGGTAACGACCTGTACGTTTGATAGAACAATATTTAATGTATCTTACAACTTCTTTTTTGACAGATGTGAGGAGGAAAATCCGTCCTTACTTTGAATTCCTTAATGTTAATTGAGCAAGAAAATTTATTTGCATTACATATAGTTAATATATTTATGGAAAGTACATTTCAATTAAGCGAATTGGCACAATTTTCATTGCAGGCAAGATGAAAATCTTATTGTTAAATCCGACGGTAGGTATACCGAGAAAGATTTCGATGATATTGTAGGAGATCATTACAAATTTAATTCTACAAAAAATATCTGCAATCGATCAAAATGAAATTTACGTGCATTGTGATACGTGATAATGATACATTTGTGCGTTCAAAGTTCCAGCGAAGAGTTTCAATTTCTGTAATTATTCTATAATATAAAAAATATTCCCCTCTCAATACTCTTCACATTTTAGGGTGCCCGAGGAAAACATCCAAGCACAATATACCAAGGCTTCCGAGGGAAGACCCCGGTGGCAAAGGACGGTTATCAGTTAAAATGAGATTACGCAGGTATCGCATGGCATTTAACTCTGCTTACCCTCACATCCAGAGAGTCCGTATTTTTAGGCGGTGTGCTGCGGCATTGCCGTTTTACAATTTTCTTTAATGCATGCTAATGCAAGAACTACACATCCAATTTTAGAAATAAAAGTTGCTACGTGTTTTAAAAAATTAGCTCCTCAGACTGACTACACCAAAAAATTTTATTACATCTTTATAAGAACCTTTCTTGTCAAAAAGATGGTTAAAAAAGGAATGTAAATTTTGATTTTTGGTCTGCGTATATTTTATTATTATTTAGTTTATTTAACCGTTCACTAAATGAAAATCGGGTAAACCGTTATCAAATGAGAAGGAAAACAAATTTGACGCTAGCGGTGCTGCCATCTCTTGAAATTAAATCGTAACTTTTTCTGGGATGATTCGCCTTAAAAAGAATTCATGAGCTAATAGAAAATAAAAGCCAAGTAATACCCCAACAAATGTCACGCAAGAGCTATAAATATTTCTGTTAATGTAAAGAGTGGTATTCTCCGAAATATTTAAGAGGTAAAACGGCTTTCCGTTTCTGTTGTCCTCAAGGAAGAGCAATTCCTTCTCCTTGTTTACTATAAATATAATACAGTCAGAAATTAATTTGAACATCGTTTCAACAACGGTACAAATAGGTGGCCAATTTTACTGTATCCAAATGTTTCTAACAAATACTTCAACGCAACAATTAATTCTTATTCATTACTAGCCCACCACGTTTCATTCTTATCCTAAGAAATAAACACCTTAAAAAGAATTCTTAATCTTTCGATCCAAGGATTAGTCTACAAAGTTTCTAAACTATAAGTCTGTCAGCAATAAAAAAGGTAGAAAAATTAGGAATGACAGGATAAAACAATAGTGGAAATAAAGTAGAATACGCGTGGGAGTTTCTGCTCATGCGTCGAGTTGGAAGATGAAAGAAGTTCGGAACTTCGCAGGAAAGTGCTACATTGCAAAAAAACGCAGGTAAAGTCATGAAAAGGCGAGTAAAAGTGAGAAGTCGTTGGTGATAATTGGACGTAAAATTTTGAGCTTTCTTCCCGAAAAAAATGAGTAAAGCAGGAAGAAACCTTTTAATTGTGTAATCTTAAAAATTATCGTTAAACCGAAACCTTTATAACAGACATTTGGTAGTAGATAAATTAAAAAATCAATTATAATAAGCAATTTCTGAAATGAATGTATGAAATTGTACGCAATATAATGTGTAAGCAATGTATGAAATTTGTCCTTCTGGAATTCAGTCTTTTAGAATCTGCTTAAATTCCTATAGGTATAATACTCGAGCACACTAGCCTTCTTTTGCTCTAAGAACGATAAAATTTAAGATAAAAATAAAATCTCAAAAAAGACACATATCAAACTTGCTGTCGGCCCAGATAAATCAGTGATAGAGCTTATCACAATAAGCTTCCTGGGTTAACAATATTTTTTCGTTAACTATTCACAAAGTCTTAAGTCCAAACTAAGATCACAGTCATTAACTTTGTAGTTCCGCCTTACCGTACATAATGCGACATTTCTATGATTGCATGCAGACATCGTGATTTCACGGAGAAAGAGATTCGTACATAAGTTTAAAAGCATTTGGAAAAGGCATGTTGATAAGACACGCACATACATTCATCGCTCATCTAACGAATTTATGTCCTCGAGAAGGAAATTTTTTCTCGTCTCAACTGTCTACTGTGGTAGGCTCATCATCCACTTTAATCTAACGGTTCGTTTTCAAGATAAATGCTAAATAGATCCTTCACGTTCCGGTACGAGGAATTTTCCTCCTCTTACAAAACCAACATCTTCTGATTCAACCTTGATTGAATCTAAAGCTGTCATGAAGTGGTTGAAAAGTGATTCTTCATCGTGCGTGACTCATACCTATTCATATTGCTCTGAAATAAACGTATGAAATCATGACTGAGCTGAGGTTTGGTAATGTAAACTTAATCAATAAGGGAATGATTTGGATTCAAGTACATACATACGAAAAGTAAAGCTATAAAATCCCACCTCAGAAAAAGTGAACGAATAATATTTTGGCGACTTACGCGCAAATTATACTTGTAGTATTGTATCTAAAGTTGATATTATAATTCATACTTTGAATAATCTAACTATAAAATACTTAGCTTACAGCTCTAAATCAGGAAAATCTCTATAGGAATGTCTAATTATGTATATCGGTAATATCATAATCGATTATGATTTACTTGCCTATTATACATTATACTATAAATTCCATAAAATTTTGAGTTTCTCCCTGCCTAAGGTAGTAAGGTAGAACAAAACTGCGTAATACTACAGAAAGACTAATCCAACAAACTAAATGCAGGAGAAGAATGATACTAAATAGGTGATATCGACGAGGATGTTAGTAAACTAGAGGTAACTTTCGAAGAGACAGCATTCCACTTTAGTTAGTTTTTACGCGGTTTTTTATAAAAATAATTATTAAGATCAATCGGAGATTACGTTTGAGATAACCAGCAACAAGGGAATAAGAAATTGGTTCAAGTATCGATAAAAATACGTACGTTGAACATTTCTCTACGGAAATATTATGTAAAGACCTCTCTATGTAAACATCTTACATATGTTTCCACACAGTATTTATCATGGGAGAGTAGTTGATATTTGGACATGTATAAATAGTACGTATATCCCGACAAAAATCAAATAATGCAATACTGAGTGTGAAACATTGTTCAAAAAATGAATATGCTAAAATAAAAACGAGAAGTGCCGGCTGCATGGTACTGTCAAACATAATTAATTATTTATTTATCATACGCGTAAAACATTATGGACGTTTATCTCCAATGTTTCATTAATACCTTAAAAAATTCACCGTATCCTTAACCTCAAGTAAACGGTTAAAAAATCATTTTTTCAAGTTTGAATCATTCAAATCGCATTCTCTAATTCAATCATAGATGCCCTTTACATTGTCGCGCCCTGAAGAGGTTGCCTCACTTACTAAGTGCCGACCCTGCAAACGATATATTCTACCCGGTATGACAACTCTGTGAAAATGATTTCTAGCCACGGAATGAAGACATTAATAACTGAGATTAGTTTGCCCTAGCAAACAGAGAAAAATACAATCGCCGAAGGGGTTAACGTTAGAGTAATTCAAAAGGTCGCATAACCGGAAAATCAACGTGCACGACAGTAGGTTTTGCGGTCAATGAAGAGCTGTTTACAGCTTTATATTGCGCCGAGACCCTAATTGAAACGGGAGATGACTTGTATCGTGCGAAAAGGAAGCAGAAGCTCCAAACAGAAACAGTCTTTGGCAGCCAATTTATAACAACAAATAAAAAAAGAAAGTGGCTACATTTCTTTACCATTTCGATGGTTTTTGATGTGGGAAAAATGCCTATGCTATGCCTTTTTCTATTTCAAATACATCAGTTGTAAAGCCTAATCAGTTGTAAATGCCGGTTTGAAACTCATTCCCTTCACCATTCGAAGGCAAAACTCATAGGAAGGTAATGAAGCTTGCTATGCATGATGAGGAGTGAGGTGCTCTACCCTCAATTTCATAGCTAAAGCTGAATTCTACCGGCGGAATAATTTCGCTGAATTGCATAAAAATGGCCCAATGGCCCAATTAACATCAATTTTTATATAGTTCGATAAGGAGATACCTAAATGACTTTCTTTACTAAGAATAACCCGTGCCTCAACAACATTTTATTCTATAACATACAAGAACGAGATTGACAATGAGACAAAAGTAGATGAATAATACATTTCTCTATATGCTGTAATGAAGACGATAGAAAAATTCCTCACTCTAAAGATAAAGTCTATTTCAAATGAAAAATCATTCATTATTGAAAATTGCCTTAAAAATATTCCGTATTACTTACACCTCTGTGTAAGAAATGGTATAAAGCAGGGGTGTCGATTATATGACATGCGAGCTCAAGGTAGTATGAGTAAGAATATTTTCTGCATGCGGAACTCTTGGGGCCTTTACGCCTACTTAACCTAAGATTAACCTAACTTATCTAAGTAGAGAAAATAGCATTCGATGCTTAATTAGTATTTATAAGTGATAATAATGAAAATTTAGGCGGATTATCGATGTGATAACAGGAATAATATCAGCATCTTGCGCTACGACTATCTTCTCGCCATACAAATCCTTTTTGTATGAAATATGAAACAGCTCTGGCAAATTGCTCGCCATCCCTCATAAAATGGATAGAGTAACATTCTTCCTCAGGTTTTACTAATAAAAAATTTAAAACTTTATGTTGAATTTAATTTTATCACTGTGGAGAAAGGCTTCTTCTCCTCTTACTTTCTGAGGTAATACAGGGGAATTAATTCGAGACGCATATAGGGTAAAAATCGCGTCTGATATTAGAGATTTGTTACAGATTAGATTTTGTTACTTTATACTACTACGTGAATAACTTAAATATAACTCTCACACAGTAAGAACTGAGAGGCCTGCATCCACCTTTCAAGAACTCATCTTGAGATAAACATATGAGCGGAAACGCCCCGGAAATCCGTCTGTGCCAGCAACCGTGCATAAAAAGAGAGTAAATCTTCAATGATATCGTGATTTCATTTTCGTATGCACCTTAGGAATGCAAATATACGTGAAGCTTCGATACTAATAGGACAATAAAAAAGTCACAATTTGGCCGTGCTTATAAAACAGAAAAATCTGTGGAGATGATTCGTACTGAAAATAAATATAAAAAAAACAATAATTAAAACCAACGACGGTTTAATAAGTTTAATCGACAGATATATTTAAAAATCTCTGATGCAACATAAGGAAAAAAATTCACTGTATTAATTTTCCACAAAAATATACGCTGACAACTAATGCTATTGAAAGATAATAATAGCGATCATGAAATTTGTTTCCATCCACAACAGTTTACTTTTTCATCTCCCAGTGTGCTGGAATTAATTGTGGTAGATGCGTTGAGAAGGAATAGCAAATTCTGTTGGATTTTAAGATATAGGATGCACAAACCAGAAAACAAATCCCTATAAACAATGACCTATGAATTATTTAAACAATTCCGCAAAACTGTTCAAAGCGACTGACGTCAATACAAATAGAGGAGGAATAATGTAAGAGAATCCCAAATTTAGAAGCCTAATCTTCGACCAAACAAAGAACAATTCATAGAAAATATTTCTAGCAAGTTTTCCTATTCACACTCTAGCAAAACAACTAACGTTTGCAGAAATTCGACTGATAGCTCTTGGATCGACGAATGACTCCAACAGCACCTCTTAGAGGACGACGCAAATACGGCGATATAGAATGACAACATCACTATGGGATCGCGACTCTTTCGCGCATTGTTACCCTCATTTAAATCGAGTTGACAATGGAGGCGTTAAGGGGGCTCAACTTCAGATTCATTGTCGTATGATATTCCGCATGTATTTACACTCGGAGGGGGAGAGGGTAACTCTGCTGGAGTCAGCACCGAGGGGTTGTTCTCTCTCTCTCTCTCCTTTGAATGGCGGACGTAACGGATCGATATAAGGCCCTGGGTATCGAAAATAGAGGCTAATAATAAAAGACAGTCTGGTCGGTGAAGCAGGAAAAGTTGCTCGCCACATGAAAACGGCCGAAAGAGAAATGATTTCAGAGTGTGATGCAGCTGCAAGATTACTAACGCACCTAACCACGCAGGCACACCTGATGGTTTAGCCTCTCCTTCGAGTATTGAGAAAGGTTAGTTTTTAGGCCGGAGAAGGCTTGGAAACATGAATTTTGAATATCTAGGAGGTAAATAAAGAACTCCAGGCTGAGTATGTGTATGAAGAATCTTCGTGAAATCGCTTCTCCATGCAAGTGTTTCACGATTCGTTAAAATACAACCGTGAAGTTGATGAACCATTTAAATTTTTAAATAAACCGAATACGCGTAAATGATGCATCATATTCCACAGAATTAGTAAGCTACTCACGTCTCTAATTAGAATCCTGCTGAAGTAATTTTGGAACACCACGGAAAATAGATCTATTAAAAACTGTCCACCAAGAACAAATTCATTTGGAAGTAGAATGACCACTTTGATAACCTGGCATTTTCTTCGAGCATACAAGCGAGTACCTTTTTTCATTAATAACAAACAATGATACAACGAGATTTTATAATTAGAAAACCAATGATGACAATACGATAGCCCATGGTAGTCATGTTTTCAGATCATTTCAAAGCGCAAATTAAACAGAAGGATCTTGGAAATTTGGTACACTAAAATAGAATAGCCCACTTTAAATCTTGCATATCAACGATATACCTCTTGAGATAACGGTGTACGTAAATATTACATCTCCACACGCATTTTTATTTCAAGGGGGACGTGATAATAAGCAAAAGTGTGATGCTAAATCGATGATTCAGACAGGATTCGGCATAGCGTAAAATCAGTGCACACAAAGCTAATGGCTTTCACGTAATTTAAAATAATAACAACGACAGAAAACTGCACCTTGGTTGTAACTAGTAATAACAGCTATTCACTATGAGAAAATTAACACAATACTTTGAAAGAATATTTTCTCCAGAGGAATCGATCTGTGACAACCAGCAGTTTCATAACTGAAAAGTGCACTTTCATTTCATCCCTTTCTGATGAAAAGAGATAAGGTAAAACATAAAGAAAAGAAAACTAGCTTTCCTTAAAACGCCAAAAAATTTCCTCTACGGTAAAAAATGCACGCAAGATATCGGCCATCACACTGATGGGAGGGCGCTTTGTTTGCGAAGAAAATTAAATAATTCAATTTCGAGAAGAGCAACGCAGGGATTCGGTGATTTAAAGGAGGGTACGGCATGTTGGAAAGGGAAGCAAACTATGACTCACTGCTAGGGGGAGAATATTTGGGGTAAAGATTCCAAGCGCCCGTCCGTTGGGGAATTTCAGCGCCCCAGAATTTAGCTTTGTAGCGGGAAATGACAGCCAACAATCGTCATTCACTCGCCGAATTTCGTGGCCATCACGATTCCTACAAACACCAAAATTTCCACTACGTTAACAGCTGATAAAAAAGCTGAATACACTGATTTTATTTTCTTAAAACAATAACCACTTGATACTTCCGTAACTGGAGCTAGAGAGTATCGATCAACTATGAAATATACTCTTTCGAGGATGAATTTCAGAAGAAATAATGACGACAGGATATTCGGAGCGATGATACAAGTTGCACGGAAAACGTATCAAGGATAAAAATAAAGCTTCGGGTAGAACACACCGACCAACGCTTACCTATTCGTGAAATTCCACAATAAATTACCCCGGCTCATATTAACCAAGATACTGAAAGCAGATCAATCACACGAAATCGCGACGTTGTACAGCAATACCATGAAAATGTCAAATGGTGACACAGACTGCATTAGTGACCACATAACGAAGACTTTTAGCAGTGCACCGATAAAAAGTGTTACCTTTCAAAATATTCCTTTATTTAATAAATACGATGAGCGGACCTTCTCCGTCCTGGATAAATCAATCGCTTCAAGGATCGTGATCGTCAATAAAACACAATAACTAAAAATATCCGTACACGTGCAGCATACCGCTACCTTTTCTCTCAATACAATAAATTCGAGCACAAGAAGCCGACGTAAACAGGTGTTACATACCTTCGTGTATAATTCCTTAGTTGTCATGTCCAAATGGGCTTCCCTGTTTTACAGGTTGAGTATCTTCGGAGAAGGGCTAAACCAAAGAATTATCTTCACTGGCTGAAACATGAGACAGCTATACACTAATAACTAACGAAACAAAGCCTCCGTAAAGTCCTCTTTGAGACTGCAGAACGATTACACATGTGCTATGCCGAGAAAAATATTTTTTATCTTGATTCTCTCACGCCACCTATGTGAGACTACCTGTACTAATCGACTCAGCTGTTGGGTACCTATCTTCCCCTCCGCGCAGGTCAATAAATTCAACCTACTTGGCCCATTATGTGACTCTTTATTCTAAAATACTCGCAAAAACTCAGCGATAAAACCATTTACAGTTCTGGCCAGAAATTAGTGCAGCGGATTAATCGGCGATTTATTCCAAGAATCTTTTTCAGATATAAAAAATACTAAAAAATGCAGAAATATTTTTAAAATTACTATTATTGTTTGTCTTATCACATACGGTCACATTTTTAATCTTATTAATTTAAATTCATTTAATAAAAATTGTTATTCTGAAGCCCGCTCTAGTTTGGTTTATGAAGGTCATGCCACCTATGGAGTCAAAAGGAATTACGCTTAAAAGCTGAGAATCGTTTATTCGAAAAGGAAATTTGACTGAGGTGTTTGTCGACTCAAGGCGATATCGTTCTTGCAAGCTAAAGTAAATTATTTAGACGTTGTATATCCTAGGGAAGAATAAAAATCGTATCGGTAGATATGTCTGAAGAAAAAGAGCCTGAGTGCGTGAAATGTAAATCTAGAACCTCAGCAATATGGTCGAAAACAGAGAGTGGGGAAGTGTGTAATGAATGCGTTGTAGCTGAAAGTGTAAAAGAAAAGGAACAACCTCCGCCTCCTCCAAAACCTCCTAGTACGCAAGAGAACAATAATGGACCTAAATTGGCTACAAGGAAGAGTACCAGAACGACTAGGAATTACAAAACAAGATTAAATCCATATGCTCTTCCGAAACCTCCCAAAGGAAAAGGACGCAGAATCATTTTCAAGAAGAGTGTAGGAATTCTATTCTCTCGTCTTATTTTTTGTTTATACATCCACTCATTTATAGTCAGTGTACTTATAATTTATTATGTTTCACTTTCAGTCAACGAAAGCCCCTACTGCTGTAGTGACGACTGTAACTTCTGACTACGTTTTCTACAAGGTATGATTTCTTCAGTCGGCCTGAAATCTTAACATCATTTTGTTTTCTTGGCTATCATTAATCATTTACCAACTATTGAAAGTAACTTTATTTGTAATTGTTGTGAATAAACACTAGATTGTCATTCAGACGATTATCAAAGAAAGTAGCGACAAATCGCTTGCCTCATTTGTGAAAGTAACTTTATTTGTAATTGTTGTGAATAAACACTAGATTGTCATTCAGACGATTATCAAAGAAAGTAGAGACAAATCGCTTGCCTCATTTGTGAAATTTTAATGTTTATTATTTATCTTAATGATTTATGTCAGCATGTAGTTAAGTTTAAAATAGAACTATAACTAAAAAGTGAACTAGCTGTAAGGAAATTGTTTCTTCGTTCAGGAAAATTTTACCTAATTCTAAAAGTTTTTACTCGTTTCTCAGGGAAGTTATATACAAGTTGGAGATATTGTGTCTATGAGAGATGTGGATGGTGATATATATTATGCTCAAATACGTGGTCTTCTGCAAGACCAGTATTGTGAGAAAAGTGCAGTAGTTACATGGCTTTTGCCTACCAGAACCAGTCCTCAACCCGAAAAAGGATTTGATCCATCTACGTACATCCTTGGTAAATAATTCTTTTCTAAACTAAGCTTCTCAGTAGTTGTTATTTTTTACCCTCTTACATTTACGCATCTGAAAATTTTAAGGAATTACTTGTATTATTGAATTTAAAGTTTCGATTGAAAAATGGAAGTAACATTTGATTTTTCTCTGCCTGCAGAAATCTTTGAATCAGAATATGTTGAAAATTTTTGTCCATTTGACCTTCTGCAACAATTTCTTAATGGTATTTACTGGGAATAGTCTTTAACCCAAAACAATCTTTGTAATACTTACTTATAGAATTCAATCTCATTTGTTTTATTTTTGTTGCCAAAAGTTCATTATTTATAATTTATTCTGTAACAAATTTATTATTTTTGATTTAGATAATAAATAATATAGTATATGTATGAATTCTTATGTTGTAAATAACTGAGAGGAAATAGGTAAAAATTCATTCTGCCCAGAGGCCACTGAATTGTTTCTATAAATGTGTGCGCAACAGTAGTTTTTATAGTATATACTTATTAATGTATGTGAAGATTAATTCCATTATCAACTGAATTCTCTGTAGTATTAAATTGTTGATGTACTAAGCAATGCAGTTCCCTTTTCGTGTATCTCTGTTATTATTTTGAAAACATGTGCATCAGACACATGACGTTAATATTAATTTACATATATTGTTCAAAGATATTACAGTATTTTGTGGATTTTATTTGCATATTTAAAGATTGAATCTATCATCTCTTATATTTTATAGTTTATAGTATAGTATATATAATTCTAATCCATATATATAGAAAAACTTGTTTAAGATTCTCCTGCTTGAGATACTATCCCACTTAATGCTAGGTTTTCTCCTGATCATGGTCCCTACTATATGAAATACATGATAAAAACACCCCTTAAGATGCTCTGCTACCTGCTGATAACTCAGATTTTTGCAAATTCAAAATACACTGCAACCCACTTTAGCCAATTGGCTGCCTCATTCAAAAGATCAAAATCTTTTTGTATTATCTGCATTGCAATCTCCTCTCCTCTTTTGCTTTCCTTATCAGTCTCATTTCATGTTAGATTCAAACTTTGCTGATTCTTTCATTGCAATCTCGAGTTGCAAAGATATCAAATAAACTAGAGAGATAGTGCAGATTTGGTGTTGATCTTGTACAATCTTGGAGAGATCATGATAGCCTCCAACCACTGCTGTTAAATTCAATATTGTGCCATAATTGTCAATCTGGTGAAAATTGCTTCATTTTATCTTGAAAAAGACCTGAATTTAGTAACAAACAAGATGTATGGAAAGCAGGCCATTATTAAAAACATTACGAGAACATAACACTGGTTTAAGGAACAAAATAGGACTAGATGTCTACACCAGTTGCAAATAAAGCAAACTAAATAGATTCCTTTTATTTTTAAAATTTAAGGCACTTATTTAAAAGTTATAAAGTAAAAAAAAACTTCCCTTTTGTTTTCTGAAAGAAATAGATATTTCTAATATCCAGGTTATAATGCTACCTCCCTTATAATGCTGATTTTATCAATTCCCTGAAAAGCATCTGAACTAGGTTTTACTTTACTTAATTTCTATGATTTGTCACTCAGTTGTGGATCAGTAAGTTTATTGTTATTTTTGATACAGCAACATTTTTCCTTAAAAACAAGTGTATTAATAATCTTGCAACTTTATATCTTATAATTTGATGCATAACTTATCCATGCAGTTTTTCTCTAAGTACTTTCTGATTCTAATTGTCATTTTATGGCTGCAGATTCCATATTTGTAAACATGGTTCCAAGGTAAAGAGTCTCTACATTTATACTCTACAACCTCAATGCATCCGTTTTTCTTGAATACTTGGTACATTTGTGCAAGCTATGGCTTAATTATTAAGTGTTTGGATCACAGAGTTTGATATGGAAAATACAACTATGTGGTGTAAGGACACAGTTGCTGGTCATATCCTAGATATTTACCATGCATCATTCACTTTTAGAATTAGCTCATTGTGTCTTAAAGTAACAATCCCCTAATCGCTTACATGTATGAACATCATTACCCTTTGTAAGGATATGTTTGAATCTAGGCAGCATCATTTTTTCTTCAATAGTGATTTTTTACGCTTTTACAAGCCAGCTTTACTTTATCTATTGTATTCCAATAATATGAAGATGATGGAATCTTGTTATACTTGCTTTCCCTCAGTTTTCACTGTTTCCCTTTTCAAAGTACAAGTATGTAATTATGACAAGTCTTGCAAACAAGACATTGAAAGAGCCACATTATAGACACAGGCAAGGGTTTGAATGTTTGCATTGAGGACTATAATCAAAGAATTTTATCATGTTTTGTGAATTTAAATTATTTTGCTTGTACAAGAATGTAGGTATATTTTATAAATTATATCTTTGAATGTCTTTTGTAGGTCCTGAGGAAGATATTCCTCGTAAGCTGGATTGCATGGATTTCATAATGCATGCACCATCTGATTATTTCAAAGCTAAAAATTCTCCGTATCCTACCTTGAGTAGCAGAGAAGATGGTTATTTCATATGGACAGGATTACCATCTTATGAGAGGAATGGAGGAGATAGATGAATTAAAAACCATTCATTTATTATTACTATCAGATTATTTTAAATGTATAAAGATCTCACTACAGATAAATATTTTAAGGTTATTATTTATATGTTTGTAATTAAATAAAATTTAATGAAGATCATACTCGTTTTATTTATATTTTTTAAGGTTTTGGTTGAGCTCAGTGGAATTAAAATTAATGAAATGACATGATTGAATTTTCTGTGATTATACCCAATCATGGTGGTGTTTGCTAAAAATATTTTTATTATATGTAACATATCAAATGTTGACAGTTGTGGATTAGTTATCTGGAATTCCTTCAGAAAATGCTGCTCTTTGCCGTCTTAATTCTAATATTTTTTCTATTACATAATCAAAATCACTTGAATGGTTTTATTCTATTACAGAGATACTAAAAGATTTCCAATATAAACCAGAGCAAGGAATCTGATCTACGATGCACTTATCACTTGAAAAAAAACTAGAAAATTTTAATTATTAATTGTAATTTTAATTTGTTAAAATTTCTAATTACTCCGAGACTGATACATACACGCGTATCAGATTAAAATATAATTGATATAAGCCTTAATTGTCTGCGTATCACAGATAAAATAATTTACTATTTGTAAAAACGGTTTTATTTGCATAAATGTTTAATTTAGGCGCGCATTGTTTTTTAAAATCTCCGCTGTTTACTGTTTTTCTATTGGTAATTACGCTAGTTATATCTCAAAAGATAGTTCAAAATACTGAATTTTGATGGTTTGGGTCGTATCGGGCAGCATTCTGAAGTATTTTCTCAAAATGAACCAGTAAGTCACATGATAAATCATTTCCTTAATGCAAAACACTTGCAGACATTCACTAGATTTTAATAGATAACGATAGATAATTTCGTATTAAGTTCGTTCGATTAATAAGGTATTAGAAAATATACGCTATAAGCATAATTAGGAAGATTTGCCTGTACCCTTATCAAAATAATTAACAGATGAAGCGATCGCAAATCTCATGCGATGATTCGACTGTGATATTCGATTTCGAATCGATAGTACCACAATGGTGTCTCGCCTCTATCTCTAATGTCAGTGACGTCTGCCGATGGATGTTTACTGAGATGGGAGTTAATCTATTGAAAGACTGAATTGCTTTATGGATTACCAAATTTCATATACCAAATATCTTCGTACAAGTGCAAGATGATTAAAGCAATCCTGGTTTTCAATAATCATGGAAAACCTCGTCTCTCCAAATTTTATCAATATTTTGTACGTATATGCAAGTTGCTGAATGTTATGAAATTTAAAACTATTTCATAGAAATTATTTAAGATTAAATCCATCGTTACTTCCAACTAGACCGAGGATATGCAGCAGCAGATAATCAAGGAAACGTTCCAACTTGTGTCTAAACGAGAAGACAATGTGTGCAATTTTCTCGAGGGAGGAAGGTAGGCTTTACATTAATATTATAAACATTATGGATGATTTTTGCCATTGGAAACTATTTCTTTTTACTTCCTAAACATTGCGTTGGTAATGGTCCGTCTTATTAGAAGTGTATTAGTAATTCGATTCTCGTAGTTCCCTCAGCTTTTCTAAAGCTAAATATAGCTTTACTATGACAGAAAACCAGAGCAGTTGCTTGTTATCATTGAGCTCATTGCTTCTTATTAAATGTAACTTCTAGGGTTGAGCGATGAATGCTCTGTGTATAAGTTTTATGTTACGTAATTATTCTCATAGTCTGATTTAGAATACAAAGAGTGGTTTATAATATTATATGAATGAACTGATATATGCCAATCTACAGTAATGTATAATTTCTTTTCGATACCTTTGAGTTCTATATTTAGATTATTATGTGCATGAAATAATGTAGACCCTTTTCTTCTTTCAGCTTAATTGGTGGATCTGATTACAAATTAATATATCGGCACTATGCCACACTATATTTTGTGTTCTGCGTTGACTCGTCAGAATCAGAGCTTGGAATCCTAGACTTAATACAAGTGTTTGTTGAAACTTTAGATAAGTGCTTTGAAAATGTTTGTGAATTGGATTTGATATTTCACGTAGACAAGGTAAGCTTTGGCCAACATGTTTACAATATTTCATGATTACTTGTAATCTCACCTTGCCTTTAAAAATTTTAGGTTCACTATATCCTCAATGAACTTGTAATGGGCGGAATGGTTTTGGAAACAAATATGACAGAAATTTTAACCCGGATAGAGGAGCAAAACAAACTCGAGAAACAAGAGGTAGGTAATTTCTAATGCACCCCTTTAAAGCACCACTATTTGAAAAATTTTTTTTAGAATCTCATTGTTCACATTTTCTGAATCCTTCCATCTAAATAATATTTACTGATCTAGCATCTTGTATTAAGTACCCATATATAAGAGTAATATTCTCTATAGTTAGTAATTTCTTATTTTTATGAGCAATGAAAGTATTTATGAAGCTGTTTTTATTTTGCCAGTTCCTACCATGAATAATAACACTTCATAATTTGATTTCACTCTAAAAAATAATGTGTTTCTCAATATATTTGTGTAAGTTTATATTAGTTTGAAAGTTGATACATTGTTTTGCAATATGAAGTCATTGTATATGCTGTGTTGCTTTGTATGATGTGGTTTCAAATTTATTTATTTGAGAAAGTTTTTGCCAATATTAAGTATTGGCTGACTTTGTTACTGTTTGCATTGCCTCAGGATCATATACTTGTTTGGGTATGAGAAAATTATTTTAACTGTGACTATTTTATCATTTATATAATTTACCAATAATCGTCATATTGTGGTTAATATCTCACAGTAATAATTTTGTAGTTTTCGAGCTGCACTTTCTAGAGTATCTTGCATGATTAAAAATAAATGATTTATGGATTTCCCCAAATGCAGGAGCCAAGGGTCATAAAATAATGTTAAACATAGATTAATGTTCAACGTAACCAGTTTCACTATTTATTTACTTATTTGTTCCTTAATTTTTAACTTTTTTAACTAAATAGCTGATAGGAATCCAAAAATTCTCTCTCAAGTATCAAAAGTGCTAGAGTAAAATTATTCAGAGAACACTGGTTTAAGAATACATTAAATATTCTAGAAGTTGCTGATTTCAGCTTCTGAATAATTATATTTTTCTTTAAACTGCATTCTTTTTATTAGATTATAATTGTGGATATTGAGAGAATAGAATATTTTAATTTGTAAATGATTAACTGTAATTTTTTATTATGTTAATTATTTACATTTAATCTTTTATTTGTTTGAATTTCTAGAATAATTTATCTTCTGAATAATTGTATTTGACTTCAATTGTAGCAGCCCTGATTCTATTACTCATTTAAATAAGATTGTAATGATTATTTAAGCCATCATTTTTTTTCTTTTGTTGGAAAATAAATATTTCACATGAGTTTACAAAATCTTGAAATGATAGCTATGTAAAAGAGGTTCATTGAATGTGAAGTTAAAGGTATACAAAGAAGATAACTTACCACTAAGAGGCATGTGCCTTGAGACTGAAGAAATAAGAGAAGTGAAAAATAGCATCATGTCTTGGACTCGAATCTAGGTCTTCCACTTTCCAGGCAGGTATTCTAACCACTATTCCACTTCTGGAATCAACTCAGCATCAGATTGTGGTTAGAATACCTGCCCGGAAAGTGAGAGACCTGAGCTTGAGTCCCAGTCATGTTGATATTTTTCACTTCTGTTATTTCAATGTTAATGCTATTCATTCTTTCTTTTATGCAATGTTTTCCTGCCTTTAATTTTCCACTGTGATATGTTGTTGGTAGATTATCATACCATATTCATACCTCATTATTTTTATGCATAGAGTAATCATGCTTTTGCTTGGTTCAGTTACACTGTTATATCCTCTAGATTCTACCTGTCCTTATCCTTTCATGTTGTGGAACAGCGAAATGTGCGATGACAGTGCCTTGAATTGACTGTCAACATCCTGAGTAACCTTTCTTGGGAGAAACTCATCTTATCTTTGGCATTGTGACATTCTTTTCAAGCTGTACCATAAAAAAATCTGCGTACTATTTGATGGTTCTCTTTCTTTTAACTCTAGGGATACTTAGAGCCACTAGAGTACTTTTTATCTTTATTGCCTTTATTTCCATATCTGTATGGGATCAACATATGCATCTTTAATCTTCACATCTTTCTGTCTTGGGCTTGCTCTTTTGTCTATCCTTCGTCTAAATAATCCTAATTCTTCCACTTCAGAATGGTTTTCTTCTTCTTTTTGTCCGTGCTACCTGTATTCATCCCTATATTTCCCCTTTAGAGTACAAGTCTTTAATCTTATTAATGGAAGTATTTATAGAAAGTGCTATGTAATCATGAATGGAGAAGTGCGATTAACATTTTTAGGGAATTTATTTTTCATCAATTCTGTTCTATGTGATATAGTCCTCCAGAAGAAAGTTGTCAAAGAATAACTGCCAAATATTTATTTTAATTTAGCAGGAAGACAATTTTTATTTAGAAATATTTTTTGGAAATTTTCATTTAAACATGCTTCAAATAGGCCTAGTAGCTGTTGTCTTTTTAGTGTCTAGATCAATTTTAAATTCAAAAGTGAAATGTAGAAAGGAAAAAAATGATGGCTTAATCAGATGTTAAGGGCATTATTTTGGCATTCCCCTATAACTAAATGTAAAATATCCAGCCATAATAAGATACCCCTGATTTTTCTTAGCATAATCCAACTTTTAATTCTTAAGTATGTGGAAAATTGCATAAAAACTAGTTGTGTGTTGAATAAATTTAAGAAGATACCCTAAGACCGTGATTTTGTTTCAAAAGAATTAAACATGTTTTCTTTGGATGTTTAATACTGTGTTAGGAATCACTCTCCAAAGAAACAAAATAGTAAAGTTAGTGATAATTCCTCAATGGATAAGACATCAAACATCCTAGTTTTAATTACAATTTTTAATATGATAGATAAATGTTTGATAAATAAGGAATCATATGGTGAGTTTGTTGTTCAATGGAAGATAGTATATATTTGGTTATAATCTAGATTTATAATTATTTTGGAACCACTATAATGAATTCCTGTGTTACCATCTATTCATAGTCCTTATGTAATTTTTTGTTTGCATAAGTAAATTGATTCATTCATCATAGCAAAGAAAGTCATTGCTTTTGATTGAGTAGTGTTCATGTAAGTCTTAAAATTTGTTTTAAAGTTGACTGCTTCGTCTAGTATTTAGTTTATTTTGAATTATTAATATTGCTTGTTTGGGGTATTGACTAAGTAAAATCCTAACTAAAATTTCTTCCAAAGAGACAGGAGAAGATGACTCACATCTGCCAAGATGTTTGCCAATGAAAACAAATGCTTTTGCAAACTTAAAGCTCACATGCCCTTCTTTCCTAATTGTCTACCCAAGCCTTTTGTGTGTTTCTGTTTTAATTTAATCCTTGCAAACTATCCAATTTTGGTTAACCATTTCAGAATTACAACCAACATTTACGTGCCATCAGTTCTGTTTATGGAATAATTGTCTTATTATTATCGTCCTCATTTATTATCTGTTGAGATGGTCCTGGCTCTTCTCTCTATCCATTTATGTCTTTCAATAATTTTCTGTTATGGTTTTTGAAACAGTCGTTCAAAAAGCATTCCTGCAGACTACTTGCAGACATAGAATGTAATCAAAGGTTTGATGTCAGAAGAAGCTTATTTTGAGTATGTTCTATATAAGCTACATAATGATGAAAATCACCTATACAGTAGAACCTCTTGGGTTCTGTAAAGGTTTTTTCTTAAGACAGAAAGTTTCAGTCTTGTCTAGTTGTAGTAATTTCAGTTTACCTCATATAAATTTCATTTCAGTTAGTCTCATACATGTATCATCATTGTTTATGGAATAGCTTTATTTCACTCCAAAATTGAGAAAAATCGTTTGCTTCTCATTATTATCAAATGAGTTTTACTCCTTTTATGAAAGCTGCTGCATCTATGGAATAAATATTAAAAGGGGTATTAGGTCTACTCTTATGTATCAAATTTGAAAGGTCTTCTTTTCCCCTCTTTGAATTATTTGAAATAAGTGCAACAAAAATGAATGTAAATGCTCTAATATGGAATTAATTCAAGCTTTGCATTTGTATCAAGTATGATAAAATAGTTATTGTTAATGATAATATCCTTGAATAATGGGTTTTAAGAACCTGTTGCAGAGAGATTTTGGCAATTCATCTTTGGAATGATTGGAAAAGAACTTAGTTGAAGGTTTCCATTTAAAAAATAATCAACTTAAGTATAAAATAGTAGCAGTAATTTTAAATGTGCTTTGACAGCTGAGGTCATTTCACACATGAGCCCCCTTCAGGAATTGATTCTGGGACCTCTTTCACCAAAGTTGAACACATAGCCCACTTCGCTATGAGGAGGGCAATCAAGTATAATACTTTGAAATGCTAATTATTATGTATATTTTAACGTAAAAGAAATATTATCATTAACATTTCTTATTTTTTATTATTTCCACATTGTAAATGCTATTTAATTACAATAAGTGGTATTAATAATACATAATGAGAAAGCATCTTTGATTAAAAGGCGTTATGTGGTCATCATCATGATCATAATTTCCCTTCAGCTGTGTTGATGATTTATTTGTCTTTAGGTCCTTAACAGTCAGGAGTTATTGCTATAGTTACATAAATTATAAGTTCATGCATGGTTCACTAAATACGAGGAGACAAGACTAGTATTTTTGCAAAACTTGACTTTCATGTATTTTGTAGTACTATGAATTTTAAATTGTATAGTCTGTTGCGTCTCTGGAATTCTAATCTATTTTGATTGGAAATAGAAAAATTTGATGAATATTTTAGGTAACTAATTCTTCCAAAGTCTAAATCATTATTTTGATTCATAGATTTTAATTCAATAATAATCAATAAAATGAATTATTTTTTAATTATTGCCCATCTATATTTATTTATTTTCTTTGCCATTTTTCTAATTATTAAACCTAACTTAATTTAACTGTGGCAAACTTTTTGGAAGTAATTTTTTTAAATCAAATATGAGTTTTATATAATTATCACTACTATTAACAACCAGAATATGGTTAAATTAAAAAAGGGTAGAAATATTCTCATTAATATTAAAAATACTTCTCAATATTTGATTCAATCAAATTATCATATCTTGTTAATTTTCTAGCCTCTCCTATGTGGCTATGAAACAAATGTTGATCTGGTGAACAACTATTACAATGTTGCATAACTGATTCGTCATTAATGTTTCAGTTGCACCAGCTTAGAATATATTGATAATAATATTCTTATTGGCTTTTCTTCAATTCCATCGCAGTTAATTTTATTGTCATAGGAATCTTATCCTTGGTCTCTCATCTCTTCAAAATCATGTCCTTTTTCTCCCCCTTCAGTAGCTGGACCATCTCAGGCGTTGTAACGGATGTCTTTGCTTCCCAGCCTTGCCGTTGCTTTGGGGTTCGTTGTCATTGGAATATTCATTCACGTCTGTGTTATGCGTGTGCATTTCTCTGTGCCCACTATATGTGCCTGTATCTCTTGAGTCACTTTTTTGCACGAGTTGCAGATGTCTGCATTCATCAAGTTGGCGATAAGAATCCCATTAAATTGTAAAAGCATGTATGTGGCACTGAACACAATCTGCTATATCTCTATTTAATTTACACATCATTCATCATTTACATTTCATTTTCACTCCAAAATCAGCTCAATGCAAATAATTCTTTATTTTTTAATTTCAGTTAGTTTTAAAATTAGAATATGAGAAATGCATTTTTAGAAATAAGATTAGTAATGTATACAGTTGGATAGAGTTGACTGACATCGTTTTGAGAGAAAGTCTCAAGACTTAATTCCAGATAGCTGCAGAATATGTCCAATCCTGCTTATCCTGCTAATAGATGAACTCCATTCATATTTACAGTAAAACTCATTTCAGTGAGTGGACATAAAAGTTAATCTGGGCATCTTCAAAATATTACATAGTTCCTGTTTGTCGTATTTTAGTATCTGCTTTGCATTTGTAGAGTATATATAGTTAGGCAAGTGCTTGGTGGGGCTATTTTGTTGTGGTGATGGCTGCTAAGTTTTATATTTGAGTGAGCAAGAGGTCAACACTGTCTCTTTCTAAATGGCATCAGGAGTTTTATATGGTTGGTGTATTAACTGTTCCTCAACTCTGTTTGTTTTTGTGTGTGTGTATATATGCATAATCTATCAGTTTGACCTTACTCTTATTCTTGCAAGAAAATGTTTCTTCTTTGAAGTAATTGTTGTTCTCTGAGTCTTTCATTCCAAAACATTTAAATTTGTTTCTTATGTGTTCATGGCAAAGGGCAGACCTCATTTATATTTGGCCTTATAGGTAAGTTATGTTTTCCATTGCCCTGTTCACTAGTTAAGAATGCTGACTACACAAGTAATTATTTTCAATCTCCATGTGTGGAACGAATTCAGATCCTTTGTTTGCTGTAAAACATTTATTGTGCTCTTTTTCACTCTCTTCTATTTTTTTCTGTAATTCCTACATCATTTTGGTGTCGTATTTTCAAACTTTTATGTCGTTTGCTGCAGTTATTCATACTTTTAATTCAAGTTGAAATCTTATCCTTATCTGTTGTATACAATCCTTTCTTGATGAAGTCTTTTATGAAATTAATAGTTTAATTAAGTCAAAGATTAATCTACAATATTGTAAATTATAAATCATTGTTAATGAGAAGGATGCAGCTCAGTTGAATGCATATATTTCACAGAAAACTTAATTTGTGAGTTTTTAAATTTTTGGTGAGACAAATAATTGTGAGTTTAGAATAAGACAAGTATATAATGTTATTTTTTGAGATTAATTTAGTATTAGTATTGTTAAAAGTGATTTGGCAGGAGGTTATTTCGCTTCTAGCCTGGAACCTCTTTCAAAAAAGTCAAATGTGCTGCCCACATGGCTATCTGGGATCCTCTTAGTTTAATTTATTTTTAGGGTTGCATCAAAACAACTTATTGATAATTTATTTTAATGTCACTTTTTAAGTTAAGGCGAGAGTATAGCTTACAACTCCAAAAGAATGCCAAACAACAAAATTCTTTAACAACTGTGTGGTGAAGAAATAATTGCTACACCAATCTTTTTGCAGAATGTGCTGAATTTTGATTGGATTGCCTCTACAGAAAACTCAGATTGGAGTGCAGAGCTAAAAATGGAAAATATCTATACACCTTTCCTTCTCTTAAGATAAAAAATGTGTGTGATTATTAACTGCTGATTTTTTCTCATGTTAGCCATTTTGAGGGGATGGGTGAGTGTATGGTAGGAACAGTTATTTGGAAGAATTGAAAGGAAATGTTACTCTCCAGTTGCATGAGATTCCTTGTAAGATTGTCAATGCTAGAAGTCCACGAAGCTGTGACTTGTTCTCTTGTATAAAAATCAATCAAGGGTGAAAGTGAGTTGTATCAGATGATGGTTGTTTCTTTAGTTATTGTGTATATCATCTAATAAATGAGAATTGTTTGATAAAATTATTTATATTTTAATCCTTAGAGAAAAATAATTATTAAAAGTTTTAATTTATAAAGGTTGCCCTATGAGTCTGGCCGTCAAAATGACTGATAAATATTATTTTCCCTGATATGCAATTATATTATCTATAAAATTGACTATAATTAATAAATAGTTTTAGGTACGAGATATAGGTCTTGTATGCCTATACCGCTTGCTATGTATTTGAATAAATAAGAAATATTTTTAATTTAGATCTCTTAAAATGTAAGCTGACTCATTTTCTTATGAAGGGGTTGTTACCGTATTGATATTTTTTGGTGAGCAATATAATGATTGGAATATAGGATTTATAAACACAAGGAAATGAGCACTAAAATCAATCTAGGGTCAATTTTTAGTGTAATAAAGAAGGTGTACTACCTATTTATTGTAAAGTATCTCATATAATAAAATTTGCAACAAAGCAAATGAGTATATTTGGCATCATTAGGATGTCTGACTGTACCTTGTTGTTCTGCACAAAATGTGACAAGGTATAATCTATCAAAATATAACAAGGTATAAATTATCAAAATTAGTTTTGAATAAATCAAAGAATTCCTATCTACTATTTTCATTGCTAAAGGAAAAATAAATGTATTTTACAGAAATTTTCACCGGAAATCTCAAATGAAAAATATTCATGGGAAAATATAAATCTTAAATTACAAAATTAAGAAATCTAAAGATTTTTAAGCCATATATGTCAATATGTCCATTTCATGTGTAAATATTACAACTTTTTCCTTCAAAGAGTTATTGGCTTTATTTTAAATTACAATATCTACAGAAACATATACATTTTCTTTTTGCCTTTGTTTCAGGCATTTTCTATGGCTCATTGAAAATATGAAATGCAACAATTGCTAGGTTAAGAAAAGATTGAAATTCTATTTATTTTTGGTTTAAAAATTATATATTTGTAGTTGTGAGCAAAGCAATTTAAGTAAGGTAATGTATTAATGCATTATTTTTCAGTTGCTAGAATAAGTTCTTTTATTTTAATGTTTTGTTTCAATTTGTAATTTTCCTTTGTTTTGAGTTTCATTTCTGTTGTTCAAAAGACGTCTTTATTCATAAAAAAATTAAGAGTAAGATAGTATAAACTTTTAATGTAGTTTGAAAATGGTGTCATGACACCCTTTCATTTTACCTTTTCAGTAGCGGAAAAGAATCTCAAGATATTTAAATGAATGCATCCCTTTTCAAAAGAAAGCTTTAAACAAATTTGAAAAGTTCTGTACATATATTTATTTCCCTATTCTTTATCTTCTAAAATTTTTAAAAAATTTAGAAAATTTAAAATGCAACATTGTAATAAAAGTCATACATTAACTTACATTTTATTTATTCTTCCCTTTTCCTGATTTTTTTTAACTCTTACAATCTTTCTGTACACTTAAGCTTTTGCTTTAAGATCCCATATTGTGAAAATATTTTATGTTTGTACATTCTACAAAGGTAACAAAATCTGATTTACATTACTCTCTATCTTAATGGTTCAGTGAGAGACTAGAGTTATACATGGTATAAGTTAATCATTAGTGAGATCTGAAAACATGAACTCCACCCTGAAACCATTCACATAATTTTGGATGGAATGATGTAACCTGAATTTTGTTTACTTCAAAATATCCTGATATTTCATAGCTCCTTTTAGCAAATATAATAATCTAGATTTTGTAAACAGAGTTAAATGAAAAAGCTTAAGCTAGAAAAAACTAGGGCATGTACTCTTTTGTAGAAGTGGAAAAATGATAAAACATTATGCAAAATAAGATTTTTAAAACAATTATAGACATTAGCATTGCGAGCTGTAAACATAAATGTAGAGACTGTGAAAACCCAAGGCTTCTCTGTATATGTCATATGCTTGAGCATCATCTCGAAAGAGTTGTAAATATTCTCATGTTTATACTTTCTCTGAAAAATTACTGAACATGTTAGTTGGCTTTTCTCTAGCTTAGTTGTTAGTCTGCCTTTTATGGAAGCAGTTCCACATTTGATTCGGAGCACAGCCTGCATGTTTCAGAGCAGGAGGAACATTTGGCAAAAACTGCTACCAACTAAAAAATCATCGTCATTAGTTGACTTCAAAATATAGTCAGACTTTTATAATAAATTGTACAAATGCTGAGAATAAAAAGGTTTATAATTTGAGGTATCATGCTGTATAGTTCTGGCATTCTCAACAAGCTCTGAGATGACAGTGGTTTCTCCTTTGTTAATAACAACACCTGCACTGTTCTATGTGATAAATGCATAGTTAACCTTGTTTTTATGGTAATAGAATACTAGTTATGCCCTGTAATGGTAATTTTTGCAATATGTATTGCAAGTTATTGCAATATATAAATGAGATATTTAATTATATGATCAAATACTTAATAATTTAGGTATCCAAAATCACATGCCATGTATTGGCACTGATGATGGTTTTTTATCAAATATAATGGTCAGGGACTGTATTTGATTTTGCAAAATTAGTTAAGAGTATCACATGTTTATTCATCCTAATTCATTGAAGTTTAGTTTGGGAATCCCTTTTACATTTAACTTTTATTGAGTGAAGAGACTGGGATGTTACTTGCAGATTTCTGTCAGTGAGTAAAAATATTAGCAGTCAGAATTGAGAAGAAGATAGTAGATTCTTAGCTTCAATATCTATAATAACTGTTATATTTTAAAGGTGCTTTGGAACATTTAACTTCTTGTCAAAACTTAACAAAAAATTAGCTGAATAGATTGCACTTATTCGTCATATAAGTTGAAATTCTATGTATGTTTTGGAATGTAAGGTTTTGCGTAAGAAAATTATCTGGGGAGGTGTACTATTGCAGCTTTAAGATTTCATGTCACTAATGGATGTTAATTAATTGGATTAAAATGTCAACATTCTAATGTTGTTACTGATTTACAAAAGACAACAAGGAGAGAATTTTACTATGGAATAAAATTTTAATTAATTTGTTGTTTACATTTGAAGATTAAAGTAATTGCTCATCACAGTAGGAATTGAACATCTCCATGATTTTCACTCATATTATTGATAATATGAAATATGTTTATTTTAATTCAGCCAAGAGAATATTTATATGATAATTTCACATATAATGCAATTAAGAAATTTATATCTATAATTGTGTATTAATCTCTTTACAAATCCTACTTCTGAACCTATTATCAGCCTTTCCTTAACATTAATTTTAGAGAAGAATATGGTAATAAAAATTTACTGTAAAAATATAGTAAAATTAGAAAGATATTTGTCCCTCTCTACAGGTTTCATATTTTTAAAATGTTATGTAATGCTCTCTATTAATTCTTACTTAATCTTTGATATTAGGTGTTAAACTATTATATTAAGTATTTTCATTTACTCAAATTTAAAAATTTGGTAGGATATGTATGTGTTGCTTGGTGAGAGTTATTCCTCTGACATTTGAATTCTATTCTTCTTAGGCTGGGCTTGCAGCTGCTCCTGCACGAGCTGTTTCTGCCGTTAAAAACATGAACATACCACAGCAGATTAAAGATATGAAGCTTCCTGATCTGCCACAAGCCATCAAGGATTTAAAGTTTTAGCTTTATTCCTTCAATAGCATTCTGCAAGAAAGAGACAGTGATGATTGTCTATTCAGACTTGAAATCTAGGTTAATCCTGTGCAATTAATGGAACAATCTGTTCTGGAAAAAGAATATGTGATGAGCAGTTCAGCAGTAATGACTGCTAGGCTGACATTTGGACTGGTGTGCAAAGCTATGATCTATTTTGACAGAAACCCTTTTGGAAGTTAAGTGAGCCTTTGGTGCAACTGTTAGACAGAAGATAAAGGAATGATTTGGCATTAGTTTGAATTTCATTTCTAACTATTTTATGCATGATTATGAAGAATTTAGGACCTAAGATGGGGTGATTACTAATTATTTATAATCATTGCTTTTTATATCAGTATGTAATTATCATGTATTTGTTCTTCCCTGTAATTTTATAAGTACATCAATGATCAAAGTTGTATGCATTTTCAGATCATTCCATTTATTTTTCTTATTTTTGGCATTGGAAGTGTGCTCCACCATTTCAGAAGAGCACTGCAATGAATGTTGTTGAGATTATATTAATAAAAGATTGATTTAAGAAAGCTTTTTTATTTGCTATGAAAATATGACAATAAAGCCATTTGATTTTTTGTTAGTTTTACCTCATTCATTAAAATTTTGATTTATCTACTTGATAGATTTGGTTTTTGATTGGAAATTAAAATATTTTGTAAACTTTACATACATTTATTTTAGTAAATATTATTTTTGCCTATTAAAATATGATTTCCGATTCCTAAATATAAAGATTTAGTTTGTATTTTACATAAGCTGACTTTTGGTGTATAAACAAATGGAGACACCTTTCCACGGAATATACTTGAATTGTGACCTAAGTTACAAATGTTTAGTTAATCTATTTCTCATGGAAAAGCCAATAATGTGACATAAGGGATTGAAAGAAATTGACTGAAACAAAAAAGGAACCTTTCATTCTAGTTTCACTCTGTCTCCCTATACCTCACCAAAACTTTTATCATAAAATTCAACCTTATGGACGATCAAACAATATTTGCAATACTATTCTAAAGTCAGATTTCAGTGTTATCTTTTGTAACAATAAGAATTTAAAACCATCAATATGCCACAGGAAGGTCAAAGTAGACCTATTCAAACTTGACATTAACAGAATTCACTACATAGACTGAAACAGTATTTACATCAGATAAAGTCGCAGAAACAAGCATATCATATTTGATGAATATCATAAAGCTTTCACCTACAAGGGCTTTCAAGATCCCACTTTACCTGTCATATCTTTGAAAATAATCATACTCCAGAGTTCATCTAATCCTACATCCTTCCCCAAAAGGCCTTATACTAGACACCATGGAGAAATTTCATTTTCTTTACTATCTACATCATTCATATGCTCTTTCATGAACATGTATATTTACTGATAATCCTTCAAATTTTTTAACCTGCCTCTTCCCTTTATTACCTCCATTCAACTCACATCTTTTCTGTCAGAGCACACTCCTCTACCCTCCCAATCATGGCTATCGCTTCTCCCATGACCCTTACCCCTTTTTTCCCTACATTTTTTGTTCCATATACATGATTATTGTTTTGTTCTTATGTTGCTTGAAGATAAAATAAACACTCAAAATCCTCGAAACCAAATACATGGGTGGTCTGAAAATTTTCCGAAATTTCGCCGTTTCTCGACATGTTTTCTGAAAAATCTGGGGTTAGAAACCTTTCAGACCACCCTTGTATATCCATAAATTTGTACAAGTGTCTCAATTTATTTCTGCATTAAAAATATAGAATTCCATCAAATGTTGCTAGAGAAGGTTGATTTTAAGTGAATTTCTTTTCTATATGTGCTCCAAATATTTGTGATTTCATGTTCTTTGTTGTATAATGTTTCACTCACTTGTAATGATATTACTGACTGTATCATCGAAGAATTGACAATCTCCTACATGAAAGACTGCTTTATTTATCATAATCTAACTTTAATTTGTATCCCTCAATTCCAAATTCTTTTCTTTGACTTGAGGCTGTTTTGCACGATGCAATTTCTTGAGCAAGAAATTGCAGTGTTAAAAATGCCAAATTGCACCAAAAATTGCTTGCAGTGCATGATTGACTGCAAGAAATTAGAACCTGTTCTGATTCCATGCATTCATTCGTGCAATTTCTTGCACAAAAATGTCCTTTAAAGAAGTAATTATGTCTTATATTGATCATTTTCACCCAGTCATTCATGATTCAGAAAAAGTTATTTTTATCTTTATATCCAAATTAGGTTCTTTCTATTTATTTGTGGTTCTGTTTGAGTTAAAATTTTGTTTTATTTATTATTTTCTTATTTTATCATTATCATATATTGATGAATTAACAACCATAGATTTAATTTAGCTCAGGAGAAAATCAGCTAATCACTTGAATTGAGGTGAAATATTGAAAGGTGAGGAACTGAATAATGTTCATCTTTTGCAAATAGGACATGATTCAGTTCTCTGGTGAAAATATTTCAAAGGAAAGTGTGTCTTATGAGCTGCGAAGTACTGCAAATTAATATATAAGGAGAAGTTTGTGATCATCTCCACACCTAGCTTAGTAGGTTCTTATTGTGATAGCAGGAACAGGGCATCAGAGATTCTAATGAATTATCTAACTCAGGCTAACATCACCTTATCTTCTGTAATGTTTTCTTGGATAATGAATCCCCCTTATACTTGAAATTGCATAATAGGTTAAATATTGTTTGGGTAAAAGAACCTGCTGAAGATTCATGCTTTAAAGTCAAGAGTAAGAAATGAAATGAATTGTGCAATTTTATATGCATTTTTCATTGTAATTTTGTTTTTTCTTTGTCTAAAATGTATACAAATTTCAATGAATTGTTAAAATCTCAAGGAGGCAAGTCCATAGAGGTAACCAAAGCTTTTTCCATTTTTCAGAGAGTATTTGGTCATATCTGAAAATTTTATCTAACAAGTTGGAAGGTATTTCATAGAATCTCATGAATATTTATGTTATTAGCATACCTTTGAAGAAAAATTGAAAAATTAATTGATTTTATTAGAAATGACGTTTCAAACCAAAGCAAAAACTCAGTTTCTAAGATAAGAATATTTGAATCCATCAAGTTGTGTGGATCGAAAAGCCTGTAGATTAATACTTAAAAAACAGACATCCGAAATGATATAACCATTCATGTCAAGTGAATATCTCAACTTTGATTTTTTCAATGAATAAAATCACTCCTTAATGTAGAATTTTATGTTTGTTAATGGGCATATGGAAATTCTTAAGAAATTAAAGAAACTTAACAAATAAGAAATTAGCCATGATGATTTTTTTACATAATACAGAGGTTAAATAATACAGGGAGAATTGAAAACAACTTATTCATATTGGTAAAAAAATATTATATTCATATTTACATATACATGAGGCTGTCATCTCTTCCGTGGCATATTCAACATTTGTTTAAGGAATGTAGCCTTTGACAACCAAAGAATATACATAGAAAATTCATTATTAAAGCAACAGCTGTATCAAAACGTTAAAATCAAATTCACAGATTAGAAATTTATGAAATAAGTCCACAATTTTAAATTAATATGTTGATGAGTGATTTCTACATAAAAAGATGAACGATCAATGGAAATCTCATTAGTCTGTGAATATATATTTAACAATTTGAGCTTATTTATAAAAGATAGACTTTTTTATAAAAATGAAACATACTAATATATGTGCACAGTCGCAATGATAAAAATGTGAAGCATGATTGAATGATATCATACACCATTATTTAACTTTCTTCTTGAGCATAACTTTTCATGTTACAATTCTTCTTCCACTTGGATTATAAATCCTTATTTTCACTTTTGAAAAACCACTTTTTTGCACTAATTTCTTTGGCACTGGTACCTAACTCATTCTGATTTAATGTTTTGAAATTTGTACCACCCTTTCAAACAATGATGTTATATCAACCCTTTTCATTCACAAAGGAGTCCATATCTCCCAAAATGTGGAGTGTAGAGCTTGTTGCAGGCATCTAATTGTCCTCAGGTTTCCTTGCAGCAGCTTTCTCCTTCAAGAAATAAGAACAAAGGTTAATTATGTAAAATTGATATTCTTTTAATTAAATAAGTAAAGATCATTTAAACCCTGATTGGCTATACCCTTTCATTAAGGTCATGTAACAAGGATTTGCATCTAGGCAATTTAAAGCCATGTTTTGCCTCCACACCTGTATTAAGCGGGTTGAATTATGTTACAGAGCATAGGAAATTGTACTGTGTGAGCATGGGAACAATAGAAACTGATTGGAAGTATGCAAAGTTGTGCATACTCATGTTATGATACTGGTAGGAGCCTAATTGACAAAAAGTCATATAAGAGGGATTTAATAATGAGGAAAATTAGTTAAAGCTCATTCTTATGCTGAATGTGGAAAACTAATAGTTACCACAAATTACATCACCTCATCAGAGGAATAAAATGTATATTAATTCTAAGTGATTGAATTAGTGAATTAAAAATGTCATTTGAAATCAATAAATATCTTTTGTTGAAGTAAAAAAATAATGCATGTCAAGTCAAGTCAAAGAAATTTAAAAAATTGAATGCTTCATCTCCTTGAACTATTATTCTGTTTTTGTTCAAGAGGAATTATCCTCAAATATTAATTTTCTTCTATGATAACAATAGTTAATAAATTAATATACAAATATCTCTTACCTCATCTTTGGCTCTTTCTCCATATTTTGACCAAAATGTAACCTTGCAGTATGATCGTTTGCCTGTCTGTTGGTTGAAGACACTACATGTGTCAAAGGGAGGACAATAAAGATGTAAACTCACTGCTCCTTCAGTGTGACTTGGGTTCTCCACTCGGTGAAGGCCTAAGGAATCTGTAGAATCCAAATGCAAAATTCTGTTAGAACTGCTGTATATATATTTTTCAATTTTAAAGAGAACCAGAGAAAGAGGAAACCTTCTTTATTCATCTTAATCTTAAATCAATTCTGAAATTTTTCGAAAATGAACATTTTCTAACTTTATAAGGGATCTTTTGTTATCCAATAGAAAAGCATGATATTTTCTCTATAGTAGGAGTAGTTAAAAAATGCTAACCATTTATGTAGCACACGTCATTCAGTTTAAGGGTTGTCCTTCCAATTTCCTGCAATCCCTCACCCTCCTTGGGACCAACTCCTGTGATATCTCCATGATTTTCTTTGTCTTCTACTTCACTGACTTCTGGCCATGCGAATCTTACTTCACTCAAATTTCCTTGCAGCATCTGGATTGTGAATATAAAAGCAGCATTGAAATAAATATATTCCATAAATGTTGTATTTACTACCTCTAATATTTTGAAAGTTTTCTTTACATACCTTCATAAAGCAGTGAGCATCTGCATGGTCATGAATGGCTGAGCCATGACCTTCACCCCAACAAAGAATCATCAAGTTGAACTTTCCATTACCAGAATCCACCAGATTTCGTGTATACCTGCAATCAATAGAAAATTTATGAAATTAGCCTTCACAGTAACTTTGTTATTCATTAGGTATAAGAATTCCCATCTGCCTCAGCAGATTCTCTGAGGTCCATATTTCATTAAGGAGTGATAAAATTTGGTCATTGAGTATTGACTGATAATTTGAAGTTACCATTCATAAATAAATCATATTTGAACTACGGATGCATTATAAGATGACTGATTAATTTATCAATTAACCGTAAATTTTTTCTTGACATTATCTTTACCTGTCAAGACAGTGTCAGGTCTATTATACTATATAAAAAATTCATCAAAATATAATCTTAGCAATCCTGATGACAAATCCACTCATTTTTATCCACTTTTTACACCTTGATTTGGAGCAAGGAGTATGCCTTGCAATTTCATGAATGATGATGAAGAATCACATAACAGTATGCTCTGCTCATATGTCTATTCTTTAGCATCACTAATATGAAAGAATGTTCTTATCGCCAAAATTTATTTACCAAGATTTAAGTTAAGAGTTTAAGCTTATCTATATTTATGGAGCTTGGAGAACAAGGAGTGCTATAAGAATCGCTTTTAATCTAATTGTAATCTAACCATGTCATTGGCCTTGACTTTTTCAAAAAGCTAAAGTGAGTTCGGTTATTAAATGCTTGCTATTGTATTTTATTTTCCTACTACAGGGATCCAAAACCCGAAAAAGATTCTCACTGGTCTAAGTTCATTAACAACAGAGATGGTACTACATTAGTAACAATAATACGTTCAGGAAGTTTTCTAAGTATTTAGAAAAATCGAATGGTGTTTACAAAAAAAGTACACTGTATATTATTTTCGCGCCAGACAACAGCGCGCCAAAGTTTAACAGAAGCCGTCTTTAAAAATTTGGCGCAAACGCTTGAACCAAAAATTTGCTCTAACACGCTACCATCACAATAACAAGCTAAGGCGCAATTAGTCCTGCGTTTATTAATTAGTTATCGTCAACGAAGGCGGAATTTCAATTTGGAAAAGCAATCGAACGCATCAATTGCGATCTTAATGTATCTCATGCGTCGCAGCTTCTGGACCTTGTTGCAGAAAAGGGGTGCCGCGATACGCCAACCAATGCTTTCGTCTCCTTCCGGAACTATTGCATACAGGGTTAGCTCGGATGATAGTTAGAGCAAACACATCACTGAGATTGGAAGTAGTGCTTGACTAATCTTAATCTATTACATTGTTCACTATCATATACGAAATATTTACTCACAAAACATCCCATTTCGGAGGTAATATTAAGAAAATTTTCGTGAGCCTACAAACATAGTCATTAAGAATCACTATCTCATTAGTGAAATCTCAGCATTTAGGTGTCGTTCGTTCTTATGTTTTATTTCCACGAATATCTTTCCTATGGAATTTCAATGATTTTAATATGTTGAAATCGATTACTTGATTACAGAGTTATTTATAAAAGTCATGTTTAGAGGTTTCTTAACCAGTGTACCTCTTGAACCAAATGTTTAATCTGCTTATAATTTTTACTTTGCATACGCAGTTGATTTTACGGTACATTTTCTGGATTGGTAATATTATGCAGCAGAAGCGCAGAAAATATCCCCTCTATTGATGTACAATTCATTAAACATTATCTCTTGATTAATTTGAACGCGGGGTGAAACTAAAAAACCTAGGAGTAGTACAATTTAGAATTAAGAAATCATTTTGAGTTTGTCGTGATAAAAGCTTGGAAAGTACTCATCCATCTACTCACTATTTAATTAATCTTTTTGTGTGTACCAATCGTTATATTAAATTGGAAAGTCAAGGTTTCTTCATAAATGAAGCTACGTGCTCCGACAATGATCTACAATGGATAAAATCTCCTAAATAGGGCGCTTAGAACTTATAAAATTGTGTATTTGACCCCTTTCCATGAACTTCCGGGTTATTGGTTCAACTGTGACGAATAAAATTTGCGCAGGCGAAATAAAGGAATGGGAGGGGGAATAAGGCCTGGTCGAAGTTCACAAATCAGCAGATTCTCCATGGTCCAGCTGTTTATTGAGTAATCAACGGAATTAGATCGCGAGATAACAACATTCTCCGTAGCCAAATCTTTTCTCCGGCTAACTTAAAAGATTTATACAAGATACAATTGTAAGATAAATCTTTCGCGTGTTATTCGATAAGATTCCAATTCAAGAGAAGCATAAAATTATGATGAGTATGTCGATGAATAACTATTTGAATTAGTGTTCACTTTCAGGTATGTAAATAGTAGATTAGCGATTCTGTCATGTTATTTCTCTATTCGGAAGAGTGGCTAACTATCACAAAAATCAGATCACCGATTTACTCAAGGCTTCATAAAATTTTCACAGATTTACTGGAGTTAATTTGAATTTATTTCTAATTAAGGAATGGTCCGGTATCAGAGTTGAATATTTGTATAAAACACTACTAGTATGTTCGAAGAAATGAGCAGCAAAGTGATATCTTTCCGCAGAAAATATCTCAAATTCCCATCCATTCCTTGATCCATGTCTTCTCACGTATATCGCCAATAAGATTTGATGTTATTAATAGTTTTCTAGTTCCATATGCTCATAATTTTAGGTTATGAACTCCCTTAATTCTGCGATACATGCAACTGCTTATCGGGAGCAAACAGTAACAATATCAGAAGGCTTTCTCCTGTATGAAATATTCTTTCTCTTGATAACAGTGAACTGAAACTACGCATCGATCGGCTTACCGCTACTATTTTTTAAATGAAGAGCTTTTTATTAGGGAAAAAGCAGCTGAAGAAGCTTTTTATTGTGTATCTGTCATGTTTTCCCTTTAAATACTTTCGATACTTTGCTATTTAGCCTGTAATAACGGCGGATTCGAATAGAAATACGTGTTTTCTTTTACGGGTACAACAATCTTCTGCATAATCGACGCACTCTCACTCGAATCCCGATTCGCGTTACGCAATATTTCCTTGATAGCAAGGATTCTTCAATCCTGACTAACCAAATTCCCTTCCCATAGATCTTTCGTTTCGTTGGCCTAGAGAACCCAAGTATAATCGTCATAGTAAATTATGGGATCGCAAACAAGAACACCGCTCACTCCTTTCACCAACATTAATCCAGCTATTCGCCGATGAATTTTTGTTTTCCCATGGACGCTACGTGCTATCTTTGGGCGAGTTATCTCGGGTTAATTTTCAAATTTCCGTTGGAATAGGCCCGGAGGGAAACAGTTATCAGTTTGAGAAGCATCCGGATGAAAACTCGCGACAGAATATTTCGTCGTTACTCCTTGTCACGGCACAATGGACATTGGTCCTATCTTCCAAGACGACTATTTTCGTCACTAAAATTGAAGGCCCTCCTTCAATTGCGTAACAAATTTTAACGACCCTCCTCAGCCGGGGTGTCATTCGCCTCTTTCTAATGAGCCAGAATTAAAGCCTCCGGAGCCGGTTTCCCTCGCTGCACGAAAAGGAATTTTAATTGATCAATCTCGTCAAATTATTTCGGTCCGGATTTTCACGCCGCTCTTACGGCGATCCGGATTTATCAGGTTCCGAGACCTACTTCTGAATCGTAAACGATGTTTTTGTTTTCCTTACAAATAGCGCTCGCTTATCTAAAACAGACTCGGTTACGTTTCCTTTGTCATCATCCTCTGATAGATGGACAAATTTTCGATCACGCAGTCGTTGGGTTTTCACGGTATTTTCCGATACGCTTCGGACAATCTCCCATTATGGGGAAAACGCTTTCAAAGTGACGTCGACATTATCGAATGTCGAAGAATTGCGATTAGAATTTTAACGATGAGCCTTGAGTACATTTTCTTTAAAGGTTAATCTCTTGCGACCTAATCTTTACGACTTGGCCCCACCATCGTGTTGTGATTGAGGGTTTCCCTAGCAACATGGGTTCTCTCGGAATCTGCGGGAAAATTCCACTTAATCGCAAAGGGTCACAGTTTTATCTCGGAGTTCACATTCGCTGTATCGACGCATCATTTATGTTTATATTTGCAGACGTTCTCCGATAGTCAAAATACATTTTTTCGTTGGCTATCGCGCTATTCTTTAAAAATTACATAAACACCATGGAAACAAAAATAGTTTCCATTTCCTTTCGCAATCAGTGCAGATTTCTCGCCTTAATTTATTGACGTCCTTATAAAGGATTCCACCGATAACCTCTGCATTATCGCTTCTGCCGTAGGAAAAGTCCGAATCGACTTTGTCCGCTTATGATTGTGGACGTAAATGAGCCCATATTGTTCCATCCATGCACCCGATGGGTGACACAAAACGTGCTTCATTCGTCGATGAAGATGTAAATGTTTTATTTATTCTCTTATTTTAGTACAGTCGGAGGTTCTGGAGCTATATTTTTTGGCAATCCGAGAAGCTTATGCAAACATCTTTTGGTAATAGCTTACGAATCGCTCCTTATTTTCTATAATTTGATGCTGGAATTATTACCTAAGTATAGCACAGAGGTGGGGAACCTGCGGCCTTTAAGCTAAATGTGTCCTTTTTGAGAGTTAATTGCGGCCTTTTAGTAACTGTCTGAAGCAAATTATTTAGTATTCCAAATTTCATTTATAATCTCGCTAATGACGTCAAGTGAATATTAAAGCGGAAAAATGTTCTCTTTCAGTTTACTCAGCGAATGAATTCATTTTATCATATAAAATTTCGAAGTTAAACTATGTGAATTTAGGCAACAGGCAATGCAAGTAAGACCTAATATTTACAACAGCTTTTCTTATGAGACTGAATGCTAAATCTTTCCGTTGGAAAAAGGTTCACCAGCCCTGGCGTGAATACAGAGTGAATATTAGGGGTTTTATTGGAAAATATGATAGGTCAAAAATTACCTTCTTAACGAGTTGGGCACGATCCGAGGTGCATAGGTTTCAAAACAAGCGTTTCTATATCTGAATGTGTAAGAGAAATCTTTAGGTGAAGATCTTATTTAATCAACATTCTTATCTAACGAATTCCTCCTCATCCGCGATTCCATGAGATAAAGCGACCAATTTTATCATATTTTTTCAAAGAGCAAAATCAATGGACTATGAGAAACGAATTACATTCACGACTGCTGATTGAGAATGTTAGTTTTTACGTTCAAAATTTTATCAAAATTGAATATCATTTTGTGAAAAAATATTTTTAGGGATAAATTTTCCACCAGAATTAAATATTTAAATATTTATTAAAGCAGTAACCACTTTAATACCTTACATAATTTTCACGGACTGTATTACCTCTTAGCTTGCAAGTGTATACACATCAATCTTACCTTATCAGTAATATCGCCAAATATTACTTCTCGAAAGAGGTCATTAAATAGATCAGTCTCCTTACCTTCGCGTATCTATCTCATTTCTGTCCGTCATCAATCGCTGAAGGTCGTTGAAGCTATTCATTATCTCCCGCTAGCTTTTTCCATCAATTCTCACCTAAATACGCGAAGTAGTGTGTCTTTTGACTAGGAATGATTTTATCAAAATCGACCAGAGTTTAGTAATTAATTTTCGCATTGCAAAATATATTTAAACTCTTTCACATTCTTTTCATTGTATCTCTAGGCATGTCAAACACTTCCTAATGGAATGTCTTCAATTTTCTTTCATTCTAGCGTAATATGAATATTCCATTGTTTAATTTTTTTACCGTGGAAAGCATATAGAAGGGAAACAAAATGAAGATTTGCCAGAGAAGGATGAATGTACGACAAAAATTACAAACGGAATCCAAATCAGGGAAGATATCGGGATTATTCAAAAGACATAGCAGAATAAATGGCTACTGGAAATAACGCGAAACAATACAAGTTTTCCTATCGAAATTCGTTACAATTATTTTGGATGTACTACTAAATTCATGTAGGAGGACCAATTTCGGCTGGAATAGGCAGGAGGGCGATAAAACAGTGACGCGCAGAATTAATTAATCGCGAGCGAACCGTGCTGGTGTTCCAGAATGTTCTCGAAACTGAGAGAAATGTCAACTTATTTTAGCCGAGAAACGAATAAATGCTAACAACTGCGGACAATTAATAATTTTTATCTAGAAGAAAATGACGATTGTTGGATCTTCACAACCATATTGCGCAGACTCGCTGTATATTATTGTTTATTAGCAAATTATAGAGAATTCATAATTTATCCGTTAAGCTTTCGATATTAAATTAAATTTTAAAGTTTATTTCAGTTATTTATAATTTTTTTGACTGCGTGAGTCATTCGATGTTTACTCATGTATCATTGCATGAATATTTTATTGCAACCAATACCGTTGATCAGCAAGTTATCAACAATATTTTTGAGCTTATTATTTCACAAGTAGTTAGAAACGTTGATGAGTGGAGTAAAGTAAGTCAACAGGTTTATCTGAAAGACTCAGGAGCATTTCAAATGCATTTGGGTATGATATTAATGAGGTTCTGCCTCAGGTAGATTAAATTCCGCTGGGACGAGATTACAATCATAACAAGAGTAAAACTAACGAAAAAATCGCACGTGAAGACGTGCTTAATAATGCTAATGCTTTCTTTACCATAATCCTCGATCTTGGATAGACTTTAAATCTTACGGTTTTTTTGCTATGCTATTTTAAAGGTGTAGGTAATTAAAACGAAATAATCATTTGAGGAATCTGTATCTATTTATTACATGATCCAAGTAATTAGCGTACTGCAGATTATGAGCAAGAAGAATTTTCACTTACAAGGTAAATCGTCATTTAGAGTAAATTTAAAAAACACTGATGTTAGCTCTTTCTATACATCTCTTTCAGGGTTCATTTCTTGTAACAGTTATTAAGATATCTCAACTCTTGAACTTCCACAAGCCTTATCGAACGATTTCACGCATTCTGTGAGAATTAATCTGTAATGTTTACTCGCTTGAGCTCTATAACCGCAATAAATTTCTTTTTCCATAAACATAGCAAATTATCGAGGAATATCAATTAAATTATTGTAATCATAGATTATTCAGGTCAAACACGCTAGCATAAAAAATTATAAGAGTGAAACGATCACATTGAATGATAGGAATATCGCGAGGTATTCTTTGAAATTTTAACGAATTCACCAATGGAATTTTTCATTTCATTTGAAGAAATCATATTATATGGTTTTAACTAATCCCTCTTGTAAACGAATTTCTTTGATTGAATTGATTATCGATGTGGAGATTTTACGAGCGAGTACTTCTCTTGTGAGTATTTTGAGTCTATTTGTGGTTACAATCATCGAATTAACCTCTACAGTTGAATTTATAACTACAGTATTTTTGTATACATTAAACCGAATTGGCTTTAACGTTTCAGTTATGAACTGTATCCTTGGAGATTTCGATGTAAAAAGCGTGCGTAGCTACTGAATAAATACGAAGATGTAATTAGTGTTTGAAAGTTTAGAAAACGAAGAAAAATTGAAACCGAAAGAACAGCACCTTTCGAACCTTTACTAATTTCGACCATTAGAATTTCGAAACCGTATTTACAAACATTCAGAAATATAGTCATCGTTGCAGCAACTGCGATTCGTCATTATTTCCGTTTCTCACAAAACCCATGGTTACCAAGTTCCCTTGTTTACTACCCGCCAAAATAAAAGCCAGCGCGGCTACGGACGCTTCCCCAAGGTCAAGTCATCCCATAACGGACCCGAACCTGACTTCAGGTAAACAACCACCGAGTTCACGATGACCCTTAGAGGTACGTTCAACCTTTTAGAGACGCCTCGCAAGCTTTACTAAGGGATCCATTTGATGTAAACAATTCGACTTAACAACAAACTCACCTGTATCGATCGAACTTGGCGAAGCGCTTCCAGTCCGCGGGGCGACTGCGGTAGGATTCCATGAGACTTCTGACTTCATCCACGTCCACGCGGTCGCTGGAAAACAATTCGTGCAGACCAGAGATGAGGCCTTCGAAAGTCAGTCCTCCGGCGTCTTCGTTCTTGCCCACCGCGAGGGGGACCGCGGGAGCTTGCTGAGCCACTTCCAACATCCTTCTGCAGAGAAATCACCAAGGGCTTCTTAAGACTGCTCGACCGAGCGGGTAACCTCTCACCGGTCTGGCGGGACCTGAACGGTGGTCGAGGAAGATGGGATCGATGAGGACGAGGAAGGGGGAGAGTCCGAGAGGTGAGGTAGGCCTCGGCGACGGAGGATTTTAGGGGAAGAAAAGCGGTCGTAGTACTGCAATCCTCGAGTTCGTGGAGGCTTAATCAGATACCGGACTACTTTGATCCTCGTGTCCTGACCGGCTCCTATTTATACATGTACACATGTAATCGTGTGTGCAAGTACAAGAGAGCGAGCATGTGCGCGCGCCGTTCACTGCTGGAGAGAGCTTGCCCTCCGATCTCGTCTGCGGAGGGGTCTTGGTGGGGGAGGGCGGAGGGGCGGGGGGGAGGGGGTTGGAACGCGCGACCCAAACCGAGGGAAATTTTAGTGACGTTCACGTAGAGATGGGGTGGGGAGGAGGAAGGGGCGTGGCATAGGGATGCTGCCCCCCTTTTGCGAATTCGCGGATTCGGACGCAGAAGCGACTCCTTTTTGCGCGGAGGCGCTCTGCTCCTCTCCTGGATGATTGCGGCTTTCCCTCGCGAAAATCGTTACTCGGCGCGGAATAGATCGAGGGAATTAATTTCCGCGAATGAGGAGCTATCGACACATTGGTTTTAATTAAAGAAACTGAACGGAGGCAAGTATTGATGTTTCGTTATGTGGATGGTGGACTGCATGGAAGATATCATTAAGCCTTTTGGAGGGAAAGACCGGACCGGATTTAGATAGATATCTGTGACGCAAAGGTGTATGAAAGTAATGAATGAGAGCAAACAGGAGGCTGTTTGATTGTATTCGTATCATTTTGATTAAAGTGGGTGCTTTATTTATCTGTTGATTTTATATATTCACCTAGCATATGTTTACTATAATATAAGGTAATTGTCGCTTCATACTATGAATAATCACTTCTGTCTTTCCGTACGAAGAAGAAATTTATTAATTTAACACTAGTAAATCGTCAGTATTGGATAGGTTTGTTTCAAAAATTCTGGATGGATACCAAAATATGTTCCTTCGACGCAGGAAGGGCGATAAAGGCGATCACCCTGGGCGATGAGGTTTGGGTGGCGCAGTTAGTAGTAGTAGGCGTGACGTAGTTAGTTAGAATTTACGGTGAATCTCTGAAAACTTCGTGGATAATTGATTATTGGATCATTTATACAACTCAACAATTTTTGGAGTTTAATTTCGCAGTATGGATTAATCCTAGACTAAAATGAGCGGATGAGAAAGTTTTCTGATTTTTACTCAGTGAAATTGTTAAATCGATTCAGATTAGATAGTTGTATGAATCAATCACTTGTAAGAGATAAAAATTGCAAGATGTTACGGTATATCCGCTTTCTGTAAAAAAATCTATTTTGTTAAATGTTAATGCTAAAGCGGTAAAAATCTGAGCAATAATACGATTATCTTAAGAAATGTTATTCGTAAAATACTTTTATCATGATTTATTTATTAATTATTTCAAATTACATCCATAAGAAAGTGTGGGTGTAATTTGAATACTTCTATACTGTAACATATTCATCATACCCTTCCCTATTCAACGTGACCTCTGGATACCTTCCCTTAAAACTTAGGGGCGCGGGTACCACAGTTTAGCAATCCCTGACTTAAACACGAAGCATTAGTTAAATTCGCATTTTGATCAAAGTCTGAAGGCATTTGGGAGATCTTCTTTTCCTATAAAATTTAAAATGTAGCTTTTTGAAGTTCGGCTTAAAACCTATAAACCCTGATGTCGATATATCAGTTCCCATTTGGTCTAACACTAAGACTCTATTAGTATGGACTGAAAGATTAGGACCTCGTATTTGAATACATTCATTCGGAGGATTCCATCACAAATGTTACGTGGGCCATTTAAGGTATTGATATATACCAATGTATTGATACGGAAGAATTTTAAACTTATATTAAGTTGGTATGCGGAAAAAGAAAAGATGTTGAATCGGATTTGATGGAGTGATCATTATGGAGACATTTGGCTTAAAGAAAGGGTTGAGATTACTTTGACACATATTTCGACGTTCAGGGCTAGCTAATTTATTGGGGGACAAAACTTATTTAGGAAGGCGTGAATGAACTGATTGAATTAGATTTAGCGTGCTACTGTGATTGTTAGACGAAGAGGCTACTGCAGGACATCAGGTCATCCGAGGTCACTGCGTCTTAGAAGCGCAACAAAAGAGTGTGACGCACTTTAGACATGTTGCGATTGTTTTTGCGTATTTCATTGTCATTCACAATCTTTTCTGCACGCGAAGTTGCGTTGTAAATATGTATGGATGCACATGCGTATATACGAATTGAAGTTTATAATAACAATAATAATAAAGATATTATTAGGGGGTATTTAGTTGAATCAAAACCCTCCTAGAATGTCCTAACCAAGATTCAAACCAGTGTGAGAAGGGGAGTAGGTCAACATCTATGCTACCGCACTATACATATTATGGAGTACCATGTCCGGCAAAACAGTATAATTACCAACTCATGGAGAAAAATGAAGACTATCGGCCTCAATAAACATAGAATTTGGCGTATAAAAACTAATTATTAACTAAACAAGGGAAGAGGGGAAGAAATGTATTCTTCTGTGGCTAATGGCCAACTTGAACATTTTGCTCTATATGTCAAATAATTTTCGATTTTTTCTATTTCGAAAATATGACAGGCCTCACATTTCGATATGGGAGAATTCCACGAAGTCACATTTCTTGAAATAATTGATGTTCAGCATATTTGCGATTTATTATCAGAATTTTAAGCGATTGAGGATCTTTACGCGCTCCGGTCTGTCTCCCGACCCTGGGCCCGAATTTTGGATTAGGATAGCTTGACATAGGGCGTCTTACTGATTGGAAATTTATGAGTGATGGCTGAATCCTTGCATCAGCTGAAAGATCAGAGTTACAAGTATTGATTCAATGGTTATCTTGTATTCATTCGTTGAATTTATGTATTTAACCCCGTACGCTAAGGCAAAAATGAGTGTAAGCCGCACCTGTTGCTCATTGTAAAATGAGCGTTTACTCGCTTTACTGTAAAACAGTGTCAGCGGAAAATTCATTCTTTTTCCTCCCTGGATTACTGTAAAATATACATTCATTGCTTTAGAATTCCTCCTTCAATAAACCATTTTTACCTTATGAATGTACGTGTACATAATGCATTTTGTTCACACCATCCACCTCTCCCATATTCATTGTTAACCTTTGATATTTCCTCAAACTGTAAGATAAACATTTCCGTACCTTCAGATAATTTATCCTCACCTTACGTCTAATTTTCACGTGTCATTTTACTCTTTAGATCTTTATCGTTACGTAAAAATGTATTACTGTTTCACTGACCGTTATTTTTTAAGTATGATCGTAACGAAGATTCATATTCTTACTCAACTGCAGAAAGTGAACCAGTAAATTTTATTAAATAACTAGAAAAGTAACTGTGGGAACAATGTAAGATACATTGAGTCAGGGACTAAGGGGGATAGAACGAATTTCCACTCCAACAATAAGTCGTGTTTTGCAAATTGTGACTCAGAAGTCGGGGTCATTGACTGTCAAATGGAGAGGCGTGAGTCCCATCCTTGACAACTGTTAAAATGTTGTGATCTAGGTTAGCTACGGTGACGTCACAGTTCGGATACGTTTTCAGTCGCACATTAAGGAGAATGAATGAAATTATTTCGATAACGTTATGCTAATACAATGATTCAGCAAACGACTGACCCTGCTAAGAATTTTTCGGCTAATTAAGATTTATTTCGGTCTCATTGTCAGTTACGAGTATGTATTCGATGTTTTAGTAAATGCTTGCGTACATACATACCCAAGTGTAAGAAAAATTCAGAAATTACCAGAGCAATATAGTTACTCCCCATTGTTCCTTATTGGTAAAAGAAAATCTTGCAGTAAAGCTTTATGTACATTCGGCTTATTAATAACATTGATTAGGTGAATCTCCCAAAAATAACAATTGTTGGTAGCACTATCCTTGTTAGTAACTCACAATCAGTAGGAAATTTTGGGATCGTACTAATAAGTAGTATATTTCGTGGAACCCAAAAATATCGGAAATTTTGAAGAGGGTAATAAAACAATCAAATTAAGCTGTAACGAAATAATCCTACCCAATTAACATATAAAATGCCTCTATGCCCTCTTGATATTCCTGTGTTCCATTGCTGCACCCTTGTTTATAACGACCTGTGATCAGGAACTCAGGCTAGTTCGTCTTTCAAATAGCTGTATCAGATTAATTTTTAAGATTCGTAAAGATGGACACATGTCTTCCAATCACCGGGAACGATAGTGGATTAAACCAGACTTAAGCAGAAAGCACATGCTTGGTTTATCTCTGTAATTCCTATTCCAAGGCTACCAGTTGAAATATATTTTGAATATCTTCACAATAAAATTTCTATTTATTCTTTTAATTCTCTTTTCGGCTCTCATTACCTTACCCGTCCCATTCTGCGCACACATACATATAGAAGATCTTTTTTTAACAATTGCTTCGCATTTCTGGAGTACACTCCCGATCCGGATTGAAATCTTCATCTCTGCACGATCTTTTCAATATAAACTCTTCTATTACCTGCGCCTCTAAACATTGAAGTGTAACGTAAAGAGTGAACTCACTCTCTCACGTAGGAAAAACTCTTGCATCTATTTTATCTTTTGCGTTGAGTTACAGAGGCAGAATATTGTTCTAATTTTTCGACACTACTCGAAAAATAAAGTAAATAAAATTATAAAACTCGCGCGAACTTTTTATAAAATTTCGCGTGGCCAAAAGTTTTCAGGTCTTTCAAGTTTGTTTCCCTTGTTACGGCACCTTTATATACGAGGGTGGTCTGAAAAGTTTCCGACCTCAGATTTTTCAGAAATCTTCAGAAAATTTTCAGAAAACATGTCAAGAAATGGCGAAATGTCGGAAACTTTACAGACCACCCATGTATTTTTCAATGTAAAATTGCTTCTATCAAAATTTCAACGGAATATTATTGTAATTTTTTACAATATTTGGGTGGAGGTATATATATGTTATATGATGTAAGCAGTGATTTTAGAGGATGAGAAATGAGTTCATCTCGGCGCAATAATCGCTCGCACGAGCATAAAACTTGGGGAGTTCCCTTGCGCTTTTGCGATATGTAGCGGTTGGCCATGCGTGTGACACAGCTTTCGGGTTGCAGACATCTCCTTTAGAAAACTCGATAATCTTCTCTACCCAAGTAAAGGGGAAGCCACATGGCTCCATTTCCTCTCATTCTGACAGCACTTGATCGTATCTATAAGCCATTCTCAGTTTTCTTAATAAATAAGGAAAAGATATGCCTATCCAAAGAAATGCTTTTTGCATCGGGGTTGAAATTGGTTTACGAGAATAGAATGTTCAACCTTTTACTAAATTTATTTTCAGTGTACCGCGCGAAATTACAAGTAGGATTTGCGTGGTAAATTACTGCTGTAATTAGTTATGTTTAAATAACATCGCAATCAGTTACCATCAAAATCAGTAACACGAAAACGACCTAGTTCCTTTTGAAAATAAAACTCAATGTTATTCTTTTTCCTTTCTCATGGGACCAAGTCATGAAATTATCGTCCCTCAAACAATTTAACAATTTTCCGAAGAGCTTACCTTGGTGTACGTCATTCGAAGTCACCCACATAAATGTTCCTATCATTTTTAATTCAAATATTCTTTTATGAAATTAACTTTCTTTGAAGTTGGAAATTATTTTAGGGTCATCAACCTAGGACCAAGATTTAGTGTTGGTAGACTGCCAGCGGTGATAGCTTTTAATGCGAAATTATATCTAATCATTCTCTTTTACTATTAAAAATTCTACGTGTACCTTTATATATAAAATTTGATTCTTGATGCACATACTAGAGTTAATGAGGATACCATGATCTTGAGATTCAATTCAAACAATAGTGTTACACGAATTTTACTGATGAAAATTATAATTATTATAGGTATCAGCCCTTAGTATAAGTATATTCATTGTGATATATATATTACATAGATTATATATATTACATAGATTCTGTGCAAGCCATCAAAATCTGCTGAAGTGCTATGCAATCTTATTTCATTAGCACAATGTTAGTATATATGAGAAAATTTTAGGGCGCATATATATTTTTTCCCTAATTAAAAAATAATTTTATTTGATGTTTTAAAAATTTTTTAGACTATTATTTTTTGCCATGATGATGAACGTCACATACGGAAGAATGATCCTATCGTTAGATTGGGATCACATTGCGAAATCTTCAGACAAAACCAGTTATTGGAGAGATAATGAAAGTTCGTTATTTATCAACACATTACGCAAAATGAAAGATAAGAAATATCTAAAAGAGAAGAAAGACATTTTGGGAGAAAATTAGTTACGTGGGAGGTTGTATAAACACGGAAATCAGACCTCTACAATGTTTGCGAAAAATTTTGTAAAAATACCTCAGAATGCAATCTATCTTTGGTAGTTTTGATTTTTGAGGGACTTCCTTTTCGAAATGATCGAATGGATTGTTCGGTAATGATTCTATCTCTTTGTTGTCATTCTATAAAGTTGTTTGCCTGAAGGCTGTTTGTTTCCAAGGCTGTTTGCCTTTAGGCTGACTCCTTTACGGAATGACAACATCACGTTTATTATCAACTCCTCCACAATTAGTCAATGGAAACTGTGGAGAAGGAATGAGGCGAATACACAAGATGAGGAGTGAGACACTTTGCCATTGCTTTCCTGACTGTAACACTCTGACAGACAATGAGTCAGAATATTACATCTATATTGCCATGTGCTCAGGGGAATAACTAAACATAAATGCTACATTTCCGTAACATTATGAATGAATTTTTTATGGTATGTAATACGAAAGAACCTAAATGAATTACATTATTCAGCATCACTTTTATCTCAGCAGCTCTCACACCATTACAGATATCAACAAGACTGAGATAAAATCAAAAGAAAGCTATTTTTCATCATGCAGTACCAAAAGACAAATGAAAAATGCCTTGTGTAATGTTGGCCAGAAAAAAGTAATGAATAGCAACGCTGCAATGGGCTTTGGTACTGAAATTGCCTTTTTGCTATAATCGCTTAAATAGTGTTAAGCACAACCAGAGCTGGATAGAGGTAGGTTGTTGTCCTGGGTTGGGAGTCATCTGGCTCCCTTCCAGAAAGACATTGGCGCCTCCTCTATATTAGAAGAACACTAGTTAAATATCCATTACCCGTTCTAGAATGATATAAGAAAAATATAAACTATCGAATGATATGCTTAATTTTTTCGGCAGAATTTATTGTATTCTCTATAATTATTATAAAATTATCTTTATTAAGGTACTATCATTATTACTCTTCAAATTACTATCAATGTAGGACTATAATCGAAGAAAATGGTGTTTTTTTCATATAAATCGTATGTATCGTTACAATCGACGATTATTATCTGTATCCATCAGTTCATTGAACTTCCACTCAGAATTCATTTAGTAATTCCGCTCGAGATAAAATTTACCAGATAACTTCCTAACACGCACCGTTTTTTCGATTGCTGTAATACTTCCGTTGACAGCCAAATATCGATACTTGAATAAACATTAACCTGTGACTCATCAGTGCAGCGAAAAACCCCCCAAAAACTGTGGGACGAGGGTTACTACTGCGTCTCGGGCTAGCTCTGGAAGTGAGCGCAATCATTGCACGTTATTATACTAGGAAGATAGTGAGTGCACAAACACAACCGTAGCAATCCGCCGTGGCATTGAAAATAAATAAGTATGAAATCGTAAACATCCGCTGTGCGTAGCAGTCTGACGTATTGTTATCCATTCACGGTTGACTCACCGTAGACGTACGGAGAAAAGAAATTCCTTTCCAGTTGTACAGCGAGTGGAGTTAGTCGCAGTCAGTTGACGTTGTGACTTCGGCGGAATACCTAGCATCGGCAACGAAAGATAAAATATATGAAGATGCCTATGAAATGACTCGTGAAATGCCATTTTGCCTTTTCTAATGGATTACCACGATGTATGAATTATTATTATGAATTATCATTATGCTCCTCATTAAAATCAGTTCGTGCAGTTAAAACGGTATATTTTAACGAAGCGATATCAACCACATCAGCATGGATTTTATTCAATCCTAAGATAAAATTCTCTGAGGCAATTTATTGTAAGAATCTGTCGTGTAAAGTCAAAGAATACGAAATGGCGAACTGTAACATGCAGCGGGTAATCGACTAACGAATATCCGTTCAAAGACTATTTATTAGATAGTGTGTAATAATCATGTACCGTATAAACGTCGCCACCTGACATAACGTCTATCTGCAGTATATCTAATATTTCCGCTAATCGAGTTGTTAGACATTGATTCATCTTAGATTTTTGTGGGGATTTACATCCTAAGTCAGTTCGAAAGTTACCTTCAAATATTTAATTTTTACAGTTATCTCTCGAAAAGTAACTTTATACACCTTGAAAAAGGCAATATAGCCGCTTTAATCAATAAATTACTCCTAAAACTGAGGTTATTAATTTTATGTGCGCAGATACTTCTAAGCAATGAGTATCCAAAGGCAAATCCAAAACAGCAATTAGTAGTGAACATATGTTTGTCATTTTTGACGTAAAGAAGCATTTGCAAATATGCATTTTGATTCACGTGTTTGATGTGATGTTTCACTAATTCTCCAAAACAGAAAGTTACTTACAGAAGAAAAATCAGGGTCATTTAGTCGGAGTTGGAACAGATTTTGCATAGAGTCGGTATCGTAGCTGGAGCCGGTTAAAATCGACCGACTTCAATACAACATAAATAATAAGATAGTGAAAATAAATTTATTTACCCAACGACACACACAAGCATGCATAGGAGGATTCATCGTCAGGGGCAGAAACATAGCTTGTCTAGGATATACTATAATCAGTCTACATTCATTTGATAGCAATTCAATCATTTTACGTTTTATATCAATTATATATTAATTAATAATTACAAATAAATATAATAGATACTATTTTCTCCGGGAAAACTTTAAATATTAATAATTAAATTTATTATTAAATAATTTGAGGTTAGGTGGAAGAGAGGCCTACGCGGGCCTAACCTCGTCAAATAAAGGGTCGAATAATAATAATAATAAATAACTATGTTGATCCTATTGTGTAAGTACCTATTTTGAATACATTCGTATTGTATTCTGTTAATTTCCTTAGTTAACTTTAATTTGTAAATTTAATTTTTGGGAAGTTGGGTCGAAGTGGGACCCGCCGTGGAGTCGCGATCGACAATTGAAAAACAGTGGAGCTTATACGACCAATCTAAACAGCCTTGAGTAAAATAAAAATAAAATGTATGTTAGAAATACTGACAAGCTCTTCGTATTTACTACTATGGTTGCCACAGTACAAAGAGAACTTATCAGAGTCCTACTTTTAGGAAAGGTGCTCATCGTATATTAGAAAATCATAGCTGTCAATGCAGTCGAAGGATGTAGACTTATCTGTCAGAGATATTGTGGCTCATTTAAAAACTATTAAAGCAGGTGAATTCCCGGATCACGAAACAGTTCTCGCAACTACCATGAAATCGGTTCCGATTTAGAAGCTCTTCTAAGAACTACGATTAGAAATCAGCTTTGCTCCGATTTCGAAAGGTGATTAGGGGGAATACCTAGGTAGTTTAAGGCAGATACACTCATATTTAGTCAAGTAATTTTATTTCCATGATGATTTTGTATAAGTTTTGTTGTATCTAATAATGGAGAATGATAGATCGGACCGGAAGTAAAAAATCGAATAATTCGATTATTTACTTCTATCGAATAATTTGAATAAAACGCTTTCATTTTTCTATCTATTCATAGCGCGTTAAAAAAGCGGGATGGTTCATTATTTTTCAGTTTTTCAGTCATTCCTCCCTACAGAGTGAATCTTCAAACAGTGGGAAATAACCATAGTGTATTGAAGGATTTTCTTACCATAAAAGTATGGGAAAATATGTTTTGGCTGACGAATGTGATTGCGGAACGAATTAATTTCGTTAGCCGAGGCATCATTGTATTTAATTCGTCGCTAAATTCAATGATACTTTATAAGAAACATTGTATCAAATTTAGTTGGTTAGATTTGGTTTATGGATTCGAAAACAATATCAAGAAAATATTTTACTTGCTCAAAAAGGAGCAAAGATTACCGAATGGGTAACATAAAATAATGCCGAGGAGGAGTTTAATTAGATATTTAATTACTGGAGGTTTGAAAAATATCAAATAAATTCCATTGTTTCTAATTTTTCTGTTGTTTCGATTTTTATAAAATTTTAAACTCGTGATATTACATTAGATAATGTTATATTCAAATCTTTATGGAAATGGTAGAAACGGAAGTATGAATACTAATGAGGGTCGCACCTGAAGATTAATTCGACAAGTTTTAATTAGGAATAGTTCATAGCGGAGAGCTCTTTCTGTTCCTCTCCATCTTTGCCTTCGTGAGATATTCCATTGAATTTTAGATGAGGTTTATGCTCGGACGAAAAGAAATGAGAGAATATCGAATCACAAGAGATTTTTTTGTAGTTTTTCTCGCTCTTGATGTAGTTAACATAATTTAACAGTACTCGATGTTCTCTTTTACACTTCTTAGATATCGAGAGGAATGAAATAGTTCTGAGGTCAGATGAAAGGTAAAAATACCCATTTAAGGCACTCCTTCGCGACCTTCAATTGTTTGTCTCGTGAGCAAGTGATCAAGGAAATCCTTAGTCAGCAGGTGATTGAATAACAGGCGTAGAATTCGTTCCTTTATTAAGTTTACTCCGCGCGTATGCTTAGCCGACCTTAAAAACTCATGGATTTTCTGAATTTATCCCAAAGTCCTCTTCGATTTTTTTCAAAGAAGCTTAGCGAGTCTTCCTCGTTAGGTAACTATAATTACTACATTCGTGTTCTCAAAATAAACGTGACATTTTTCTATCCAGTTCCGCGTGGAATTTGAAAGTTTTTGAAGCATTTTCTCACGGACAAAATGAAAATTTTATTTGGAGCAATGTCATGCGAATAGTAAAGTTGCACTCAGTTAATGTTTGTTTTCCCGTGATCTCCGTCATTGCAGGATGGGAAGAAAAATGACTTAATATGCTACCTGTAATGAAATGTAGAGTAGTATACTGTGTACTACGGAAGAATATATTTCTTAAACAGTATTTTGTTAAAGAAGTCTCAGTTCCTGGAAGGGGCAGCGAGGTTCTTCAAGCATCGTGATAAAAGCTGGAAGCTACCAGAATTAATATATAGCGGGTCCAAGCGCTCTAGAAATACGGTGACGTGGGAGCTGATGCGCTACAAGCCATTAACGATGTAATGCGCCGTGAACACTCTCAAGTCTCCAGATTGTTTCATTGATGGCAAGGTGCCTGAAATACTCACAATTATGATAAACAAAAGACATTATAAGAAATCAAAGTTAGGATCACCCCGTTAAATTTATTTTGATGATTATGAAGCTCTGCTCGGATGACGTTTAATCAGATCGCGAGCAGATCTCTTCGTTTCACGAACAAAGTAAGCCTTTTATTTGGTGTTTTTATGCTGTACACTAGAAAAGAAACCGATCATTCTGAACAGTTTTAATTTTTCCTTTGAAGATTTTGAAATGGCATACAGATTAGATTTATTTAAAGGGAAAATTGTCTTAAAAAAGCAGCACACGTCCCCATTCGAGGTTAAACGTTTTTCGCAAAACGCTTTGATCGTGTTTCTCCTGTAAGTTCCTCAGGCAAACCATATTTGCATAATTTCCTTAGAGTTAGAAAATATGCGGTCAACAATAAGCAACGCTGCTACTCGCTACCTTTTTCGCACGTTTTGCAACATAAAACTTTATGTTTTCCTATGTTTTCACAAGCTGAAATCAATCAACCTAAAAGCTTTTTTCTAAGATATTTTTTTATCAAGCAATGTCATAGAATTTTATGAAATCTTCATTTCTTTAACCTATACGATTTATAAGAAGTCCTAAGGTAGCTAAGTGAGCGATACGTTCCAATTAGGTGCAAGTGAAACTGGGTTCGATTCTCGGTGGGGGCCAATATATCGATGATCACCCAGCATCGTGATGAATATTAATGAAGAGGTAAGCGAGTCCGTTCTCGAAAAGCCGATTGTAATGACGTTGGAGTTGATGCACTGACCAAGTGTGACCTACGGTAAATGCCGCCTGGCTAGGCCTTATCTCTCTAAGAAATGCCGCGCCATGGACTTCATATGCTTTATAAGTCTTTTTCGAAGGAAATTGCAGCATCAGTACATTATATTTTTTTAAAAGATTTAATCTGTTTGTAATTCTTCTGGCGTGTGGAAGTATAATCAGTGATTAATAATCACGTTTTATGTGACGTTATGTTTCGGTTCTTGCGTATAATACCATGATATCTCATTCGAATAAACAAACATAAATTGACATAAATTGCTTATTATACCAATTTTTCAATACGTATACATTTATTGATGTCGTAAATCAAAGTACTTTGGAATTTCCACCAAAATTTTTTTAGAGAGTTCAAGAAATACTTCAATTTTTAATTTTATCGTGGCATTCCACGAGGTGCAGCATACATTGATCGCATCTATCAATATTTATTAATTTTTGTAATATTATTTATTTACCAACAAATTTATCGTAATTTATTGATTTAAATTATCATAATTTTTGTTGTAATAATTATAATAGATATAATTTTATGGGATCGTCTCCTATTGATACAAAGGTTCGCATTTGGAATGTAATACATTCTCATACAACTGTCTGTACACAATTGTAACACTCTTTTATAATACGATGTAAACTTGTTTCTTAAAGGTCCAAATTCAAACAGTAGGACTCAGGTATCTTCAAACATCTGTATCAGTAAACTAGTATCAAGTATTCTAAAATTGCAGCAATTTCTTGAGGTGGTATTTCATATGGGGAAAACGAGGGAATAAGTTGTCGTATAAATTTTGGCAATTCAGTCAGAATACGTTACCGAATCATTGATTGATAGGAGTATTCTTGGGCATACGTTTTGTTCGGGACTTCCTCAGTTTCAACGTATGGCCCCGGCCAATTTTTCGTTCCAGGTTGATTGAAATGTTCAGATGAAGATACAAAGTAGGAAACGGAGATTTCAATGACAGAAAACGTTTTAATGCAAATTTTCGTCTATTTTACTCTGCACACAGAGTGACATAAAAGTATATTCAAATAAATTTTTTGTGGTCTTTTTGGCCTACTATGTGGCCAAAACATTGTATATCATATCGAATTTGTAAAAGGGAGGAATAAAAATTATTATTATTATTGAAAATTTAGACTACGTTCAGACTAATAGCAAATTACCTGTTTCAATTCGCTTTTTACCTGCTTCAAAATTTTTCCCGGTTGGTTCCGTTGGTCAGTTTGAACCTCAATCTTTTTCACCACTAGCAACTTAAGGCCCTTAAAGGGAAGTCCTATTAGACAAGTTGAGGAGTGAGGTAGAAAATCTTAATGACTTGAATTTTTAAAATTGTGAATTTTATCGAGAATTGTTATTTTTATCATCGGCCCGAGGAAGGTAGAATCTTCATCACTTTTACCATTGGCTACAAGAAGCATTAGAGAGGAAATAAGGATTACTGGGCAACATGAGAAGAGAGATACATGGGAGAGAGACATGAGATTGCCCTCGATTTAAAAAGTTTCTTTTCACTTTTACATCCCGGCCATAGGTCTATATTCTTCGCCTTGATTCTGTTCTCTTGTTCCCTTGGATGAACCTCTTCCTGCCTGTTCGCACGTTGTGCCTCGTTCAGGCTGTGGGTACCCTCGATGAGCTTACTCGCCAAGGTAAAGATTCTATTGGCCTCTATTTTCTTCACCTGTTGAGAAAGCAGGATTTTTGAAGGAATCCCATGGAAGTTTTTCTTTTTATAGAATTCTCAGTGTATCAATGTGCGGTTCGCTAGGCACTGGAAATAATTTTCGGCGGATTTCCTCGCTGCCTGGTGTACTGCAGAGGGCATCTTAATTTATTTCAGAACCATTATGCTACTGGTGGAGAAGGCCCCCGAAAGTCTAGCAGGATGACTTCTTGAATAACGCCTGTCCTAGCTCTCTATAGGAAGTGGCCAGGATGGACCAGGATCCCACCATCAGCATCATCTATACATCAGTAGCCTTCATTATCACAGCCATGAACAAGACTGAGACGGAAGTAAACGAAGGATAGTTCCTCTCTACTGTAGCAAGAGACTAATGAAAACATTCGATTCATTAAAAGTATTACTCCCGGAATCTGAACTCTAAGAATTTGGAATTCAAACGAAAAGTTCGAGTAAATTCTTTCTCGGAATCCGACCTCCCGACACGAAATCTATATAATATATAACATCAAATTACTGTGCTAACCATTGGTCCTAAAACGTGTACTGAGGAAAATCAGAGGAAAGCTGTTAGAGCATTAATGAAGCTGAGAAAGATCTTATCATTACGTATGAAAGCGATATTGCATATACTATATGCGCGGCTTATCTTGCAACTGTGCTTAGGTTGCCTAAATCGATCGTTTGTGCAATTTTGAAAATAGTATGCTATCAATGCAGCTGATGCGGCGAAAGGGGTTACAACACTACTCTCTGTGAGGCCGAAAAGTACGGAAGAGATGAATAAACTCCTCTCACAGATTGTTAATTTAGATTAGCGAAATATGGCCGTTTGATGATACTGTATTAGTAGCATTGTTAAAAGTGCTTCATCAGCTGAGGTCATTTCGTTCGTGAGTTCCCACCGGGAATCGAACCCTGGACTGCTTTCGCCAAAGTCGTACGAGCTTCCCATTTGACTATCTGGGAACCTCATGGTGATGTCACTTCCATGACGATAAAACCCACGATGATTAAGAAAAAGATAGATAATTTTAATTTTATAAATTCATATGTTCATTCAGATTATTATCACTATTTGAGTTAATGTTTAACCTTAAAAGAATATATACTGTTATATTCGTTTTTAAAATTCGTGTTCGTGGAATCCAGGTATGTACGAGGGTGGTCTGAAAAGTTTCCGACCCCAGATTTTTCAGAAATTTTCAGAAAATCGTCAGAAAATTTCAGAAAACATGTCAAGAAATGGCGAAATGTCGGAAACTTTTCAGACCACCCATGTATGTTTTACGCCGGTTTCTATCGTTTAAAAGGGGAATAATGTATTGGAAATCGAATGGGACTCTGAATTATATTAAATAGGTATTGAAGTACTGAAGTAGTTACTGAAGTATTAAATGCAGAATCCAACGTATTACTGTATATATTGTACGAATATTCTGAGCATTCGATGGGGTTCTTTCTCCGAGTTAAGTGATACCGTCGATCTCATCCCGCTTGGGTTATTGCGTCTTTTCTGGAAGGATACCCCACGCCCGAATCTGAATGCGTAACGCGAGTTCGAAAATGACGACGTAACAAACGATTTCGCCCTTGGTCGTAGGCGAAGAGCGTTAAGTCACTCAAGGACGTCGAGTCTAGCGATCTCAGCGAAAATAAAGCGTTTTGAGATGGAAGCATCGAGAGTCAATCCTCTTCTTTTTCTCTGCCCACGCGTAAATTTATTTCGCCACGCCTCCGCATCCCCCGAGCGATGAAAATCCCTCGAAAATTCTTACGTCAAACGTCAAGAGGATGATTAGCTTTTGGAACTCTCTTACGAGAATTCAGATGAGTCTTCTGGGAAATTAGATTGGATTTTTAAGGTGGGTAGTGTTCAGAAATGAATGTTAACAAAGGGATTGCATCGCCCCTGTAGCTGAGCAAGCGGGGTCTCGGCGCCCTCGCAATATAGAGATTTCGTAATCCACAAGAAGAGAATACATAACGATTAAAATTTTCTGTGACCGGTGTATTGCTTGCTGAATATTCTGGAGTATTTATTCATGATTTGTCAGTGGAATATCAGCATAAACCGAAATGAAATTTTGCATTATCTCCTTTTTTACGTATTCAAAATAAAGGAAATAAGGTGATTTTACGCTGGGACTGACTTTCTTACTGCACGAGGGTTATATTATGTATGTCATTTCATAATAACCCATCATATACCCTTATGGTAATGTAGGATGTCAGATGCCCTGCACAAATTTCTTCATTCAACTCTAGACCTCGATATGATATTTGGGGACCACCTAACTACCAAACAATATAACAAATACGAAAGTTTAGTTTAATGTTTACTTTAATGTTTATTTTCTAATATTTACTGAGAAGATAACGAAAACTATTGGAAGACACGATTGGGTGAGTAATTTACTAAACACTGAAATTAATTTATATAATTTATATTATATGTATTGGATATGTTTCCATCCGTATTCCAGAAAAGTTTCCCAAGTGCATTGCATCGTCCTGTGATATATCATAATTGAAGCCTTCAGCGTCCATATTTTTGAGAGACAACAAGCCCTATGGACGGTTTGGGAAACCCTGCCCAATAGTGAAAATCGTTTTTCTGCGTCACGCATCAACTTCCCATCTTATTACTCCATTTATTTTTTCAACTTCCGCGTATGGTTGAAGTTGATGTGCACTAGCTATTATCGCCATCGTTTCGTTCTGTGGAAGAAGGGGAAGGATTTTTTAGGTTAAGCCCTTGCCTAACTCTCTCACATTGTGTGGTCACAGATAAGATTCTTATGTCATTCGAGCGTTTCATGAGTGAGAAATAACTGCCTTTTTTATTTTTCATAAAGCAGTTTCCGTTGTGACGAATCAATTAATCCCATTTTGTTCTAAAAGTTAATGAACTTTGAATCGAGCTCCGCTGCTATGAAAAATTTTCAACTTACTGAGGGAAAGAAATGAAAAAGTGACAGCATTTATGCGTAATGTTGTTACTTTAAAATGCTGTTACTCAAAATTAATCTTCTTAAGTGACATCTGGTGGAAATCTGTCAAAAGTAGAAATAAATGTGATATATTTGTGCTCTTTTTGTGCAACTCAGTACATTTAACAATTGTGGATAAAGTACAAATATATAATTTTTATTTCTGCTGTGGAGTTGCTATTTTTCATTTTATTTATACTATGAAGTCTTACCTCTAAGTCACGCAAGATGCAATTGATACTACTATCGAAGTTAAAAATATAACGCAGAGTAATAGTTTGATTTGGCCCAAGTCCCGAAATTTTCGGACATGTGTTTTGCTACTATTCCTAGGATACTATCAAAATAGATTTGGGAAAAGAAAAGAAATTCTCAGATTCAAGTAAATTTTAGAGTAATATTTTAGTACTCGTATTTAATAAAAATAGGTCGAGTTAAACGCTGACGTAAACCTTTTCCCAATGTAGCAATTGAATTAGAAGTGGCTATTGAGTTTAAACTTGGTGCAAAGGTGATCAGTTATGAAGCGCTCTTTTCCACACAAAGTTTTAACCAAATCATAGTTAGTTCAAATTTTAATGTCATTTTAGTTCAAATTTGAACTAGATAATAATGTTTAACGACTTTGAATGATAAAATCTTTCTTCAACATCTGCTGTGGCGAAAAGAATATTTCTTGCTGCCTCAGATTCTAAATTATCCTGTATTAAATAACTTTGTTCTGTAATGACAGCTTTATTAGTTAATGATTATTGGGAGAACTTAATCATTAAAATTACTAACTGAAAAAATTAATAATGATACTTTAGGGTGGTTGGAGCTAGTCATCTCATATTAGTGATCACCAAGGAGAGAAATACGAGAAAACTTATTTCTCAAAATAGAACCGAAAACATCTCTTTAATGTATTTTTGGACTAATTTAATTACAGGGAAACTGTCTTTCGAGCTCTCAGCCCGCAGGCTAGTTGGATCCTCATGTCTTCCACCATTAGTTACATTCAGCTCTGTGGAGGAAAGGTGACTTACCGGGCAAGACTAAGAATTAGGTAATTTGCCTTTGCTTTCCTGAAGGAATGTTATGAATGGTAAAGGTTTGAGTAATTGTAGCGTAATGAAACTATAAATGAATTTATTTATAGCAGTCTTGACTCTAAATCTTTCACATTATAACAGCTGCGGTCAATTCTTTAGAGGGAGTGAAAGATAAATTTACTCATTCCTGTTCCAAAAGACAAATGAAATGATGATGTGAAATACAATATTGATTTTCATTTAACGGTTTAGTGTAATTCGCGGCATGGTTATCCTCTCTATTCCAAACAATAGCTAAAAGTTGATCTCTTGAAATTAGCTATGCATGGTCTTCAACAATCTAGTTCCACTTTACACACCTCCTAAAGAAGTTTTTTGTGGACAATATTCTCCATGGATGAAAACTTGTATTTGAACTTAGATAGGTTTTTTTATGGTACTATTGTTTGAGTGATGAATCATAGTAGCATTTCATTGACTGTCAAAGGCGCCATGGCGTGTTGATAGGCAAACTATAGGTTCATAACTCACTCAATTCTGAAATCTTGAAAGCAAGTATATTGTGTGTAACAAAATATTAATGTTTATTAGTGATTCTAGGATTCAACGAAAATGTTTCAGTTTCTAAATAAAAGAGCCCTGCTGATATTGTAATAAACGTAGAATATCACAGAGTTATAATAATAAACCTTAATTTTGAAAGCAATGATCAAAAAGCATATGGCAAATTCTTCAGTGGTGTATGTAGTATATTCAACTTTGGCAGTCGCGGATTGAGAAGAGAGTCCATCCTGGAACCCTGGTTATCGCCTCTCTCGGGAAAGCCTGTGTTAATTCAGTCGCTTCTTTGTCTTTTTGATACATTCCGATCGCATTAAAATAAACACATTCAATGGAACTGAGGGAAACTTTCACCAAAAGTTTCAACATCACCCCTGAAGGTTGAATTGGGAAAGCCGTGCCCAAGTCGTTCAACGACCTCTTAGGTCATCCTAAGGTTTTCTTCACAGTTGATTTGTTATTGAATTTTATTAAAGAGTTAAAAATCTCGGAAATGGTATGGGAATTCTAAAAACAGCATTGTCAGCGTACAACGTGAAATTTATGAAAAATCTTTGGGAGAAGCGCAATGAATTATTTTAAAAAGTACTCCATTTTAACATGAGGAAATTCTTTTTCATGAAATCGACATTTTAATCAGACAAAAATTTCCGATTCTCATCTTCTAGAGGAACAAGGAAAAGATAAACCAAGCAACCACAATATCTAATTCAATTACTTCTCGTTATCAGTGTACATACGTTGAAAAGTGTTACAGTGAAGAGTGAGAATTGTTAGGAAGGATTTAATATAAACATATATATGCTGAGGATATGTAGTAAATCCTAAATTGTCATATTACATGTGGGATTTATTTATATATCTTTATTTCATATTTTAATGAAGGTATTCTACCAAGTTACGTATGAGACTTTTTTCAAGGACATTGTTATCTGCTACTCAGCCGCTGAAATCGCTTTCTTTCGGAAAGAGATTGACGTAATAATGGAAATAGAATCGAAAATCGTTACTTAATCATTTTCTAGAAAGAGGAGATATTAAGTATACACTTATTATAATAATTATATTATTTTGCATAAAAAAGTGTCTATGCATTGTGCTGTGACAGAATTCTCGATTTTTCCACTATCTTTTTAAAGCTGTCTTTTTCTTTGATACGAAGAAAAAATTACTTTGATACAAAGAAACCAATTACCTGGCATCAATATAGAAACTCCATCAGTTTCATCAATGATGAGAATGTTTGAATTATTACTGCGAGGGATCGTTGTATCGTCACCATCCTCAGGGGGTAAATGCTTAATGAGCATTCTTTCATTAGCCAGTTATCCCCTCAGAATGGCAGCATAGTCGCCAAAATGCGCATTGTTTCTGTGAAGGTCGGTTAACTGGGGCTTCCTTCTTTCGAAAAATTGGCCTCACAGTCACCGGAAAAATCGGCGTTTGAAACATTTTTCGAACCTCTCATTCATTAACAGCCGAGCTCCAATTTCTTTTCTTTCATGATCATTTATATGTAGAAATAATCTTAAATCGCCCCATTCTTTGGCATGTATTTTAGATGTAACTCTGTTCAATGCTCCAAGATTGACTTTACGATGTCTGTTGCAATACGTCTCCATTCTGTCGGCTTCCTTTGATCACTCAGCTGTTTGCGCTTACATGCGCTGGTTCATTTGAACGTATTCTCATGGGAGACTTGATCGATAGGCGTAGATTATGGGTATCCAACTCTCGGAGCCGTTGCTTGATACTTCATGACATGATTGCTTGTAACCGCTAATAACCAACCTGTAGTAGACACACCTGCGGCGGTAGTTCCTTCATCTCGCGAAGTAAATCTTTTCTATTTCAGGTAATAGCATTACGAAGTTCTGTCTTCTTCATTAGAATAATTATTAGTACTTCGAAAGCTGAGGTCATTTCATAACATTAGCCCTCAGTGGGAAACGAATTAGAAACCGCTCTCAACAAAGTCGAATCCGTTATTAACTTAGCTCTTTGGAGGCCTTTCTTTGTTAGAGCTTTTTTTTGAATTATGATATATTAAAGTTATTTTTGATGGTAAGAAGTGCAGTAGAGATTTTATAAACCTTCGTCTCATCCTATGCGTCTCATCCAGCACTTGGCGGAACTTAGGAACTAAATATATGAAAAGAGAGAAATATATTTGACGGTAAATAATAAAGACGAAGAGTAGAATGTGCAAATAGTTAAATACGTATAAAAATCAAAGTCAAATTTTTGAATTTACAATAAGTAGAAAAAATAATAAAAAGTGGATACTAAAGGTTGACAGTGAAAAGAGAAGGCAAGGTCAGATACATTCGTTAAGTTTTTCCGCATAAAAGTAAATCAGATAAGATTCGATTGATAGATGGGAAAGGTGAGTTTGTGATTAGAAAGAGGAAGAGATGGTACTAATATCTTACTACCAGAATATAATGGAATTTGGAACACATATTTGCTCTACGCATTTTTATTATAAGTTTACCTTTATTTTACTTATGGTTTATATAAATTAGCTCTTAATCGACGAAAGTGAATGTTAGATGATTGATTCCTACCACAGTGGGTGAATACATGATTATAACTGATATATGTCATGCATCCGTTAGCACGAATGAATGAATGACACGTTGATTATCAAATCCAAATAAGTCAAATAAACATCAAGTTCACAAGTCAAACCCATAGCATGATTTACAAGGAAAAGCTTCGCTTTTTCCTTGTGTTAAAATGACGTGTCCGCATCATGTGTCCCTACAGAATAAAATATGTGGCTATCGGGAAAAGATAAATCAAGCATTCATTGACGCAGTTTGAAAAAGTGATCTGAAAATAAAATTGAGAAAGGCTGTCGAAAATCTGAGTGCAAAAGGAGAAAAAAAAGTTTTGACACAGATGCTCGGAAATATTTCAAAAGAGCATGTATTGGGTCGAGATATGTCTCTGGACATAGGAAACGGAGATAAAACTGTGTTATTCGCTAAATTATTAATTCGGCGTTTTATTCAGATCACTGAAAATTTTAAGCACGGCGAAAAGAAGTTAGACGTGCAAACAAATGTCTTTCGGTGGGTTCTAAAAATAACGTGATGAGCAAATGTTTGCGAAAATGACGGTCGTAACTGGAGGAAATAATCGGCAGGGAAGTATGTACATACTATGACAAATAAATTCACACACGCTCACTTTTAAGTTTGAGGAATCTTCCTGCGGACAAATAGTCGATTGAATAGTGTTTGTAATACGGGATACGAAAAGGAAACCATGGATTAAGTCACTTTCTCCGCAGTTCATTCTCTTTGGGAAATGGTGGGAGCAGTTTTTTGGTCTCACTGGATGGTTTGACTATGATTAGACTTATTTTTATTGCCACTTTGGTCACATTTAATTTAAGCTTTTCTTTTGTTTCAATTCTAGAGGAAAGCAATATAATAAATTATGTCTGATTTGAGGATTATTTTTGCGTACTAGCTCTTACTCGACTTAGGAAAATCAGAGGGAGAGTAAGATATCATAATCTGTCTAAAAGGTTATGGATAAAGATAATAATTAAGATATTAAGTGCAAGTTATAATGACTTGTACTTATCTTAATTTTCATAGTTAAAAAGTTACAATAACTTTCAGTTGCTACTTCATTTGTCATAATTTAATTACCATTTTATCGTCGTTATGTATCGGGAACCTCAGTAGGAGGTCACTTAAAATAAAAGACTGAAAAGGCGAAACGAAAAATTCTGAGAAAAATATACGATCCCACACAAGAAATTGGAAATTGGATCAAGAGGAAAACTGATGACCTACACTCAAACAGGGCAGGTTCATGGATACTGTACGTAAGAGACGCTTGAATTTCTATGGAAGTATATACAGAATGGATGATGAAAGAATAAGAGAAATATCATTTCGGCCATTGCATTAATGAAATGATGCATTAATTAGTTCAGGCGATATTTGGTGGAACTTATTCATGATTAGACCAGAAAAAAATCAGATTTATGGACATAGTCAGATTGTGTTTTTTTCTCATCTAATAATGAAATTATGGTTAGCGATTTAGCATTTACGAATACCTTGGCTGGGCCGGGTTGAATACGGTTGGGCGAGGGACGAATCTAAACATTATTATCATCTAAAATAAACTCTTGCAAACTACAATTGAAATTTCCGACGAAGTTACAAATAAGGTAGTGTCTTTTAATAATTTTTATCGTAATTAATCATCAGAAATGCATTTTAAAATACTATATCTCCTAACAGGGCTCAACTCAACCCATCCCAAGTTATTCCAAAATGCAAAGTCGAAAACAATCATGGTATTGCAAAAATGGAAATACCTATTCCGCGGTTTGAGGATTTCATTTAATCTCTTACTCGAAGTGCTTATACACTCCGCGGACTGCGTAAAAGCAATTCACTCTGCGGAGTGAAAAAAAATTTCGGACATTGCAAGAATCCGATACTTGCGAATACATATAATACATTAGCAAATTATGCAGTGAAACCTAAAGTATTTTGTCTTTTAATTTGATATAGCTTAACTTAAAATTGAAAATTGATCTTTACTGAAAGTTACTAGGATTCCCAAGGCGAGGAAATATTTTGGGGTTTCGTTTTCGGGATCTTTTAATTCGTATATTCCCTGATGTTTTTGAGCCTTTAGATGCTGTCTCCGTTGCCCTGCCCTCACTTCAGTCCATGAATTTTAATTATATGTATGATTATAATTTTAATTATATTATTATTAATTTTAATAAATCTTTCAGACATGAGAACTTAATTATTTTCTCAATTTTCCAATATTTCAAAATTCAAAATTTTTTTACAAAAATCAGCCAAGATTACTTGAGAATAAAATAAAAGGTGGCTTATGACATCTCGCTTGAGGTGGCAAAATAGCCATGACCCTTATCAACCACATGACCCTGGTCATAATTAAATAAAATACGCCATATATTTCTCCTGCAGCCATATCTTGGTGCAAGTTATGATTTTTCTTTTGTCTTTCGCTATAAGATGGTGGGAAATGCATCTTTTTATTAACTTTGATACTCGCTTCTTATGACAGTGATAATTAAAAAGTCACCTAGATAATCAATGAAATCATTTTGGACACTTTTTATTGAATTATATGAAAGTATCTTCATAAAAAGAATCCCTTCATTGTGATACCTACGTGGAATTTCTGTTTATCGCATTGATCAGGGAGAAATACGAGGGGAAAATACCTCACTCCGCTTCTCCCCTAGAAAGCCTCATTCTCTCTCCAGAGATATTGATAGGAAACGCATGAAGGGATGATGTTAAAATCGGCCTTCGGAAGAAAGATTTACCAACAGACACAACATACCATCTATGCTCTACTATACAGAGTCCGGAATAGAGTATGAGAAATCCTCCTCCATTATAAATTTTTATGTGGGGAAGATCTGATGAGAAACGGAGTTGAGATGTTGGGAAAGAGGGTCTATCTAAAGAGGAAGTGCATTGCACTGCGATCATATTAGTTTATTTTCTAACTGATAGAATCTTTGGAAGGGCTATCTGAGAGCGCAGTGCTTTTAATGCGCGCTGGAAGTTGTAAAAATAACAATCGTTGCGACATTTTTGTAGCACGAGTTCTAGTTTGCAAAGAGGAAGTTGAATCAAGAGCTAATAGACAAGCGTTCTGAATGGAATAAGAGTGAGAGATATATCTTGAAAATTGAAGGTTAGAGCGTATATCGTAGAGAAACAAAGGGATAGAGAAGGGGGTATCGCATTCTGTGCACCAGTCAAGGCCATGAAAACATCGTGTGTTGCTCCTGCCTCAGCATCTTACCTGAAGAGAAGAATCCATTTTTCAAGTAAGGGATACAAAAGTAAACTTACAAGAATAATTATTTTAAAATTGGCTCAAGCAAGTTTCATGGGTGATTTGTGCTCAAAGTATAAAATTTATTTTCCCTAAACGTAACAGATTTTTATCCCTAGTAAACCTACCGTATTTACGGCGTATAAGCCGAATTTTCAATTCAGAAAAATCTTTTCAAAAGTCGGGGGTTGTCTAATTGGGCGGGTGCTGAAACTTCCGAGCAGGAATGTAGAATCTGCGGTCGCCACATATGGTGGGGGTGCTCAAAAACGGCCGCATCCCCGCCGTATGCGGCGACCTTATGACAGCATTAATTAAATTACTATATTGAATTAAATTACCATATTGAAATCAAATTTGATACTTGTAAATTTTTATTTGGAGTGCGTTGGAAGAGTCTTATACGGCGAGTATATCCCAAACTCTAAACTGGAAACTTTGGTGGTCATCTTGAACGTCGGAGAATGCGGCAATTTAAAATTTGTTCACGAGAATTTAAGTTGAAATAGGAATGAAGTATTTCAAGATCTAACATTGATACTATATTCTCGTTGAAAGGAGTAGATTGTAGTACCTGTTCGTATATAGTTCTACTTCTATCGTTTCAGATTGACTTGGAAGCATGGAAGAATTCATCTACTTCTGGAAATTCTAAGAATCGATTCGCACTAACCGGAGCAATAAATATAAATCCCACCACTCTTCCACCCAATTTACAAGCAAACATTTCTGTAGACTATGAATGAATCTTTCTACATCCCCATGAAAATTCTGCCAACCCCTATGAAAATTTTCATTGAACATAATTAGCCCTGAACCCCGCACAGTAAGAGTTCTCTTTCTTACTATTATTGCTCAAATGACTATGGGCTTATAAATGGCTATGTCCTAACCAGGGTTCGATCCCGTGACTACAGGGACTAGCATGCTTACCCCCGCACCACCGAGCAAAGTAACTTCTAAATATGTCGAATTTAGTTGATACTTTTGCTATCGATAGTTAATCCTTTCTTCCCGGCTCCGAATATACAGGCTATTTAAGTATACAGGGTATTTAAATACAGGGTATTTAAATACAGGGTATTTAAATACATATACATACAGGGTATTTAAATCAAGAAATAATTAATATAGGATCCAATTCTGTTATATTTGGAATTGACCCAATGACGGTATCCATAGTTCATTTCATAGTCTATTTCTACCATCGAGTGCCGCAACGCATGATTTATTCGTAAGCGAATGTGTCAATAGGGGCTGCGAAATTCGTTTAAGTTTCCCTATTTGTAATCCTAAGGCTTAGATTTCTTAGAAAAAACGCTCACTTCCTTTTCGTTAGTTTGCTGCTATCCAAAAGCTATTACATAAAGAACAGGGAGTCTCGGTAAGAGTTATTATTCTTGCGCAAACACTGCGATTATGCCACGGTGTACATAACGTCAAGAGAGGGAAAGCGATAGTGTGTTTATTCAGTTTATTAATATCTTCCAACTTTAACGGAATACTGGCGTGAAATACTATCTCTTTTTATGAATTGAAAAAACCTGAATATTGCAAACGTTTCCGGAAGAAATAAAAATGAAGATGAATTGCATACTCGTACTACTTCATATGTTTTAACTTCGGATATCATCTGAATCGATTGAGAAAACGCGAAATTGCAAGATTGGCGAATATAATCGAAGCTCAGCAGTTTAACTGGGAATATCATATATATCGTATACGTATCTATGGTTGCAGATATTGCTGATCTGGCTTACTGAAATAATTTGGAAGAAGAATTTATATCCAATTGGAAATTTTTCTTTAGCAAAATATGGTATACCGTCGGTAACACTGTAGAAAAGTGCACTTACATGAAAAAAATTAGGAATGAAAGAATATTTTATGAAATTTAAATTTATCAAATATAAAAATAGATTGAATGTCTTTTAAATTCTTATTAATTCCAATCTTCGATTGACACATTTTTTATTGGATAAAACCCGAGTGAATTAATCACTTTGTTTTACAATAAGAAATTCTCTGAATTACTTAATTCGTCACAGAAATCAAATTCATCAGAAAATATACATTACATAAATAATAAATTAGCTTTGATTTCAATGCTACTGGAGAGATTTAATTTTAGGGATAATCCTTGTATACCCTTAATTTTTCATTCTTTGTGGAAATACCTTGCATGATAGTTTGTTTGCAAACTACACTGCAGTCTCATCCCTTTTTCGTCTTCTTTTACGTAAGGATCCAGTCACTGGTCCACCTGTTGAATACATGCTTAAAGTTAAAGAATCTTTAAAGAGATCGGCCGTATTTTTCTCATACAACAGAATGTTGTAGCAACGAATAATATCTATTAGTGAGGTCAACTACCGATAGCCGGTGTTATACACTTATAGTGTTTTTCTTCTATATAAACTATAGAAAAAGTTTATGCAAGCTTACCGACAACACCCAAGAAGGAAGAAAATGATTTATTCCGTTCCATTAGTATTTGGGCCTCTTTTTGAGGTTCTCCTCTGCAATGAAAATATTAGAAATATGTTTCGCTAATAAATTAGTAATAATTAATTATTGGTCACGTCGGATAGCTTATGAAATGCGATCTGATAGAAGTTAATAACTATCTAATTCGACCAGCTGAGGTATATTTTTCTATGACGTAAATTTTCATGTAGTGAAATTCAGCGTTTTGAAGTCAATAAATATCGATACCAATTTCTTGTATCTCCCAATCGCAAAATGAAAGTAAATCCAAGTTTGTACATTTAAAGAAGTTGGTCTTATTTGTATCAAAAAATTCTAAAGAAATAATAGGCATAATAGCCAAAATTCCTATTAAATATGAGGGGCCGGCTTCGGCTTTCAGTGAATATTCATATTATCTCACCAATATATATCGTATAGCAAAGTGTTCATGGTTACATTGATTGGGGCAATATGTAACAACTTAAAATCGTAATTCCTCATCAGAATTTCTTTTTTTCCTAGAATAATTAAATTATCCATCTTAACTGTCAGCGGGTAGTTTATTGTCCCATCAAATGATTTCAATGTTACACACAGTTTTACATCTTTCAGCCCAAACTATCCGTAGCTTTGCGCAGGTTTTTCACATCCCTTTCTTTGAGGGTGTTTTCCTACTGCGGATCTTTTTTTCCTTTGTCGCAAATGCAAGACCCGTTCGTGAATCTTTTCCTTGTTGTAACCGGAAGTCTCATTCTAAATCAAATACATCACAGATAGATCAACCATCCTATACGCACCACTCAGTTGCGCTGATATTTTTGTATTTGATATCATTAAGATGTTCTTCTCATACATTCGATGTATTGAATCTGGAAAAACCAAAACGAAAAAATCTTCCTGGACAGCAGTTGCTTATCAAGCAATCATCGAGAGCAAAATTAACTTATATATTTTGTAATTGGAGACTCAGGCACTTATTTAAGTTATTTCACACCTGTTTGGACCCTTTAGCAGTTTGTTGTACTTGTCCAAGACCAACTAATTTCATTATTATCATCAGAACTTCAATTCTAATCGACGGCGTCTAAATGGGAATAATTTATTATTCATCTGTTCAGTAAAGATATCCATCTTCTGTGAAATGGATCAACACTTGCGTTAAGAAGCATCAAATAATTTATTCCTCCGTCTCTATTGACCCAGACAGGGGAGGAAATAACATGTTTACAAGGCACTGTTATATGGCTGAGATTTCCGATGTGCATTCAATACTCTCGATGCAAACGGAAATCCTTATCTGCTTATTAATAAAGTAGTGAAGTTTCTCGATGGAATGAAGATGAAAGATTTATCTGGAATGTACAATGAATGGTAAGACGTTCTACTTTCCAAGTTTCTTACGTTCACTTCAACGTCGTACCTGCTTACGTATTTGGAAATAGTATAGCTCAGATTTAAAATTTCGGAAGTTTTTGAACGGCACTGTAATCTGTACTGCAGTTTTTATAACGGCACTGTAAAGTCATTGTAAAGTAGCTCATTAAAAATAGAAAAATGTTTAGAATAAATAAAATTATATTATTATAAATATTTAGCCAATATATGAATGCGAGTATAGATTTTCGCGAGTTCTTTTTTCAATTCAAACAATGTAAAAGACTGAAGAAAGAATAATATGTCTGAAGGTCATTCTTGCATATTTCGGGTGCGTTGCGTCTTTGTGATTGTTATTACATTAAAGCACGATAACGAAAATTAATATTTTTGATTGAATTTGAAACATTTTAAAGATTTGATGTTTGCGTATCATTATGAACTCGTGTATAATTTTACCGCCCTTCATTATACTAATTGGTATTTCCAGTAACCATATGGTGAAAATATCCCGGATCGACTGAGGAATTTTATCAAGCACAGAAATAAATGCCCGCTTATTTTACGCAGAGTTGAATGGGAATCTTTGTTAATGCGCGAAGAAGAATAAAGAATGGAGCAGTTCGTTCATTAGAATTTAAAATACGCCAAAGCCCTTCAAGAAGTTTTGCGCAGGTAGAAGATTTCTTTCGCAGTCATTGTGTAGGATGTAAAATATATCGATGTAGGAGGCGTGTACCAATGAATGCCAGAAATATTTCAATTAGCGCCGATCAAAAGCTTCTCATTCATGAAATTTTCAAGGAAAAACGGCTTGAATTACAGCCTACTTTAAAATTGCAAAGTTAAATAAACTCGTGCGCTCGCGTGATGCAGCAGAATCCTTTGAAATATTTTCCTCGAAGAGGGTGCTAATATATTTATTTTTAAACTCACCGTACCAATGGGAGGGACTTTTAAATATTTACTTTTGAAAATGCTGAGCTCATTTTAATAACAGCAAAAGCGGCGATTTATGAATCTCCATTCAGTTTCTTTTACTATTAGATTGTCTAGAATTTTAATATTCCCCGAGTATTGACATTTAAAATCATTTGTTGGGGACGGAAAATTACCCATGATGTAAACCATTGAAATGAGCTTGTTGAATGAGATAATTTTCTAGGATTTTGTCACGTATCGAGAAAGCAATATGTTCTTGTAATCGATGATATTGAATAAACAAATCGAACGTAGACTAAATACAGGAAAAGCACTCGCATGGGATATCTGAACAGGAAGTGAAAACTCTTTGTGTTGCACACTTGAATTTGAATTCTATTATATTACTTGTTTGTATTATTATATTACTGTTATGTATTCTACTACAGTATTTAAAAAAATCAGTTAGTTAAAGTGAGTAGAGTACGAAATTTTTGGTTTCTGAATCTAAATTTTAGATTTCTTCAGAAAGCTGTAGCGGACGATAAATTCGGAATGCTAAAACAAATTATTTATTTTTCAACAATTTTTTTCCGTTTTTGAAGGAGTATAACTATCTAATCGATTTCGATTTTTGGAAGAAGTCTTTTACACCATATTTATAGTATTCCTTAATTCGTCCTTCAAATTCTTTCTTCTTCTTACAGTAATGTTCTTCGATTTTTCTTCATGGACTCTTCAATGCCTTGTATGAAGGTTTTCTGGTGAATAGTTCTTAATAAATAATTAATAATAGTTCTTAATAAATAGTTCTGGTAATAGTTTTCGTAAATCTTATAACTACTAAGAGAATCCCTTTCTTAGGCAGTGACTTCATAGTAGGTAACCCTCTGAGAGAAGAAAGACTTCGTTCATATAAAAGATATTTACAACCACAATATTACCATGTAAGCCACTTTTCGGCAAGTGGCTGTGACTATTGAATAATTTATTTAGTAGCGTCATCGTCTGGTAGAAACAATGGGAGGTGCTACCAAAAAGTTCCTGAAATTATAATCACGAGCGTAAACTGGCTAAGCTACTATCAAAAAATTTCATTATTACATACAGCTTTCCATTACATCTTTCAGCTTGAACTATCAATAGATTTGCGCAGGTTTTTCACACCCCCACACCCTTTGAGGGTGTTTTCCCTCAGCGGATATTTTTTCCTAAGGTAATACCCTAGGATATTTCGGCAGGCAGTTTTTTCCACGAGCTCTTATTAGGTGCGTGGTTTCGATTTGAGGACAAAAAATTCTTTCAATACAAAAATACCCTGTGAATTAAATTAATAAATCAGTACATTTTTTAATATATAATACACGATAATATTCGCGATGAAACGGCCGCGGCGTATTGTCCTAGACCTGAAAATGTATCTAAAAGTTATTAAGTTATTTTTCAAATCGTAAGTTATTCTTTTAAAAGTTCCTGTAAGACGCTCACTGTCGTTCATATTGGGCTATTATGACGTCTCACTATTATGCGCCTGAATTTGTAAAAAAATTTCGTTGTTTGACTCTTGTAAGAATGCTACAGGATAGTAAACTATTTTAATTTAATTTGAAAATAAGAGGAGGAGACGAAGGAAAGTTCACGCCGAGTGTTTTTAATGCTTGGTGCACACTTTTAGCATACGCATCGTATTTTATTACTTTTTCCATTCTTCCATAAGCTACAAGATAGATATCTTACATTTTTCCTCAATTCAGCTGATGCATTCGTAGAGTTTGCGGAAACCTACTATTAATACGATCTGATCCGCCTGGAAACCCGTGAAAGATAACTGTATGTAATACTTCGAGAAGATCTCCTCTCGTGTTATTTTTATTAGTTCCGCGTAACTTTTCCTCGTTTTCCTCACTTCTCCCTTATCTGCTCTTAAGACCCTTGCACTTCGTCAGTGGAGAATTTCCATTCGACACGCTGCCCACTTGCGCAAATCCTATTGGCCGATGCATTTCAGATGCCAACGATTCTAATTTTATGTGTCCATATTTTAGTACACTATGAGACGAAAGAAAAATAGTGGTATGATGATTATTGACGTCACATTTTACGATTTCATCCCATGATTTCACCCCGGAAGAACTTACGTTGTTATGAAAAATATTATTAATACAGAAAATTATTTTTGGCTACTGATTTGTTTAATCGCATTCCTATGCTTGATGTTTTTTTTACAGAGAATCTCACTTCCTTGCATTAAGGGAGTGAGATTCTACACATACAGGTTACGTTCTGCGTATAGTACCTGTTTGTACCTTGAATTGGTCGTGAGTCAGGTGAATGTTGTGATATGTTAGCTTAGACCCGATAGAAGTGGAAGTGTCACTATATACAGTTACAACCGGTTACAGCACTTTTCAGGGTACCAATTGAAAGCTAAGAAAGAAAGATAAGCGGGATAGCGTTATAACCGGGTTACGATAACTTTGTATTTTTTTGTTGAAAAATAGAATGGAATGGTAGCTTACCTCTTTTATATTTAAGTAAGTGCTTTAAACCTCACAACTAAAATGGTGCTACTTAATTTTGCCTTCTTTGCCACAGTTGAAGATGGAATATCTAGAAAGCCCTCGAAGTAATTATGTGTGACACTAGTTGTCTTTTCGTCACAAATTTGAAGAACTTTCAGCTTTTCGGACAAAGAGTTTCCAAGATACTTCATTTTGCAGAATGGCAGGATGTGAATCTTTAGGAGGAAGGAAGTTCAATCAAAGACAATTCACCAAACAAATTCATAGAGGGTGCGTTCGTAGAAGATGTAGCCAACATTATGCGCCCTTCTTGTTACAGAGGCCGTTCTGATACTGCGAGGAAGATGTAGATGCTAGAAACAGTCTGTTCAAGTATTCGTTTTTCCGAGAATGACTTACGAAAGACATCTATTAGGAAAGTACCCCCACGCCTAAAGGCGGCTTGCAGGGTACATATGAAGATGTAGATCGAGGAATTTTGTAGACGTAGATGGAGGAATAAGAGAAACGCGTCTCAAAGGACCAGATTAAATTATTTGAATGAAGAATCCGGAAGTTCTGTTTAGGTTTCCCTTTATCTCTGGATTTCCCATAGTATTTCTTTTATTTATTTATTAAATACGTGGAAAGATAACTTAAGCATCTGGATGAGATAACGTCAGGTTGTTGTTGTAATTTCGTGGAGACCGACTCAATCTAGGAAAAGTTGCCTCTCGTTTGAGTATTAGACTTCCAAAGGAGGAGGATGGATTATTGGGTAAATGGACACTGCGCGTATCCTTATAAAACTTCAGGCTAAGAAGCGCGGAACTAAATTAGTCTTATATGTAGAAAATATATTAAGAAATTAGTTTGTGATGAAGAAATCCGTTTCCAAGGGAGCATTCGGTACGATTCTCTCCGTAGAGTCCACGTCAATGGGAATTTTATCTCCAGGAAACATCTTCAGTATTTGCAACGCACGCATACTAATTCGTGCCATCTGAAGATAAAATGTCATTCTGGAGTACAATATTTTGATGTTGAACACGCCTATATTTTTCGTTTGACGTTGATCGTCGGTAGGTCGTGACACCAGACTTTAAGATGTACAGTTGCTTAATATTCTAAGCGCAATTATTGGGCTCTCTGCGAGGGAACACGTACGCTGTCCGTTGAAATAGTCAACTGAGCGATAACACACTGAGTTATGACTTTCTTGTTAGCTTTCACTATCGGTGTATTACACGGATGACGATGGAATATTCTCGTTGACTTTAATTATTTCTTTCACGCTTCATTATGGCGATTTTGTCTCGGAAAGATATCGGAAGTGTTTGTAAAACAGCGGTGAGGGAGTCATGTTATGTCACTAGGTTACCCTCAAACATAACCTCTCACATAATCCTTTAATCGGAAAATCATTACTGCACATGCAAATGGCTGTTATGTGGTGATAAAAAAGCTAGTGTAGTTATGAAAGGCAACTGTTTCAGGAGGAGTCACATCTGACTACTATTAGACTGTTACGTGAAAAATCTTAAAACGAAGACGCTATTTTTCATACGTTCCGGAGATTTTAATGGAAGATTGAGCGTATCCGCGTCTAAGAAACAGCAAGACTTTTGGGACTGTATTCTTGATCAATCGTAATGAATGACAAAGAAATTCTTATCGCCCTATAAAATGCACCCTGCTTTTTAATTTAAATTTTTGGCGGAAAAATTGCGTCTTATACGCGGGTATATACGGTATTTAACCTTAAAACTAGAGGGGAGTATGGATGTGTAACTGACTCGGATGATCGATTGATGCAATAAAAATATGCTACGTTTAAATACAACCGATGTGGCCTTGATTTTGAAGAAGTACGTCACAGCAAATAAAAAATTACAATATGGAGAAGAGGAGAGAGTGGGAGGGTTGTAAAATGGACAGGGATGGTGTAAGGAAGAAGAATGAAAGTATAATAATATGTGGAGACAAGTGGTAGGAAAAGATGAGGAAATGCGAACTGTTTTCCTCGCACCAACCCTTTCCTCACTGTTTAAATATTCTTGGATTCCTCCTTTATTTACTTGAAGATAGCGATCAATCGCCGAAACAGGTCGTCCGAATAAAACTTCCTATAGAAGAAGTACTGTATCCTTCTTATTTCTTGTGTTGTTTTACCTTATCTACTTTCTCTCTCGATCAAGGTGCTGGCATTGACACTCAAAATTCAAACGGAATTTGTTTTCTCAGGTTATCCAAATTTTCAGAGATTCGTATCTGTGTGATGTTAGAACAAAGATTCGATGAATGTTTATACCAGTTTACCGTTTTTTCTTCTATTCAGGATTTACTTTTAGGAAGTTTATTAATTTCCTACTGATTATTGAAGCTATCATAATGCCCCTTTCTAAAATCATGATTATTAGTTATTCGATTATCTTAATTTATAGAATTTGATCATGTTATTTCGATTTATGAAATAATTATTGCTATTTTGAGAACTGACTCTTTATTCAATATCCTTGAACGTATTCACTCAAAGAAAGTTTCAAATTAATTATAACGGCATTTATTTAGTTGGTAGGGTCGATTTAGTTTTAATTTCAGATGGTACAAGTTGTAGCCACTCGTATCCCTTAATTAGAAAGATCGATTTTCATTCCCAATGACTCATTTTTCATCGACTCCAGAAGACAGGTATTTCATCATAAGTGAATGCACATTTCGATTACCACTCGAAGAGTTTATCAGTGCATTATCGCTTACACTCGTGAATTTCGTAATCATTTATTAAGAGCGGAACGTTAATAAAGCTTGAACCGCGTTACAGTTAATTTTCGCTATGTATCTGAGCAGCTCAACTTCATTTGGTGTCGTATTTTTTACTTAGGTTATTTAGTATTTTAATCTATGGATGAGATACACAAACCGAGGCCGAAGTATCATGTCGATTTTCGGAGGAATCAGATGACAAAAATTAAATAAAAGTAGGAGCATAATTGCTCCCGTTAGTGTATAACTTCAATTAAGGTCCTTTACTGCTGAGATCATTTGTACTTCGACATATTTAAATGTGACCGATGATTGGTCCAGGGACCGCTTCGCAGATGACGGCTATCCGGGGATCTTTGTATCGTTTTATGTTATTATACGGGAAATTATCAAAATATTTGCGTGAACGGTTAATAAAAGTTAACTGTGTAGTATAATTGATGATGATCGTTAACGTATATTATCTTGTTACTTCTAGAATATTTTTCCTATTTCCTGATTACACTAATGTTATCTGTTTTAATATTTTTCAGTTAACTCTCTCAGTAGGTTTGTACAGGATTACTTTTTCTGAGCTTGACATAGTTTTCCTTTTAATCTACAAGTTAATTCATTTAAATCTTTATGAATTTTAAATCACAATGTATTAGTATTTAATGATATGATTTAATTTATACATAAAAATCTTGGGTTGAATGGAAGAGAAGACTTTCTAGTTTCAATTTCGCCCCATATAAACGCGCCATTTATTTATTCATTCAATTATAATTGTCTTTTAATTATATAATAATAATAATAAACGACTTTATTAGAGGGCGATTAATTGGGTATTAGGTAGTATTTCTTCAAATAATATTCTCACAAATTCCTGTACCATTTGTTGTGATTCATCAACTGTGAAGTATTTTTCCTCCTACTTCTTTCCTACTTTTCCTGAGTTATTACAGTACATGTACATCTAATACATGTGCATTCCAATAGGAATCCCACGTTTTCCCTTGGGATCTTTGAAGTTAACTATCGCAAATGCGTATATACTTTGATTAGCGCCACTTTAACGATTTCTTATTTTTCGAGTCAGGATTGACGTCGTTTCTCTTACGCGAGCCTCCCTCGTACGACTTTGGCATTTGAAATGAAAACTCATGCGAAGAAAGTTCAATGAACGGGTTCTCGAGGAAGTTCGCAAGCATAGCTTTCCTTCCTGGATTTCTGTTTTCATTCCCTCTCTTCTAAACAAATATTCGGATCCAACAGCAAGATGGAAAAATTCAATCGCCGTACTTCACTCGTATTCATATACTCTCGAGAAGTCATTGCGTCGCAATAATAACGGAAACTCCTCCTTAAGATTCATCATTAGGCTGAGAAAACCCAGCTTACGTGCCGAATTAAATATCTGAAAATTCGATTAAGACGCGTTACCGATAATTAGGAAGTGAGTAGACGAATGTGTTTGTCGTCACCTGACAAGTGCGCGGTCGATGGGAAAGCAAATGCTGTTATGATTAGCGAAACACCGTGTTTTCGCACCGTGGAAACGAAGGGTGAATGATTCTAACTAACGCGTAATGATTTTAAAATTTCTTTCCACTAAATATTATTATACTAATGACAAAAAAATATAAGGAGCAAAGATAAGTTAAAATTTCAATCGAAGATGAGAAATAAAGATGGAAAATAATTTTAAAATTCTTTATTATTTATATTTTATGACTGCAAACGGGCATCTAGCCTGGTGGCTGTCATTTGAGGAGCAAATAAAAAAAATAATCTCTGTCTGACATTTACTCCAGTCGGGAGAAAAAAACCTTCCATCAACCTCCCAAAGGAAGCATATCATATAAATTTATTTAACAAATATAACCATCCTATTACCATAATATCAAAAAATTTAAAATGTGGCTTACAATTTTAAATAATTTACGTAACAACACAATTGTAATTAAACCCAACCATACAATGATTAATATACTTACAGTATACAATATTACATTTTCTAAGTTAATAAAATGTCCCTTTTTATATGGAATAAAAAAATAAACATGATATTGTGTTAATAATAGTTGTTTCTTCAGTTTCTACAATTCAAACCCTCTGGTAAGGAACAATTTCATCCTATAAAAGACGCATAACTCATAGTAAATGTCCTTCTGTATTTGATTCTGGTTATTTTGAATAATTGCATAAATTTTCAAAATAATCAAGCAATCTTCTTCTTTATATAAATATTTTTCTTTACTAACTACTTAATTTGCTACTGAACTCATAGAGATTTGAACAACTCTTCTCTTATCAATTATATTATTTCGATCTTTTTAACAACATATACGAGTATATATCTGTCGATCGCAAGGAATATTACGTTTTACTCCAAATTAGTTAACGTTTACCGGAAGAAGTTAATTAGAGCTCAAAGGATTGCTCGCTCGCATTGAGTCAGGGGAAGTTAAGTTCCGAAGAAAGATTTGACAAACGTTTATTTTTTGAATCTTGTCTAAAGCCTATGATTTTTTCGTTGTTTTCATAGTTATCTTTGTTTGTCAGCTTTCCGATCTTTTTATAAGTTACCACCAACAACTACAAGTAATTTAAATTCTGTTATTATATCGGGCTGGTAATTTATTTAATTTTTCGACATTTATCTTTTAAGGACTACCATATATCGAATTATGTGATATCTAATTCATGAGATTTCATCCCAATAACTTCCTCCACGGACCTCGGCCTCGTTGTGTTAGATGGATTTGCTTGTTTACATGATTTATAGTGCCAAACTGACTGGAACTATGTTCCTAATATAGTAGAATCATCCATGTCAGAAAGGTTAAAAGACCAGATAAAAATCCTAATATCGCTCTAACGCTATATATATCCTCCCTCTCTTAGTTTCAAAAATCCGATGACTCCATGAACTAGTTCCGCTATCCCGTCCCGAGCGATTTTCCATAAAGCGGTCGTTAAGCATGTGAACTCGTATTATTAGTCCATTTTCGAATCGGTTTCATTCCGTACTGGCGCTGTCTGAATAATTATCCTCACATGTAAAAACATCGTTACGTTTCCTCTTGCGACTTGTCACCCTATGCTCTGGGAAGTGCGTCATCGTCCGATCGTCCACGCTTGCATGGCGCAGCATCGGAAGATTGGACGACAATCTTATGGAAGCGATAACCTTCGAGGATATGCCTAACACTCCTCTGCCCCCGATGAGGGGGCGAATACTCCCCCTCTTCTCCCCCAAGGAACCCCGCCCTAATGTTGCGTCATTTACGCCTCTCTTTTAGCCCTTGGTTCCTGCTCGCAGCCACGTACGCCTCTTCGTTTTTTCGATCTCTCCTAATTCGATTAAAATAATGTGTACGAGCGAATGTAAACGTGTTCATGAAAGGCAGCGAGGACTTATTAGCACTCCGAGTGTGCGATGGAACGTCTTAACATTCGCGGAACGGAGATCCGGAGGGTGACGCCGCGCCGTCGTTCTTTTGCCAACACTGGTCAGAGCTTCTGGATAATTGCTCTAACTGCTTTTCGTGTTTAGACGCCGAGAGTTAAATGGTCTAAGGAACGCTTCGCCGGAAGTTTTCTAACCGATTCGAACGAGTTCCGTCGGTTAATTAGTACCGCACTGTCTCGAGTCCGTTAAGAAAATCTATCGCAAAAACAGAGATAAAAAATGGGTTTAATGGGTACTAAACTACAAGGAACATAGCACGACCCGGTTTTCGTTTCCAGGAATCATTATTATATATATTTTTTGTTATGAAGCACTTCCAACTCAAGGCCCACATTATTGCTTTTAATTAAGAAAATATTTATTTGTAAATTTTTCATATTTGCCATTTTCTTTTTAATTGACTTTTTCGCATTTACTGAATAACTAAATGAAATGAATTAAAATTAGAAGCATATCCTTAGAATTGGAGCAGGGGCACGCAAAATATTCATTGTGTGAGACGTTTTTGAAGGCTGTTTCCGTTTCGTGGATAGAATAAATAAAGAAATAGCCTTCATTTAGGGCGAAATGGATACTATAAAGTATCCTCTTCCATTTAACTTATCTATCCTATTTTCGATTATTGATCTAATATTGGATTTTAAGTGTTTTTTACCCGATTATGAATGAAAATCAGGTTCATTTAGTCTTACCTAAACTTCTCTGTATTCAGCACAAGATTGCGATATCAACATGGCAAGTATGTTGTTTGCCATTCAATCAATGTTCCCCAACCTGAGGTACCTGCACTCACAAGGGGTGAGGGGAGTTTATCTAGAGGATTAAGTGAATATTAGGTAAATTAAGTATGTTATGCTTTAGAAGTATAATTATATTATTCACACCCCTTCTTTGCGGGTGTTTTCCTGCAGTGGAACTTTTTTCCTAAGATATCACCTTAGGTTTTTTTTACATCCACTCCTTTTAAAGTTTTCCTCTCTATTTCTATTCACCTCCACAAAACTTTCTGTATATATAATATCATTGACGAAAGGTCTCAATCTCGCCTTAATCAAGACCTTAATAGGCTACTAACTCACGATCACGATGATCAGTCAGCCACATGATAAACCTCAGATTTATTTCAAACATAGAAGGAGATATTGGTACATACTAATAGAGTAGTAATAATAGAGTAGTATGTACATACTAATAGAGCCAAGGGAGTCCGAAATACTAGGAAACCCCCGGTTTAAATCTTTGTAGAGCTAGCGTTTCGAGGGGCCAACAAGTATCGTCTGTTAGGGCCTAAATTAACTTTCACTGTCTTAAATTTGACCAAGACAAAATATTTAAAATTTAAAATTTCAACTTCAAGTTTTTTATTTGTGCAGATTTAGGGATCGCATTAACTTCAATAATTATAGCAAAAAGTATATTGTCCATTTGATGCTTTAGTAAACCGACATAATGTAGAACAGACTTCTCTTACTGGTAGTTGACATCCTTTCTATCGCACGCTCTATTAGCGTTTTGATACCGGGCTACTATAGAATAAAAAAAAACAAAATGGAATCCAAACAACCCTTGATGGTCCACGACCTAGCCAAGAATGGGTGATACGTAGTTAGCGCATCTACTCCCACGCACTGGGAGCCTTGCTTTGATTTTTCTAATCATACGTCATATCCGTTACCGATTATTCCAAGTAGTTTCCCCAAGTTTTTACGATCCTGGGTACAATGTCCACCGGGAATCGCTCCCGAGGCCGCTTTCTCCAAAGGGAACACGCTATCCACTTGGCCATATATTACCGGGGTATTTTTCTCCTTCGTTTCTTTCTGTAAAATCAAGCATGTGTTCTATGCGTTGATCGTAGCTCATTTTCGTCTTTATGAAAGTAGCTTTGATGGTCAGGTGACATTTTAGATTTACCACTTGTAGGTAGGGGAGGTGGCATCTTTGACGAATACACCGAAATACAGCAGGTGTTCATAGCTTCAGAAATCAGAGGAAAGATTCTTATTTCTTGGTATATCAATTGGTTAGAGCAAAATCTCAGATTATGGGATGACTGAATCTAAGCCCCGCCTAAGGTAGAAATTTTCTCCTTCGTTCGCTATTGTAAAATCAAGCGTATGTTTCATCAGTGATTCATCAGTGAAACTCATAAGATGACGATAAAAATAAATCGGGTAATAAATTAGAAATGTTGGAAATTACTTTACCTTACTAAATTTGGCTGCCCATTTTCAGAAATTAACTAATATATTTTCTGACTAATGAATGAACAAATATAACGCCATAATTTGCTTAGTGAATCGCTTGAAGGAATTTTTTCTACGGTATAAATAGTATAGAAAAAGTTTTAGTTTGTTAGATTTCGAAGGTAAAACCATTATTTTCCGTGAAAGGTACATTTTTCCTGATTTTGGACTGGTCGTCCGTAGATATTACCAACACCTTGTACCAACACGGGCAGCTCAAATAAAACAGAAAGAAATGGTTATAGCAACGGACTTAATAAATTTTTCTGTAACTCTAAGCTTTTGCTGATCATTTTGACATTCGTTATTTCATCAGTTACCTCAAGTGACTAAATAGTGACATGTTCCTGACGACGGATTACTTAATAAGACATTATTATTCATATAGGATTTTTAATTCTATACGACCAGTTTAATTCTTTATTAAGCGTTGCTCTAACTAATCACCTTTTATTTTAATGCTATTCCGCTTGAGAGAAAATTCCTTAGAGATTTTTTAAAATCAAAAACAAGTGTCAATCTCATGGAGATATCGTTCAATATCATTAAGTACAGATATTATTGTCTTTCAGAAGAAAAATCACGTCATATTCTCATCGAAAAAGAAATGTGATTGATTTACTTGATTCAAAATAGGCTATTAAAAAGAAACATGTCGTGCGTCAAGTTACTAAAACCGATTATAATTGAAGAAGTCTTGCGAGTAATTAATTTTATTCAATAAAATCTTGTACTGAGATAAGTTTAAAATGCTTTATGTAAGGAAAATGGGACCCCATTGTAACTTTAGTCACGTTCAAGGTTATCTTGAGACATGGAAACGTCTGTTCACGCTGTAGTTGTTGACATTTATCGCTCCTTAAGTCTTCGTTGTTCTTTGGACGGGATTAATTAAAAGATAAAATTTTGAAAGATCATCTTTAATTTTGAATTGTTATCTTAGGATTTACACACATTTATGAGGTTTGAGCGTTTATCGGTCCTCCACCTTCAATTCTGATCTTTTCCTGTAGACTCACTTTTAGGAAGTTTCTAGATATGGATATTTTTGTTTTTACAGTGAAAGATTCATCGATATTTTTGGCAACTGAATCTTTTTTACACTTTTTTAGAAACCTGCTAAATGTAGAAGCGATAAAAATTAAAGTTTTGGATTATCCTGTCCATCCTGAGATTCGTCCCTTTTGTCCTTTAATGTTATATTTTAGAGTGGAAAAACTAAGTAAATGCTCTTTTTACTTTCATTGAGTCACTCTCACAGAGATACACGCATCTAACTATGATCTAAGTGATGCATCAAATTTTAGGAAATATGCATTTTATAATTGTTTTCATTGATATAAATAAGATTTCAATATGAAATAACACTTTACATATAGTTTCGAAACAACCGGTTTTGGTACAACTTGAGCGTCATCACCTGATGATGTCACAAGCCGTGTTTTGAAAATATAAGTTGAAATGTATAAAGTGTTATTTTATATCTAATTTTCCTTGTTCTGGATATGCACTCGGCAGAGCTTTCTGCAATCAATTTTATTAGAATAGAGGACGATCCCGAAAGTTCTTGCTTCGGAGTGTGATGTGAATCACAAAGTGGACGATGAAAGGGATTGCTCTAGAAGGTGAAGAATGACAACAATGTCGGCGACAAGCCTTCCTCTTTTGAGAAGTAACAAGAAAAATGAAAATATCTAGAAATTCTGGTTTTCCTAAAAATATTCGACAAGTATTATCACAAACCCATTTCGGAATATCATTCGTAATCGGGTAAAACATTCCATCTGAGATGCATATCTTGGAACATATCCCTGGCACCATCGTTCGTGCGCTCTTCCACTTCTAGTAATTGGGACACTCACAATCAGAAAGCATCTCCCTCTAAAAGACACCTTTGAGTCAAACAGCTGGAAATAACTGGTTTATACGATATAAGTTTTTCTCGATGTTTACAATCTTGATGTAGCCGAAAATGATGTTTTATTCTGAAAAACATGAAAAATGTTAACATCAAAATGATATCTAAGGTTACAAATTCAACAGACGCGATATTTTTTTGGTGAGCAAATAAAAAAATGATATCGACATCAATATATTGTGTGGAAGCTGGAAAGCGATTTTATAGTAAATATTTTCAGACAAAAACAATTCATGTACGCCTTTCATGTACATCAAGATATACGATATATCAGACTAGAGAGAGAAAATAATAAATCTTTGGCATATTCTTAGCAAAGATGAGCCATTGAGATGCACAAGGAAGTTTCCGTGGAGTGAATATACGTGATTCTCATGTATTGCATTAGATTTAATAAAATTTTATGAAGTTATTTTTAAGCGTTTTGTTTATATTTATAGCCTCAGTTTCTATCATGATGGATATTTGAAACTGGAGAGCGATCAATCAAATTTTGATTACTCAGAAGAATCTGATGTCTGCAGTAATAGATGTACATTTCTTACAAGATAAATTTAGCTATATCATTTTTAACGGGAGAATTCACTGGTAGTGAAGATAATCGACAGTGGAAATCAAAGAGATTTCCAAACTCCTGATTGCATTGTTGAGATAAAATGGAGAGTGATTAAGATTCTTAATTTATATTTCGAGGGAGATAAAACATTCAGCTGTGGTACACACCTTGAAAATCAAGTTAAGGGTCCTTAGAGGATATTGAAAATTACAACGAATCGATGAAAGATTTCCAAATGTTGCAGTATCAAAGTTCGCACTTTCAATCAATTAGAGTTCGTGTAAGGTAACAAGGTCCAGAAGCGGAGGTAAACAATGCTTAAACATACTTAACACTCGAGACAATTAGATAAGATTAAAAATTTTGATAACAGATTATGTCAAATCATCTGAATTTTGATTGAGAAACACGAGGAAAGAATTCCGTACTGAAATGCATTGGCTATCACACATTCCTCTGGAGCAATCTGGAAGAGAAATCACGTATCCGGTGTGATACTTCCCACGACGCCGAAGATTAAGAAATTTAATCATTTTTCATCATTTTTATGATATGGATACAATCACAATTTAAAACAATTCTCAAGCTTTCGCGGAAGGAATTATCATGAAAGTCGAATCTCTTTCCTCCATCGGATATCAGGTTAATTTTCTTTGTATGAGTTTCATTTCTGATGTAATCAATTTCCATCTGGTGGTAGTATGCTACTAGTGACACAAAATGGGCTGAAATCGGAAAAAGCTGACTAAAATGGTTCTTATCAAATTTGCGTCTGATATTCGCAGGAATGAGGTGTAGGATTGAGGTATCTTTGCGTGCATCCAGGAAATATCCCAATGCAGCCTCCCGGATAGAGGAAGTTCCGCTTTCGATTCTCGGACTCGTCGACCTTTTTCAAGTCTTTTTTCCTTGGGATTCGCACGAATATATTTAAATTGATTCTGCATACAATGATGATTGCCGTTTCAGTTGATTTTTGCTCATTTGAATGAAACGGGATCGATGTTGACCAAATTTAAAAGAAACAACTCGTTGTAGTTGATATAGTTGTAGTGATATCTCTCAAAATTCTTCAATTTTATGCGAAAACTATCAGAAGAATCGGTTATCGGCGTCTTAATATATCGTAGACTAGCCTCACATCGCTTTTATTTTTTTCCACATTAATTTGTTCAGGACTTGATCACTTCAGTCTAAATTTATTAAAATTAACAAGAATGTTTATAGTGTAGAAAGCATTTGTGGCAGCAAATTATTGAAATAAAAACAAAAATCTATTGCTGCGGGCATCAATCAACAGCCATTTCCTTTACCGTCCATTCCTCAACATCCATGGACACAAATCTGAATTCAAACTAAAATTATTTACACCAGGTTTATTACTTAACTTCAAGTTTTAGTGAGGAATAAAATAGATGATGAAATTTAACTCGTCAACAAACTTCATACTTGGCAATGACGAGAACTTACGTTACGACAAGACTTTAACTTTAGCATGGAGGTTAAATTCCATGTGCTTACGCTGTTGGTTCCCTGGACATTTTGACGAAACCAATTGAGTAATTTAAAATTTTCTGTAAGTTTAAGTAATGATTCCTTAATAAAACCAATATGCTCAATCTTTACTTGGTGGAATACTGAAGCACCCATCTTGCAATAAAAACACTAACAAGGGAACCTTGATCGTAACGGCAAAGGGCGCATGTACTGGGCTTTAAGGAAAGGTTCTTTGGCTATCATTGATAACTATTGTATCACTGACCAACTTCTAGCCGCTTCTCAGAAAAAAGAGCGTTTGAAATTGCCTCAAATGCTTCCATATTCCACCATATATTCCACCCCTTGGATACGCCCTTTGAAGGTCGTCTCCTAGAAATCATTCTTCAGATTTTTCCTAAGGAAATAATCGTTACCATGATGACGTGACACCATGATGAAATGATTTCAGGACTTCCATGATGACTTCACTTAAGGATATGGACTCCTTGATGACAGTATGAAGCGGAACTGTGCCAATAATTATCATGGCAAGTTCTACTTCGCGGAGATATTGGGGAAATTGATTCTGGTACAGGGAAATTAAATTATCGGTATCCATTTCTTGCGAAAACTCGTGCTCGGCCGGAGGTCAAAGGACAACCAATCGATTGACGTTTAAGGGAGAGGGGAATGTTTCAGCTTTTCCGGATGAATCAAATTCCTGGAATATATCTTAAAAAGGAAAGGCGATTTTGGGTCATACTATTCAACCCTGAAATTCTCCGAAAGTTATTCAAGTTAATAATAATAATAAAACGTCTTTGATGCGGGACGAGATAGAGGCAAGGTTGTCTCTTCTTCCATCTAACATTTTGTCAATATACAGAGAAAAGAAAAAATAACAAAGATGTATGAGAGAAAGGTATTCAAAAGTCAGCACAATAGCCATGTGGCTGAATCCAAAGAGCAACAGATGTGAAAAATTAACAACATGATTAGGACTCGAACCCAGGTACACCACTTTCCAGTCAGGTGTTTTAACCACTAAGCAGTAATTCCATTCTGTGAAGGGGATACATCAAGAACAAGACAAGGGACGCTTCATCCTGTCATCTCTGTCACTGCCAAAGGTACTCAATGAGGCTGCCGACTCAAAGCGATTTGTATATGGAATTCCTCCCAAGAGAAAAAGAACAGGGAAGAGGAATGTTTAGGGATCATGTTGCCATTTTCACTTCTATTTATCCTAGGGAATGAAAGAGAACACCTAAAGATCCAAAGTTTAACACTTCCCTCATTCTTGGCATAGTTTTTGAGAGCTTTTAATTCTTAATAGTAATTAGAGTTGAGCCATAAGAGAAAATAGATTGTTCCTAAGAAAATTAAAGCGTATACCTTACGAGACCTTTCCTATGGTGTGTACTTCTTACTTCAGAGACCTTTTTTTTATAGGAAGCACTACCTTAATTCTCTTCCCTGAGTACTTATATCGCAAAATCTGCTCCATGTATCTCATATTAACTCATTTGTCTGTATGTCATCTTCTCCTACTCCATCTCGATCCTTTCAATCATGTCTCGATACCTTCCTTTTAGGTGTCATTTTTTGAGCTTGTTCTCTGAGCGATTCCGAAAGATCTTGTCTTAATTGCGACGACAAATGACGATCGAGTTTAGAGGGCAACGTCCGTTTTAATGCGTTGATTCAGAAAAGCAGTGGGAGTGAGAGAGAGACAACACAAAAAATTGTGGCCCGAAAAAAGAGCGGACCAAGAGACCAAAAATCGTTTCCTTGAGTGCGGGACATAAAAAATTTGTACAATTTACAAAGAACTAGTTTATGTAATTCTCTGATTCATTCATCGATATCACTAAGCGTTAAAAATATACATGGTTTCTAGACGATTTTTTACTGAAAAGAATGATTACCGATTTTTCGGAAAAAGATTTCAATTCAATGCGAAGAAGTCGATAGAGAAGCTGCTGATGGTAAGTATTGGAAAATATTCAATGTAATATTCTTAAGTGATACTGTATCTTTAGATTCGTTAGGACGTTCGTGCTGATAGCTGAAAAAATTTTGAATAACAAAATGGTCGAAATCTTTTTCAGCCAAACTTTGAAATTGTCTTAGGGTAACATTAAGCTATACGTGGAGACGTCTAAATGGAGATAGTTGTGTTGACGCTCAACTGACGGTAGTGTCTACGCTGTCCACGCGGAATGGAATTGCCTAGACCAGAAGTAGCGAATCTATAATATACGAGATAATATCAGCATCTCAGTCTATGTTTTGGGAGCAAATAGGCACCAAATTCCTTTACATTTATCAAATATGGCTCTCTTACCGCAAAGGCTCGGCCTAGAATAAGTATCGTACTCTTGTGTCTAATCCGAGTGTATGCTATGTAGAGGTTTTTCATCCGTACACTTATATCTAGGGCTGAAATCGCGATAACTAGTTTCTTCGTTCAAGATATAATATAGAAGTTATACAAGATGTATGTCCGAACGTTAGCAATCCTAGTATACTCGTATATAATAATCATTAAGAAAAGGCGGCGAAGAAGAAAGAAAGAATTGGAAAGAAGTTGCGTAACGCCAGAGTTTTGGGAATTTTAATTCACTTCTCATGGAACCTAAGCTCTTTATTCAGAATGTCACTAAGATTACTATGAGAAATATCTAAAAAGTCCCTAATCATAAAAACTATTGCTGGAAAGTAGTTAGTTTTATATTAAAAGTGCTTGAATATTTTATCCCTTTTGAATATATATCATATTCCTACCTTAAATTTTGTGAAACTAACATCAGTTTAAATTTTTCAGAATGGAAGGATATATAATATAAATTTTGAAGAATGAATTTAGTTCGTTAAAGTTAATGCTATTCTGATTTATATATCAGTGAAACATGTTATTCATAGAGCAAAAGAACATAGGTCTATTCATTACTAACAGTAAGTCGTGGAATCCCGGGGAGGCGTGAGTTCCACAAGTAATTTCTTAAATATTTATTATAAAGCCGTAAATGATACATGTAAGTTAATTAACAACGTTTACGCCATAAAATGCAGGAAGACGGTGAGAAAAACGTGAAATTTTCAATAAAAAAATAGCATCTCATGATTTGATTGACAGTCAGCGTTCATTTAAGTAATCTTTCAGGTTTACAAATAATATTGATAATCTCGAATCTTTCACGTATCGTTATGCGTCACATTTAGAAGGTATTTTCTTGATTAAATCATCGAAAAGAATTTTCTTACTTAATTAATCTAGATAATTTAATCTTATCACGGAGGAAAACTTGCGAAGAAGGGTTTTGATATTAACAACTTTCATTGCGATAAAACAATATATTTTTTCGTTCTAAGAAGTATGCTGACGTTATTTATTAGCTCAAGAATTAAGCAATTCTTTGGCGTTTGCGCTCTTCTGATGATTCATAGTGTAGAAATTTTCTTCTCAGGGTTGTCCCTTCTATTGTTTTAATATTAAAATATTTTCATTTGCAACATCGTTGGGCGCGTCTTGGTAAGTAACCGATAAATCAAATAGTAATATCAGTTCGTTCTGAAGTACGAATCTGGTATTTGACCATTTTTTATATATCCTGTTATAAATTATACTTATCTTTTCGGAGACATCTGGTATTCAAGCAGATGAACATTGTTTTCTTTTTTCAAGTCATTCTTAAGAACGACAGGAACAGTATATAACTTCACCAGTATTTTATAAACTATATCTTTCATCCATCGTTATATACGTATGTACTTCTACGATGTCACACATTCAGATATAGAATTATATCGAAGAACCTAATCCTTATTCCATAACTTTTGTGTGCATTTAATTGTTTTCGGAGAGACTGGTGAAGAGCGGATGAAAAAATTCGACAAACATAAGGGACTGAATAGGAATAACTGCGCTTTGCCTTATCAGGTACGCTTGTTTGATTTCTGTAAACCAACAATAATAGGTCGTTTTTTATCTTCTTAAACAGGAGATGATGTGAGAGTGATGTTGAGCATGAATTCATCATGTCCAATTTTATAGCTTGGTGTCATAATTGCATAATTTAATTGAGGCGAATCTTGCGGTGGAGTAATCATGTGTTGCGCAGTAGGAAGCCACACCCTATCATCTAAGGAAGTGGTTATCGACTTGCAGGAAAATCAACTGCGACAATGGGGAAGTACCCGATGAAGAACAATCGAGCGAGAAGAACAGCACTGGGGGAAATCTGGAGCAGGAAGTTCAGGAACGCGTCCAACAATGGGCGCTTTTGACGCTAGTCGTGATTACAGATAGGGTCTTCTGGTATAAAATAATCCTAGTAAAAACCATGGCACATATTTATTCCATCGCCGGCTTTCGCTCCAGTTCAATAAAAATGCATACTTCGTAACTTATGGAGACTCCGGTTTTGCTGCGGCAGCCGCTGTCAAACCTCGACCTCAACAGATCCTCGACTAAAGAAAAGCCCTATTAACCAAGATTTTTACTGATTTTTACCTGCCTACATAATGCGGTTTCAGCTACCAAATATTTTTATTAATATCCGCATAGGTACAAAATATAAAAATACCAAACAATACTTGTTTCTGTCCATTCTGGCTTGCCAGTATGGATGGTATGGTAGTTTTTCTCATGGGTTTTTTCATGGTATATGGAACTCCATCTTTTATTACTTACATGTTAGTATGGATTATGAGACCCTATGATAAATAGCAGTTCGACGTCTATGTTACACAACGAATTATCTTAGGCACAACTGCGTTCAGTATTCCCTTTATACATTATGGAATTTATCTAATGGTATTTAGGTTATTCTCAAGTGTTAACAGCATATTCGTGTTAATACTACCTGATATCGAAATCTTGTTCTATCTCTCTCACCTTATGAAACATTCTCGGAAAACAAGACTTTTCCTTAGGATTAATTGGATCTTTTATCGTAGCATATTATCAACACAGTCCTTCGAAATATTGATAATTCCATATGTCAGGCAACTATTCAGACATCTATTAACCAGAAAATAGTTGATGATTCTTAATGTGCGAGATAAGGCATTTCAGAATTGTGTTGAAATATAAATCATTAATAAATAGGATTAAGCAACTTTATCTAGTTCGATCATTCGAGGCTCCTATCTAATCTGGATTGAATTAAAAATATACTAAGCGGTTACTTTTCTCCTTGTTTCTAGAACTGTGAAATTTTAACTCCTTAAGTGATCAGCATCCCAATTGAAAGCAGATAGCCTTCACTTCATCGGAGACTAACTTCTCGGTTAAAAAAATATCTTCTCAAGCGTAACTAGGTGGAATTTCATTTGCAAAAACACAGTTTAATCACAAAACTTGTACAATTCTACAAATTTTTTTACAGATCTGCTCCACCAAATTAAACTGTGTTTTCTCGGTTTTAATTTAATTTTTCACCAATGGAGATTATAGCTCTGCTAAATGCTCCTCGATTTATACTCTCCGCTTTGTGTTTAGAGAGGTTAAGACGTTCTTAAAACTTTCCAATAACCGAATAGGTCGGTAATCTGCGATTTCATTTCGCGAGATGGATTTGTATTTTTGTATTTTTTCAATTTAATAATACTTTACACACACTACGACGTATTGCTAAACTTTCACAACATAAAGCAATTCCACACCGCTGATAGATATTCCATCTGACTTTCTACTCCTGAATTCATTCCCTGATTCTCAAGAATTTGTCTAGAATCAAAATTTGTCCGTTTAGTTGAATGTAACCATTGATATTACGTTGTAATTGTGTTGGCATTGCATTGTTATTGCAATTCATTATTTATTTGCTTATTTTTAGGTCCACCAGTTACTTATTCCTTCTTTCCCTTCAGCGTATGTTGCAGCGGATTCAGTCAGAAGTGTCCGCAGTACGAAACAGATGTGCGGACTCCGCACATCTGTTTTGCTTTATAATTCTTCTTTTGATCGTTAATCCATGGTTTCTTCCTCTTACAAACTCTATTGAATAGGATTTTTTTAGTAAAATTAACAACTATATTACAGTAAGACCTACCTGTTTTAGACACTTTCCAGGGGATCGAGTGATAACCGCGTCATGAGCCAACGTCATGACCGAGATACCACAAATTTTTATCAATTTTACATTAGAAAAAAAGGGGAAGGGATATTTTGCTCTTTAATGTGTAAACAAATGCATGAAATCTAAATGGTACTTCTTCAGTTTGCTTTACTTGTAGCAGCTGTCATTACCCACGAAGCCTACGAAAGCTCGGTTACCGTATCTGAATATTTTAAAGAATGATTTCTTTTTGGTATAAAAAGAGAGCGTCTTCATTTGCTACTTAAATCTGGTTATTTATCACTCTGCAATGAAGCAATTTTGCCAGATAGACTATTAGGGTAAAATAATAGACTATTAGAGTAAATAATTTTCGGTACTACACGGACCAAGGTGGAGGTTAGGCTAAAGCGGGTTGTAATGAATCGGGGGACGAGAAAAATCCGTCTTTTAAGCGGGTAGCAGAACATTTTAACCAGTATTTTTCCATGTGTTTAGTGTGTAGGAGACTGAGGAAAAATCGCGTATTAAGCGAGATGGCGATTTAAAAGGGAGAATCTTAAAAGGGGTTTTACCTTATTTTATGAGAAGAAGTTACTGCTTCTTTCCAATTAAATGGCGCAAAGCAGCTGTATCACTGGGCAGATAACTAGAATTTTAGCAAAGACAGCGTTCAAATCTTAAGAGTGTGGCTAACTAAATCATTTTACTTCGAAAATCATGCTTGAGATGCTATGGTCTACAGTAGTAGACTTGAAAGAAAAGAAAACGGTACCCGGCTGTTAATGAATAAGAGAGCCGAGAATTCTCCAATCGCCAATCTTTCTTTTAAACAGTAGACTTCTTAATATGATTACTACTAAATGGAGGAAATTTGAAAGTAAATGCTTGAAAATATATTTTAGCAAGTTTGGAATAGCCAAAAGTGATGACTGATATAATTTATCCGATTTTTGTTGTTTTAATCGCTTTGTATCGGCTTTTCAATCTCGGGGTTGGCTTCGTAAAATGAAAATAATATTGATTATTTTTGGAATTTGAATTCAAAATATCTCATAAATCAAAATACAGTGTAAATTTGGTAATAATTTTTTGAAATCCGTAGAAGTCTTATTTTAGTTTTTCAGACGTAATTTTGCTTAAACATAGACATTCCCTCCAAGAAATGGAATCATGTCATGCGTTAGAACGAAGCTCTGTTCTGGAACATTTAGAACGAGTTTAACTCTTTGAGAGTGTTCGTGCCGATTCCGTATTATTTTTCAAAATTTGTCAACCCGGTATTTCGTAACTGTTCGAAATATTGCCAAAATGTTTCTATCACCACAATCGAGTTTATGAAATCATAAATATAATCTTTTCCTGTTCGGTTTAGCGTGGAAAGACCCATTTTGTTAATCACACTGTTTGTAACTCGCTATTTTGATTTCAATATCAGCATTGTTGATAGCTTGAGTGGCGATCATTACAAGGAGATTGACATGCTTATCACTTCCTCATTCCTTCGTGATTCATTTCTATCAACAAATCAGACTAATCGATCAAGTCAATGGGTGCGACTTCGCTAATTGTGTAAAGATTTTCCCATAATTTAGAACGAGGAAAAGAGATCCAGACGTTGCGCCAACACTAATTCTTGGATTATGTTTATCATATCATCATATTGATTGCTTCATTTCAGCCTATCAAACGATTAAGATTTTTTTGTCTCGGCCCTTGAGCTAGGTGACAAATCCGTGATTATCGTAACGCAGTCGTAAATCTCTCTAATGTTTATGTCACGGCCAGCAAGTATAATCTTTTCGCAGATCGTCTCGCTATCTGATAGAATGTTCTTTTGTCGGAATCGGAAAAACAAAATTCTTATGGTAATTAAGCTTAGAGATAAGGACCCGATCTTTTCCTATCCTTGGAGCTTCCTTCCAAAATTCCGCGCCTGTCACTAAATAATGCGCAGTTACATTGCGTAAAATTTGAATCGAGGTAAAAATCATTTTGTCATCACATGGACCGGAGTTATCCAAAATACGACCCGCTGTAGGTTTTGAACAGGCGTATTATATCCACGACAATAAGTTATCAAATTTTGATCTCAGAAACTTGTATGCCCAAATCAAATACGTAGATGTTACTTATTGGACAATTTTTATCTTCGACACATACTACTCCCACTAAGAAAATGACGGAGAGGAAATTTGCACCGGAGTATCGTACTGAAATATAACCGAAAACCGAAATAGACAAAGCTTTATTTTTTAGTGAAAATCGTAACCTGACAGAGAAAGTCAATTTTTGGAACCGGAATTCGGTTCTGATTTTGGTTCCTAAAATACCATAGAAATTAAGCTTAAATTGAAGTAGTCCTAAATATGTATAAGAGTGGCTTCCAACTAGTTAACTAAAATGAATGCTTGACTTTTATTTATTGTACTTAAATTTATCTTACCGAATAGTATGATTAGTAGTCCTTATAGATATTCCAAAAATAATCATAAATTTTAATTTTATGTAATGTCATTGAAAAATTCTCGGAGCCGAACAAACAGTTTGAACCGGTTCGAAGTGGGTATACGGAGAAATACCGAGACTGGTCCAAAATTTACGTTTATCATTGAACCGAACCGAACTTCGCATTACTTTCCAAATGTAGGTGAACGACTTGAAGAAACATTTGCCTATAAGGCATAATATTTTCGTTCTGGTTTTCTGCTTCGATTCAACGAAAATGACAAATATAGTTCGATTCCTTCTGCTAACCTTTTCAGACCGTTTTCTATTAAGACTCGAGCTTTTTTTTTTTAGGTTTAAGCTCGACAGGAGATAATATTTAAAGAAAGCTCGCACTTTTGGCTCGAGCCAACGTTAGTAGGAAAATACCAATTTTTCAGTTCATGATATTTTAAAAAAATTGAGAAAAATAGTATTTATTATAATATTTTGCTTTGAAATGAGCAAATGCTCAAGAAAAAGTGAAAATATTTTTTAATCTGGTGTGATTTCTATGCATGTATGATTTTATATGTAGGTATGATTTCATATGTATGATTTTTTTTAATTAGCTCAATCAATATTGTTGCCTAAAGGCTCGAATTCGTTCGCGGCTTTTTAGTTTGAAAAATCACTCAGGAATCAAACTATCTCTTCAGATATGTATACATCCGAATACGAAATAAATTTATTGATCTGAAAGGAGCGTGTTATCTTTGATATTCAATCATTTAAGTGCCTAATTTTCTTTTTCTGTTGAGTACTTTCACGGTGAATTCCATTGTTTCAGTGATGAATAGCATTAGACGACGACGTGTGATGATTCCATATCTACTTGATCTGGAAGAAAGTGGTAATCACACTGAACTAGTTGATTCCGGTGTGATGCTATCACACTCTCACTTTCAAGGTGCTTACATATAATAGAACAAATTGTAGGATAGCAGGGAATTCCCCTTTCAATGGTTTCTCGGAAAATTCATTAGCGACATATTCCTCTTTGATACTATTGCTGGAAGACGAATTTCTGAGATTCAATGAAATATTTACTTAACCTCGTATTTAATCATTTCATAGTATGGACTTCATGGAAAACGTTTGAGAAGTTATTTCCATGCGATTATAATCTCCATTGGTTGATGAGTAATATTCTATTTGCAAGAAAAGGTTAGGATGTGTCAAAAAAGTTATTTTCCAATGTTTCTCTTTTTACCATTTCTATGGGATTCCAGAATCCAGTGAGCTCTCATGTTGTAAGGGATATGCTGAAAAGAGTCGCAAAAGCCGTAACAGATTAAATAAATCTTCATTGTTAAATAAGGTTTTTCTTCTTAAATTTTATGCTTACTAATAATGGTTAATTCTGTTACCATAGTGTCGTTTTACTGCAATTACGGTAGTATATTCATTATATCTTTCTGTTGATGCGAACTGTTTTGAAGTGCCTTCATTTTAAGAACGGTTTCACAATTATTGACTAATCCTTTCACAACGCTATTAGCTGTCAGAACCATTTCTGTGGATTTATTTTTCATATACGGATCGCTATTCATGGAGGAATATTTGAAATGAAATTACGGAGTTTTCTGAATTTATGAAACATAAGATGTACTTTCTGCGGTTGAAGTTATTCCTGTTATTCGCGCAAATGAATTTCTGCTATGTTTCTGTTATTTCAATTTGGAAATACCTCTCTTGCGTTACTGGTTCTAATTGCGGCCATAAACCCATTCAGTCGATCCAAGTTTACTTTTAGGCTGAATGCATGACATTTATTATCTTCTTTCTCCTTCTTCAGAATGACAAGGGTTGAAATTTATTGCATCGAGTTTGCCTGTCATTTTAATGCGATTTATGGCAATGGTGTTTGCAAGTTTAGCTATTTTTATCGAACAGCTCAAAATAACCTAAGATAAGTGTTGAATTCAGCACTTTTTCTCTCTGCTTCTTCCTACACATATTAATGACAAGTTCTTTCTAATAATCGATAAAAATTTTGAGGGGATTTAGAGCTTTAGAAATGTGTCAGAAATTTGTGAATATGCTAAGTCCTGTTCGGGGATACTGGACGAAGGAAGATAAAAGCATTCCGCGGATACGTGAATTCTGAAAATTATGAAATTATTATTATAGGTTATAAGACGTGTAGAGAAATATCAAAGTCGATGGAATTGAACCTAAAATTTGCTGCATGGTCTTTCTTCAAGATCTAAATTAAGCAGTTATAAAAAGTTAAAGTTACTTTATAGTTTTAGTGATACTTTTCTTTTAAATGGTCCCAGTCATCCTGTCATAGTTTTAAGTTCGAATCCGTCATGTAAAGGAAATTTCAATAGCAGATTACTCTTTGATACGAATCACCCTACGTCAAACAAATCTAAATTTACTTTCATTTTCTATGTTACTATTTGTTCCTTTTTTAAATTAATGTTATTAATGGCAAGCTCTTCTAAGAGTCTTCGCAAAGGACCGAGGTATCAAGATTTCGCACAGTTCCTTGAGTTCTAAGCAGGACTCTGCATTTAGCAATGGGTGCACCATCTTTGGGGAGCATTATTCTTATAAGGTGATGTTCTCGGTTACTCTCACTCATCATAACAAAAGTGTGTCGCTGACCAGAAATTTTTCAGTAATTTTTCAAAGACAAGAAGGCAAATATGTATTATGAAGAAGTGATTTAGCCGATGTGATACTACCCTGACATTTGTATGCAGTTTCACAGCTGAAAAATACCGTTCTGATGTCGAATCCTTAATAGGAAAAGCACTCTTTCAAGTACAATCGAACGCGACTGAGACATTATCAAAAAATCTATTAGATGGACAGCGATAATCTTTTTGCATAGCGACTATCAACTGAGAATCAGCTTTTACCCGACGCCTGGCAACGTTATCATAAAAAATCTTTGTTTATTATATGCGAATCCTTGAAGAATCGATAAAAAATGTCTGTTACTTGGTTGTCGTTGGAATTTCCCATTTGCCTTTTTATCTCTTCGAATCATTAAGAAATGAGGAATTGCATAGGATAAGGTATTGAAATTTCACAAAATATAAGAACGATTGCGATCAAAGAAAAATACTACAGAGTAAGACCTACTATAGTCTACTGATAGTCCAGGCTAGGGTAGCTAACCTACTTGGAAAATGTATAAATTGAATAAGAAAAATACGAAATAAATATGTTCTGGCGTTACTTTGTGGAAAGCCATAATAAATTATACAACTTTGTAATTATACAACTTGTAAAAATACGTGGAAAATTACAAAGTTGTATAATTTATTTTAAGAAAAATACGTCTTGGGAATATTTTATTAATTACCTTATTTAAATTCATTTTATCGTTTAGAATATTTTAAGACTTAATTTGTTTCCGAAGTCAGTATATCTTATGTAAATAAGTAAATTGTAAATCCTTGCATGTCAACTTATCTACTTACATCTACATTCATTCTTTACTAACCGTTTATTAGTGTAATCATAACTCAGGAAACTCCCAAAAATCAATTACATTAGAAATAAACGTATATGTATTCCTAATATAATTGACATAATATATATACTCGTATATGTATTCCCGAGAAATATACTCTCATCAGAAAATCTGTGACGGTGATGTAAATGACAAAGGAGACTCATTCTCAAATTCTCATTCTCTGAATTTCAAGTAGCAATGAAATAGTTGAGGGTAAGAATTGAGGTGGCGAATTACCTTCGGAACCACAAGATATTTAGGAAATAAAGCTCTCAAATGCGTGATGTCTAAATTAAGTGGTATCCAAGTGTTTTTAAAAATCTAAGAGGGAGAGTGCTTGATAATGACAGGTTATCTGCTACCTTGCCTTAAATATATCATAAGAATACTTTATCGTAGAATATCCAAGAAAGTGGAAGAATATGGTAGAGTCAACCAAATGATGGATTCAGAAGGATTTGATGTGCATGAGAAGCTATTCTTGCCTTAAGATTAATCATAAGGAAGAAAATTCAGAAAAACTAACCAACTTTCATTTCCTTTGAGGACCTGGAGAAAGCTTCCGGTAATGTTGATTCGAACAGAATATTGAAAATTCTTCTCAGAAACTGGATTTCATTATTGAGACAGAAAATTGATCCATAAATAAATTTGCCATTTCTTACCTCCTATTTTCTCAACATTTGTAGATAATAATGGTGAAATTTACGTCGAATAGATTTTCATCGCTCTTGATCTGTGATCTGTTTTGTAAATTTTATTGAACAAAGATAGTTGTAGAAGTATTTACTCCCGAACTGGTAAATAAATCACGCGGCAAACTATTTAATCTCGATGTATTTTTCCCTAAATAAAAATAAAAAGATAGTTTCCAGACCGAAAAGGTGATTATTATGCGTTATGAAAACAACACTCACCTTGACATCTTGAGCCGCGCGACATAACCGAATGTACATCGATAAATACCCTGCAAGCCACCTTTCGGCGTGAGGTTTGAAAAACAGAACTGAAAAACAGAAGTACTTTTTATTGTAATTAGCTTATTGCTATTGTGTATCGTTCGCGGAAAAAATGAATCCTTAAAACGACTTGTTTTAGAGTCTGTTTCCTTTGTTTTACGATCATTGTCGGACCGAAGTGGCAGAGAGGTAATAGCGATTACGTCCTCTGAAATCATGCTTTTTCTAAATTTATCATGCAATCGCAACCTAGCTTCTAGTTTCCTTTCTTTTAAGGACTCTCAACCTGCGTCTTAGAGCATTTTCGTAACGCTTGCCTTTTTACCATTGCATTTTTCAACAAAACGTATCGCTTTGCGCTGCATTTTCTCGAATTCATAGGTGCTCCTTTGATTCGCTGGATTCCATATATTTGCAGCGTGTTCAAGATGGATCTTAACCTAGGTGAAATAACTCTAACTTTTTCATCGCATCTTATAACGATATGCTTTTGATAACGAGCATTTTACTTGCCTTGCCGCAGATTTTTCGGATGTGTGCGCTCCAGTTTAAGGTAGTTGTAAGAGTTATCCCTAGATATTCAACAGGTTGGACTACATTTATATTTATTGCATTTATTATTTATTATTGCGAGTACCTCTGGCGCTATTGATACCAACCACGGAGAATTTTATCTCATTGAGATCTAGTAGAAAGGCCGCATTCGGCCCATGGACCTCCATTTTACTACCCCTAATTCAATAATAATGAGACTAATATCAAATAACAAGACTAACAGCAAATAAAGTATCAAGAATAAGCTATTTCTGCTATAATTATTTGCGTACATTAGGAAAGAATTCATAAAAACTTGTGTATGGAGTGTTTTTTCGTAGAACAGTGAAACCAGAACTCTAACGACATGTCGTTACATGTTGTACTCTCGTGACAGTAGAAATAAGAAGTTCGGATGCAATGGAGATATGAAGAATGGTGAACATAAGTTGGGCGGGAAACTAATGTAGAAGACCTTTATGGAACAATCTAAGAGAAAAATCTTTGAAAAGCTTTATGAAAAGAAGAGTAAACTTAATTGGGAACACAGTAAGTCAGGGTTTTTTGGTGAAAATAGACGTAGGAGGAATAGTGGAAGGGAAGTAGGTATACCTAGTGACAGGTAATGGTTTGAAATCAGGTGAGGAATTATTGGGAAATAAAGGAAGTTAAGGATTTGGGGTGGATTTAATTTATCAATCTTAGGTTTAATAAATCTTAATGCAGCCGTGAAGACAATTCACAAGGGATTTTTAAAGTTTGGAGTAATGAAATCGGCTTTCGATAAAAAGTTAGATTAGGACTACGTCTGTATTAAGTTTGATCCATTAAGGATGGAAAGTTATTTTCAAGAATATCTAAACGTAAAAACTGTTCTCATTCAATGCAAGATTGATGTCTATCTAATCGTCCTGGTGAAATATGGTTGTGAGAAGGAAGTCCATCAGTTTTATGGTGCGTAAATCATTCCCGAGACATAAAACCAGCGATTCTTTATGAATTTCATGGATAGATTTGCGTTAAATCATAGCGATTTGCGATGGTATCCTATCTAAGATTGATGTAAGGAAAACCTCAGAGATTAGGCGGGGGTTTCCTTCGCACTATGGAGTTGTAAATCACTGTTCTCATTGCGCATTCTTGTTTACGTCACAAGTCGGTGTAAATCACTTCAACTCCATTCGTGAAATAACATCGATATGAAGCGAGTGAAAAGAGAAAAGAAAAACATCTCAGGGCGGATTATCGCTTCTTAAGAGCTCTCTATTAGAAGACATACAGATAAAAACCATAAAAGGTGTTATTATCACATGTAATTATTGATCGAACTTGAGAAGACTTTGCCAAGTCCGTCCTCTTGCACTTTGCTGTACAAGTAGATAAGGTTTATATCAATGTTGGGGAATGTTTTTTACATCGTTAGACCACTTTTACCATTCGGTCGCATAGTAAAGGTCAAGTGGAAGGCCACACACGAATCGCGGGTTGCCTACATTCAAAAAAAGTTTAATATCGAAATTGTATATTAGGAAACTGATTCATTTGCTGCGAATGAAGAGAGAAATTTCCGTTTTATTCTCACTTGACATCTTCGGAATGCAAAATGGCCTGATGTAGTGTAGAGGCCGCAGGGTTCACACCTTTGGTTTGGATAATCCTAGGAAGCAAAAGTAGCTTGAAAAGTCATGAAAAGTTGAAAAAACTCATTTGAGAGTTTTGAGTGTAAGCTATGCATTAAATTTGGTATGTAAAAATAGATAAGGGGACCCTTCGTATGATTTCACGTCGAGGCCATTCAGTACTTACAATGAGGTAATTCTTGTATTTTTTAGAGATAGGCATGATCGTATGAGAGTGCCCTCAGTACTGGAACATTGGAAAAACGTTTAAAGGCCTTAATTACGAATGATTGTTCATACGTAACGTATGCGAACGTAATACGTAACGACGAATACGTAATTGAGTATTCTGATGCTGTCGAACTATAAGTAGACGATAGTACTATAGTAGTAGAAAAACGTCAACAATTAAGATCTATATGATCAACCCAATCAGCCGTTACTTGGTAGAACTCCACTACAGGAAATAAACAATCATTTGGTAAAATTCTACCAGTAGAATTAGAACTAGTTCTAACTATTACTAGTTCTTCAGTAGAACTTTACGAAGTGATTCTATTATTTCAATTACGATCTAGCTGTTGCGGCGAACCAAACAAGTTATAATGTCGTCACAGAGAAGCCACTCCTTTGACACCCTCACTAAAAATAGAAATTTTTGCGCGTCCATTCCGTATATGTTTGCCGCGTATATGCCAAGATTAATGTGTGTTTGCTCTTAATGACAGAAAATTACCAATAGTCTGTGATGAAATGTTTCATGATGAAAGCACATAAGATGTCCTTTCCGCGACATTCAAGAAATTTTCTGAAAGTACAAATTTGAAGGTTATGAAGGTTATATCAACTTTTAAAATAAAAAATTCTCAATTCTCAGAAAATTTTTCGTACATTTCGAATTTTGGAGATACATTGTTTAATTGTTTACATCTACTTTAATGTGACTCATTTCCAGCGAAATTGAGATCGCAGTGAGCTTCATTGATTATGCGGCGATCGTGCAGAAAATCAATGTGCAGAATCCCTGCGTCACGAATCACGAACCGCACTGACTCTCCGTAATACTCGTCCGCGGACGATGATCATGGGTTTCATTTTCGACCCTTAGAAGGCCTTTCTTGAACTTATTTTGCCAGAAAAACACACGAGGCCTCAAAAGTGTCTTCCGCCCAAATTGTGCAGTCTATCTCCGCAAGATTTTTTTGGGTTTTACGCCTTCACCTGCAAGAAATTTGATGATTCATCGCGAAAAATCGAACAGAGTGTTTCGGTTTCCACAGATGTTTATTACCAACGGACTAGTAGTTTCAACGTCAAAACATTATAATCGTGTCTGATATACATACAGTTATACTTACAGTTGAAAAGTTGGCGGAAGGGAAGTGGAAAAAATATTCAATTGAAGGAGTAACGGGATGTGGGAGCTAAATGGAAGAAATAATTGGGTATAAGTGATTATACGCTAATTTGTAGCTTCAGTGTAAATGTTGGAGGATATAAGATGCATATAATTTAACTCCTAAAACGTGGGTATGAAGGGAAAATGGTGTAAAAGTAATAGCTATTTTCCTATTACCAATAAGATGTTTATCGAAATGGGAAACGTTTTTTAAGCGGTAGGAGGAAACATGTTCTTTTGCTCTAATTGAAAAATGTCTGTAAGTTTGACCAATGTAAATGGCATCACATTTTTTCGCATTAATTTAATTATAACATTTTGCACTACTGGTGGGCGTACTACTTCCTCGGATGTCGCAATCCAAATTATAGATAGGATCCTGTAAGTCAATCTTTCCACCCGTTACATCCCTGCCAACCTCACCCTTGAGTGGCAGCTGATTAGGTTCAAAATCACGCGCTCTCAAAAAAGTCTCGTTCATATTTGATTCACCTACGTACGTTAATGAGAACATAAGTTGAGTAGTATTAGATATTTTAATAGTGTTTCGACAGCTGGGGTCATTTTGCACGTGATCCCCCAACAAACATAAGTTGAAAATATCGCTGAAAACAGAGACGTAGGAAGACTACTTTTATAGAATATTCAGTAAAAATAAGTCTCAATTCTTGTAAGAAATAGGTTATTGTCGATTGATTCAAAACCACATCATAACTGAGTGTTTGCCGAGTAACGAGAGAGCATGGGCCTTCGGAGCAGTCTCTAATTACAAACATAATTATATATATTTGTGTATAAAGGATTTGTTATTTACAAAACGATAGAGAGGGATTTTACTATCTCGTTACGAAATAAAACACTTAAATGCAAATCAAGATACATATAATACTTGGTTCTGATCGCTATAGATGATTAATTCAGCGAATTTAGACCTTTATCTATAGACTCCGAAAAGAGTATGCGTTTACTGTTCATGTAAACTAGCTACAGGGGTAACTTATGGTACGATAAAAGGATTTTCAAAAGAACTAGGGCGATTGTTTGATTGTTTGATCCATTAAAGAATATTTTAGAAAAACATTAACGGAGAAGACTGTAAATTATGAAATTTTAAGACAATAATAAAGGAAAATATTCTGACAGGCATTGCTTAAAAATTCATCTTGTCATCCAACATGAATGTTAAAGCGGTGTATGCCAGAAATTTCAAGGTGCGATTACGGTAAACAGATTTTTTACTGCTTTGAGCTGGTATTTAGTTATTTTCCATGGATATGTGGGCTTCCATATTTATATTATATTATAAAACCTACAATCCGTCAGTGGAATTAGGCTGGAGCTAAGTACATTCATACCATCTAACTTTTTTTTAAACATCTAAATCTTTTAGTTTCTCTATCGTTCCTTGGAAAAAACCACTACAAGTTACTATGTGTCGCGGGTATAATGCCACTTTTACTCTTTGTTGAACCCTTGCAGAGTTCTTTCTTCGCTGAATTCAAGTCTCTATGAAAAGATTGTTTTAATTTTCGACAAAAAATTTGGAAAGAAGCATAAAATGCGTTAATGAGTTAATAACTGGGTTTTATAAAATATTTCGCAAAGTATTGCAGTTGCAGAAGAATCTTTTCTTCTGCTTTTAGGAGGATTGTGATATTCCAAACCCTCCTCAGAGATGCCCAAATGTCAACAGCTCGGGTATCGGATTATCCCTTTGAAGACCTTTTACAAACATTAAATAAATGATGAATTTGGCAGAGAAAGTTTGAAAGTCATGCCTAACTTGCCTCCATATAGAGAAAACACTGGTAGTCGATGAATTCTGTCAAAAGTTGTCAATCACGTTCTCCACAAAACGAAACATCATCCCGCAAACAATTCTATACGAACGGTACTTTACACCACTGTTTGAAGTGTGAATTACAAACAGCGGTTGCCACAATTTACCACAAGTTTACTCTTGGAAAACTAGTTTCTCGCACTGAATATTAGGTAACCGTACAAACCTAATTTCTTCGACAATATCCACTACTTCGGCCTTCACTTGGTGGTAGCTCTTCATAATAGAGGAATAAAAGCACTTTTACTCGATACTTTTTAAATTCAGTGCTTTTGTGTAAAAGTTGAACTATTATTCCTCTAAAATTTCTTAATTTCTACTTAATTAATTTACTTCGTGTTATCTCCATAGAATGCTTCTGCTTAATTTCTACTTAATCCTTGCCAGAATGTAATAAAGTATATGTGAAATTAAATCGGATTTTAAACAAGAATATAATTAGTAATAAATACAAATATTTTACAAGTGAGATGGCAAAAGAAAGGAAATAAGGAAAGAAAGAATGTTTTCATGGAGATGAAAAACTGTTTTTTTTAAGAAAATACACATCCACTGTAGGAAAAAAAGAGGAGTGTGAAAAACCTTGTGAGAAAGTGTGAAAAAAGGAGAGATATATTACAACGTGAAGACAGTAAAAATCACAAAAGTAAAAACTTATAAAATATATACCAGAGAATAAAAATCATTTGTCCTTAAAAGTTGAACTTGAAAGAAAGTTCTTAAATTAAGGATTACGGATAACTTTGCACCAACTATCGTGCGCTAGGAAATACCCAAGGAAAATAATCCTGAATTCTTATCGTCGTGTTTGTCCTTTGGGGTATCCTCCATGTCACCGTTTTGTCCCTGACACTGCTATTTTGCCCCTTGATATTTTTATTATATAGAACTATGTTGTGATTAAATAACAGACCTATAAGAATTTTAATTATGAGAAATCCACCGGGGTCATATGATCACGCCAGGATTACCGGATTAAAATCATATTATACATTACATACATATTTTATTATATATCCTCACTATAACTTATTATTATAATTGCAAATTTCTGATATCTAGAAAAACTTCCACCGTTGGATTTTATCTTCCCTATGAACTAAGTTATATGAATTTGTATTATTAGCATAGTATGAAGAGTCTAATTTTGTAATATCTTTTTAAAGTACTACGTTATAAAAAAAGGTCGGAGCCCTAATGCCCTTCCAATGAGACCTGCGCCCAGTTCGAATGCCATGTTTTTTTGCAGTTTCTTATTGATTTTCATTATTAAATTGGTGACCGTTATCATGAGACCTTCGGACGATCTATTATTTACTTTATCTTTGAGCTTTTTGCTCGGCTAATTTCTAGGTCTCTGCGCAAACAACTTTATTTTGCTATCTCGCACCAAAAAGTCGCCAAGAAGCATTTAAATACCGCGTGAAATTAAAGCCTTTTAGACACTCATAACTTCCGAATGTTATCTCTTATTAATGTCAAAGATTCTTGATTGATTTAAAAGCTTTTGCGATATCGTTTAAAATCACATGCTCCCTTGAGTCCAATTGTGCGTATTTAGTTACCAGGGACACCTTATTGCGTTCTGTTCGACCTTATTATTCCCTCTGACATCCTTCTATAATACCTTCTGTCATCCTCTATAAAATCGTAAATATCAAGCATAAACGGATGTAAAACATATTAAGGTGTTTGGGACTCGAACTCATGTCTCCCTGGGAAATACGATTTCTTGACAGTAATTCTAACAACTGAAATACTACTCTGCGTTGATTTCCTTTCGTTTTCAGGATAATTTGATATCCTGCAATGCCTTAAAATTGAATCTTCAACCTGAGTTAGAGGCCCAATAACATCGGTATTTTAACTTCCGTCTTTTTCTGAATTTAAAGGCGTTTGCCTGTTAAGTATATAATTAAAAATATAGAACAATGTATTAAATATCTCTAAATCCCTGAGTGGACTCATAAAGGCTTGAAAAAGTCTTAATCGATTTCATTTAGCTAGTTGCTAGATACGTATTTGTATTGAATATAGGGGACGAATGACAACGCCTTCCACTAAAATACTTGGTAGGTGCGAGATGTGGCTAAGGTTTGCCAACTGCTTAAAATTTTGGGAGTTACCATATTTAGGAGAAAGGCTTTTCATGGATAACCATGGATATTAATGCAAGTTGCTCTGTTACCAAGTCCTGAGAACCCCACAGTTAAAGAGTAAAATATGTGTCATAGCAATAGATAATACTGGTCGAATCTAATTTGATTTGGTATCATTCGACATAGTTCTCTCAAAAGAGTTACGATGAATACTATAGATTGAAGGTTGAAATATAGTCACAACTATAAAATACCACCGTTTTTGCCGAAATTAGTTTAATATAACTAAATATTTAATATAACTTCGGTTAAAGTAATGAAGGAGTAAACTTATAATTCTCCACACTATTTTATACCTGTTAATAAAAAATAGTGTGGAAAATTACAAGTTCACTTTATTGCTTCAAATGCCTTTTCACAAGGTATCACCTGAGCATGCAGATTTAATGGTTACTTCGCCTTGTTGTTCTCTTAGAAATACAGCCAATAGTGTTCTCTTGTTTTGTTTTTGAGTTGTCCTCTGATGCAATCTAAATTGAAACTCATTTCCGTCTGACGATATCTGAAAATATTGGAATTTTAAGTTGGTGCAGTTTGTGAATGACTATGATTTTGTTGAGGAAAGATCACATGAAACTCAAATGCACAGCTAATTCCAAAATAAATTTGGATTACTTTGGATAAGCATGTACGATACGCAACCTAAATATGTACATATCTAGGTTAAGCTAACTCAGTTGTAATAATTTTTGCGCTTTTATTAATACTAGTCGAGGTAGTTGAAAGAACTGAATTATGAAAAATTAACGGTAGCTGTTATTTTGCTGATAGCTTGATCACCCGGAATGTACATCTCTTTACGAAATATTATATCCCCTAAGATCTAAAAAGTAAACAAGAGGAAAATAGATTTAATTTTTGAAGAAAGCACAATACCTCTCCAAAACCATAATGCAACCAATAGAAGACAACCCTTGAATCAACTCAAGATTTCTAAACCTAAACGCATGGTATCCCTAATCCGCAAAGGTATTGGAGACCAATGATAATTGGACAGCGAATATTTACAGCTTAGTCTCAAAATTATCGGCTTCCGTTTCTATACGACGTATTAACAGTAGTCGTGTTCACCTTTAAAGAATTTTCTGAATTCCTTACCTCAAAAAATCTTCTTGGTTAAACTATTACGTACCTAATTACGTCTTTTCGTGGTCCGTGTTACCTGACGGGGAAACCCCGTAGCATCGCGATTTCCACAATTCTTGAAGTGCATCATTTCTCACAGGGCAATAAATTATATTTCAAATGGAAGAGGCAATCATTTACTCGAAAAGGACGTATTTATTGAATGTGTTTATCTCTCCTTCGAGAATAACGCTCCATCCACAACGAAGAATTATGTCACGTCGTAGGTGCAGCTGTACTCAGGATATTCATGATGTCACGGGATTTTTGGGATTTCTGAACTCCTTTCCGTAGCAAAGAGTCCCATGGAGTGGCACACTCTATCTCAGGGGTGGTGAACCTTTTCCATCGGAAGGCCACTTTTACCATTCGACTGCATAAGATGGGCAATATGTGTAGAGTATTGCCTACATTCACACAGTTTAACATTGATTGTGGATGAGAAACCGAGTTCATTTGCTGAGTGAAATGAAAGATATCTTTTCCATTTCTATTTCAATATTTAGAAAGAATGGGAAATAAAATTATTTAAGTACGGAAATTTGTTTCTGAAAGTGACTGAAAGGACACAGAGGACGACCAAAAATGCCGAATTTGGCCTGAAAGCCGCGGATTCTCTGACACCGTAGGTATACAAGGTGTATGTGTCTTAGATTTATGTGACACTTATACATACAAGGTATAAGTGTCACAGATTTGCAGGACGTCCCTGTAAGTGTGACATCATTTTAAGAAAGATTCCAAGACAGACAGTACGGCTGAGAATGGAATAAATCCAAAGATAAATTTATGTATCGCTTGAGAGACGAAAAGTTAAACTCTGATGCTTTTCATTACTGAATTTTATGATACCTTTATTTCTGACGTTACACCTCGTAATCCTAAATCAGGCAAAAAACCAATCATATCGCACTTAGTGAGAATGAACAGTGTTAATGAATGGCACAAATAAAATTCCCAAATGAAGGTGTAGTTTAATCTCCTTCGTTTGGGGACTAGATCAATGCCTGAAATTAAATTTTGTAACTCTAAATTATTTAAAAAGAATTTTAAGAAACTGAGGCTACCTAATTAAAATTTTTCTTTTTATCTCTTGCAATATCATTTCACTATGCATATTCTTGTCCAACTTCATTCAGAAGTAATGGATTTAAGAGTAGCATAGAAAAATTAATTGAATTCTTATAGAGAGGTGCGTTTTTGAAAAATCATTGGACACTAATTTTTAATGTTCCCGATAAATATCATGTAATTTTGGTTAATGAAATTCTCCAATTCTTTTTCTTTGTTAGTATAAATAATATGACATGTCTTTATCATAAATAATGAACATTGACGAAGAATGATGAATATTATTGAAGCAGCTTTTATTAGGAAAAGATTTAGTGGATTAATACAACGTTGATTTGAGATTTACTAGAATCATCGATAATATTTAATTCAGTTTGAAAAACTAAAGTAGAAAAGTTTGCATTTAAATTTGAAAATTTTGAATACAAAAACTAAAATCTATAACGACAATAACATGCTTAATTTACACTCAATTGCTTCTTCCCTCATATCGGTTTTATCGGACTTCCCTTTACAGAAATAGGTGGCCTAGGGCAATTATCTTAAGAAAATAAACATTTAAAGAATAATTGCGGCACTCTCTTCAGTTTATTTCCTTTCTAAACCTATCTTAAAATGTAGGAATGCTGTTATGGGTATTTTTGGATTTAGAAATATGAAGTTTGGACTTTAAAAGTAAATTTTATCGGCACGTATCTAATGTTTCTCTTAAGAGCATTTTTGCAATGTGCTGAGTACTATAGAAAATGGGGATCGATAAAGAACTTCCTTGAGATGTGAATGGAGGTACTTAAAACGTAAGAAATTACATCTTATCGATACATACTTCTGATACGGATAAACAAAGGTTTACAAGATCTGAAGATGCACTTCACCGATTCGATGAAATAATTGGGAAGGCTCAAATTTCCTGGAGGCGAGCCAGAAAAGCCAAAAAATTTTCTGAGTAAATAAGTGATGAAATTACTCCAACATCATTATAATTTATTTCATTTCCTGGTTCAATGAAAACTTTCTCCGACGCTAAAAAAATTCTTCGGCCTTTTAATTATGTCAGTCTTCCTCATTTCAATTCTCATAAAATGTAGTAGCTAAATATTCGTTGTTTCAAGATATTTACTCTTCATTAGTTTTATTATCATTATAATTATCAATTTTATCAGATGATTCTAGATGACATAATAATGAATTTCATTCCTTTAAGAAGCAGGAATTTTTACATCGCGATGAATAAATAATTATTCGCCGAGATCATAAAAATTAATATCTGTACAGAATTTTCAGGAAAATTGTTACAGTGGCTTTTAATCATCAATTAATGGAATTAATTTATCCAGTTTAACCTAACCATTTATTGTGTAAAAATGTAGGAAGAAGATGTTCCAAAAATGATTAATCTCGACTCTGCCTGCGTCTAAAAGTGATTAGTTGTCTAAATAAGTGATTAGAAATAAGTGTCTTATCGGTACAATCACCGCATCTTGAACATCCCAGAACAATACCACTTACTTTCGAAGATAAAAATTCAATTGGAAGTACAGTTTTGCGTATCAAACACTTTGCAGTTCCGAAGTTTATTTGAATCCATAGTATCAGGTAATCTTAGTCACCCACTGCTGAATGGAGCAATCTTGAAATCAGGTCCGGATTTACCTAGAGCAGCGATGGCGAACCTTTTGTGGCAAGAGTGCTAGAATTGATAAATATGAAATAAGAAAGAAAGAAAAATTGCGTGCCAATGTGGTGCCAAATTAAACAGGAGATACATATATTATCTATTTCATTATGTCAGTGATGGGATAAAGATGTTTTAATTGCCGTTAATAATAATTAACTATTAGTACTAATGGACAGAATTCCTTCCTTTTTAAGCGAAGAAAACAATAAGAATAGCGCTATCCGAGTTCCGCGTGCCAAAAAAAGAATTCTCTCGCGTGACACATTAGGCATACGCGCCCATATAAACGTGCCTTGTCAGCCATTCCTGCTCTAGGGAGGTCTAGGACTATTTTCCGCGTCCTATTCGCATGCCACTAGTTTCTTACCCGTTATTACATTATTTACCTCATGGATCTATGTTCAGTATCATCATCTCAAGCAGAGATCGTTCATGTAATTAATGTTCACAAATCCCCAAAAATACTCCGACCATATGTAAAAAAGTCATGCTAAGTCAGGCTGATTCGCCGCAAGTAATGTCATATATACGTTTGCGCCGAGATGAGATACGCCGACTTTCATTTTATTCTCGATTTGCTCTATTTTAATGGAAATTATTAGGAAATTAACGAAATAATTAATAAACGAAGACATCTTATTGTAACTCATTATGTATTCTATATATAACATTGAATATCAATATTTATGGATCACTGTATTCAGATTGGCGCACACTGCAAGAGGCGCCTAAAGCCTCTATGTTTCACCGATCGGCTAGGCCCCGATAGCATATATAAAACTATTAAAAAGGAACAGATTTAAATTTAAGCTGATGCTGAAAATTATTCGAAAAAGTGAGGATTTAGGGGAAATGGAGTGATACACAAATCGGGTTGTGATAAATGAGTTGAGGATCTCTTCAACGTCATTTAAAGTTTCCGAATAATGCTGTTATAGAGAGAGAATAAATCAATTATGGACAACTTTGGCGCCCTACAAACGAAAAAAACATGATTAATAAATTGCATTTTTTATATTTCAAAAATATAGATCATGTATTATTGACGATACAAATAAATAATCAGACATTAATAATTTCCTAACCATCACTTAGTGTGGGCGGTCGACCAGGGTACCTTCTCGTTAAGGGTGGCCAAATTCTTTCTACATTTCTTAATATGATTGATTAACAACTATCAGTGCATGTATTTAAAGTGCTCTACTTGTCAAGGATATTGAAATAAAAGCTATAGTATTTTATTAGTGAAAGAAAAGAAAATGGAACTCGACTGGTAATGAATAAGAGGTTCGAAATACCCTCAACTCGCCGATATGCCGGTGACCTTCGGGCGCCAATTCCTCGAAAGGATCACGGAGACCGCGAATTACCAGCATTCTGAGAAGGTTCCAAAGAGTATTTCGGAGACTGTCTCCATCCTCAAGAGGAGTAAATACTTAAGCGACAGTCACCGGCATATCGGCGAATGGAGAGTTTTTCGAACGTCTTATTTTATTATTCTTTCTAAAAACGCATTTTTCGAATATAACTTATGAAATTTCATCGTTCCACCAAATTCTTTTCATTATGTATATAATTTTAAATATTTTTATTAAGTAAATCCTCTGCAGTATTGATATTGTTGTAGTGCAAAAGAATGACGATGTATTAATATTAATGATAACTAGGTCAGTAGTAGTAGTAGCAGTACCAAAAGTACTTCGGCAGCTAAGGTGATTTCGTACACGAAATTTCCCTCCGGATATCGAACCCTGGACCTCTTTCACCACCTAAAGCAGTAATCATGGAGAAACAGGGTAATCTACTCTCCAAAACTTTGCGATGAGATTTTGATTTGTCAACAGCTACGAAATCAAAACCTGTCCAAACCTGTAAAATCTCTGCGGCCTTCCTGTAAATTATCGTCACGTCAGATATACAATTTTAATTTTCTTTTTGGAATTCCAGAAGGATTTAATCGAATCCTCATAGTAACTCTACGGTAAGTCGATTAACGAATTATTCGTTGGGCGAATATCATCTTTGTACGCTATGTAATCATTAGCTGATCACCCAGCGAAATCAGGAGCCAAGTTATGAACGATTTGAAGATTTGAAACAATAGACGCGGGAGTCGTCCCACTCCATTTGATCCTCCGCGTCGCCACCTGGCGGAGGATTTGAGAAGATCCACGACGAAGCTCCGTTCTTGTGATGCAATAAACCGCGCTTTTACAAAGACAGCGTGACTCTCCGCGCACGCACCTGCTATACGATCGGACACGAGGACGCCGTGACCGCATCTCAAGATTCCTTGCAAATCGGATCCACTCGTTCTAACCAGAAATACCGACGCACAGCAAAAGCAAATGATCCTCAGCGTATCGTATTTTTGCTTTAATTTATGCATTAATTCAATGTGCAAATAGATCGGGAGCTCTAGTTTCGGTTACGCAATTCGTAATTAAGAGGGAAAGATTTTCCGAGGAGATGAGACAAATGCGTAGTTGTTGACTTCCTGCCATCAAGGTAAAGTTGATTCTTGTTACAGATTGAGAGTGCAAGGGTTCTCGTGAGGCTGTTCTTGACCGAATTCGGATTGAAAATGCAATTAATTCACTCGCGAGGGCATTTCCGAATAAGCTTGCACCAAGGTTACTGGAGTAAACATTTTATGTACATTGTTGCGAATGATAGAGTGCATAATTCGAAAATTGTAGTCGTTCTCCCTTGACAGAGATTTCTTATCGATTATGAGTGATCGTTCTACGGGATAGTGGCAGAGAAAGTAATTCCACGTAAAGTAATCGACGCTATCACTTCATAAAATCAATCCTTCTCTGTGGATCAGTTCGTTGAGAATATTTGAAATATTCATATCGTAGTCTCCATTCATATCTTTCTATAGTCATAAAGAGACTTGATTCCCTGGTAAACTTCTCTATACAAGAAGCTATTGTTTCTTGGGATTTTTCCTTTCAAATATGCTGGTATTCTTTTACAAGACAAGCTCAGATATGTGCTTCATAGCTCCGTCAGAATCTCCACAGAGTTTTGATCGTTAGGAGGTCAAGACTCCACATTTCTAGGAAATCTTTTCCTCTTCATTAAAAATTGTCTCCAAAGATCTGGTATCGATTTGATTTCTTTTTCGTAAAAGTCCATCTGTCGCAAATGCCACTCTTTATGTAATGTTACTCTCGTTGGCGTATTACGATGACAACCTTGAAACTGAATTATGTAATTCAATTATGCCTAGATGTGTCATAATGGACTTTTAATTTTGGAAAATTTGTGGTAAACAATGGTAACATTTATATCATGATATTTATTATATATCGTGTTTTATAACACGAAACTTGAATCGGACAATCAATATTCCAATATTCTATACTCTTAAACTCACAAACTTAATTTGTTTCGACATTTTAAAACTGAGCTTTCAAAAACAGCAGCAAAGACTACCCCCCTAATCAAATGCAGAAAATTAGAGGAAACTAAAAATTTTGATTCATACAATACCAAATAAAATTATCAGTGTCTGAAAATTTTTAAATTTTGTCATGGCATACCATCAGGGGAAGGCCAAAACCATTGACCATACTGTCCACCTATTTCTAACTCAGAAATGCTATAAGCATTTCATTGAAATTTTCAAATTAGGTCTTTTATAAGCAAAATATAAGCCTGCAAATACTTTTATGAAAAGCTCTCTCTTTGATGGATTTAAATGAAATTAATCCTTCAGTCATGGAGTGAATTCTCTCTCTTTACAACAACCAAAATTATATCAGCACTTCAGATTTTACTAGAAGTGATTGAATTTTGTATAGTGAGATTCATAGTAAATCGTCAAGTACTGAGTAGGAGAATTATTGTTCTTCCCTTCATTTTATCAGGACTACTTCTTAAAAGTAATCACCTCGAACCAAAGGTTACTTAAAAATATTACCTCACCTTAGGTAACACAATTTCATCGCTCGTTCGTGATTTGCCTATGCGGCTAATACAGTGAGGCAAATAATATTGAGTGTGAAGGTACTGCTTGGGTAATAAATTACGGAAATTTAATCTATCACATCGTGCACTTGAATGATCTAAATTGGAGGTGTTATTTTACTTGGAATTGAAGTAACTGAGTAATAAGAACATTTATTATTGATTTTATCTTGACTTTGATCGAAACAATTCACTGTCCCGAAGCTGCCTTGACACGTATACACTTAGACGAATGCGTTGTGAGTAGTTTTCGGGTACTCTTTTCTGTTATATTGAAGGATATATATCTTAAGATTAATAAAAGACGTTTTACAAGGGCCGTTCGAATATTACGATTGTTTGCGTGATTAATTCAATAACATCCTTGAGTTCCTAAGAAGAATTTATTCGATACTATCTTTGCCTTCCTTTCTATATACATGGGTTACATCGTACTGGAGCCTTCTTGGTCCATATGTTATTCTAATAGGAATGAATAAGGATATTATTAATATTTGCCTCTGTATAGTTAAAGGGTGATAAATTTACCTTTAGAACTAAATTGTTTTCTTTAATTATCACAAGGATTTAGGAATATGGTAAAGCCATAGCAGATGATATTTCATTAAAATTATAAGATTCTTGTTAGGTATAATTTATATCTTATCCATTGAAATCTGTATTTTATTTTAGATTATTGATTATGCTAGCATTGTATAATATGTTTTAGATTTTGATTTGTGTAATAGAAAAAGTGCAAAGCTTGTATCTGTTCTTTAGATAGCATTACAGAAATGGTCAATATATACAGTACCTTCCTGAAATACCATTTGGAAAGATTTACTTTGGGTGAAAAATCCCTAGGGAGAAATATCTCGTTGGAAAACCAACTCTAGGTTGAAAAATCTTTCGATGAAAAGTCTGCGCGCGTAATAGGACTGGGTGATAAGTCTCGAAAAGGGGGAACCGTCATTGGATCAACGGTCTCTTTGTTTAAATACTTGGATGAATCAATATAAATACCGTAATTATTCGGCGTTGGGTATGATACATAATCAAAGAATCGCATTTCTTTCAATTGCATTCCATTCGAATATTTAAATTTCTATTTGACACTTGATATTTCGTATTTTTATAGCATTCTGCCTTAGTTTTTTAAGCCGTTAATCTAAAATGTGAATCATTTCAAATTCGAAGTTGACGGCAAACGGTATTTCCAACTAAATCGCTTCAATATAACACTCTGAGCTCGTTGAAATTTTCTAACACTTCTTAATGTGCGAATCTGGATTTCTCAATAAAAATTTTGCTTGTTTGCGAAGATGAAAATGTTATTGTACCATCGAAAATAAGAATTTAGGACTAAATAGAAATTTTCCTTTTACTTCTTTGCCTTTTTAGATGTTTGCTTGTCATCCGATCCTGGTCATCGTTTGGTTTCCGTTCCCTTTTCGTAATTGCTGAACTTTGCCTTGACGTCAATGTCTTCAAAGCAGGATTAAATTTTCGAAAGAGCTCGTCACCCCTGAGAAATGATCCTGAAAAAAATTTCATCACTCCAGGAGTATGCTGTTTAGTACATCTGTCCTTCTCCTATATGTTTTACCATGTGAATGAATGCTCATGTACCCACACCGCTTGCCTTGACCCCTCACTCCAACCCTTCAGCTATTTTGAGCTGGTGAATCGAAGCATGAGGATAGATAAACAAACTGAGTCTTGAATTTCTTAGAGAAATTTGCTTTGTTTTAAGTTGCCGATGAAAAACTGTTAGTTCATTTATTAATGAATAGTTAATATAGGAAAGATATAAAAATTTTATGTTATAATTGCGACCTTGTGTCGCTGCTGATGTTTTGAAACTATATAGAGTTAATCGAATTCGAGTAATCGGTTAAATAACTTTTAGATCTTTTTGCTTCGAAAGACAACTGCATGAAGAGTCAGTAATGTTTAAGAAAAGTAAATTGGTCATTTTACAAAGAAGATGAAATTGTTAAATCATTAACGAATGAGTTTTCTCTTTCACAGCGTGAAGTAAAAATTAAGTAATGTTTAATGTAATTATAGGACTTAATCGTACTAACAAAAATCCCGTTCTTAAGGCTTTTGTTCTATAATATTTAAAAATATCCACTATTTTAGCGATAAATCGACTGAAGTAAATAATTCTTTAATGTCGATATATGTGATGCCGTGATTAGGCGTTGATGATGATTGATTTTGTCAGCCAAAACACGAACAAAATCATGTTCTCCGGACGTGAAGTGACTTTATCATTCTTGTTTTTAACGGTACGATGAACAACCATAAAATACTATTGGGCATCAAATTGCATCTGATGTAATGATACATTTCTTTCGACCTTCGATCTCGTTGAGTTACTCGAATGAGGAGACTGAACCCTCAACCCTCATTTTATACAGCCGTGCCAACAAGAAATTATGACATCAATCTTCAAAGGACAAACATACCATTGCGTCTAGGAATGACGGATCATAGATAATCAGTCAAGGCTACTCTTATAAATGAGGAAGATTCGGAAATGGCATCAACGTAAGCGTACTAAGAAGATTGAACGACTTTATGAAGAGTGCTTTGGTGCCACAGCAATTTCACAGCAGTAGATGGAGATATTTTCCAATAGATATATTATGTGAAGGTAATTTAAGACTGTGAGACATATTCTGATGACAAAGCTGTACGATATTTACAAAATCTCTTCATTCAGGTGCAGACTTTCCGTATGTTTGTGATATCGTAAATATTCGCATTTTGAGTGAAATTGTGGTGGATATTTGGATGTAATGCTAATCGTTAATCCAGAAATTAATTTGTATATAGATGTTCCAAGGATATTCGTAGCATAACAATACAGTTATCCTTAATTTAATAGGGATATAACACCAGGATTTCTTGAATCACTTTGTTGCTTGCCATTTTACATTCAAGGATCATTTTCGCGCCTTAAATCCATTCAAGTTACGCATTGTTCATAGATACAGGCGTATCTACAACAGCAACAGCTATTATCCATCATCATCAGTTACTACGATATTTTTCGGAGGAAATTATGCACCTACAGAATTATTATTCCCATTTGCCCTTCACTCATTGGATTTTATGGACAGGCAATTAATGGAAGGCATTGTTTACCAAACGTCAATTTCAATCAAGTTTATCTCGAAAAATATTAAAATCTTAATATTGGCAACGAAGGTCATCCTAAGAGATTTTCATTTTAATTATATGAGAATATTAACCGCTCTAAGATTAGGGCGTAGGTCAATCCTCGGATTTTATGCCATAAAAGAAAGTAGGTCTACTGGAGATAAGGAAAAGTTTTATGGCATTTCTAGCAAAACCCTGAAAGAAAAAAACCCAAAAGAGAGCGATTAATTTTCAATACACGTAATTTAATAGTTTGAAAATGGGACGCCATTTTTGATTAGATCACAATGTTGATTCCTCTATAATCAGTTCTTCAGGAAGCACAAAGAAAATCCAATTTATCTTGCTGAAAAATCTAGCTCACTGCATTTTTTTCATTTCATAAAATCTGTTTCGATAATTACTATTTTGTAATCAGTAGATTGTATTGGTTTGTTTTCTCATCTTTGAAGAACAAGAATTCACAGTTGTTTGCTTTCGGTCTAGTCGAGGTATCACATACACTAACATTTAAATTTACAAACGTACATTTGCTTCCTAAGCTTCCTCTCTTAATATTTTAGCCTTACTTGTTAGGTTTTTTTCTTGTAGAATCAGCAAGCTTTTCGTTACCCGTTTATCTCTTTCTCTTTCACTTTCCTTCGATCGTGTCATTTTCCTGCATCTTTCTCCTTGACATCGTCTTTGAAGGTTTTGATTGCTGAAAATAATTGACAGGATTTTGCAATTTTAGCCGGAAAACCCGGGGTTGCTTGGGTGGGAAAGAGAATTCATATCAGAAATAAAATTTTGTGTCATGGTCAAAATATAAACTCTCTAAATTTGAAATTAAAAAATGAAATAAAACAATTAATTCGTACGTTCATTGCATATGTGAAAATTAAATAATTTCTTCGGACTAAAAAAAAAAAAAACTTTGGGCTCCGAATAGCCAAGTGGGTAGCGCGATCGACCATCAAGCGATCGATTGCTAGAGGGAGCCCTTATGTAGGAATTGACCATACTCGTAGCTGTCGTTGCACTTTCAAAATATTCTACTACAAAACAAGCCTTCTAAAAAATCTTGCGTCTAATCAAAGATGGTTTGGTGGATAAATTGTAGTGCATCATCTTTCGAATATTGAATAATATACAGAATAATAGAGTAGTGCGATCCACAGTTCTCGATTTTGAGGCAAACATCCACTCGTATACAACCACTGAATTACATATACTTAGATTTTATATAGTCAATTTTCGTTAAGTGAATGGCCATGCTATTTTAAAAGAGCCGAAAGTAAAATCATCATTCATCAGATCATTTACTTTTGTTGGTCTTTGTTGCCTCCATTTCCTCCACACCTTGCGTCGAACATCATCTATTCATCCCGCGAGATACCTGTTTTCTCTTTACTCCTTTTATTATGCTCTTCGGTATCCTTTATCCCCTCCTCTCCTTTGAACGTCTTCATCCCCTTCCCGGCTGAATGATACAGTGAGAATGTTTACTGTGTGTGAGTACTGTTTAGTGAGTGAGTGAGTACTGTTTAGTAATGATGTGATAGAAATTTTTTTCCATTGCGCCATCTTTAAGAAATTATCCCCTTATCCATGAGCATAACATTTCTATTCGTCTATTCTATGTATTCGTGTCGATCAATAAGTACGGTGTTTCTGAAGCTTCCCTAAATGAAGAAGAATATTCCAGTATTCTTTATTTCGTTGAAAAGTATCTTTTTACAGCCTAAAATTTTAATGACCGCATGCACTACCCAAATAAAAGTCGAGTTACTAGTATTCTACTTACAATTAGTATTCACTCCATCTTTTAAGACTAGATGTGGAAGGTCTACGGATACCACTTTTTCAGAGACAAAATTCATCCATAATCCGGGTCGAAAATTTAAAAAGAAAAATTAAAATTTATGAACAAATCATTACAGAACAAAAATACAAACGTTGATGGTGATTTATCCATAATTGTAAACACATACAATAAAAACACACGTTCTGTAAGTAAATATAAACTCTTACGGATGAATCATTAACATGGCCGATTTGGGATCATACTTATGCTTATCTGTGAGGTTAAAAGTGTGTTTAATGAATTAATATTTTGGGCTTAACAATGATCCCTTGTTCTTACCCTCATATATTTTCCATTTTTTGGCACTGTATAGAGGAAAATCTATCTTTTATTTATTTTTGTTTCAGTATTTCCCATGGCTGTGATAATCTGAAAAATAATCTACACTCGTAATGGCATTTCTTTTAGTCACCCTTGTTATATTCTATAGAGAGTATTACTTAAAGTGTCACTGTGCTACACATACATGAATATTTTCCAATCATAGCAGTCTGGCTCAGCAAGAAAAGCATAAGCAAACTACCCCTCTTCATTTACTTAATAAGTCTCATTCCCTTTCCTGAGGTTCGGTCGCTAACATAAAAGGAGTTATTTGTCTTTGTGCTGATGAATTTATAGCCTTTTCATTTTATTCTGATGGAGATTTTTATTTTAAAATAGTAGATGAATATTTTTGTTACGTAAAAACAATTTTATAGAGCCTTAAGCATTGTGGAGATGGCTAATGAAGTTTTAGTACTTTAATAGAAATATAGGAAATTTTTGGGCTATTGTTGAAAGAAAGAGTATAACTATTAATATAAAATTCCATGTAATTCAGATGAAGTAATCCATCTTTCTAACTACCATATGTTGTAATGATATCTAAATGATTTGGTGTTACTAACGCTAAATATTTTTGGTAGAGCAAAGGAAATATTATACGTAATGTTCAGCAACTATTTTGCAGCAGATCAGTTTGTTTATGCAGAAGGTGGGGTGGAGGGAACTGTTTACCTACCAGAATGCTGCTTTTTTTAACAAATGAAATGAAGACATTTCACTCACCTAAGAAAGTATCTTTAAGAAAAAAATTCCTCATTCCACTTAGAGGCTTTCACTGTACCACAATATTAACATGAATTCACCTAGCCTATTTTGTAAATGATGCAGCAATTTCAGAAATGAAACTTCAGGCAAAACCTAACATCCTTGATTAGCTCAGTGTACAAAATTAAGCATCAATATATGCATATTTTCAATACCCTATCCTTAAACATTAAAACCATGCATGACATATGCTTAGAGTAAATAGCACATAGAGTAAAGTAAATCTTTGATAAAAAATTTGAATTCCTTGAACCAACTGTTGAAAATTATTTAATGAAATATAAAATTAATGTTATTCAGTTTTCTTCATCAGTAAATATCTTCACTCAAGATCTTCAATAATCACTGTCTATGAACTGATTGAAGTTCCTAAATAAGACTGTATTTGTGTATATAACTACACAATTCCTCTATTTGAAATCTGAAAAAATTTGGGAACAGACTGAAATCTGAAAAATTTGGGGAAAGACCAATGAAAAACTATAAAATTAGATAGAGATGATCAGAGAATGTAAGGTTTAATTATTACAACTTGATAATCCCATTATTTACTTGTGTATATATACTGAGTTATCAATTAAATATGTAGGCCTATTTTGAAGTAATTTTATTAATAAGAGTACATAAAACACAAAATAAGTTATACAAGATAAATAAATATAAAGATGATGATAATGTTAGGTACGTAGGAAACAATTTCCAGAATAAAGGAAACTAATGACTAAGCAGGTAAAGCTCTCTAAAAGAGCCACAACAAGTGGCATTATGATGTAGTTAATTATCATCCTGTTCTCTTGGTCCATTTCAGAGACTTATTTACATTATATGCTCTATGATATTCAAGGAAAATTATTTCTCTGGCCCTAAGTGACAATAGCTTCATTACAGTTCAGATGTTTCAGGAAAAACTTACAAAGAGGTTGTTGTAAAAATATTTATGCTAGTCAAGAGGGCAATATTATTATCTAGAACTAGATATAGTATCTTTTTGAATGAATAGCTAAAATATGATGACAACATCTTTGAGAGCTGTTAAAATGTAATGAGAACAACATCATGTACGAGGGTAGTAGTAAGAATATGGGTATGTTTGAAATTCATTCCTATAATTCCATTGCAGAGGGTATGGAATGTTTGAGTAAGGGTAACTAGGAGCATAATTTGGTGGCATGATATATGGAGGTTGAGCAATTGGTGGTATAGATTCTGTAGGATGAGTTTGCTTTTTGGGAACATCTTCAATTTGCTGATCAGAGTTATCATTTAGTGATAGTTTCAATGGACGGTCATACAATAATTCTGACAGTGAGGCTTCAGGAGTATCTAAGGTTACTGTTGACTCACTGTAAGGGGAATCAGCAGTAAACTTGTTAGTGTTTTCTACTGAATTAATTGAGTACCCCTCTGATGAAGGAGTTGAAGTTGCATAAACTCCTGGGTATTTCTCTGTTCCTGAGCCTCCAATGAGTTTTGTGATAGTTCCTGGAGCATAAGAACTTGTTATTCCAGCTGTGGAAAATTGTGGAGCTGCAGTGTATGAAACATGAGTCGAAGTGTCTGGAATGGTAGTTGAGGTGTATTTGCTCTTGTCAAGAGTGACAGTTGTATGAGAGGTTTGACTAGAATGTTTTATAGGATTTTTAGGGGAATTTAAGTTTGTCAGTCTATCATTATTTCTTATAGGAATTTTAGTGGTTTGCTCTTGAGTTGATACTTCTTTAACATATCCTGGAGTGTGTGAGCTTGTCTCATAATGGTGTTTTGTAGTTGGAGTTGTTGTGTATGATGTTTGACTTATGAGCTCTATTTTATCAACTTTAGTGTGAGGGGTGGTAGTGGAATAAGTTGTCACTTCTTTTTTTGGGGGATTGGTTGAACGATAAGGAATAGCTGTTGAACTGTAAGTATTATCCTTGTGATATTCTGTAGCTGGAGTTGTTGTGTATGATGTTTCACTTGTGAGCTTTATTTTATCAACTTTTGTGTGAGGAGTGGTAATGGAATCAGTTGTCACTTCTTTTTTTGGGGGATGGGTTGAATGATAAGGAACAGCTGTTGAGCTGTAAGTACTATCCTTGTGATATTCTGTAGTTGGAACTGTTGTGTATGAATTAGTGCTGTGCTTTATTACATCAGAAGGAGTGGGTGGAGTCCTTGTTGTAATAACCTCTTTGCTTGGAGTATATGATGAGACTTTGGAGCTGTCATGATGCTTTTCTGTATTAGGAAGAGTTGTGTATGATGCTTTACTGGTATGCTCTGTTAGATCTCCAGCAAAATAAGTAGATTTAGTGGATTCAGAGGTAGCCTCTTTCTTTGTGATATAAGATGTGACTTCTGGTATCTCAGTGTAAGGATAAGAGGTGGTTTTATCCTTGGCAGGAGTGGTAGTATATGCTGCTTGAGTGGTTTGTTTTGTTTTATATAATGGAGTGTATGCAGTTGTAGCTGCATTGGTTGTCATCTGTTTTTCTGTTGTGTAAGATGTTACTTCTGGAATCTTAGTTGGAGTATATGAGTTAGATTCATAATGACTGTCTTTTAGAGGAACAGTTGTATATGTTTCTGGACCTAGGATATCTTTTATATTAACATGATAATAAGGAGTAGGAGTATTATGAGGAACTTTCTTCTCATTGTTTACCACAGGCCTTCTAACTTTCAATACCAATGAGTGTTCAGATGAATGAGGTTTTCCTGGATATTGCTCATATTTGATATTGATGAGATGTTCACAATTAGGTTGGGATGATGATTTACACAAGAAGTCTTCAAGAAGGATTTCCAGCAAAGATGGTTGCTTTGTTGGCACTTTTGGGGTCTGTGTTGATGTTTGTATGCCATGGTTGGGATAACTTGCTGCTGGAGGGTGTAAAGGAATTTCTGAATTAGCATATGGAACTGATTCTGTTTTTACGGGTGGTGTGTTGCTAAATTTCATATCTGTTGCTCCCAATGGTTGAGTTACTTCAGTTACTTCTATATGTGTGTCATATTTTTCTACTGGAGTAGTTATTGTAACTGGCACTACACTGTATGAAACAGTATCAGTATCATGTTTTTCTGTAACTATTGGAGCATCTATGTCCATGTGTTTCATATCTTCTGCAGTATGCTCAAGCTCTTCTCTATGAGGTTCCTCTGTCCATGAAGTGCCCCATCCTATTATTGGCAATCTGTTTCTTATCAGGGAACTCCAATAATTTCGAAATGCTGAGGCCCATTCCTGAGGACGTCTAAGAGAGGGTGATTCAAATAGGGGTGGAGAAGGTTGCAACACTCTCTCAAAGAGATTGAGAAAATGAGGTGCTTTCAGTTCAGTATTTTGTACTCCATCACATAGAAGGATGATGATGATCCCGAACACCTGACGGGAAAATTTGGTAAGTTTAAATAAGGATCTATTATTGTGTTTAGAACATAAAATTCTTTCATTTGAATATTTCAGAAATGTTTTCATCTTGGTTTCATGAATTCAGCTTCATAATAATTTGGGAAGGATTATCTGTATAAACTTTCAAAGATGTGGGAGAGACACTCTTAATGAAATTAATATTTTCCAAATTATCTGTTTACCACAAAACCTTCCTCTCAAAAACTTGAAAACTCAAAAATTCTTTTCATGTGATTAGATGCCATCAGAATGTAAAGGCAAGTGTTCACATTTTAATTTTATTTTTATTCATTAAATTTTATGTTTATTTTAAATTTATTGAGTGAAAACAAATTTTAGTGCTTGATTAGTTCCACTATCAGAGTATATAAACATTCTTTGCTTAATAAATATTAAAAGCTGATATCTAACATAAAATATCACAGAACTATCATAAATTTTTGTGGAAGTTTTGAAGTCTCAAGAACATACAATTATTTCAAAGCATTTCAGTTAGAATATTCATCTTCAAACAAGAATATTTGGATGAGACAGCAACATGGCTGTGAATAGTAATTGCCTACCTTGTTCAAAAATCTCAGTCAACCTAAAATGTCAAACCAAAATTGTTTTGAATGTTTCCAGTAGCAGAATTCCAAAATTTTAGGAACAGATTCTTAACCCTGTGGAGTACACAACCACTCACTGCAGTCTTAAGTTCTTCATTTTCTCTTATTACTCTTGTTTAATATATATATATTTTGTGAAATTTTAAGACATAATAAGAATGAAATATTTCTTGTTTCAAAACTGACAATATATTATTGTTGTAAAAAATTGTTTATAGTACCTCTACATACATAGTTCCACTACTATATACATGTACTGTGCATATGTAAGATAGATTTAGGAATGGATTCAGTGAAGTTACAAAATTTTACAAACTGGTGTGAACCAGCTGCTACCAGCTGAAAATGCAGATTTCTCCCATCTTCAGAAGCACTGCACCCCGCTTTAGACAATTGTTCTCACTTGATAGATCAATTTTTTATGCTAAGTATGTTTTATATTATAACACTATCTATCTTAAAATGCAGTTTTTTTAACTCCATGAAAAGCATCTTAACAGGGTTTTACTTTGCAATTGCAAAATTACAGTATGAAGTGTATATAATAATTCATTTACTGTTGAAATATGTAAACTTTACCTCATTCACTCATAGATTTTATTTACTTCAAATGCTCTTAAAAATATAATCACAGCTAATTTTCTTAATTAAGTTTGTATTTATATAGCCAAAAACTAATTAAATATATTTAGCATGCAAAAGTTATTTTAATGTGTAAGGTTTCAAGTTGAAGAATAGAGGGTAACATACTAATAGATCTCTTAGACAAAAATAGATTTCAATTGTAGAGCGAGCTAATATCTTGTAATATTTGAGTATATGATGAAAATCATTTGATGAATGAATGATAGTACACTTAGAATGATTGAACAAGATGATGATTATGGTTGTAGTCTTGCTACTGCTATCATATAATGAAATAGTTTTCGGTAGATTGGCGAAAATAAAATGAAATTTTAGTATGTTTCCCAAAAAATTCTTTTTTATCATTAATAAATTTAGAAGATTAACTGTGAATAATCATAGAAGTTAAAATAGAATTCTTTACTGCCTAAATTATTATTTATCTAAAGTTTCTTGGCCCTTCCCAAGAGTAACTGAAGCCCTAAAGCAAATGAAATAGCTTAAACATTTTTTCTGATCATATTTTATGTAAGCTGATGATTACATAAAATTGATGCTATAGTAATTAATTAAAACTCATCAGCATTAAAAATTTATACCAAGTAATTCATTATCCTATAAATTAATTATCTCTAATAATTTTCAATGCTCTTCCAGAATATTTGTGTACATTATGCGTGAGAATCATGAAAAGATGATTTTTTCAGGCTTGTACTTTGCCATATATTAATTGATCAATATTCCGCTAATACAACCGCATTTTTATAGATATTATTACTATACCAGTAATCGAAATTGGGTACCAATAAAAATTGGTGTATCTTATTCGGAAGCGCGGATAGCTTTCGTATTGAGGATAAAGAAATAAACAAGGAGAATGAAGGATTTGATTTTGACCATACCATTATCCGCCTAAACAACCAACAAGTTATCACCGAAATTTTTTGAAACTTCTAGTAGCGTTCGAAATTTTTTTTTTCTTCAGACGGATTCTGAATGATAGCATTAACTGATTATGACCTTCCGTAACCGTCGTTTCATTAAAAAAACGGAATTACCTTGAAATCACCCATCTTGAGGCACCCTCCGGTACTTTTGGAAGCCTTCAACTTCGCTTGATGACGGTTAACAGAACACTTTCAGTAACTAGAAAATGGATTACATTCGCTTCTCTGTTGAATCCACTCGAGAAGTTGAAGAGGAAGCAGTTGCACTCTGCTGCCAAAGCCAATAACACTTAACAGTAACTATGCTCGTTGAAAGACTTCACCAAATTGAAAGGCATTCACCGCGCATTCTTCGCTTACTCCTCATTTAATGATGCCCTAAAGGAAGGACAAACGGGTATATATTATCACTATGTAAAATCTGGAATGCATTACATTTGTTCGCAGGAGAGCAACAGTAAACGACGTTCCAGCTCATTATTGCAACGTGACACATCCTCGTTCCTTCGTTTTGTTAGCGGTACCTAAGAACAATCTGAGAATATAGCTTGCGGAGAACCTTCCACTAACCTAATTTACCAATCTTTAACTAATTTACCTACGTTTAGAGTTGTGGCGATATGATTCAGTGACGTAATTTCGCAATTGAATATCTAATGGAACTTCCTGATAAAGAGAAAAGTGAAATATTATCTCGGAAAATTCTCCTATACTAAATACTCAACGAAGAGTTGACATAGGCGGATTCAGGGTAGGGGCTAAGACACAGCTTCATTTCTTCGTAGCGCTTTACACTACATTGTAGAGTAAAGCACTGCAAAGTGTAAGCAGTGTAGTAATTTACTTAGGATCTGACTGGAAGCTGGAATTAAAATCAGAATAAGACGTTTTTCCACGATCACTATAAATCTACTACATTTATCACGACAAAGTGAAATTCTAAAAGTAAATGGATTTGTATTTCCAATGAAACTCTCTTAAATTGCCTCCTTTAAAAAGTTTCTAGATCCCCGATGATGTGAACAGTTAGTAGGTTTTTAGTATTGCTCAGTAAATTATGTTGAGCACACAATAAGAACTGCCGCATAAGTGTAGAACGCCATTATATAATCGCCTTTGAATAAAAGCTTTGTACCACGGGTAAAATAAAAAACTCTTTTATTGTTATTATTATTTATCTATCACTGATTTCAGTTTATTACTATTTACACCCTCAATTTTATGTACCATCTTTAATTAGCCTTGGTAGATTCAGGTTAAAAATTAAATGTATTAATTACATGTTAAAACGTTTTGTTTGCGACAAGACATATCGGATCTGTCCCTAAGAATTATTGGTTTAAAACGAAGTTAGGTGTTGATAATTCTATGATCAAAAATTTTATTGTAAGCGGTATATTTTAAATTTTTATTGTCTATTGACAAGTGAGAGCTGTCAAAGAATTAAAGTCTTTTATGTAGGACGCATGTTTTATTTGATTAAGAGAATTAGGATATTATTCATGATTCTTTGACTTTGATTATTGTCTAGAAGCAAGGAGAGAGTTAAAAGAGATTAGCGATGGTCTCATAGATGTAAAAGACTGCTAAGAAGGGAAGGTATTTGAGAAGGAGAGCATTGGCCCAGTGGTATCGAAACCGTAAGAGAGAAGGGCGATGTACCGAAGAGCGTTCGAGAATGAAATATAATTCTTGGATTGCCAAAGGACATTTCTGGGAATAGAATCTCACGCGCTCCCTAGCACCTGCTCGTGTAAAAGAGGAACCAATAGTGTTAAAAGAGATAATTTTATTTGTTTTATAACCTTCTGTTGTTTTGAATCATGGTATATGGAGTAACATCTTTGTTTAAACAGACGAGGAGCATTTTTATTTTGCAGTTATCCGTGAGCATAAGTAGTTTCACTCCGAAAGATTTTTTTCTTCCGAAATAAAAGAAAAATTTTAAGTTTTATTTATTTTACTTCTTATGAGTTCAACTCACTTGAAATTCAAATTGTGGTTGAGTTAGATATTTTGCTGATTCGCTGCTAAACTCTGGTCTCGGTTAACCTCTGGTCAACAATTATAATGGATATGAGAAGAAGAATTAAGAGGTTAGCTTTGAGATCCTTTGCGTTTTACATTGTCTGCGGGGATTAGCGTTTTCAATAATAATTTTGCTCTAAGGAATAGACAATTCTAATGATATTGACGAACATGAAATGAAATCCCACCGTATTACGGGATGCGTGGCCCTTTACGCATGATTTCGTCGGTAACATAATCTATAGCAAAGCCTGATTTGTATTCATTATTAATTTAGTCCCTGGATTCCACCGGCGAATGCGAACGCAGCGATTTACTTCTTATTACATATTTCATAACAGTTTATTTGCATGAATAGATTGAGTTTTGAGTAACTATAATCTCACTATAATCTTAGACGAAGAAAGTGAATTACCTATAAAGTTGTAAATAAATATTTTTAATATGCAATAGGACGTAAAAAATAAGTAAAATAAAATTTTCGAACTCAAAATAACATTAAATAACGTAAATTCGTTATAAAATTTTTCATCGTTCTACCAAGTAATATTTAAATATTTCAAAAGGACGTATTTTTCTCGAAATTCAATTAAATCAAGATGCATTTCATTTTAAGTGAATTTCGTTTTTCTTCTTTTCCCATGATACCTTCTTCTTGACTCTATATAAGGCTGGTTAACCAATGAGTTCGTCATTTATTGAACCTTTTGCTGACTCGATGTGACTAATTAACGAGGTTTCTGCGTCCCTTTGAGATAGCGGTGAGGGTCTACGGCGACGGTCGTCCTGCTGAATTCCGAAAGAAGTCTGGTTACATCAGCATTGCTTTTAAGTAAGTACATACGTGTGATTATTTTGTTTAAACTTTCTTGTTTTAATTTGGCTAATACGCATAACGCTTAGAGTATCTTAAGATTAAAGTCACATTATAATTTAGTATCGTGATTTCGCTATAGCAATCTTCCATCGTTAAAGTTTACATGAAAATTTTTTCTCTGATTGCAAGGAAGTGTGGCTAAGTGCACGGTTTCTTTCGGACAACGCTGGATGTCTTCCAAACTCTAACCGAAATTACTCCGTCCTGCTATCCCTTTCTTCACCACCTTGTCAAATGGGTTCAGATCGGAGTGCACGTTGTAAGTTCTCCACTCTTCTATCATAGTTTCTTGTACTTTACCCATAAGCGAGACACCACCTGTAAATGCTATTACTGTTTAGTATTCTTACGGATTATCTGTCATGTGGCCAGTTATATACGGTGCCGGTTGTAGTTTAAGTGTCCCGCTTTAACTGAATGCGGAATTTTCCCAAAGTAGGTAGTGCGTTCTGTTTGACGTATTACACGTACTTCTTTGCTAGTTTGAAATAGGAAAAATACGCAATTTCTCTTGAGAATATCTCTAAGCTGTGGCAATTCTCGACCAGTTAATATTTCAGTGCATTGCGACGAAAATTTTCGCGGCCGAATAATACTCATTAAATTTCAGCTTTTTCGAGGGATCCGGTCATGATAGCATTAAAAATTTTCGTTGAAGACTTGATCACATTCAATGCACATTGGATTAAACTTACTGTCGTATAATCTTGGAGCTTAGTACACGTTTTAACGAGCTTAGTACAGGAAATGCTGCTAGAAAAAGTCTTTGAGGAAAGCTAACCGCGCTACGTTACTTCTGTTGGGATTAGATTGGGGTTAGATTTGTAGAAAAGACTAAATTTTGAGGCGTGATCGCCTAATTTTAAATGCGCTTTCGTTTTAATTTGATTACGTCATTTTATTGCTTGGGTTTGTTTAAAAAGGTCCATTTGGATTTAGGAAATTTAAGGTTTATCTCAGAAATTTCGACACTCATTGATGAAATTTACTAAACGTTTACTGTTTGAATTTAACTATATTCTCATAATCACTTCAAACTCGAAATCGAAGCATGATTTAGCTTTCAATGAATTGTTCCGACTTAAATTCTAATTTAACCGTAAGGCTTGATTATGTCAGAACTAGAGGAAGACACATTTTAGTCTTATCAGAATCCCAAACGTAATATCAAATCAAAGTTAATATTCTATTCTTGTCATAAACAATATTTCACCATGTGTAGGAGTAACTAGCGAAGATAAATTTCATGACAGGCTTATTGAGCCTATTGAAAAATTTCTTTTAACAGTTATCAATTTAGGAAGAGGATTGTCCAGCATAAGGACCTTCATTACTTGTACCTAGTCATTCTTTCTCTCTCGCAGTTGAATTCAAGAGCTCTCCTGGATATATTTTGGAATGTGTGGTGGCATTCACAAAAATGTGTAAAGGAAGCTATTAATGAATAATAATTACACTCTCATAACTCATGTTTAATAATTTGCACCTAGGTAAAATTTTCAATTTTCAGTGTAATTGTTTTAATAATATTTTTTAAACTTTTGGAACAAAGGCAATTTTCTGCTACAATGAGCCAAATTTAAGAGAGTTCATATTTAATCTTTATGTGAATGATGGATTTAATCTTGCAATGAAAAAATCCTTTAATATGGAACTAGTGTCTCACTGTCTTAAAATTACTTAAAATTCGAAAAATTGTCATTAATTCATGAAAATGAAAAAAGTCTGATTTTTCAAATTCAAAATTGCTTTCGCTTGCAGAATAATACTGCTTCCTTTCATTGAATTTTCTCAATGTGAAATTAAATTTTCTGAAATAGTTTTTGTATTTATAAATAAATTTATAAATATAAATTGTCTAATAGATTTTATTTTTTCACTGTTGCCAACAGAAGGAAGGAGAAATGAAAATTTCACAAAACATCTTTTACATGAGATTTATTGTATAATTTATAAATGTATATTTATTACAGTGCTCAATAAAGAAAATTGTATGCAGAACTTTCTCAAATTTCATTCAAAACCTGTCCCATCCCTAACCCTCAAAAGTTCCTGGCATTGGAAGAGCCGGAATGGCCGAACCCATCTCGAAGATTTTGACGTGTCATTTGTTTTCTCCTGTTGCAGCATCCATCTGGACCATCTGCCTCCTGTGCTTGCACTCTCACTGGGTAGTGATACTTCAATGGCTGGATTCAGAATAATTCTAAGTCATTATGAATACAGCCATTTAGTAGCACAGAACACTGGGAGTGTAAGTACAGGAGGCAAAAAATTATCTGAAAATAGAATGTATATAAAAATTCAATAAATAATATAAAATAAGAAAAACACGTTTTTTTAACCAAATGAATGACCTTGGGGACTTAGAGTAATTTTTTCACAACTAGGAGGGCCCAAAGGGTTAAAGATGGGGTGAAAAATTAGTGCTCAAAGGGTTAGAGGTTGAACAGTAAAAAAAATTTTGGAATAAGATAGATATGGGTACAATAGTAGAGAGTTAAGAGCTCAAAGAGTTAAAGAGGCTGTACATTAAGAAAAATGTTGACATAAGAAAGATATGACTGTTAAAAGAAATTTTTGAAAAAATTCTAGAACCATCCAGATATTGCTAGAAAGAGATCTTGGAGATTTCACTATGAACTAGGACTTTCTCAGTAAATATGCTTACACAAAATTGTACAACATGAAATAAGGGAGAAAAGGATCAACTGACTGACCTGTCACAGGGACTTAAATTTTGATGTTTAGAAATACTCGAAGACCAACCTAAAGTGAGAAACTTCAGGAATTTTGTAATCCAAATCTAAGAAGAAAACTATGCAACTGAAGTCGAGAAGAATTTAGAACTTAAATATTGCTTCTTTGCTTGTACTCTCAGCTGAGTACTGCTTTAAGAATTATTCTGAATAATCCTAAATGCAGCTATTAAAGCAGCACAACCCATTCAGAAATGCAGATATTAATCTGGAAATAACACACAACCAAAACATGAAAAGAAACAGAAAAGCAAGTATGTGAAGATAAAAAAAAATTCCATGGTAATACTTCCAATGACCTTTCAATTCAAAGTTCTTTAAACATAAAAATACTGCAAAATTGGAGAAATTAAATTAAGTAAGCTAGACAATAGGATTACTGGTGGATCGAAGAAATGAGACTGTGTAGGACCAAAAAGGAACTTATGCAACAAAGGATCCCAAAGACTATAAGCAGTTTGCAAGGAAGGGACAAGAAGTAAAAAAGCAAATAATGAAAGCAAAACCTGAATCATAGGGAAATGTAAATTAGTTTAACAGTTTATAAATGAGATGAAAAGGAAGAATGCTGGAAAACAATAAGGGAATTAAGAAACACTAGTGACATAAACAAAGAAATCATCTAAACAGAAATGCTGAGAATATATTGGTTGTCCAAATGAATAACTTCAAGAAGGATACTCTGGATGATCCTCACCTTAAAATATCTTATAATACTTCATGAAATGATGATGAATGATTTTCAACATTAACTGGAGTTATACTTCCCTTGAAGCTAAAATAAAGAAAAATAAAACTGTGTATGGCACAACTAAACTTATTAGGGAATTTCAATGATGTGGAAGTATAGATTAATGAAATACTAATTTGATGATTTTCCTATTAATTGAGTTGAATACAAGAAATGTTTCAATTAAAATGGCATTAATTCTCTAAATCAAATTTAATGTAAACCAGAAATACTAATGATCTTCCTCCTTTTTACTTATTTTTGTCTGAGCACCTCCTGTTTTTCTTTCACTATTTCATTCATTAACTCGCCCTATATTCGGATACATCAAAAAAGCAGCTACCCTTTCTGGTAATAGAACGTGCTTCCTACAGTAAGAGCAGGAAATTATTAAAATAAAGCACCCTTAAGCTGAAATAATACTAAGAATGCTACCAGTCTCTACTCTACCAATCTCTAATGACTTAAAACTCAAGTTTTTGAAAGAATAAACTGAGTTTTGGTTCCAAAAAATTGTAAGCTATTGCCACTCAATCCTTAATTTCTTAAACACATACTGCTAAAAGTAAACCAGAGTAAAAGAATTATGAACGGATCAGATGAAATTGACTTAAAGTTGGCCTACCAATTCCTTCACGAAAATGTTGAAAGAAAGATCCACTTACCATGATAAGTACTGCTTTTCTTCATGGAAGAATGCAATCGGTATCTTTTAAGACCATCAATCTTGTCTTCTTAATCACCTCCTAGTGGCAGGCACTTCCTTCCCTTCCTAATAATAATAAAGCAAAAATAAGGAAATGAGAATTGTAAAATTTGATAAGTAATTTCTACATTTAACACTGACTGATCTTACACTTAGACATTGTCATTTATGGAACCTGTAGATTAAACTTTCCCTTAGTCTTCACTGTCTAGGATAACATTATCACTTTATGAGTAAGTTTAAACATTACAGGATCAAATGCTTGTGCAGTAAAGTATAAATTTAGTCTGAGAAGCTAATAAAATTAGTTGATTATTAAGGATAAGTATTGGTCATTCAAAGTATATAAATTATAGACTTACAATGCATAAATAATTTCACACAATTAATTGAATTTACAGAAAAGTATATGACAATATAAGAACTCCAAATTTTCAATTCAACACGAAAAATAATTCAAAATATGACCGAGTAAATTTAGAACAATAATTCACTGTATAGAAAAAAGGATTCTATTGATACGCAATGTACTGAAATTAAACATGTTTTCCATAGAGCTTTCTAACACATTAGATCATCCAATTCTCTCAAAGCTTTTTCCAAAATATTGCAGCTCTTCTCATTAAAATAAATGGACCAACTGACCTAGTCATCTCTGTAAGTACAAAAATTATCTCTATAACTGATGCAGTCATAACATTTAATCGGTTGCTATATGACTAGAAAAAAAATAAAAACAGCATCTGTAGCCATGTAAAATTATACAGAGAATAATTGACATTCCAGCAAAACATAGTTTTGTCAAGGATAACCAAAAAAAGGTATGTAGTATTATGACAGAATGATGGGCTGTGACAAAAGTGTAATTTTCCTTTCCAGCAGTTATACTAGAGGGGCGATATTATATGGTCTAAAATTTAATTTAAAATAATATAACCAAAATCTTGAGTTTTATAATAATTGAATTAGATACTGATTGCATATTCAAATGTTATCAATGAATCTGTTATTCATATAAAACACACGTCGGAAACATAAATAAGCTGAAAAACTATGTGTTAATGCAATTCATTTTGATAATCAAGTTACTTTTGCACGAACTATTCTGTAAAATTATCCTTTACTTCAAGTACAAATTTATTTTACACATTTTTTCAGTTGCTCCTGATCCTAAACACAATGTTAACATCTAAATTGATCTTATTTTCATTGAAAAATTCTTTTTATTGATGAATAGTTTAGAAGATATGAGACTTAAGAGGATCATCTATAAAAATATATACCTCTATTCCGTTTGACAGAAAATGTACAATTTTCTTATCTTCAAACAGCTACCTAAGTAAATTATAAATTATTGCTGATACTATTTTGTTTTGATCTACCAATTATTTCTGAAAGATAAAAATCTAAACAATAACGAACTCACTGTTGAAGTGGATTATCTTCCTCCTCGAAGCAGGTTCCTTCCTGAAGGCAGTGGCTTCATTAAAAGCAAAAACTTGTGAAAGCTGTGAATCCTCTTCTGTGGCACCACTTCCAATAACCAGTTGTGCTTGTCACTCACTTCCTTAACACCAAGTTAGCAGTAAAGGGATTCGATTTCAAGCCAAAATAGGTTATTTTTCTAAGAAGGAAGCACTTTCGCTACGAGGAAGCTAATTATTCTTTTCTCAAAAAGGGAATAACCATCCGTGGCTCACCTGTCACGCAGCTGATTGTTTGTCACTTCTCACAATAGACTTATACTCATGATTATTTATTCATGGATATTCCCGTGATCAACGAAACAGCCACCAAATATCGCCGTATCGATTGAGTCGGAACAATCCGACATCGATCTTTTCGATCTATGCCTTAACGACAGGAGGAAATTTTAAATTAATCCTACTCATTGGAAAGTTTATTTGTCTTAACCAGCCGTGTGATAGGGATAAATCAGATTTAATTCATTGCTCACGATAATATACAGTTATGATGGGTTTTAAGAGAGCCATTAGAATATCAACCCATTCTGTATTTACATGTCCTAATAAGCTCCTGAGTGATTGTTACCAAGAGTCTATTAAATCCCTCATGTTACCTTTAAACTCTTCACCACAAAGTTATGCTTGGCTTTGTAAATTTTAGATGTCCCTTTAAAAACTGTATCTCTCTGTAACTAACGTTACGATTCAATCATTTGAGATATAATTTATAATGAATAGAGTATTAATTAGATTTCGTATTATCAACATTATTATAATTAGAATGTCTTATGGAACACTATTTACAGAGAATAGAACATCCGCGTTCGCAAGTACCGTAAAAGTAAGCAAAGCGACTGACCACGTAATACTATTCCTGGTAATTTTCACTAGTTACACTTTAATGTGCTTTTCAGAAAGTTCCGCTTTCGTCAACACAGGAATAAAATGTCTAATTTGAATTACCGTCCAAAAGAGAAAGAAATAAGAATTCGAGGGACAATATTCAATCCATCTACTACAAACTATGCTCACTAAACATGTCGAGCAGGGATTCTCAATCGATAGTACGCATACGGTTGACAAAAAATCGAAACAAGATTCGGTGCTACATTCATGAATATCTGATTTATGATATTTTACTGAAAAACAATGACAGATAAACAAGAACTTCCGCATATAAACCGAGTCCACGAGAAAATATAAATCATAGTTTTAAAGTTTTTTTTAAGTATTATAAAAATAAGATTATAGTAGGGAGAGAATTATCGAGGAACGGAAAATGGACAAAACAATGTTTCATGCAAACGGAAGCATCTTTTATAATTGTAAATAATGACTGAGGGTCTAGTTGACCTCCTGGATGATGACTTTATAGGCAGTAATTGTATACATTCTAAGCACCGTTTGATTACAAACGGACATAGCGAATACATCGAAATTTCAAGTCGTTTAGAAGCATATACTCACTGATAATTAAGATTCTTTCAATTGCTCAAGATGGAAATTAGCGTCATATTCTCTCGTAAAAATTCGGGAGGGAAAAACTACGACTGGAAATATTCGGAGTTTTGACAGGAGGATATGCATATTGCATTATATTGCAATGAAGTTTTTCTCTGACGAGACAGTCTATAGGTGCGGTACTCAAGGCTGCAATCATTCAAAATTTCTGACGCAAAAAAAGATGATTATAGGCTCTGGAATATCAAGCGCAAAGTACGCGAACACAAATTGTGAATTATTAATGGCGCATACATTTGAAACCAATTACGGCATCCTGATTCCACCAGATCTTTTCGCGTAATTGGCCTATTGTTCCTTGCCATGACTTATATCATTCTGCATCATAATATCATAAGAGAAGAAAAAATGTCTATCCGTCTGGAAGGACAGAAGATTTTGGATTCAGTCGTCGTAAAAGAATAAAAGAGGTACGCTCGGCTGGAGAAGATTCACAAATCGATAACACATTGGAATGGAGCTTCTCCAGAGTGAAATTTCAACTTGGTACAGTTAATACAAAATGTGTTATTTGCGACATTTTAACCGATCGCCTGTGAAACTAGAGGCGGAACTAATTGCTGCGAGAGGTTCTGTAACGTATATTTTTCGTCACCAAGTGACCATCTTTGAGGAATAAGCTTAAATTTTTTTTATAGAAATGTGGTTTAACGGAAAAATAATGCACACGGCATTAGGTTCATTATTATTGTACGCCATTATGCTCTATCTGCTTTCGATTGGCCCGAGGATCGTTAAAAGAACGAATCGTGGAAATCGCTTTCTATATTACGGAAGACATTCGCTTCTGTACGTCATGATGTCCATTCCTTCATTGGCCTACGTGATGATGCGCACCATTGGGATTACAAGATCTCGCAGTCTCAGGTAATCATCCCAGTTATTACCTCTTAAATGTCGCATTTATGTCTCCCGATTGCTTCTCGACGTTAAACCTTCGTTCCTAAGAGATTTTACATACTTATAAGTAAGGTAGGTGCAGGTGATGTTATTAAGCGAATGGTTAACTATGAATAGATCTCAGTGACTTCAATTATAAATGACTTTCAGAGGGGATTTCCTCCATTCCCAAGACAATTACAGTACAATTGATGTATTCTACTTAGTTGGTAGGTAGGTAACTATCATTAGGTATTGAAAATTTTCCACAAACCCTTTCTTGTGTACGTTTATGTGTATTGTTGTATTTTGCTTAGTAAAACCCTTGTTATATACGCATACAATGTATTTTTCTTTTTAGAAATCTATCTCTTTCTTTTCAATCCTCAAAAACAGAAGTTAGATGCAAGAGGAGACTCAGTAATGTCTATGTCTTCATCGTAAATACCTCATTATCGTTCTCATGTGCAGACAATACATTCAAAACTGATTGCCAGAATTTCTATCGATTTCGCAACATTATTTATTATAGATTTTGGTAAAAGAGTTAATTGAATTTCCCTTTGTTCAACGTCAGTGTTCGTGGCAAGTTTCATCAGTTGGCGAGCAAAGCGATGGGCATCAAATGGGAGACAAGGAGAGAGGCGGGGAACAACAACTTAAAAGATGAAGATGGAGAAGCAGTAGTCGTGATCAATCACCAACACTGGGCTGATTTTATGAGTGAGAATAGCTGTACTAATCTAGTGTTTAGCTGCCATAAGATGGTATCGGAGCAAATTTTTTCACCTTAGTTTAGGGAATTATTACCTATTGATTGGAAATCTCGATGAAAATACATAACATTTTTTATGAAATACTCGTACGTACTTTAAGGCCGCTAACATAAATTGGCCTATTGCTTTCCTTCATTTCGTTTTCAGTTGAGGGATATACTAGCCGTAGTTGGTTTGGCCTCCATTTTTTTCCATTTTTGGGATCTAAAAAAAATTACGCGGGAGTTTAGTTTATGAAGCTGTGTCACTGTTGCTAGGAATTTTTAAAAGTTAGAATTTTTCCGATTCTCTTAATTTAAATGACGCAATAAACGATGTAATCCCACCATAAAATTCATAGAATTAATGTATTTATGAAAGCAAAAAGCTTTTTGAAATCTTTCAAAATATTGTGGTCGCTCGACTAATTTAAAAAGTAAAATACGTCTATCCAGGCGCGAAGCTTAATGGGAGCCCTGATAGCAACCCCTATGTTGCATGAAAATGTTCTGTTATTGAGGTGAAAATTTCCACTTGGAATGATATATTTTATAACAAATTGTTTGTCTGCAATTTCATGTTCACATTGCTTACCTGGCTGCAATAAATTTCGAAACAGTAGCAGCGATCTACAGTGCAGATAGCTCTTTAGCTTATTTTCGTGTTATAATGAACACAATTATTACTGAGTTCTGATAATCAGTTTCATGGATTATTCCCATATTCTGAATAAGAGAAACCAGATAAATGTAAATAAACCTCTCAAATTGCCCATATTGTCTGGGATCAGTTCCTTAGTGAGTAAAATGCATGCTTTTAATGTATGATATTTTATTCGCTTAATAATTTGAAAAAAATGCATAGGAAAACCTGCTCATGCTTAAGTTTATGGTATTTGACAGATATATTTAAAAAAGGCAAAAAAAAAATATTTTGGTTAGTAAAAGTTGTTCTGACCATTATAAAAGAATGAACTGTAATTTATTAAGGTATCAAGGAAAATTCTTTACTTTAAAAGAGATCCCACGATATTCAATTCATTGGACAATCAAAACTAAGGATATAACAGTCAACGGACCCAAATTTCCTAAATTTAGAACGAATGTTCTATGGATTGATTCTTGTTGTTTTTTATGTGTTCTTACGCTGTTTGTGATTATGGTGATGTTGTTTTGGAATGATGGGACTTTTAGGGAGGGATCGTATTGTGTTATTCTTACTTGATAATGTTTAGGGGCTGCCACCTGACGAAAGCCTAACTGCAGCAAACAATAATAATAGTAAATGATAGTAATCCTTTTCTATAAAATATGACATATCTATCACGATTTTAAAGAACAAAATAATTTCGTAAGTTTCAATGAAAAATTTCTAATTGTAAATTTACCCTGAGAAACCTTTGAATTATATTGTCAATAGGTTGTCAAATTAATGGTGATATTACTTGTTATTCTCTCATGAACAACCTCAAATAAGTTTAATTCTGATTCAATAGAGCACAGTGTGTCCGAATCACTACCTATAATTTTGATCGGATTTCTAGACATACTTCCTTCACTTTTATAAGACATAAAAATGTAATGATTAACAATGAGTTTTTTAAGAAAGAAAAGAAAAAAAGATAGTTTTCTTCTCAGGTGTCTGGGGCATCCATCCACCGTTGCCTCGTCTTAAGTTTGTAATGAAGAGTGAGAATATGATTCTCTTCCCATATATCTTCGAGTTCCTTATGGAAGATGTTCTGGCGATCAACAGATCGAAACCATCCGACGCCTACAAAATGTTGGAATCCGCAGTTATGGACACTCCTAAGACGAGGGTTAGTTCCTTCAGATCTTCATCCTAAAAGACACAAGGGATATGGGATGTTTCTCCATGTAAACCATGATCCTAAACTAATAAAAATTTACTAGAATCTGAACCATTCATAAAGGCAGCCCGTGGTGGTCGTTCTCTTTTCCTCTTCAAAGTGGTTGCCGATCGAGAGCTTTTTAGACTACGATTTTCCATAATTTTTATGTCTTCATACTACTTTGATCGTCTTTTCTCTATTTCTTTGATTACTTTCTTTTCTACCTGCATCATTTTTCTTATGTTTTCGTTTGTGACTCTCTTTGTTCTCGATACTATACAGCTACTTCTAAAACAAATCCATTTCTACCGCCTCCACTTTCTTCCTATCTCATTTTGTTGTTAAATGTTAGATATATTTGATATTTTGTTTTTTATGTATATCTTCTGACCACAGCATGCTATTTACTTGTCTTATAACCTATTTTGATTGGTTTATTCTATTAGTTATTTCTTTCTTGCTTGTTCCTTCTCTACTAATTGTCAGTCTCAAGTATTTGTATGCATTACAATCTTCAATGATCTCTACTTTTTTCTAAATCAGTAACCTTCGATGAACTCTCTTTTTTGAATCTGTTTTATCTTCATTTTTTACCGTATACTTTGTATCGGTGAGTTTCGCTTTCAAACCATTTACTGGTCATTATTTAAGAGTCACAGTAGATACTATCTAGAGTGGATATCTACTCCTGTGTCGTTTCATTTTCGTTCCAGAGGCAAATCGTGGTGTTCCCAGAAGGCACCCGTAATTGGGATTGCATCCGATGGTCGGTGGAAGGAGGGAGAAGGATCAAAGACTTCAAGAGCGGAGCTTTCCGGGCTGCTATCAAAGCTGGAGTGCCTATACAGCCTATCGTCATCTCTCCTTACCACTTCATAGATGAAGAGAGGATGATTTTCGGACAAGGTTTGCGTTATATAACATCGGGTCGGCGTTGTTTGCTCACATGATTAGAGAAATGGCCGTATATTTTACATATTTAAAAAACATACCTTCCATGTAGCGATACCTTGCTAAAACAAAGATAATTCATATATAATCAATTGAGGTAGCTTGGTAGAACTCCATTACAGGAAATAATGAAATAACTTAGTAATAACTTTACCAAGTTATTACATTATTTCCCGAAGATAATTCGCTCCGGAATCACATTCGTTAACTGAAATATTCTTTAGCCGAAATATTCGTAAGCGGAAACATGAATTCTGGTAAGCCTCTATAGAAAATCTATAGAAATTAGAATATCTATTCTATAGAAAAACAATATATTCCTATTTTCCGATCTTTCTGTTTATTCTTTCGTTAAAGCGCGTTGCGTGGAGCGAGTAAAACATAATCCATCGAATGGTTCATTTAATGGGAAAGATTGAGTGAAAGATCGTTTAGAATCATTTTGTTGCACGGCGCGCCAAGGATAGATTGAAAAATAGAAAAGTTTTATCCAAGTTATTCGATTTTTTTCATTCGGTTGCTCCCACCACAACGCGCATTCACTAAAAAATTCATTAGCAGAATCCATATTCGTCTCCCGAGTTCGAAAAACAACGAAAGAATCTTCGTTAACCAAGGTATAAATAGTTTCAAAATTATCCGTTCAAATAATTTGAGAATCAAGCTCTTTTTAAGTACTAAGCAGAGTATTAGGCAAAAGCATAATGAACTTTCCTATCAAGAAGCAAACAAAACTTTCATTTCTATCTAAAAAGAACTTGTTTTGGTCGCTGGTTATGTTTCAGCAACTTTCCACTTCTAAAACAAATCCGAAATTAGCAGATAACGTGATGAAAGTAAAGACTCATTTGCATGTCGATATAAATTGGTTTCGAAATTAAAACGTTTGTTATATTAAACTAATTAAGAAAATGTGAATGATAAAATACGATTTGGACTTTGGAGTAAAGATTGCATTGATGGTTGCAAGGAGAGCTTCGGAAGAAGTGATAATTTTTACGTGTCGCTATGTAATTTTTAACATCAGCAAGAAAAATTAGGCGATGTTTCATTTGCAGACGTTAAAATACTCGTTAAGCCTCTGGGCGAAATTCTCATGGGTGAGCTGACCAATTTTTTCTTCAACCAGGAGAAGAAATGTCTCTAGTTTGAATGAGTGTGATATAAGCGTGCTTGATCTTTTATCGTTTCAGACTTATTTAAATTAACAACACATCCAACTTTGAGCAATTGCCTTGTTTTGAACTTGATCACAACAATTCTCGAGGACCAACTTCTTATTCGTTAATTGCAGTTATCTCTTTCAGGGAAAGTGATTTTGAAAATTCTTCCGAAGATATCCACGAAGGATTTGAAATTCGAAGAGGCGAAAGACCTTCTGAAGTACACCCACAGTGTTATGTCCAAAGCTTACGAAGAATTAAAGGAAGAAATCATGGCTGAATTACCAAAAAATCATTATTTAAGGGGATAAACCCACTATATAGACAACCAGAAGTGAAAAAAAATGAAAATGAAAAACTTATCCAATAAAAAAGTTCTATTTCAGCAGAATAGTGAAAGCAGTTCTTACTATCTGTTAAAAACTTTGAAGAGAGAATGACATTTCTTAAGCAAAATGAGGAGTGAAGTAATTTTTTCCAGCTTTCCTTTTTAAGGAGGAAAGCAATTACTTGGAGAAGATCATCAATCGTTTTTGGCCGTACTTCGTGGAAAGCCATTTCATTGAATGAAATAAAGAATAATAACTTGGTAAGTTCTACAGAATATTCTGTGGAAATTACCAAGTTATTCTTTATTTCATTCAATGGACAAGATCACTTGAGTGCAGAAGTATATACCTATGAATAATACTTTTCATAATGATGAATATTGGGGGACCTGGATGAATGCCATACATCTTTGTCGTTCATACCTCAGCAGCAATCATGTCTCATATCTAGAAGAAATAAAACTTGCAGAATATTATCAAAGTCTTTTATTTATCAAATCACTTTTGTGTGAAAAGTCAGTGAAATAAATTTTATCAATATATAGTCAAATGAATATATTTTATTTTAAATATGAAGAAACAAAAAGTTTTCGGTCGGCTTTAATGTGGTATTATATATATTATTACTGAGTACATAAAGTACATTAATTAATCACAATGTCTACCTTTATCAAATTCTTGTGTTCCATTTTAGGCTGCATAATAGCTTGTAAGATGATTACGATATGAGTACTTCTTTTAACATAAGGTTGACTTCAATTTTCCAAGAGTTTGCAGAAATACGTATAAACAAAGTGTAACACTTTCGAAAACATTTGAGTATTTAAAGAAAACTCAAATGTCGAATGTCTTTGTCAAAGAAAACTTCTTTCGTGGTGATGCAATGCTATGGCGATGACTCTTTGAATAGTATTCACACACGACCCATCCCCTGATTTTTTTGCGCTACACCAATATTTACAGTATTCATGTTCTTTTCCCATCGCCTTAAGAGCGGTGGTTTCGCAAATATTCTCCTGCGTTTGAATTCAAATGGAAAATTATCTTCGTTATTGTACACGCTGCGAAGTCTTTCCATGACGAATCATAAATTATTCTAGTGCGCAGCTACAGTATACACGCTAGCAATATGAAGACTTTTACGCATATTTGGTTGTTGAATATTTAATAAAACAATGATAGAACTATATAGATAATACAATGGTACAAGTAATAGAATGAGATACATGTGAATTAGCGCATATGATTCTGCGGATGATATGCCAGCAAAGTATTTATTCTGAGGGGCCTTATTTCCTCCGCAACTTGCAACGGAAAACACTTCAAAGAGTATTATTATATAGGCAATGTGAGGAGTGAGGTAGTTTGCTGACCTCACTGAGCCACAGCAGTATCTGTGGGAAACGTCCTGGCAAGAGTAGCACAATCAACTTATGAATATTTTTTGTAGCGTTCAATAGAGTGTGGAAACGATAAATGCAAGTGTTTAGAATCACTCGCTATCACTATCACTTATATTTTTGCCACGAACTAGACTTCGAGTAAGGTAAATGGAAGATTAATATCCCTCTATCCTCTAAGAAAGGTAAAATGAAGGGTATTCCATCGCATTGCGCTTATATATTCTGAAATAAAATGCCATTTTCTGTAAATTATTCATTAAAATGGGCGTTATGAACCTATACCATAAGCCACAGAAAGTTCTGGAGAAGGAATGATAATTACTGGGCTAGATGAGGAATGAGGTAGTTCACCGAGGTAATTTCTCAGCGAGCCAGACTGCTTCGAGTGGAAAAATCCACGTAAAGGCAGTACAATAATCATATTTATAACACTGGTTCTAGCATTTAATAGGGAATGATAAGGAATGACAAAGATGAATTCCATTACTCACTATCACTCATACTAGTGCATCGAATTAGTACCAAAACGAAAATTTTCTTCAGATTCTGAACCGAGAATAATGAAATTCTTGAACCGAAATCAGAAAGCGATATTTATTCTGTCCTATTCTTGGTTCACAACAGTCCATATTTTACTTAACTGTATTGCAGAAAGGTTAATTATGTGTTAATTCGTTTGGTTAGGCATGTGTTAATTCGTTTTGCAACTAACTATTACAAAGTTTTACTATAAAATTTAGTACTGTAAATGAAAAAAAGCAAGAAATAACGAACTTTCGGAAGTATAGAATGCTAGAATGGTCGGTCCGAAAAAATGCCTCGATACTGTTTGACGGAATTTATAGGAGAAAGCGGAATTGAACCGATAATTATCATTTCCGTTGAACCAAAGTGATAACGGGAACGAAAAATATTAAGGTTCGATGCCCTCATACCACAGCAGCTCTCATATTATCACACCTATTAGCCAGATCCTGACCTAAGTAAACGAAAGGTTGCTCTATGCTGGATGATAAGGATCATCCTCATATCGAAACATTACCAAAAACCACTGCATTGTCACTCAATAATTCATAATGTCATCATCCATCTCTGCAAGAAAAGATGAAAGTACCGCTGGATATGGAGTGTACTCAAGGATGAAGCTGCGACGCTGAAAAAAGCGAAAGAACAATGATGATGCCCTCCAGTCAGAAATGTTGGCGTAATATGTGTTGAGCAATGACCTCATTCGCTGGCAGATAATGGAGATGCAGCAAGAGGTAGAGGATCGAAGTGCTATGGGAAGAAAAGATAAACGGAGGACTGGGAAAACACTCTTTGTCCTCCATATCCGTTACTCATTCCGTTTTGTTTTTCCCACGTTGTACACAAACATTTGAGTCTCGGATCACCTTATTTTCTTTCAGATAGAAACATAAATACATTTCCAGAATGTAAGGTAAACGAAATTTCCATCATGTTGTTAACTCCCAAGTATGAAATAGATCTCAAGAAAACACAAAAGATAAAAGAAGGTGAAGAAGTCTGAGGATTCCGGTAGGGGCGGAAAGTGGAAGATTCGGGTTCGAATCCGAAGTCTAAAGTCGTAAAACTTTTTCACTACCGTTCATTTTCAGATTGCAATTTCAAAAGTGCAGCTTTCACCTTTCCATTGGAATTGCAATCGCAATTATTTCGCTTCTTTTGGCTCAGATTTTGTTCTATATTGAATTTTGATAATGGTGGATCTAAAATTTATTATAATGGAGTAGAGAAGAAAGAATTCCGTGATAGAAAGATGAAAACAATAACAAGAAGAGATCAAGGTTACTAACTTGTTGTAACCCTGCTCTTTATAATTTTAATATATGATATTCCAGAGCAACTATTCCATTCCGTTAATACTTAATTAATATATGTAATGCTATTTAAAAATTCTCCAAAATCTCATAGGATAATGAAATAAGTACGGCATGATCAATCACGTTAGGTAAGCCTCTCTGTCATGCATGACGGAATTTCGTTTAAATTGATCGTAAGTGTAAAATAATTGATTACATAAACTCTCATAGATTTTATTAAGTCATACTCAAACTTCAAAGATCTGAAAGTCTTATAAGGTTACTTTTAAGATGAACGAGGAGATAATATTTTTCAGTAGTACTGAATCAGCTGTAGCGGGGTCGCTGACCGAAAAAACAGACTGTTTACATGATAAGAACCATCTAGATTTCGGCAAAATCTTTTTCGGGGCATTATCGAAAAAGTTGAGAGAACTTATCGTTTTATTTCTGGTACAATAGCACTAAATATCTATAGGATTAATCTCCCTTATCTTCTTTAATCTTCATATCCAGCTCCATCTCGAACATACTAACGTAAACATATGTTGGATTGGCAGGCAAATAGTTTATCGACAATTATACTCTACTCCACTTCTTTTCTATCCCTTTAGAATTATCCATCCATATCGTACATTCCTTTTTTACTGTTTAAACTTTGAAAATATCCCTTTATTACGATCTCATTTAACACAGACAACCAGATTTTCATCGTTCTTACTTACCTGCTAATTACATTCTTAATATAAACCATCGTTGTAACTATCCTTTATACCAGTCCAAATCAAAGAGAAATACCCCTTTGGTACTGTTCACTCTTTCCATTCGATTCACATTCTTTAATTACCTGAGATCCAACAACAAAGTCCGTAAATAATGAAAAATATTCCATCTATAAATATGTAAAAATTTTGCTGAAGGCTTCGGTTAAAGCACAAAAATTTTTACCCAATTTATATAGATATTTATAGTTTTCTATAATTTCTTTAGAGAATAATTCAAAACCTATCTACGAACTCGAATTCTCAGCACAAATGGTTTTCATATTGGAGCTCCGTCTCTGGTGACTTTTATATTCGAGCTCCGAAATGATGAAATATTAATGATTATTTAATCACTTATTGCATAAATATTTTGAATTTGGAAGCTGATTACCATCAAAGGACGTTAATCAGTTGACGATTTTGAGACAATTTGAAAAAAAGTCAAGTTTGGAAGTTAAACCACTCACCTTATTCGCTATATCTCTTGAGACTATTATTTTCTTGGGACTTATTACCGTGGAACTATAGTCCTACTGCATTACAGTTTTATATAAGATATTCAAGCAACGATGGACTTGATCACAAACGGCAAATCGATAGAGGAATGAAAACTCTCTTTTCTACTTAATACAAGATTTATCTAGGCTAAGGGAGTATCGATAGGAAAGAATTATTAGAAGCAATAGTCAGAATAAGTTTTATTTTCTACCAAACATTCGATTTTCATTGAGATAGAGGAATTCTCTTTTTGGAAACTAAGAAAATTTCTAACTTATTCGAGTTCGAATTCACGGAAATATGCCTCGTATTATCTTTTAATTTGCAAACTATTTGCGGAAGTTGATACAAAAATTTACCTTCGGTCCTCTCAATTCAAGGAACTTTGGCCATCAAAAAGTCAAACTCTTTTCGGCGATTCGTTTAAGTTCGAGTGCTAAGCCAGTTCAATGCCTAATATTTTTCAGCACTGACAGCTTCCATCTTCTCAGTCCGCACTTTCTCCAAGTCTTACCTTTCATTATAAGTCGAGCTGGTAATATTTACCATGTAACAAGATGACCTATATTTAATATTTTCATTTGTTTCCTTATCTCTCTCTTTCCTTCACAGCTTCCCTTTCCCCCGATATATTATGAAGGACAGCTTCGTAGTTGGTAAAGAGTGTCCAAGGTTCAGCATCCCGCGATACGTCCTCATCTCAAATACATCAAGTTTGTTTATACTTGCGTCTTTCAATGTCACTTTTTCGCTCCATAATGAAAACAGACCAAACATAACATTTAGATATCTGAGGAAACGGGTTTAGATGATTTGGTGTACAAGGATGTGCACCAAGAAAAATCCCAAGGAGAAACGGGCATGTCTGACGAAAACAAAGGACAAAAAGTCTTATGGGACCGGGGCTCTAACCCATGGGGAGTCTGCCAGGACATTCCCAAACGGCATGAAAGACCTGATAGCTCAGTGCTGACAGCATCTTACCGGCAATCGGAAGACCTGAGTTCGAGTTCCGATCTCGTCAGACTTTTTCAGGTCCGTTTCTCCTTGGCCATTTGGCAAAGCAAAAATCTCAGTTTCATTTGCCTTTAGCCTTATGTTTAAGATAATCTTGTGTGATTAATACAAGATTATTTATGAGGATCCTGTTGTAAAGATAAGTTTATGACGACCATGATTAATATATCAACAGGACCTTGAACTATGGCATTGCAGAAACAGTATGTCTAAACCATCCCTGCAATTGATACCTGGAAATGTTTATCTTACTTTAATGATTGACATTGTGAAAGGTTAGCAAATTACATTTTTGTTTATTTTATTCGCTTGCTTATCTCAGTCGTTGATGCACATTATGCAACTCGAGAGAGCCGTTATGAAAGTCGATATCAAAAAACACCAAGGTCGATAGTGGATGATCGTTGCATTATCTTCTTCGTTTTGAATTGAAGATATCTCTTTCTTTAAAATAGCTTAAGAGGTATCAAAGATTCAAAACATTTAGAGTACTTGTCACACATTAAATTTAGGACTCACAAAAGTATTCCAGAATACAACTCATTACGATAAAGTTCTTCCACTTCAACTGCAAATTTATTTTTTTCACATCACTAAAGCATTTTTCTTGGTACTTTGCAAGATGGGAATGCTAACAATTAAATTTTATTTATTGGAGAATTTCGATAAAAACCATGCAATCTTACTTTTCTTCGGAATTTTCATATATAATGTACTTAAATGCTAATATAGATAAATGAGAAACTACTTTATAATCTACTAAAACAGCTTTCTTTAATAATGGCTCATATCTGGTAATATTGTTTCTCTGGAAATGAATTACATTAGGGAATACACTTAATTCTACGATAATACAAATGAACAATAGCCTTCTAGGAACTCCGTAAGATTATTTAGGTGCAATCTCAATCGGATAAAAATATGTTCCGTTTGAGAGATTAAAAAAACATGTACGCCTGGATCAAATGAACCAAATGAGGTGAGAGAAAAGGGCAGATCAATAATAAAGAAGGCTCACCTGTTTACTTAGCAATCGATTCATATACGCGCGAACTCATCATCTTTCCTTTAATGCCCAAGATATTTAAATATACTCGAAGTTGTTTAAGCGAAAACTTATATTCAATATGAATCATTGAAAATCGGGTGATATTAAATGATAATGACCAAGTGGTAAGATTGCCATTAAAAAAACTTGCATTAATTACTAAAATGCATTTAGAGCCGTTTTCTCATTGACTCTTTTCCTTTTTCTTTTAGCGATTGATATTAGTTATTATCATATTTTAAGGTTAATTATATATATATATATATATATATATATATATATATATATTTATTTACTATATATTAATCATAAAGAGACAGTCTCCCAGAGCTATCGATACAGTATTTGGAGCATAAATTTTCTCTATCATAATAAACACAATATTCTTCAAGATAATTGCACTCAACGAGTTTGGGAGCAAGAGTGTAGGTTATGGAAATAAAATAAGGAAAACTTAAATACTGAAGTTCTTCAAAAAAACAAAAAAGCAAAACTAAGTTAACGATGGGGAAAAGCTAGGACAGGTGGATCAATTTTCTTACTTGGAATGTTTTCATTTCAGGGATGCAATATCCATAGCTGTGGTACTGAAAATAATTGCATTACCCAAAGAAACATTCGTTAAGCGAAGGGGAATGATGTCGAAATATCTCGTATTCTAGAAAAGATCAGCAGATAAAGGAATCAAGTAAAGACATTAAAATCCAAGGTGTGGAGTGTTTTACTGTGTTTCAAGGGTGTGAAACGTGAACCTTAGGAATGGAGAATCTCAAAAGATTAGAGGCTTTAAAGTTGTTTAGTAAAATAGAAAAAGTAAATTGGGGTGATAGAGAAGGACATGCGGAGACACCGCAGATAGAGGGAGAAGAGAGAGAGAGAGAGTTAATTTAAGTAATTAAGCGATGGCAAAGGAAAAAGGTAGGTCAATATCGAGAGGAGACGGTATAAAGGGCGCTAGCAGATACCAAGAAATGAGATAAAGAGTTGAATAAGAAACATTACGGCAGATAAACCTACCGAAAGATAGTGCACTTATGTATGAATGCTTACACACAGATAATAATCTGATAGTCACTTGAAAAATTCTCTGTGCATCGAATCATTAAAAAGTAGACAATAAGTGTTATAATAAATGTTGGTATGCGTATGTTTCTAATCAAATTTGTTAATGAAACTGATTGATCATGAAAAAATAAACGTTTTAATAGGTTGAGGAGAAGTTCGAATGCGATATCTGAAATCTTCCTGAATACGCCCTGGGAATGTCCCATTCCAGCACAAAAAAATTATCTGAAACTGTAACTGAGGAGAACATTGGATGAATGCAAACTTCCTTTTCTTTACATTTCACTTTCAGCATCGAACCGTCAACATCAAAGTACAAAACAACTTTTATCTCGTTGATAAAATGTGGTCAAGACAATATTTACGTCACGCACTACATATCTGAAACAAGTAGATCAAAATAAGATGTGGAAGCAAAGAAAAAGAATAAACGTGCGGATGATCAAGATTTATAAATACATAATTATTATATAATTTTTACATTTCCAAATAAAAATAACATTTTTATATGAAATAGGGTATTTATATATATACATAAATAATTATTACCCAAAAGGAATTCAATAGTCGATAAAGTTTCGGGAGTATATAATAATAACAATGAGGACTAGAAATCAGAGACTTCTTTCGCGGAAATTTCAAGAATATCTCAAAGATATATCCACTATACATCGAAGATTAAAATAAATTGATCAGCAGTCGGGTCATATCTATGAACGACTCATAAAGATAGACACGCGTGAAAGCATGCTCAATTCAATAATCAAATTGAGAAGCAAAAGGAATTAATGTTACAATGAAAGTCAACAAGAAATCGAAGTGTTTTACATCCTTGGACAAATTAATGTATCTTAAGTTTATGCATTGAAATTCAATATTAGGACTAGAAAAATACCCAAACGAAAATAGTTTATCGTTGTCATCTCAAGAATTCATGATTATAAAGAATATCACAAAACAAATAAAGTTTCTGTAAATCAGTCGAAAGTGGGTTTTCGATCGCTCTGCGAGCAAATCTTCACAATTTACGCAAAAAAACATAACGAATTCGGTAATGAGAATAGTGATATGATATATCGTACGTCTCATCACAACTTGTGATATAGGATATCACAACGGAGTCTCATTTTAATATTACCATGACTCTCCATTGAAAGAAGTCAATAAGCTTTCTTCTTTAAAGCAAAATGGTCGCTGGGAAGTTTGGATAAGACTTCTTTTGTCAGAGACTCGTACGTCTCCAACATAATTTGGTGAGCCTTGTCCATCAGAGCGGGAATATCATCCACCGTCAAACCTTCCGTTGGAATCTCCGGTAGAACCTGGATTATCGCTTTTCCTGAAAGATAGTCAAAATGCAAATCTATTAAGTCATGATCCCGAATACTGGTTGGATCCTCAACGACACTACCATTAATGAATGAAGCATAGGATGCAAGCTGTGGAGTAGGTTATTTGTTATATGGTTTAACCTTATCATCAACCATTCAACCTTTAAATCATTAGTTAAAATCGTTGGCCTCCAACCAGCAGCACGCGGCTTTTAATTTAATTCTTTACGATCCAGTGGATATTTTTTTCAAAAAGATTTCACATAATATTCAATGATAACGAAAGTAGAGTAAACATATGCTGTTTGGAATAAATCCTAAAATGTGAACTTCTCTACTAGTTCCTTTCAATGAAACGTTGAAATTATGATTATTAATGAATTCTTATCAATTTCAAACTAAGGCAAGGTATCTAGTTTGTGGATCGCTAAGTGTTTGTAGCAGCCAATGCGGTCCATTGGCGGTAAAAGCTTGGATCCGTTGCTCTAATTCATTGGTGGAACAAGTCCACGTAAGTGTAGCACCATCAAACACAACGTAAAATCTTTAATTAAAGGAAAGAGTAAATTACTGGCGGACCGCAGAATTTTCGTTATAGTCGAGAGGATATTTTATACTTGTTAATATACAGATTGAAAGAATAAATGAGCGTATCTGAAATATGAAAGTGAACAAATCATAATTAAGAGTGTGGTATGGATGAAATTGGAATTTGAACACTGATACAATTTTTAAAGCGCGGAATATTTCAATATTCCATGCAGTAAATATACCGCTAGAAAAAAATAAAAATCGACCATGGTTTCAGTGAACATCATCACCATACCTGAGGATGGTGCTAAGCTCTGATCCATAGCGGAGCTGAGCTAACCTCTGCACCAGTTCAAGTTTCTTTTAGCTTAAAGGTATATATTTTTTACGACATCGCTATAGAAAAATTATCGCTGGGCTCACGTCAGATGTTTTCTTAGACATAAATTCCATTTCTTTAGTCCGCAGAACCTACGTGCCGTATCGCAATAGATGAATGAGAGGCGTCCCTATTGCGCAAGATATTTTTTTCCATTTCGAGCGCTATGCTTCTCTCACTACTTTTCAACCATTGCCTACTCCACGTGAGAGCTTCTCTCAATATTTCTCGTACAAGGTTACAGCACCGGACTTTTGTATATTGTGCTTGCTCAAGATTTCATTAACACCAATCTTTAGATTCATAGCTTTACATAAAAAAGCATCCATAGTTAGAATAAATTCGGTTGCCGCAACCATCCAAACATTCATCAATACTGAAAGTAACGAGAAGGCCAAACTAAACCAGCATCAGCCAACAATAACTTCTTCGTTGGGAAAAATACTATTCTTTCATTAAATAAACACTAGAAATCCTAATAAGCGTAAAGTAGCGAAACAACTTCCTCAGTCAGTATAAAAAATATCCGGACTGGAGACAGGTGTGCACTAGCACAACTGACACTTTTATAATACCCATCATCATTTGCAACCAATAGCTTTCGGGGGGAATGAGGCTTGTTAGGGAGGATGGAAAGCGAGATAGTCTACTTCTCTACTACCGAGACAGTATCTTATGAGTGAAATAAGTTCACTTAAGTACAACATAATTTTCCAATGAATTACTTTTCAGAGCAACCAATAAAGAGAGACCTAAATGGATGTAATTATTCAGCATCATCCACCTTCATGTAACCTCATCCATGAAAATTATTGATACAAAAGTAAATTAAGACACAATTGTCTTGATCATGATCGAAGAAAATGATCAATACTCCATTTACGGTAGCAGGAAAATTCACTGCTAGAGATTCATTTAGTCACAGAGATTTTCCTTCGATCTTCAGCAATTAATGATGTGAGTGACGTACCAGATTTCCTCATTGAATGAGATTAAACCTTTCCAATCTCTTCGATATTGAATTTTTCTATGTCCTACCTATCTTTCTGCATTTATCAATCAAGTGCCTCCGACGCAAGTTCCTTGCTTTGATAAGCTTCCTAAAACAACGCGCGACTCAATCACTGGCTCACTGCTATGCTCTTATCTACATTTCAATCTTGTCTATCATTACATCACGTCCATGCAGAGACGAGAGGGACGATATTTATTATCGGAAGACTTAATCTCTTTCAAAACGTCGGATAAAGAAAGGTCTTCAATGATCTACATGAACCGAAGTATCTAGCATAAGCTACCTCATACAAAACGATGAAGTTGATCGATTTTCTTTCGTGAGTCAATTTTATCATTTGAACTCATTATTGAAATCAGCACGCTAGCTCAAATCTGTTATGAAAGCCATGAAGAAAAAGTAATTATTTTTATTAATTATCTAAAGAGTTATAAATAATTTAAACTACAATGAAATGTATTATTTCATCTTCTACATCTATAAATTTTCTGTTTTGTCACCTATTGTAAACATTATGGTTTTGAATTAGTATAGTTACATTTTCCATTTAACGCGGCCAAGATAAATATACGATATTTCAATGAACATCAACCACGCATTCATATTGAGAAATGGCATTGCTTGAACTATGACCGACTTTTATGTGACCCTGTCCTCTTTCATATGATAAGGATAAGTAAACAGGGACCTAATATAAAACACATCCTTTCGTCCATAGAAAAACAGATTTCAAATATGTTCTCTCCATCCAAATCAGTTTAGTTCCATGAGGAAGATGACATAATTTTTCATTTCTAATATCTCGTAAAAGCTCTTCAGAGAAAGAGAGAGTAAACTTAGAATTAATCCCTGTAGCGAATTCAAAGACCATCTCTTGAGGGTATAAGAGGACTTATAGTTTTTGAGGATATACATAAGTAACGTAGACAAAAGAAGCCTTAAGCAGGAATAAACATACTAAATTAACGATCTTTTGTATGTTAGGAAATGGTAAAATGAAGAACAAATAAATTGTTTTTGAAAATAGAAATAGATTTCTTCTAGAAGTAGATTTTTTCTTAAAACTTAAAAGGAGACGTAAGGCTATTTTTCCGATGCTTTCAAATGGAGGCATATGTTCATTTCGCGAAGAACGCAAATAGCTGAAATTTCTCATAAGAGAAAAGAATATTTGAGTGAAATATTTCCTACTTAAAATTTTTAACCAGAAATTGGAAATGTGAAGATTGATGGCGATGTCCATATTCATGAAGCAAATAAATTACCAACTCTTCCAATCTTAAGACACGAATCTTCGTAATATTAGTTAATCGTATATACTGAATGTCTATTCTTTTTGAGTCCCCTTTAATTCACCATTAATATGATATTCATCAATTATTATTTCCCTCGTTGAGAATCAATATTTTCTTTATAGCAGCTCTAATATTTGCTTCTTATGAAACAATCAATAATGACTTCATTGTTTTGTCTATGCAATTTGAAGAAGTTTATAGCTAAAAGGGTATTCATTCTAATGACACTTTTGGTGCTGAAGTATTATTTACAGCATTCCGACTGTGCATTTATCTTTTAAATAAATTTAATCATTATATATAAATACTAATACTGGTTTCAGATTAAAAATAGAGTGGTGAGTTTAAAATAAAGCGTTAGCTGTTTTCGCGTCTTTAGCTACGTCATAGAGCAGTATCGACGAGTAGTTTGTCGCTGACATACGGGAAAGGAATGCAAGACAAATGAATTAAGTACCGTGATCAAAAAGCAGTCTCTTCTCGTCCACGAATGTGTAAGGAGAGTACACAATTGGCACCAAGGGTATTCCCGCGCTGACGGCAGCCCTGAAAGCGCCGCTCTTGAATGGCAGAAAATGCTTCTGAGCGCCTTCGTCACCCCAACTGCAATTAGCTCGATTTCTAGTTCCTTCTGGAAACACGAACATCTTGACCTGAAACGAATAGAATCAATGTGGAGATGAAGCTACCTAAGTATGACGTTTTGTATATTATAGAGCTCATAAAAAACAGTTTACAAGGTTTCTTTTGGTTTCACTTTGACAAGAAATAATGATAGAGGGCAAAGGTAGAAAAATAATAACAGAGAAATAATGATATAGGCAAGGTTGAAAAAAATCTCTTTCAGCGATGGATATAAATCAATAGAAATAATAGTAATCAGCTGATTTAGCATCCATAAATATGCAATGAGAGTAGAATTTATCATCATAATCACGAATTTAGCATAATGATGTTTAATTTGTAAAAGGAAAGTATGCAAAAAAACTTCTCGATCAGATATGGTGTGACAAGGTCATAACTAGAGATTTATGAATAAATATTATATAATTATATTTATAAAAATATATTTCAGAAATGATTAGGAGCTTATTTCTAGGGTATGCATCGATATTATTTGTTGGAGATATAAGTTAAATTTTAATTTCCGTCTTCATATCTTATTATATCATCGAGAGACATCGTGTTTTGTCTGACGAATGTTTTTTTTCTTTACTGATATACTAAATTGTGATTCCTATAATAATATTTGGTTCCTATACAATTACAGAACTACAATATAATGCTAATATTAGGCATAAAACCCTGTTATGTTTCTTGTATGATGCTGAGCCTGAACACTAAAACAGTATAATATAAAGAAAACTGAATTTGAATGTTGATGTTATAGGAGGATATTAAATAAGTCGTAAATGGAAAGAGTGACGAATGTGGAAGTGCTACAAATACTAAATAAAGAATGTGTAATCCTGAAAACGATCAAAATTAGAAAACTTCCGTGTTTTGGTCATTTAATGAGAGGTGTAAAGTGACACAGGAATTCTCCAAGCGCCGAATATCGGCAAACTTTTGGGGGCAATTCCTCCGAAAAGGATTATCACCCACGTGGCCGCCAGTTTTCAGAAGCACCCGATGCGCATTTCAAGAGCTATGCTCCCATCATCAAGGGGGTCAAATGCTGAATGAGTCATGAGTCAGTCACCTTTGACCTCAGAATGATGAGTCATACTATCAATTCACTCTGGCAAGACTTTGTGGTAGGAAGTCATGACTGACACAAATGAAAATAATCCTTTACCCGTACCACATAGGATTTTTATTCTGCTACCAGGTATTGATGAATTAAATGAGGCAATGAGAATAGGGAATTCCATCATCGATACCTTGTCCTTGGCAGCACGATGAGCACAGCTCTCGATGGAATACAGAGCTGTCTTTCCGCGGGATCGGTCTATGAAAATGGAGCCCGCTAGATAAGCAGCTAATCCGAACGGCCACACGTAGAATACTTCCTTTTTAATCACGGCTGCCATTGGGTGCAGTTGGTCCCATATGGAGATCATACCTAAATAGGAGCATTATGACGATCAGTTACTAATGGAAACGGAGAAGCACGACTTAGATATTTACTTACTGAAGCTTCTCTTAATTTTTTTTTTTAATTTACCACTAATATCCTTATACATAGATATGCTTACGCATTAATACACTTACGTATACTTAATTTGCATATTTTTATCAATTCTCACTAAATATTCCTATTCTTCTAACATTCTAATCGTTATCATTTTTCCCAAATATTTTCTTGAATGTTCCATTTCTAACATCAAGAATGATTATGTTACGTTACTCGCGTTTGTTCTTGAAATTAAAAATCATCAGATGCGATCTTTCGTATCTGATGATTTTTAATTTCTTTGTAGTCAAGAATTTAACTATATACATCCATAAAACAGATATAAACTTTCATATCGCTCCATTTAGTTTATATTGTCTTAATTACTCAAAAGTCTACAGTATCGGTAAACTAAATAACATACGTATTTTGAATCACCAACAAAATTACTTGCATAGCATTACGTCATTAACGTACTGACATTTTCAATAAGGATAAAGTTTCAAGAATTAAAAAGAATTTTAATTTTGTAATTAAATTGACAACCACCATACTACAATAATACTGCTACCGCTGCCATCGAGTGATTCACATCTAATCAACTTTTAGAATAAAGATCATGATATTTAAGAAATTATCAAAGTTATTAATATAAATATAGCATAAATTTTAATTGGTGGAATTGGATTTACCGCAATCATGGGTAAATATAACTACAGCTACTCGTAATTATAATAAGAACCGAAAATTGGGCCAGAATAAATTAGTATCCTCTATCGGTTCATGATGAAGAATTATAATTTTTCGTTTCGGGATCGGTTTTTACTTCGAGAAAAACAGCCGTTTATTTCGATTTCCGATTGTTCCATGCTCTGGTCTCCGTCAAAACATCTTTTCCCGCTTCTATGTTTCCGCGCAAAAAATAGTAAGATCAAGAACGCACGTGGGCGAAGTTTGCCCTAGTATAGATAGTGGTTGATGCGTCAGCAGCATTGATTGAACTTTATCCACTACTCTAGATATCATGATAAATACCACAATAATCTTGAAACTATTTCAGATTTCAAAACAAGCACTCATTAAAGAAGAATCTTTACCTTCATAACGCTGATGAAAGCATTTGAGCTATGAAGGTAAACAAATTATTGGATAAAAAATTTAATGACGAAATTTTAAACAATTTCAGCATCAAACTTCTTGATGTCTGTTGAAGTCAAAATCATGCTTGATATTTTTATGTATTTGTTACCCAACAAGTAATTGTTTTATTTATAGCTGTGGGATCAATATGAATTTGTGGGATGACATGGTAATAATTTGGATTTTTAATAACATTCCGATAAACAAGCTTTCTGCAATAATTAATAAATTTCATCATAGGGTAACGTCCGCACCAAATTTTATCTGTATTCTTAGATACATTTGAAGACTTATCGTAGGAGATGAAAAAGATTTTAAGTACAGATAACCTTTTTTAGAAATACTGCTAGACAGAAGCACTATCGGTGCGAAAGATAAATTGCTTTATTATCTTTTAGGATCTTTTAGTTTTCTTGTTTTAGATTTTTACACTTCGTTAGAGAGCGTTGTCCTTTTAGAGATAACAATTTTGAAATCTTGTTTCAATTTTAATATCCAATACTCTTAATAAGAGCGAATTTTCTCAACTTTATAAGTTTATGAGTCATATGAATGCTCATTTTTCCATTTATAATATGTTAATAATGAAATATCCATTGCTTTGCACAATACCTTTAAGTGAAGTCGGTAATTTTTATCATTCAAACCATAGAAGAGGTCTAGAGTAGACAAGTCATCCAAACTCCTTGATTGAGTCGCTATACTACCATTTTTTGTCGATTAGACTTCAACTTTTAGATATTATTCAATTATAAAAACATTAAAGGCATTTCTCACATTAATTATTAATGAGGATGAAATACCTTTTAAGTACGTGAAAATAAAGTTTCTATATACTAATATGGGATTCTACTATGTTAACCTTACTTTCATTTTTTATTCACTTTCAAAACAGTATGGTTATCCATTATTAACACTATCCCATTATGCTGAAAGAAACGAAAATGGAACTCGGCTGCTTATGAATAAGAGGCTCGAAAAACTCTCCAATCGCCGATATGCTGGTGATCGTCGGGCACCAATTCCTCGATACGATTCTGAGAAAACTTATAATTGAACGTCACGCTCCACGTCTCCGCGTCAAAACAGCGATTGGAGAGTTTTTCGAACCTATTACCGCACCATTATTCTATTTAGATTACCTATGAAGTTAGTCAAAAACGCCTCTATTTTAATCAAGTTTAAGCTATAATTCCTTTATATGAAATGCCAACCCTTATTTACAAATACTTTGGTGTTTGCTATGCTAGGCATGTGGTTATTATGGTAAATGAAAAAAACTTTATAATAGCAATAGTATTTGGACTCACCTAATGTATCCAGAGTGCTTTGGTGGTTTGCGATGAAAATGGCGCCTTTGGGTTCCTTCCGACTTCCGGTCCGACCGGCCAATTCGGCCAATATATCTCCTCCGCGAACTTCCCATTTGACTCCCAGAAACCACGATACGAATTTGCAAACTGGGCTTATTAACCTATGCAAAGAGAAAACAATCTTAGACCATGGAACATTAGAGGGCTTGCGATTACTTTGGTTTATATCCTAAGACAACTTTCATTCGCGATTAATCGTGACTGACTTAAAATGTCTCACAGGATAAATTCTCAGAGATTTAATAAACGATTTCAAAGTTCGACTGAGCGGATAATTTGATTACTTTACCTTTTACGATAAATGTTTAACATTCAGTAAAATCTAGCATTCGCGTAGCATTATATGTACAGCAATATCTTCTCTCAAGTAGATCCTTTCGTATTTTAAGAATTCCTCTATGCAAATATATTGTTACACTATTATCAGAAGAATTTACAACACTGTTATAACATGTATGTATAGCACTTTGTTTTATTTAAATAATTACTTATCGTTTTTAAACTGTTATCGAGGCCGAAGTTGGGGCAAAGAAAAATCATATGTTAAGATAGCTATGAAGCTTTTAACAAATTTAGCGTAAACAAGCAATGGCACTTAATATACTTAAAAAAAGATTCCGAAGAGAATAAGCCTAAAGTTAATTTAGCGGGATTATTTTACCTCAAGAAGGTCATTAATCTAATTCGGGTACTGACTGAGAGGTGTTTAATTCTAAAAAGTTTACATTTAGTGAATTTTCGTTATGTATTTGGTAAAGAGTATTTATTATATCTAAGAATTTTTTTCATCATGCTATCGTACGGTATTGTTGGTCACTTAACTAGCAGAAGTCAGTAAATTCCAAGAAAAAAAAAGATATTTAAAAATCGGATCAATAAATAAAATCTCCGAATTACAATCTGATAGGAAAATAAGTATCAATCTATAAATAACAAAATAATATAATAAAAGTAATAATAATAGTAAATAAATAGTAAGTAGTAAAATAAAAACATTTTTATTTTGAAAGTGTGAATGTCTAAAGAAAACTTCGCAAGTTTGAATTACCGAGAAGTCAAAGTCTATCCGGAATTATCTCTTCCTCGAAGTCCTTTCGAGGAATTTTGGAATGCAAATACATTTCAGGTAGAGATAAGAAAGCTAGGTGTTTCCCCGGGATTCCAGTTGAATGATGCGTTCCTAATCATACGTGAATAATACAATAGCAAAATACGTGAAAAATACAATCTTCTAAGGGCTAAAAGTCATTCGTGTGTACTTATCTTTTCTGTGTAGGAAGAGATTGAGAGGTTTATATTGCGAAAATATTTTGCTGTAATCTTATTCCTATCTTGAGCTGATAGTTTTTTTAATAGCAAGAAAAATCTGACTAAAACTAGCTTGCGTGCACGATATTATCGGGTTACTAGTAAAGAGGTGAACAGCTGAAGTTAGTGGATAATTCGATTTGATTTCCTCCATAAACATGAAGAAGAGAGAAGCAAAGCAGACAATTGAAGGTGACGTTTTACCTATATGAATCAGATACCAAGGACATCGATATCTGTGAAATTATTTGGATAGTTTCACGACATTGGGAAATGAAATTGCATGACTTTCGAGATACGTGTCTGAAATAAAAGATCGTGACTAATGCTCGTGGAATAGGAAATTTTACTAATTCATAACTGACGGATCCCACCGCTGAATTCGTCCTCTATAGGTGATAATTGATCTAAACAGAGAGACACATTGAATACGAAATTTCTTTTCCCTCTAAGCGACAGCTTTCTCTCTATTTCCATTCCTAAATCCGAAAAGAAGTAACAAAACCAACGATGGGGAAATGGCACAGAGTCAAGGTCTTTCGAGAATAAAAGACGTACGATAATATCACGTAAACAAAACCCCCTGAATCAAATGCAACAAACACAATTGCTATTCCGTCAGTCAATTTCACTGATAAGTTAAGTGAGGTTTGGCTTCTGAAAATATTGCGCTTTAATTTAAAATTTGAAAAGCGAGAGAATTAATTAATTTTTGGTAAACAATAGCGCAGACACCATATCAATAACTCTACAATAACTATGATATCCACCCGTAACAACTTTTATGTAGACACTGCCAACCAAAAAGCAAACGATGATGATATTTTAGAGATGTCCGGGAACAGAAAAAGAAACAAAGTAAATGCTGTAAGAAACGTTCCGCACCTGAAAACATTTTGCACACTTAATCAGCGGTTAAGACATATAAAGTTAGTGAAGAGGAATAAAATGCTCACAATGTGTTGGCGACGTTCTTCGGTCTTAGGGCGTAAATGGGTACGTAGAATATGGATACGAAGGACACAAAGCCGTAAAACAGGAGAAACCTTCCATGGAAGAAGAACTTGTTTCCTCTGCCGCGTTTGGTGGAGAGTCTTGGGCCGATGACCAGAAGGTAAACGAGTGTGTAGACAGCGAGGAGGGAGAGCGCGATAGCTGTGGGATGTTCGGTGCATGCGGTGGCGATCCAGCAGCCTGCCGAGGATTCCCCAGGAGGCTGTGGGGCTGGGGAAGGACTCCCTCCGCCCTCCATCGACGTGCACTAGCCTCGGAAGCAGAAGATCCACTGGAGGTCTCAACTCCTAATGCCCCACTCCATGGCGACGCAGCCGAGTAAATAATCGGAATTCCTTGTTTACGAAGCACCTTCGTGACCGCTATCCGCGATAACGTAACTTTCTCTAATACTCAACGTGACTGCAGAAGTAATGAAGATAATCCGCTTCTCTTGCATCATTAAACGCACTGCTGCACTTACTTTTTGACTCGATAATCGAGAATCGGAGATTTGCTGATTATCATTTCTTCGTTTTTCAGCTTCGCTTTTCGTGCAATCTGATGTTTCGCTAAATTCATTTCAATTCAATTGAAGGGAATTTCGGAAGTCGTAGTTGAATTTCAAAATATTCTTCATTAATCTCCTTTCTAGCAATCTATCGATATTACTTCATTTACTTTTTTCTCGGTTTTGTTTATGTCGGTAGTTATATGAAATCTACTGAAGTATGAATAATATTGAATAATGGAAATGATTAAGGTCTATAATATTGTATCATATAATAGAATGTCATAAAAAGTATCATTCATAAGGTCATCGCGCGGAACTTAGGTAGATTTGCTCCTATCATAACACTGTTGTCACTCAGTGAAGAAAGAAAGACATACCTTATTTGTAGACACTGCGACTCCTTATATTTGACTCCTTATCGTGCTTGGTAAGTCTAATTCTCTCACACATCCGTAGATTATGGGGAAGAAATGAGGTTCAAACTGGCCTTGAGACTGAGCACTGCTACAGACAGCAGTGAAATTAATATGAATATTTTTATTCCAAGTTTTTCATTGAGTAGGAATTTTCGAATAAAAGCGATTCTTTTCATACGATTACGAATATCTTGATTATTCGCAGAATTTCGCGTCTTCAAACTTTTAGTATCAAATTGATTAACTATTACTCACCCACAGTTAAAGTGAGTATTTGAATTTTTTGCTAATATTTCATTCTTCTTAACCATTTACTTACCGAAACGTTCGTAATCTCGAAACAATGCCGTTGCACAGTGAGCTAGAATCGTAGAAAGCTACTTTTGAGTCCTCAATTGAAAAGTAAATATTCCTGAATAAATTCTACATACTATTTGCCTATGCATTTCATTTACTTGATTTCCGCGCATTAAGATTACTTAGGGTCAAAGTTGACCATACATTACGAATAATAGGAATGTGCACGTCTGCAATTTTCTGCGAAATTCCTCACGTTCAAACCGAAGCCGATTAGAAGAAATTCATCTAATAAAATATGATGTAAGGGTCATAAATCTGTATTTTTTCTTTCATGATACTCCATTTAAATTATCACAGTTAAACAATTTTCACACTTTTTATGATAAAATGGCTAACCATTATTTTAGACCATTTTTTTAGAATGAGAAACATTGCAAAAATGGGAATGAACCTGTACGGGCTAAGTCACACCACAACATTCTTTAAAGTTTTCTGAAAAGGAATCTAAAATAAAATGTCGCGAAAATTTACCACAAAGTAAAGCGACAGTTTGAAAACACTATAACCATCGAATCCGAGCGTATGAACCCTCCCTTATATTCTCACATATGATAAATTACGTATTTCTTCTGCCTTTAGGCGTCGTTCCGAACGATTAGGAGTCGATTTCTGCCATTGTTTCCGTCAAAGGACAAAGTAATTAATATTGAACGATTCCACTAAAGATATTTTTGCTCTGAAATGAACCAAATATCGTTTGTATGTAAGCATTTTGTCAATTTATTAAAACGCTTGTGTGGCAGTTAATTTTTTACCATAGACCAGTCAGTTGTCAGGATTGTGCCAACGGCCAGTAGTTTCTCAAAGATCATATAGTACACTCCTATCAGTGGTGCAGCGAGGGGGTTCTAGGGGTTCAAACCCCCCAAGAGGGTTAATTTTCTTAAGGAAGGTATCATACCGGCCCCTGAAAGGTAGGCATTTTTTCGTTCTGTCTCGAAGAAGGTCTCGAATTCAGAACGAATTCAGGCTGTACCCCTGACTCCCATACGAAAACCAACATAGGCTCTGATTTCTTCGGATGTCATTTCAAACCATTCTTGATTAACTTTCATTGCACCGCGTAATTACTATTTGTGTTGTCTAAAACAGTTTATCGCCGCGTAGTGTTTACTTTTATGAAATGATATCACTGCTTCCAGATGACATCATGAATGCATCAAAATCACGAAGTCCTACGGATTGTGGAAAATTTAGTTCTTCTTTTCAATCAGTTGATCAGCTTGAAATTAAGCTACCACGACTGAATCATCATCCGGAGCAAGGGAAAACACACTCTTCTTAGGAAGAAATAACTCGACTTACGAAGAAAATTTAATATTTAGATTCCGCGCTATCTTTGAGAGAATTCATCAATGAAGATGCACTTAGTCCTGAATGAGCTGCATTAATTACCCCGCTAATTGGCCTAAGCTATGGATACATTATGACTCGGCCTTGACTTCCGGCCTTAGATTCCATACTCAGCTACAGATAATAACCCTTCACTTTCGAAACATAATTATAAGAAAACATGAAACAGGATTCGAATAAAACCTGATATCAGAGTCGTAGTGATATTGTTAAAAGTGCTTCAACGGTTGAGGTAATTTCGCACGTGGCTCCCACCGGGAATCGAACCCGGGGCCACTTTCTCCAAAGTTGTCGACCTGCAAAAATCTGATATCCTAGGCACTTAGTATACGTAAGACCATCAAAAATTATGTTTTTGTTGTTATCTTTTGGTTCATCATATTTTAAAATGTTAAACATCGAGACATTTTTGTTGTTTAACGCGTATAATGTTTTTCTCGCTGGATAATTTCTCGCCTGAACGCAGACTCTCGTAATGCGATATAGAAAATGTTCTTCAAACAATAATCATCGGAATCTGATTCATTCAATTTGGAGCATAAATTCTTAAGTGAAAAAGTACAAGGATTAAGCCGTCAGTGTTAAGCGTACTAGAAAAATTTTTCGTGTGAATTGAATTCACCATCCCCGACCTGTAACTTTCTTTTTCATCTAAAATACGCAAAAGGACACTCACTATCTTCTTCAATTTTACAAGAGACACTGAAAATTAAGATCTAGAAATGATGTAATTTCTTAGATATAAACGTAGATAAACTACCAATAGCTTGGGATGGGATCATTAGAGGAACTCATAGGACATCACAGGAATTTTTTACAGAGTATTCAACAAAAAGTTGAAATCACCAGACAATCATTCTTCGTTTTTCATTAAAAAATATCATACTATTCATTTTCTGAATATTATTCTGTAAAATTTCTCCTCTTATGATCCATAACCTTATGTATTTCCTTCCAAACAGTGATTATTACTTATATTACTATTTTGACTAAATATATACTAGCCCAAGATCTGGAAAATTTTCCCACCACCCAACGAAATATCATTCTATTATATAATGAGGCATTAAATACTAGCTGGAAAGCTAGTAAGCTATAAAAAAATTATAAATATATATTAGACTCCTTCTAAATAGCCTTTTGAATGCTCTTTTATCTTAATTTTGGTTCAAAAAATTTAATTCCATTTTTAGCTTTAAGAAATAAACATGTTTTGCAGTTTACATTTTCTTTTGTTTCAACAGCAGGTCAAATACATTTTTGTTTCTGGTAAACAGCACCATAAAGATTATGAGTCTCTTAAGCTCAAGTTTGGATAGATTTAAAAGAGGAATTAAGGCTAAAGGGAAAAATAAATATGAGAAAATAGTACAGAATCTGGGAAAGAGCTCTGAATTCAAGACGAAAAGAAAGCAGTACATGGTTCAGACATTCAGAGGGAGTGAATGTTGTAAAAAGAAATGAAATATACATATACTGTTAAAAAGAAAAGAGATGATGCAGGTGAACATGTTGCATAATACAGAGGAAGAGGTTAGTTATGAAGAATTGATTACCATTTTAAAGAATTTTAGTGTGCACGATTCAAATGAGATCTGGAAGATTCAAAGTTTTAAAAAATTGCTAGAGTTTGGGATGATAACAGATCAAATTGCAACATTTACACATAATAATCAATAACGATAATCAAAACAGATGTCACTTGAAGGGAATATTAAAATTTAACTAATTTTAAATGAAAAACAGAAGCTTTTCATTATTAATATGATGTTACAATCAAATTAAATGAATAATAACACTGTACATAATTTGTGTGAATTAATTAATTGCTACCATAAGCAAATGTTTTAGCTATCTCAGTTTTAGGGATAAGAGTGGTCTGCATCTGAATATTTTTAAAGTCTAAAGCTATGTCTTTGAAACTATCAGTTCAGGTTACAAAATTAATCAACAACTAAAGGGAGGGATTTATTCAAACTAAGCTCATGCTTTGTATCTATTTTTATATTGTGGCATCAGTTATTGTTATCAATAAACATATTTCCAAGTCATCCATAAATGATGTTCATAGAATAATATAACTAAGTAAATGAAAACAAGAAGATCATCAATTTCAGTAGAGCACTGAAATCTCACCTCTGTATAGTCACCAACACCAGTATGCTTTTATTATAATTGAGATGAATTTAAATAGAATGCTATAGAATGCAGTTGTCTCTTTTCACTACATCTTTTATATTTTTAAAATGGAGGGTTGATAATTTTTCCCATAGGGAGAATTAGTTTTTCTTTCCAGTACTGTTGAGAACAAAATTTTCTCTTTGGCAAAGCTTTTGTGGATTGCTTTCTCATGAAACACATTTTTTCTCCTACTTTAACACACCCCTGAATATACTTTAAATTTTATAATGAAGCGTTCAATGCAAAGCAATAATAGTTTTTAGAAATGGAAAATAATAATTTTAGGATGATCATGAACATAACTGCATAATAAATAATTCTGGGCATTCCATTTGAGATTTTACTAATTATTGTCAAAATAACTGAATTTTTAAATCTAGTGAAAATAGAAAATAATCTCATTTCTTGAAAAATTGTAATAGTAGTATATTTCACTAACTAAATTATGTGAAGTAATTATAATAATTCCATTTTTGGACTCTAAATGTATATGAATGATTTTTGTGTTTGATGTGAACTATTAAAATGAAATTTTGCTTCATACCAACATATATATATATAGCAACAAATTCATTATAGTTTGTTCTTCAATATTTAGCAATATCATATGTTCTCACAAACTAAATCAGATTAGCGATTGTATAACTTTCATTGTTTTATTTTTTTAGTAGATGTAATCAATTTAACATACAAATTTTAAAGGATAGAGCATATTAAGTTTTCACATGGGTCTCAAAATATAAGTTTCTATTGTCTTAAAACCACTTTAATGAAAATTACAGTGACACAACTTACATAACCACAAACAATTCTGGTAGAATCTATGTTATAGAATAGTATTTAAGCCTCACAGAACTAAACCACTAGTAATCTTTCAATCAGGTCTTCTCTTGGATGTGTCCTCATTTAGCTAGAGCAGTACAGTGTTCAGAATATACTACAGCTAGCTCTCTTATGCCAAGAATTGATTGGGCCTCTACATCAGAACAGCTACGGTATCATTCCTAGTGATTGATTTAGGGCTAATCATTGAGAAGCAACAAAATAATTTTTATACTATCACATAATATGCACCAAGATATCTTGATATATATCTTTTACAATATTCTGTTTTATCCTGAGATACATGGTTAATATACACTGGCCCAATCAAGTATGATTTCATACATTCCATTTTAACATCAACTTTTAAAAGGTTCATCTTCACAATTAATAAATATCTTTTCCATTTACAAACACAATTCTCTTTACACTTCTAATCTCATTGTATACTATACAGCAAATGGGGATGATATAGATATTCAGCTGATAAAACTGACCTACAATATCATACAATCTGGAAGATAGACCTTACTGTACCTAGGACAGTATTTTAAGTTCTTCATTGTGCTGCAAGAATCATACACGAACCAACAGGCACAAACACCCATTTACAAATACTACTCATAAAATTAAAGTGATTTGCCATTCCATGATGAAAAATAGAAGAAAATTATTTACTGAGATAAAAAAATGAAATGCAATATATCCCTGATCAAGTGACCTCCAACATGATGAGATCGTTATAACCTTGCACCAAAGGTCTATATTAAGCAATGTATACATAGGTATCTATGAAGCTTCAAGAGATAGTAAATAAAATGATTGCTGTATAAAATTTAGAGCTGAAGGAACTGCATAAATAGCTATAATTACTTTAATTAAATGCTTATTTTGTTATTTTCTCTTTTATTTAAAGAAGGCCTTCTTAAATTGATGTTTTCCATTACAATGATTCAAAGAATCGTTTTGACCAGGGCAATGAATGTTTGTCTTTCTATACATGACTAAATGTCAACAAAATCAACCATGATGCTAATTATAAAATTTGAAGATAAGTTTCTGAATCGGAGACTGCTTTTAAAGTCACCGAATACTGAAATAATTTGGTAACATAGGAAAAGTAATATTTGCTTAAATCAAATGAAAAATCTCAAGTACTAGATTATTATAATCTAAAATGAATTTTGATATATTTTATTCATTGGTGGTCACTTTTCAAGGGAAATACTGTTATTTTCTACAGAAGTGGTTCAGAGGAAATGCAATATTTTCAATAGAAGAGCTCATTGGGAATGAGCTTACACTAAGGCTAATTCACTTTGTATTTTTGTTTACTTATTCCATTGTAAATTTCATAAATTGCTTCCTAAAACAATATGACCTCCACTTGTTCCCTTTAGTTAAAGGCAGTCTTGAAAAAGCTTGCTTCCATGCAAATATGTCAGGCAAAATGGTCAAACCCCCACTTTAGTTGCGGGTTGATTATATCAAACCTAAGTATTGTTCTGATTGGTGATGATTTAATTTAATTCAAAAGTTCTAAAAATGAATACAACTTTAGGAGGTCTGCCTTTGGAATTCATGAGATGACCGAAAGAACAGAAGGGTCATTTTCAAGGGATAGGCACTCAGATTAACTGCTACACTGAAATAAGACTACGTACGCATAGTAACAGATAATTTTGAGGAGTAAAGTAAGGCTTACATTACATTTGAACGTAATAAGTTCATCATACATATACAGCTTGCAGCTCTTTAATAATATACAAATACGCATCATCTTCAAGGAATAAGCGACGTGGTGTACTGACTAGAACTCAACTTCAATACACAATATTATACAAAAACTAAATAGTTAACCTAAGTAAGTTTCAGAAAAACTGGAATGTCAAAAAGTCTCCAGACCTACCATAAATTATTAATATTAATTCAAAGAAATTTAAATCTATAAGTTATGGAATGGAACAATATGTTTTGAGTTTCACAAACAACGGCATCATTTGTACTGGCAGAGAACAAAACTTGAGTAAAAACTTTTCATGGTGTTCAACAGTTCTTTCACTGGCACTCAGTTTAGGCTTACAATATCATTACTAGCAAATTCTTCATTATCAATTCAATTTATCATTTAACTTATCTACAAAGATCTGCCTTAACCAATATCTGCATTATGTTGATCTTTAATCATTGCCATTGGTTTTAAAATACTGAAACTCACTCTAGCATTGTAAACTCGTGATTCATACAATTCTGACTTACTAGTGTTGTGGTGAATTCGTGTAATTCCTCGTATTGAGTTAAGTTAAATGTCTATAAGTACTTAACAATGGTTATAATAAATTTTTAAACATTTCAACAAACACAGTATCTGGCATTAGTACTTAATAATAACTGAGTCATATATATTATATATTTATGTAGCACCGACTGGTCTTTCCAGCAAATAGACGAGGCCATGCCTTCATAAAAGTCAACCAATCATGTGGCACGCTTATTTATTTTAGATAGGGATCATCTTCTTCATATTATTATTTTAGACCAGGTAACTCACTCCTGCAGAACATGATAATCTAAATTTAATCACATAGCCACTCTGTAAATGTTTCAGTTTGGCATAGTTAGATAACTCATGTTCTGTGTCAGAACTTTCTTACGATAATAATTTAATCAATTTTCAATAAAATAATAAAAAAATGTTACACACATGCTCTTATACACTCATTCTCACAGTTCACTGCCACTTTTGAGAAATTATTAACTTCTCAACAGTGAATTAAGTTCAGGTCAGGATGAGAACATCCACACAATAAACAAAAACTTAATAAAGACAACACGACAACAGGCATATAAAATAGATTACGGAAGTATTTTTGCTAACAAATTATTTGGCGCACAGGTGTGTTTATAGTCCATGCCAACTGCAACTATGCTTTCCTCACTTCCAACAAAGATGCGCACGGTGGTGCTAGACCTGTGCGAAAAACCAATCACAGCATACTTGCTTCTCATAATACTTTGGAGGTTGGGAATTACTACAGTACAATCTATTGCATATAAGTTTATACCTTTCTACCCAAAGACTGAATGATGGAACCACCAGTCAAAAATCACTTTTGAAGTGAAAAGTACTTCTTTAAGAAAAAAGGAAATGCTGCCTACTACTTAGCCAACATGATCCCCATTTCTTTTAGCCTACTTTCCAAAGAAGACCATCTTGGTTTAACCTATTGATGCTTCAAATGAACAATCAATGAAGCTCAAATGCTGCATGATGTTATAAGAAATTGGTATGCAGAGAGCAAGTATACATAGGAAAGCTTGTATACAACTCTACCAAATCAGATATCTTTGCCCTCGCTTGCTCAATAATAACTCAATATGACTGATTTATGGTGCCCATAAAAATAATGCAGAGCAAACATCCATTTGGTAATTGGAAGAGCCCTTTTCTACTGCTTCAGCAGGTAGCCCCTAGTACTTTAATTTGTTGCTTGGCTTTAAGCTCCAGCTATTTCTCGTTATTGTGATAGAAAAAATGTAATTATTGAGAACTGTGCTGGTTTTTATATCATATATGTCTGCAAGTTGTTATTCTTTAGGTTTATCTTATATGTATATATTAAATTTCTTATTTGTGAAAATGCAAGAATGGATGCTATACAAACATAAATGCATTTCTATTTCACTTCTAATTTCAAAGAAACAAACACTATGATGAAAATTCATTAATTCTTTATCCTTCATTGCCCACTTGTGCAATAATTTTAATTGTTTTATTTCAAAACAACTTTAACTTCAAAAATGCAAAGAATGTTGTTCAGAAAATAAAATGAGAAGTAAAACTGAATAATCATTTGCTTTTTATGAACCTCAATAATTACATCACAAAATGATCACTATGCTGATGGGTTTTAGGCATTTGTTTATATCACTAGCTAACATCATAAATAAATTAATAAAATTTCATCAACAATAATTATTACACATTCAAAGATGCGAAGCTACTGGGTGAGTTGCAATAAATTTTTATTCAGCTTTAAGCCAAAATTTAAAAATATGGTATTAAATAATCACTATTATTTCCACACATGTAATTATAAAATTGTGCCTAAAGGGAATTATTCCATGGAAGCAGAATTTCATTGAAAAAAACAACTTAACATTCCCTAAAAAATTCAAATGACTCAAGTAATTATGGATGAAAAGGAACAAAGCAGTATTTAAATAATTTCCCATTACTCCAGAAAAATTTGCAAATTCATCCTTTCAACTAATGAAACTGGAGAATAAGCAAGAGAAGTAACTCTTGTATTGATTATAGCATCAATCACTCAGGCAATGGTTGGGGATCACATACATCCTCACAAGTTTGTGTAAAAGTGGGGTAGGAGCAATACAAGGTTCATCCTCCCACACGACTTATTGATTAACTGGCCCTGTATTACACCATATTGATAAACTTATTGATGTAGCCAAGGACACATTCATTTTGAAAAAGATTGCTGATCAATAAATGTGCTATCTCACTATATTTTTGAAGCCTTTCACCCAGCTACTTTATATTCGATTGCAGTTCCCTGCAATGGAATACGTTATCCACAAATCAATACAGCCACATTGCCTTTGGATGTGCATTTCCTGTCTGGTAAAAAAAAGTAAATGGTTTCATAGGCCAAACTTCAGCCATATATTCCATCTTCTGTCACCCAATACCTGTGCATGAATCACAGTCCTCTGGGAATCATTCCAGTCAAGGAAGAACTTTAAAGCCTCCTTACCCACACGATTCTATGCAAACCAATCCATTTCCATCTACGGAAATTTTAAATGACACACCTTCCTCCTTGACTCAGTAAGCAATAACCTCAGATACATTTGTCAGCATAACCATGCAGACCAGCTATTTAGATCCTGGGCTTTTCCTCTGCTGTTACCATGACACAACGGGCATTTAATCTCTTCCCCTTTTCACAGTTGGTACCACTTCTTATCCTTGTATTTGAGCATCACCTGATGGGCTGAGTGAGAGAAGTTCTCTGCCTCACTCATCATCCTCTGAGATCTTTCCTCCAAGAGGCCTAGTTTTTCCCCCCTTTCAACCACTGCTTGGTGTGCTCGCCAAACCTCCCCACTCACGCTCCCTGCCCTCGCATTGAGGGCCTCAATTTGGGTGGGGGCAGTGTTTGGAGAAGAGGGATTACCTCCCCCAAGCGATGATGACGCTCCAACTGCAGAGGAACTAGGAGGAGTGGATGATGCAGGATTAACAGCAGTTGCAGCTGCGGGACCAGGTATGTGCCGCGCCACACTCCTTGATGCTCTTCCACTTGCTTCACCAACTGTGTAGATTTTAATTGATATTATTATTCATTTACACAAACTTCATCTTCTACATAAAGAAGTCAAACAAACGAAAATGCCAGTTAAAATGTATAGCGGACGGAAGAACATCCAAGCTTTTTATTGTGTTTGATAGTCAAGCTAACAAAAAGGCAAAGTGAATCATTGAAACCTACTATACAGGCCACACAAAAGTTAATTTCACATGTTTAATACCTCTGCTAAAAAGTTTGTTAATTACAAATAACATTATATTATAATTATAAAATACATCTGATGTCAGCTTTCTTTGGTTTCCATTGATACAGCATACTGATTGATTTCTAAAGAATGTTTCCATCCACAAGGGGATGAGAAAATATTTTCCATAACACTTTTTATTTAAAAACTATTTTGCAGCATAAATAAATTTCTAAAATCAATTTCATCAAATGTGCTTCACTTTGATGGTTATAATAGTATACTACCATTCTATTTGTATACTCAAATGATGGTGAAATAAACACGATTTGAACTCCTCATCTCTAAAATTGAAATTCTTCACATAGCAAGGATGTCAAAGAGATAATGGGCATAGAACAAAGAGGAAAATGAGCCAAATGACCACAATAAACTTCAAACCTTTATTTTACATACTAGTAAACCAATGGAGCAGCAAGGGGGTTAAATTCTTCCCCCTGTTAAATTCTTTAACCCTTAAACTGCGGGGAACGTTTAAAAACGTTTTCCTAAGCGAACTGCGGGAAAACGTTTTTAAACGTTTGACCTGCTCTTCCTTCCCCATACTTGGCCTTCCCCAATTTTATGGCCCTGCCTGTGAATGAGAGGCAGCCTCGCAAAATCTTTTTCATTGTCCTAAACGTGGAAAACCCTATCTATGGGATTTCCGGCCTCCGGGTAATTCCAAGATTTGCAGAAATTGAAAGTGCATACGTACTTTCATATTTCCAAATATCAATGTATCTACTAACTGTTTGGTATCAAATTAATCAGCAAACAGCAACGAAAAGAAATAGGACACCAATTTCAATCAAAAATCGTTAGTAAAAAATTAAATCATTGGCAGTTGCTTCTACGTTAGAGAAGCAACCAAAACAATAACCGTTGACCGCAGTCATCGGAAAAAGGTCTACCCGGATTATGGGGGTTTTCTACCTGCTGTGACTAGTCGGACGCACTAGGAGAAGGGACGGTTTCTCTAACTTTCCTCCCGCACACAGTTGTCGCGAAAAAATATACTCCCGCATCTTAAGGGTTAAAGAAGATATCATACCAGCCCCTGAAAGGTAGGCATTTTCTTACTCTCTAAGGTGCTTAGACCCCCATAGACAAATCCTGGCTGCACCTCTGTAGTAAACCCATCATTTTGCAGCTCTTATATAAAATAGCTTAATACAATAGAGGATTTTTTATACAAGAAGCCAAGAACCTTCAAATAATGCATGACAAATGACAAGATCTTCTCTACATTTCAGCGGCAAATTGAAAAAGAATATACTTGGGAATAGCAATCTAGTGTCTCCCTAATTTCCAACTTAATCTTGGTTATAAACCTCATCAAGCAAGGAAAGAAAGACCAGTTGATAAAGGCAAAACATAGCAAAATGAGAAAAGACAATGTAAACAGATTGAAGATCTATTAAATCTCTTTAAAATAGAGTGATCTATTACAAAAATTCCTCAGGGAAAAGGAATGGAAGTTATCTTTACAACATAAGCTGTTGAAATGAAGTTAAAAGTATGATGGCTTATATGAATTTTATATCTTCACCCTTTATTTAAAGTCCAAGAGATGAAGCTCCTCAAACAGATTTTAATAACCAATATTTATTAGGCCATACAGTACAATATTCTTCCAACTATGAAATAAATTACACAAATTTTGAACTGAAAAATTAAAAATCATTACTCCAATTAAAAGCATATGAAAAGAAAAAGCTTTAGATTGAATAATGGTATCCTCATTTAAACATGAGAGATACATCCTGAAAAACTGTCTTGAAAAGCAAATTCATGTTGAGCAATTATTAAAAATCCTTATATATCCTGTCAATACATTATAATATGAATTACTTTTAAAGCAGAAAATTTGTTCATGTTATATGAAATTGTTTACAATTGGCTGCTCATGTTAATGCAAATTTCAAGCTGATTGAGCTTGTATTAACTAGGGGTTACCTGAACTTAATCTTCTAACATCAAACTCCTTTAAAAATTCACTGATAAGGAATCCAACACAAAGGTAAACCTTGTATATCAATAACATGGAGCTTGCTTAATGGAGAAAAGTTAAATGCTTTGCACATACACTTTATTGAAATTCGAGGCATACACCTTAAAACCCAAGAGCACTAACTTACCAAAGATTTTATTAGTCAGCCACTCAAAGTAATATTTTAGATGATTTTGCAAGCACGATGGTTCAAGATCTACCTCTTTTGAAAGTTTCAAAGGAAACAATAGAAACAGTTATACTGGATGGATGTGAAACAAAGGTAGTTGGAAAATGATAAATTTTAGGTTTAAGGTGAAATTAGAAAAAGGAAATTGACTTACACAACTCCTCTCTATCAAGCGTACGATATCCCCCACCAAAGAGACCTTTGAAAAATCCTTCTTTGGGAGGTTCTGGCATTTCTTCAGCTATATACAACTCAGCAACCATCTCAGTCATATTTGCACTGTTAAATTATAAAATAATGCATTAATGATAGAAATGAAGGTTACAATGTTCTCTCACATGCTTATGCATCTTATTTCAGCTTGGTATTTCTTAATCCTGATTTTCAATGGAGTCAAGTAAGATATATTTAAATTATTAGAAAGTTTTAAAATAATTTACGTTATGTTACTAAGTATACAAACACTTATGCAAAATTCACTTTGGCCATGAAATAATTATGGCTACCATGACTGCAATTGATCATGAAATTCTCTTATCATAATACACTACTTAAACATTTAACTATTAGAAAATAAATCATTAGCAACAGGTAGTAAGTACTACCTTAGTACTGAAGTAAATATGGAAAAGTTGTTCAGTAAATACTGAAAAATTAGAAAGAATCTGAATTGTAGGATTCTTTACCAAAATGCTTTTTCAAGTTTTTAAAAACTGACTCACTGAAGATATGCATAAAATTTCATTTTTCTAATAGATTCCTAACTTAAACAGATTTAAACGATAAAGCATAATAATACTAGAAATGATCATTCAGTATATAATATAATAAGATCTCTCAGAGTTGTGCCGGTATAGGGTACTCATGACTAGAGTACATCTAATGCAGATAAATGAAATGTTCTCAGAAACACAGTTGTAAATGAAGCAAAAAGAAAAATTTCATATGCTGCTTGATGGGAAGTTTTCTTCAGATCATCTCATAAATTTTATGAGATAGCAAAACTACATGCTTTCACAAATTAATACAAGGTATACTAAATTATGCAAGTTAGACTAAAATGACTTTATCAGATAAAAAAGTATAACAGAATGGAAACTACACTGAGGTAAGGATTCGTACCTATCATAAAATGTTAGATACCAAAATATCACAACACAGCATTTATTCTGCAGTTTTTAATTGTTGATTATATCAGTAGAGAAAAAAAAACAAAATGGCTATTTCCCTTTTATCACTGACTACATACACAAAAGTACAATACTGGTAATATATTTCACTGGGGAAAATAAGGTAAATTTAATATTTCAATAATTTAGCAACTTACCAAAACTCTGAAGATACTGTAAACTGTTGAAACTCAGATGGTGAGCAGATATAAAGACCATGGCCTCGGTTGCTAAAGCAAAATGTTCTTGCTATCCTGTATTTGGAAAACACACCCATGCCCAAAACATGGCTTATTTTAGAAAAATAAAATAGACTTCTTCCAAAATTTTTTCTACTTCACATAAATTTTTAATGAAAATTGTTGTTAATTGTTGCCTTCTGTATATTAAGAGTTTTCATGAGAAAGTTACTCATTTTATAGGTACTGAATGATTTATTTAAATGTTATTTTCAATGCCAATGTACAATAAATCAACTTAGGGGTAATATTTAGTGTTGAAACTGCAATTTCACAAGTGTATCTGTCAGTATAATACAATCAGACACAGAAGGGCTTAAGAAGTATTGAAATGACTTGATTATAGAAACTTTGAAATGTGAGTCAATAGAGAATTCAATAGAAAACAAGAAAGATAACCTTTAATTTATTAAATAATACAAAGATATTGAGAGATAATTAACTATTTAAAAAGTATGATGCACTCCAAAAAGCAAATCTGCCGTATGGGTAAGGATGCAATGAGAAGATTAAACACGGTTGCAGGGACAAGCACAGAGGTCGAGGGAAGTAAGCAAAAGTTATTTTAGGCATTGCATAGCTGCCACCATCTCGTGCGCTTGTCAACATCAACAGCTATATGGCCGGAAGCTTCTTTTGTAAAAGCCAAGATGGTAAATACAAAGTTCAAAATGATAGCTGGAAAACTATTCTTTTTTAACAAATCATTCTTGAATGAAGTAGAATATGAAAGTTTTCATTCTTTTTCGAGCTAAGACCAGGTTACGAGAGTTGAGAAAATGCCTTCATTAAATTGCCGTTAAACGTTCAAAGAGAAATTGAGAATTTTCCAGCTATGTTATCCATCTGGCTGATTCAAAAAGGCAGATATAAAATTACTAGTATATAATTATTATTAATTGATAATAGCAATATTATATGATACCTATAAATTTAATGAGGTTCTTATGAAAAACTAAGAAATACTCCAAAAACATGGGGATGAATACACTATGCAAACATATAAGTATATGGAAACAATATCATATATTATTTTGAAAACTTAATTTTACCTCATTACAAATTCATCATGAAAATAAATTACGATCATTTGTAATTTTTATTTATAGTATAATGTAGGCACATGTGGTATAATAAGTTGATTAAAGAGATCACGTGAAATCATTCTAAAGATTGTAAAAAGAGTGTTTTTTTTTAAAAAGCCATATCAATGTTTAAAATTATTTTCCACATCTTAAAGCTGAAAGTTCAGTTAACAATTTTCATTAAAAGTTCAGTATCTATGCCTGACAATTTCATTAGCTAATCCTTCTCTTAATAGCATCATAAAATAACAGTAATCTATTCTCCATTTATCATAGGCTAAATTTAATATACTATAGATATTGAATGCATTACACAGCTCAATATAAGTAGGTTTATTTAAAGTAAAGAATCTAATTCAATTATTCCCGAGAAGCAGGTTACTAAGCTAAAATATTGATGAACATTTCATCAAGTAATTTGAAGTCTTTTGCTGATATAGTTAGATTCTGAAATTTGGTACTTTGAAATTGATTTTTAATTTGATTGCATAAATTAAGCTGTAGTTTAAAAGAAATCAATCTTGAAAGCCTTTAAATAGAAAAAGATTCTGATGGTCAATTGTTAAGAATCAAAACATCTCTTTCACAAATTTCTTTTTTTCAAGGAAAAATTTGAGGGTCTAAAGGCATAACATATTTAACTCAAAACTGATGACAAGACTTGGTTTTCCTTGAAAACATATTATTTAGTAAACTGAACAGTTCATAATATTTTTAAAGAGTTTAGGGAGATTGAAATAATGTGCTGATAACCAAAAGGGGTCTACGGAAGCTTACTTTGAGAACAGTTTTTATGAAATAAAAACAATACAAAGTATAAATTCAGAAAGCTGTTTTACTAAAAATATCGTTCATAACTAAGCAGTGAAGCATGTGATTGTTAAAAAAGCTAGTTCTTAATTGGTAATAAAAATTCAACTATTCTGAAATAGCATTAAATAATGAAAATGTGATGTATACTAAAAGTGTAAAATATACAGACAACATTGTCAAAAATAATGTGAATAGTGTTGAATAAAAATAATATGCTTTTTCAGAGAAATCAACTAAGACTGTAAGAGTGATCTAATGCAGATCTTTAAGATATACTTTTATAAAGTAGCAGTTATATCAGAAATTAATTTTCTAGTAAAGTGCTTCAGCAACTGACATTGGGTTTAGCTACAAAGTGTGGAGAGTTGAATTGGATAATTAATTACACAATTTCTACAGGTATGCCTAAAATATAGAATGATTTAAATTTTCAACCATTGGAGAGAGAATGGTATAAAAAGTATTCTGGAGATACAGCAAAATCTCATTATAAAATATCTCCACTTCCTTGTTTCCTCGATTATGTAATCTGTATATCTTACACTTAAAAATGTTCTTTCTAATATCTAATAATCCTCATAACACTTTCTTCATAATGAAATGATTGATTTACAATGTTTGTCCTTGACTATGATAATGTTTGCAGTAATACCTTGATATATGGCATCTTCACAATATCAATCATTTTTCATACATTGACTTATGAAGAGTAATTTTAAATGTTCTTATGATTTTCTGTAGTAAACTTTCTGTTGAAGTATTCAAAGGATCTTGTTATCTTATAGTAATTGTTTTCAAGAATTAGTCATTCATAAATACCATACGAGTATATGAAGTCATCTAGAAGAAAATTCTTACATATGTTCATAGATAAAAGCTCATGAAAGGAAAAATCAATAATTTCCCAGGAATGTTTTTCTTGTAAAACTTTATCATAGCCAATTTTATTTAGAAAAAATAAAATAATAGTCTGAAGTAAAATTTTGGAGATTTTTTAAGGATTTCTTAGGAAAATATTAAATGAATGATTAAAAACTGTCATTTATTAGGTTCAATTTAGTAACAAATCATTTCATCACAATTATATTATTCACAAAATTATGAAGGTATCAACGAAAAAGTTGAATTTATTAGATGATTTCAAGAATTTTAGGGCCCCTCATATATCAAGATATTTCTGAAGGAAATGATTCTCAGTTATACTATAAACAAGCACCATCCCTAAAAACTGACATGTGTATGGGATAAATGAGCTGCTCACTCACTAAGAGCGAGAAAGAAATTAATGAGAATAAAATCTAATTTATCTACAGCAAAGCTGCCAATATGATATATTTCAAGACAAAATGCTAAAATAAACAATTGTAAAAGTTTAGATTAAATGGGATACTACGTAGCCAAAACAGTTTTTCTGATTTATAGTCAGATTAAATATGATGCAGTAATTTATTTGCGATGTTAATGAAAATATTTTATAGCGATGACAGGGGTGAATATTTCACTATTCTAAACCACTTTAATTTGCAGAGCTGTTTTAAATTTTTTATTTTAAGTTTACTGATTATTTCAGTAAACTTGTGCAGTAAAATTTACAATTGTGCATATTTATATACATGATAAAATGCTGCAATTTATGGAAAGACAAAAAGTAAGAAAAAGATTTTAGTAAGATTTTAAATCGTAGCTTTAATGAGATTTTGCTGCATTAAAAATTATGAAGATCACTGAACTGCTCATCAATGGCTCAGTGTTAAATAAAGTTCAGTCAACCTGAGTTAATATAGACCATTTAGAATTCATGGAAAGTCTTTCATTAAAGAGAAAGGAAAACATTTTTATCTTTCAATGATCAAGGGTCAACAATCCTCAAAATCTGTAGATACAGATATGCATAATCAAATATGTTATGATGACTATCAAAAGAAGCAGAAACAGGAAAGTAAAAACAAACCAACTACCAATATGGTACAATTTAATATTTTAGAGAATGAAATCAAGTGAAAGTAAGGTCACATTAACAAAAGTTGACTGAATCAGAACTATAAACTGTATAATCTGTAAGTGCTTAGTTATTAAGTAAGTTTCCCACTCTTGTTAAAGATAGACTTAATTTATAGTAAATATAGTGTAATTATGTTTGAGTTCATTAGATATTAACAAAGTATGATTATTTACATAGGTAATTGGCAGAAAATTTCAGAATGAAATTCATAACTATCTTAGATATTTCTCAACTAACTATGCAATAAGTATTCTGTGAATATGCGATCTTGCTACTCAGGTGAACAAAATCACATAAATGACTGAAATATTAAAAAGTTCAACATTAAAGGATAGAAGTATTCAAAATGTGAGCAATTAGTTGTGGTTAAGGTTGGACAAAGAATTATTGAGTTATTTCCTTTTCTGCCGTAGTAAAAGTTATGTTCACATATTAAAGTAGCCAAACAGTTTTTGGCACCTGACAAGTAGACATATATTTTACCATACATCTAAGCAGAAAAGTTACAAATTAAATTAAACAAATTTACTTGTTGTTACGTAATACATATATAAAGTCCTTCAATTATAATAGATACATAGAACACAGAAAGATGATCACGAATTATGATGCTAAGAAGAAAATGGTTAATCATTTTTGTTAAAATTATCTATATTTGAGCAAAGCCAGTAGTAGTCTTGTTGTTTAGGAGGTAAATGAACATAACATATAAAAGCTCTGGGTGACTTATTGATTAATATACAAGGGGTATCCAAAAGTAACTTTTTCTGTGCTATGGGAAAACAAGACTGTTTCAAAATTAAAATCTAATTATCAATCTTCTAAATTCATTACTTTATTTTTGACATAATCACTTAATTTACAAGAAAATCTTTTGTCTTGACAGAAGCTTATTTATTCCAATGTCATACTATTCCTTTACCAAATTCCTTACCTAACAATTCACTTCTCTATTCATTTTGCCAGCATTACTAAATTGATGGCTTGAAAGATATTTATGTGTCTCTTTGATAAAACAAATGCATATTCCTAACATGGAAGAAGCTGTCGTCAAGATACCAAAGATACCTTGAAAAACATGACAAAAATAATGCAATAAATACAAATAATGAATGATTAAGCTTTTAAACAGAATTATTATTTTCTATAGCACAAGGAAGCATACTTTTTGAATACTACTTATATGTTTCAATAAGAAGTAATTTCATATTAAAAATTTCAGACTATTATTATCATTTGAAAATCTAATCACTGTATTCTCATATTTCTGACATGAAATGATACTGACTTAAAATTAAAAACCAGTTACAAACTCTATAGATACATATGAAAAATATGTAAGTTATATATTAGTGTTTCTCGTATACCTTGAAAACTTGTGATGCTAATATTTGCATTTAACTTGTCAGGCAATAACAATGTTTTAAGCAATTTTAGAGGTGAACACCAGAGAAAGTAGTAAAGAAACGTAAGTAATTTTATTTTAAATAATAGTTACCACATATTATATGGCTATAAAGTATATGCAATACTGAAACTAATATGTCTCATATGGTCAAGAAATAAGCTAAAACTGATTTTATTTGCTACAGTATTAATGATAGCTCTTTGTGCACAGACATGGGTTTAAAAAACCAACTTCTAGAGACTGAATTTTTAGATTTTTAATTATGATTCACATACAAAATGACTGCTAAGAGCTAAGTTTTACCAACTACTCAAACATGCAATGTGTCCATTTCTAGCAAACCGTGCTTTAGTTTGCTTACTTGTGCTTCATTACTGCTACATTGTACTATTAATCAAATTTAGAAGCTTTGTGTGAAATACTCAATAAATTAAAACTTACATTCCAGTCAAGAGAAAGTTTTCAATTTCAATTTTAAATGTTAAATTATATTTTCATTGCTTTACAGAACTGGAGTAGAGACAGAAATTACAACTATGACTTATGCAAATTTTGTTTACTGTAATTCATAAGAAGCTGTAAATTAGCTTTTCAACTTTTTTTCACACTGATTAACTTTTAAATCTCAGGAAATATATTTATTTAAGATTTATTTCTGAAGCAGTTTTTACCATTCATATTTTTCAGTATAAAAATTAAAACTATTTTAATTATATGTTATAAGAGAAGGAATGTAAGACTTTATAAAATACTGCGATAAGATACTATCAGAATATAACTACAATAAAGTTGTTACCTAATGTTACCACAAGTTTTGAAAAGTAAGAAGTAGATTAAGAAAGTTCTAAAAAAGTTAAAACATACTGATATACCAGAGATTACATTGGGAAAATATTTCAGATTATTTTTAGCACAGAAACATTTGATTGAAAAATATTCCTGGCCATAAAATAAAACTTTTAAATCAACATTAACTCCCCTGCATGAGTGAAATTTTTCCTAAAAGCCTTCATGGATATTTTTACTAATGAAATTATTTTTTAAAAGATTTTCCAATTAAAAATTTCACTTAATTGCAATAATACTGGGAGTTGATGATGAAAGGAAAAAGATGGATGCAGCAAGCCAATCAAAACACACATGATAATTCTACAGCTAGTACAAGAAAATATACATGACACTTCACAAAGAATTTCTACAAATATCAATAAATTTAGAAGAAGGGTATTATGTACATATATTTATAGACATTAAGTAGCATGCAAAAGTTAACAGTTCACAGTAAAGGAAATTGTTGGACCTGTGATAATAATTTGGACACACTTTCTTTTGATATCATTCAAAATTCTGCTATAACAGCTTTCACTACTTCAGAATATTTCTGAGATCATTCCCATTAACTCTCTATCTATATTTTGTAACACACAATTTCTAATTTCTCAGTAATAATACAATAATTAAAATGCGGTAGATGCATAAAACTGCACTAATTGGTTTCACAATGATTATGATCTGTAATTAATGAAACAGTAAAGCACTTTGGTTGGAATACTGACACACAATAAAGCAACAAACGACTGCTATTCAGTCAACATTCATTAGCCACCATGAACATGCAATCACTTACACTAAGCAAACTTTTTTAATATCTGTGAGCAGCCTTGCTAATTTTTAAGTAAATGCAACATCACCTCTTTGTCCTTGTTTAATTAATTGCAAAAGAATAATTGCTTTAAAAGCAATTTTTCTGAACTATGACCATTAAAATTTTATTCAGAGTTATTTAAAAATTGTTTCATATTTAAGTTGCCATATTCAAACTGTTGAATGAGTGTATACATCCTAATTTACTTAGTATTTTACTTCTAAAGAGAGTGAATATTTACCATTTTCATAAAAAGCATTAGTTTGGAAATGTTTTATATTTGTAGACTGGTATAAACTTCAATGTGTAGAACAAAATTATATTAGGATTCAAAGAAGATGGATCTTAGGTAAAAATTAGAGTTTATTTAACAACTTAAGTATAGACTTTATTACAAAGATCTAATTCCTTAACGTTTAGCTGCCCAGATAAGGATTTCCGCAATTCTCTGATTTACAGAGAGCTTAAAAGTTCATAGAAAATATTTTATAAAAACGTTATCTTTTTACCTCCATAGAACAGTTTAATAAATAAACACATAACATGGCATCTATTACACAATGATAATTATGCATCCTACCTCTATCAATAATAGCTTTATATTCTATTCCTACTGACTTCTTTTTTCTACAGAGTCCAACCCTTCCACAACATTAATATAGACACAAATTCCACCACATTATGAGTACATCATACATATTAATATTTACAGATATCTGTGTGGTGTTGTGTGTGTAGACTTACTGGTCAGTATCTTCATTTACAAACATCTGTTGTCCCCAAATGGACAACATTGGGTCTACAATGCCTTGTTTGGTAGTCTGAAAACTGTTAAGAGGGAGAAAGAAAGTTTGCACTTTTGGTTAGAATGTTTCCCCATTTCCCAGATGGTTTAGAATAGTATATACACAAAATATGAACAGGGTTATTGTATCATTAACAGTATTAGAAATGTGAAAAGTTTGTATGATGGCCATGCATAAAGTAAAAATCAAAGCAGTCTACTAGTGTTAAGTATCCCAGCTGTGAAGTTTGTGCCAGAATTGAAGACTGTCTATGAAGAAAAGGTAATGTTATGTTTGTAAAACCAAAATTATGAAATCTAAGACCACTTTTCATGCTGAGAATATTAAAACCTATATGATTATAAAAAGTGGTACATGTTTGTTTTTAGAAGAAACAATATATGGCTTTACATTTTCAGAGACTGATTGCTGTTAATGTAAATTTTCTAAAATACTTAGGATCAATCACTGTTCCTAATATTTTAAGTAATTTTTCTATATAACTGTCTTTAAAAAGCATAAGCAGTATACTTGTTTTGGTAATAAAATAATTAATCAGATACTACAGAGTGGAAAATAGGAAGAGGTGAACAACCAAAATATAGATCATTAAAAGCATACAGTCTCTAAAAAATGAATATAATTGAAAAGGATTTGATATGTAAAATCAAAATTTGAGTACTCCTTTTCTCCAAACCTGAATAGAGATAAGGAACTGAAAGCATTTTGGCACAGTCTTTTATTATGTTTGTGAATGAATAATTTGCCATAATCAGAACTGGTCTTACCTTAAATCAGCAAGGGGTAAAAATTCCACATCTATTAGAGGCCTTAAACTGGGGAGGCTGTATGCAGCTAGATGGCCATTAGAAACATAGCTGACTAAACAAACACTATCTGTAATGTAGAAAGAAGGTAATCACACATTAAAGATGACTACATAGACAATAATTAAAAAAGATGGTAAATAAAGGAGAAACTCTTCTTCACATCTCAAGTTAATTTTGATAACATATTTTTTCCAAAAAAATTCAAAAAGTTTCTGCTAAATCATACGCAATGAAGATTTTATTTTAAAATATTATAAACTTGTAGTTTACCTAAATCAAATACTTAACACTTGTGCAATGCAAGGTTTTCTCCATTTCCTATTCAATTTATTTCTTTATAATCTTCATTTCTTTGATGGAGAGCCTGAGTTTAAATATATAATCAATGATAAATAAGGCATTACTTGAAAAATTAAATAAGCATTAGAAATATATTAAATGAATTCATTGTTAATTATAATTGAATACTTGAGATAATTTTGTATAGCTGGTGAGGAGATATAATTAACAGAGGGTATATAATAATAATAATTTTTAAATTATATAGAAACAGGTATTAAATATATTTGTATGCAAATTAGAAATAAAATCATTTCTATCATAATTTAAAAAGTTCAATGACAAGGGCGATTTAAAAATCTGTCATAAAGTAATCACACAAACCATACTCTATATCCCAAAGATAATTTGGTAAAAAATGAATTATATCAACCTTAGAACAATTTGAATATTTTGAATGGTAATGTGTAGTTAAAAATCCCTTACAGCTATAAATGAAAGTAATCTTTAATAGCATCAATTAACGTTCACTTTGAGATATATTCCATATGTCCTTGATATGAGTTAAACAGATATTTGAAAATATTTCATATTTATAATTAACAATATGAAAATGTGAGTTTAACTTACCAAAGACCATTATAATATAAATAAGAATGTATTTTATAAGAACACACAAACCGTAAGCACTTTCCAGTTTCCCTTCTTTCGTGATTTTTCTGTTAAAACTAATAATTTTTTGCATTATTGTTATTATTATTTCCATCAGTAAAATACAACTTTAATCAAAACAATGCTAGACCACAAGTTATTACTAAAAACCTTTACATTTATAGGTTATTTCAACATAATATTTTTCTTTCATTCATTTTATGTAATTTCTGAGATTCATTCATTTTATGTAACTCTGAGAGATTCAAAATGATTCCATTAATCTGCAACACTAGAGCAAAGCATGTTAAAATGCACTGCAAAAGTATTGGCAATATTTTGTCAGTGAATACAAACAAGGGATCCATTTATGTCACTGACTAACTTGTAGAGCCTTTTATGCAATATGCCTGAATCACCAAGAAAAACGCCTTTGTGAAGACACAAGTCAGACCCAAACCTTCTATGTATACTATTCAGCAATTTAAGTATGCAAAAATCAATTAGGGTTGAATAAAATCCAGTCTTTACTCTTTTATTATACTGACTGAATTAATTGTTTTTCCTCAGGCCTATACAAAACATGAGATTGTTGCACATAATGCTTCCAAACCTATTTCTGCCAAAGCATAATTACAAGTTCTTGTGCCACTAACAAGGTTTGATGTGCCATAAATATGCTACAATGGACCACAGGTCAGTTAGTGAGTTCACATGACTGAAAAGTTAAAAAAGTTTTTTTATAGTATGTTAAAGTATTTTAACAATGAACTCTCTGATGCAAAAAATAAAGCTAATATATACTAAAAATTTTGAGCGGTGTGTATCTCACAGATGATAAGAAACACAAGAGATTACTCAAGGCAAACCAGTCTGCCCCAGCACACAGATAAGGAAGCATTTCTATTAATATATAATGCTACAAAATAAAATATTCCTGATTCTCTATAAAACACATCAAACCAGGTATTATACTAAAAGGGGGGGGTCCCTAAATGTAATTGGCCAGTATAAAAGAGCTGTAAGGCTCATCAGTATGGTCTAGGAAAAAACCAAAATCTAAGCCTAGGAAATGATGAAATTCTCAGAGCAGAATTTAGCAAGGCTTTTAATTAATAAAAATAAACATTATATCTTGTTCACTGCATACTTTTAAACAAATTTTAAAACAACTAATGCTCCACATGATTTTATTTAACTTCAGCCACACTATTTTGTCTTCAAAGCCTTTTTTAATTACATAAGCAGTTACGATGGCTGTTACTGTGTATTAGTTAATTTTAATAAAGTTTCTCAAACTGAAAAGGTAATTATTGCCACATAAGTTCTCAATATAAAAGGACAGGTGTTACAGTTAAAGCCTTAAGTAATTAGTTCTAATTGGAAAAACTTGATTAATATAACATTTGACCATTGCACAGTTAACATATGTAGCAATTCACAACTCAAAGGCTGAGTCTGAAGCCGAATCCCAGAATTTGGTCAAATACTAAGAACAAAGCCAAACTTTTGTGCATCTTTCAATCATTTACGAGGGGATTCAAGAAAAAGCAAGGAGGTTCACAGCCCCTCAGACTCTTTTTGCTGCCTGCATAGCATTCAGAAAAACAGACAAAATGATACCTTTGAAATGGCAGGAGATAAGTACTGAAATCCTTTTTCTCACCTCTGAGGGATACCACTTCTGCCTTCACAACAAAGGCCATCTCAGCTAACTGCTGACGATACACACAGCTATGAGAAGGTAATGCATAAACCCTCGCCTGCTTCTCAGAGACCAGCACCACAAATTGACGATCTCCACTGCTACCATCTTGGCTTTGGCCTTGGGAGCCTTGTGGACCACCCCAACTCCCACTGCTTCCGCCACTTCCACTGCTCTGACCTTGAGTTGGAGTTGAAGAGGGAGATGTTCGACTGTTGGCATTTGATGGTTTGGTGGGAGTTTCTGAGACAAGTCAGATATTGCAATGGTTTTAAAGACCATCCTACCATGAGATCAAATGAATGAATAATTGTGCAATAATTACTCATTCCTCTAAGTTAAAATAGGTGATTAACTCCCATTGATGATAATTTCTCATAAGACTCTCACCATAAGACTTTGATATTTAATCATGAAATTATATATATCAAGATATTTCATCTAAATTACTTTGACCATCATGAATGCAGGATTTAACATATGTACTACATTTAAGTTTGCTGAATAGATAAGGGATGAATTTGACCAAAAATATAATAATAATAAAATACCCCTTTCATGATCTTGGAATCACCAGGAATAAGAAGTAAACATCACTACTATAATATTTAACATTAATAAAAAATAAACAAAAATAAATATTTTGAAGGCTTAATAAAATATTTACTGGGACAACAATTTAAGAAACTTAGCATACTTAAAAACAAATAAAATAAATAGAATTTCTCAAATCACAGATGAACTTTCTTCCAAAATAAAGATATTTAGGTCAGTGTCGATGGCAAAGGGCCATGACATAATGATAAATGAGAGAGAAAAGGCTCATCATGGCTTGACTACTCTTGAAAAATGAGCTGCTCTACAAAGGTAAAATTCACTTTTCTATTTAAAACTTTGTATTCTTTTACTTCTAACATGATGATTGATTTATGCTAAATAATATTTGCACAATCTATAAGGAAGACCTAATAATGAAGCCTGGTGATAACTCTTTAATCCATTACTTACTTATTCGGCTCTCTTTATGTTCATCCTTCCACGACTCATAGGAATATGGTATGAGAGCTCCATTACAATCCAGAAATGACATGGCCAAAATTCCTCCCTTCAGACGGAAGATAGTCCCTGCAAAATTTACAATTATATTAATTTATATTAATGAACTAAAAAGAGTATCAGTGCACTGATAAAGTAGTGGATATCATAACATGCATGATAGAATAATAAAATCATGAATGACTTTTCTTTCACATTTTAATAACGAAAGAAATGAGTTGAACTTCAGTTTATATGGACTTTAATGACGAGTTACTTGTTTAATGAAAAATACATCTTCATTTTACATAAATAGAAAAGTAAAATTATTTAAATGTATCCAATGGAGATTGATTAAGTGATTTAGTAAGCCATCCCAAGGATAGGGTCATGCCACTTAGTAAACAATGAGGACTTAAGAATAAATTATTCCTAAACTCTGCAGTTTCTGTTTCAAAGTAATACAATTTTCTGCAATTCTCTTAACTTATAAAGGGTATAATACTACTAGGTTCTCAATTTTACTATCCTCTACTGTTTTCACTTCAAAATTACCAATCAGCTGCTGTAAAGACCTAGAGAAAAAAGCCTGAGGAGAGCTTTCTGTTTCTTAAAGACAAATTTGTTACCCAAAAATGCCAAACATGTGCTCTAATATGAGAATAAAGGTATTAGCTAAGCTGTAAATCAGGCTCATGAATTGGTAAGCTTGTGTTGAGAGCCATTTCCACAATAAACAGAAAGAGTTGAATGTTAGTTTAATCACTGAATTACCTGTATAGAGTGAATAATTATTGTAATGTGAGAAAATGATTATGTATTTTGGCACAATTTTCTTTGCTTGAAGAGGAACATAGATGGCAATGTACATAGATGCTGAGATATGCATATGGGGATTCCGTTTGTGCAGGTGATTCAGTGGTCATTCCCCGTAACAAACTGTTTCTATTTTTTCTGTGATAGTCCCATCAGTATAGAGACCATTTATGAGCCAGTTTGTACCATATGCAGAATACCTTTACTAACATCCTAAAATTAAAGTTATTAATATAAAATTTTACTAATACATGATCCTGAAACTGTACATACCACAAGGGGACACAATAACTGGTTGAGTTACTCGAGGCTCTCCAGGAGGAGGAATGTTGATCATTATAGTCAGCACTGAGCCCAGACTAGTACCAACCCACAAAGTAGGAGATGTTATTGGCTCTGTAAAAAGCAGAATTCACATTAGTGCCATAAATAACCTGAATTTCATGTCTGATACAAGAGTTGTAACAAAAAGGACATGGGAGTTCTCTGGCTGTATGGGGTATTTGCTTTTATAATTGATGCATCATAAAGATGAGGGAATCAAATGAATTTTGCAACATATCTACAGGAATGCCTTAATTTACAAATTCCTTAATTCCAAAAAGTTATTTATTTAGCAGGAAGTGTAATATAAAGAATAATTAGAGAGAATTATGCATTTAATAAAGTTGTCATCTGATATAAATATTTATCTATTGAATCTTTCAAAGAGGTATTATCATGATACTTTAAAAGTAATTTCATAATAAAAAAGGCTAAAAACTTCTTAGAACTGTGCTTTTAGTACCACAAGTATCAATATTAGCTATAAGATACATCTAAACAAGAGGATTTTAATTAGATCTGGTCATTATACCAAAAACCAACTGAAATAATAAAAATATTTTGACTGATTGCTTCACTTAAGTTAAATAATTATATGTTTTCATTCCGCTTCTGCATTTCACTTTATTTATTGACATTCAATGAATGTGAAATAGGAGATAATTTTTGAAGCATTAAAGATTCTCTAAGAAAGAATTTAAGAAGTCAAACTTTTGTATGATGGAAGTTATTAAATATGAGATATGCCTTTAAGTTAGAACTTTGCAAACATTTTTTCATTATCACAGAAGACATATTTTAGTTTGTGAGGTTATATTTCATATATATACATGGTTACATTTCCTGCTATTTTTTGTTTTTCATAAAAAAGAGAAATGCATGAGATGAGAGTAAATAATATGTATATCTTCAAAAGAATAATAGTTCAAAAATAGGATTTAGAAAAGGAAATATGGCACTGCATTCCACAGTTAATGAAACTTGAAACAAAAGTAAGAAGGCAAAGAAAATTCAGCCAGTGAATATTGATTATACCCACCAGACTTCTTTGTGTAGGAATCAGCAAATACCAGGCACTGAATAGCTTCCGAGCTTATATTTTCTAAACTGGACATACTAGAGCTCCTAGACCTTGAAAATGAACTGTCAAGTTTATCTACAAAAAAATAAGAAGAAATAAGTGTCAGTGAATAACACCATAAGAATACAGAATGTTAAAAGCATTCTCTTTCGTAAAGCAATGCATGCAAATTTCTAGCAGAAAAGCCATTGCCTTATTTAATGCAAATGTTTGATTTTATAATTTTCAAACAATTCTTGCTGCATGATGAAAAAGTTTTGAATCTTGGAGAATTAAAATCAGCTAGCTTAAAAGCTCATATTTTCAGCCAATTATCTACATTTTCAATTAAACTGGGCATATAAATATACAAAGTTCTAAATAAAACACAGATTGAAACAGCAAATTGATTTGAAATTATTATTGATGTTAGCAAAGATTCTTTCAAATCCATGAGAAATTTACAAAAAGCAGCAGAATTTAAAGAGGAACTCTGTTTTGTTTAATTTAAAATTAATGAAAATTCTGAAGGTTAATTTACCAATTAAACAACAAAGATTTCCCAAAAATTATTATGGCATCTCCATTCAGAGCAGCAGTTGTTAAACAGCAATGCATTCACTAACATCATTCAGAATAGATGATTACTACATGAAAAGTCAGTATATATATGATAAGAGGAGTAAAGGTGTGATTAATTAATTTTTTTCATGATAAAAATATATATTTTCCATGCATGGAGTGCAACAATCTGATCAATGGTCCAGTTTCTACGACAACTGCAAGAATTACAAACTCGATGCATAGTGAATAACATTGCATACATGTATAATCATATAAACCATCAAGTTAGAAGCATAACTATAGCAGGTCAAGCAGTAGTGACCACGGGCAAACAGCGTATTTGTTTAAAGCATCTTTTAATTAGTTTATTAGTATTACACAGAAAAAACATTAAGAAATATAAAATATATGCTCATAACAACATATTATTCAGCTGCATAAAATAATTAATCATTTCTCCATTGATCTCATCAGGAGTTAATTATTTAAAGCACAGTGAGAGCTGACTAAGAGAATTAAATTGGAAAAACAATAGAAATGACAAATCACACAAACACACTATTCAAATCAAGTGAATTACCATGGAAATTAATATTCCGTGCAGTGGAATCACTTGATTTGGTAAGTACATGCAGGAAAGAGATAGTAAAAGAAACAGAGAAAGAGAGAAAGAAAGAGAAAGAGAAATATAGGCCTGGATGGTCTTGACTGGAGGAGAGAGTGAAAGTTGTGGCGGTTTTCTGTGAAGGCCTAAACAAAGGAGGAAGGGCAGTGGTCACACCTCTGGCAGTTAAAAGGCATTTGCTGGATTACCCTAAAACTTAATTTATCCTAATTTCTCATTAAGTGGATCAGCTTTCATGAGGTAATTTCAGCAAATGTAGCAATTTGAAAAAATTGATCAACTGAAATTTTAAATATCAAGATAACTGTAAAGAATTTATAAATATCAAAAAATAGAAATTTTATGATGTATAATTTTGAAAAAAAATTTTCTGAAGCAGAAGAATTCAAGAAGATTCTCCTCCATAAAAGAATTATGAGATTTTTCAAATTCAAGATATTACCACATGAAAGATAAAGGGACATATCTACATTGAACACTGGGGATTATATCCATGATGATGGTTGACACACAATTGTGAATCAGCCAGTTAATTAGAAAGCAGGTTTTCCTATACAGGATTATTTATATTCACTAAAGCATGAAGTTGAGAAGGAAGAGGCAAAGGTAGTAAAGGAAATTATTAGCCGGAGAGCACAGTTTTGGATAGTAATACATCCATCGCCTAGAAATTTTTCGGTTCATGCTTAAGACAATGATTGTGAGAGGAAGTTGTAAAAATAGAAGTGCTATAAAAGAGAGAGCCTCACCAATCACTTACAGACTGTGCTACAGTGACAAACCATGAAAGATAGAGCGAGATAAGAATGAAAATTACAGAATGTCACAGAAATCTCCACATGAGACAACTGACACAGATACCTTGCAAACGCAAATGACCTTTAAATTGTTACCATGATTTATTTATTTTATACACTATATTAAAAGTGGCCTGTACTGCTTATTCACTGCCTTGTGCAACAAAAAATTCTAATCTAATCTAAGCTACTTTTAGCAATGCATGTTTATTTTGATTCAAATTATAATCACAAAATTTCAATGTTTTGCATCAGGCAGCCTGTTTTATGGTGGGAGTAAGCTGAGTGGTTCAGAGTAAAGTAAAAATCCCTCTGCAGGAATAAAGGTAATCAAAATATTTACCATTAAAAAAATTAAAAACCCTTTTTCATAAAGGCTGAAAAATATCAAGAAAGCAAAATGCAAAATCAATTCACAAAAGGCACTCATAAATATACGTTGATTAAAAATTCAGGTGTCCAAAATCAATGGTACGTGTAAAGTAGTCCGTATATCATGATGTTTTACCAATATGCATTAAGTAAATTAACATGCTCTTGATTTCAATTGAAGTAAATATAAAGCATTCAATAAATTTATCAGTGAACGATTTCAGTTATCTATGGAAAACTTGGTTGGCTAGCCTTTTGAAGATCTGCTATTTCAGTGTCTAAAAATCCCTCCATCTATCATAGAGCTTGGCTGCACTGATGAATTTAACATCCATGAGCTGATATGAAAAATGCATGGGATATGCAATGTTGACAAATATATAAGGAAGATAAACAGTAGATTTCACAGTAATGGATTTAATTGTGCACAGAAAACAGCTCATACCTGCAGAGGGATGAAATGTAACATGTTTAAACCATGGATATGTCGAAACATATCACGCTACTGAGAGATGTTCCCAGATATGAAGGTCAGATTTATAGGTACATGAGACCAGGGCTTAGATGATACTACCAAAACTGCAATACTGCCGAGCTACTAGGAGATTGGGCGATCGTGAATCCTGGGATAGGCATGTTGAGGGAGCACGATTCGAGCCACCAGCGGCGAAGGCGACACCACTGCCAGAGCTTCCCCCCCCAACACCCATTCCTCCTGCCCCTCCCCCTCCTCCAGCCACCGTCACACACCCCCACCCCTCCTCCAACGACGACGATGCTATGCTCAGACACTTCTGAAGTTGTTTCCGGGTACCTTGCGACTTTGACCGCTTGACGGCTTCGGGCCTGCGTGGGGAGCTTGTGCTGCCACTTATGTTCTGTTTGCCCGCAGTCGAAGACACACAGAGACCATTTATCTACAGAATGGTTAAAGGAGGGGGAAAGGAATTGAAGGATATGAAAGAGGGCCAAGAGAGGTGTGAGAGGGGGAAAGTGGATGGCTTGGTTAGTATACAGGCAGCCAGCATATATAAATATGAGTGCAAACGTGTGGTCTATGTACACTCAGATGGAAAATGAAATATTTTGCCAAAAAACTGTCTCAGTCGCAGCAGTCACCTTTTCCTAAACATTGTTCATAAGAAATTGGCATTTACAAATTTTTGGTCACATGTTCCACCTATTAAAAAACAATGCAAAATGTCAATCAGTGGTTACCAGATGTTTGTTTTTCTAATTTTAGTAATCTAGCGTTTCTTGTATGAAGACAATGATGCGAGACATCTTATTAGTAAATGATTGTATCGCTATCCCAATAGATCACAGATGATGAAGGAAGGGGTAGCCAATGGATGCATTTAAGCTTTAATGATTCCCATGACTGATTAACTATGATAGGGTCGTGCTTGCAGTAACTCAAATCACTACTTTGATAGTTGGTTACTAGAATTACTGCCTATGTAGATATTAGCAAAGTTATAGCTCAGCATCTATAAATGCTGAAGGGGCACAGAGACAGATATACTTCAGAAATTAAAGAGATCTAGATAATGCAAATTAAATGCATGCTTCTACATTAAACTATTTCATGATTCAATGGATACAATATTCATCAACTCTTATATATAACACACTAATAGCAAAGACAGAAAAATTATGTTTGTTCCATATGTGTGAAATCTTTTGAGTCTTAATGGAAATAACACAACAACACAAAAGGTAAGTATTTTTTGAAAAGAAATGGAAATTATGTGACTTTGAATAGAACATAGGTTTTACCCATATAACAACAAAAGTATAACTTATAATGCACAACCCAATATATTTCTATTTTAGGTGAGATGTAAATATAAAATATGTTGGTTAAAATTAAACTTAGTTGATAATGCCAAGGAAAACAGGTTGTTCCTAAATATAATGATGGGAACATCTCTGAAAAATTAAAGTATCTGTGGCAAAATTTGTTGAACTGGACCTCTCTCTTCAACCAATCAAGGTTTGAATACTTTATTAAAACATTTAAGATGCATTTAAAATTGTATTTACCAAAAACATGGATACGAAATAGGTATGTTAGGCAGCTATGGCCCCCATCAGAGTCCTTAAAAGAAAATGAGAAATAGTGAGAAAGACTAGTAAAAAGAGTTAAATTAAGGGTTAGAGATAAAAACCAAAGTACTTTTACACTGAACCAAAAGGTGGTATGAAGTTACTTCATGTCTTGAGAATGTGGTGAATAATAGCCCATCAACAAACCAAAACCAGATATTGGAAAACAAATACCTGTAAATGAGAAGATTAAATGTATTTATTATTTGTATTATGCATATAAGATATTGTTTGTGCATTGCTGGCATGTAATTGAGACACATATTAAATATCACAGCAAGGAAAATTAAAATGAACCAAAATGAAATTGTAACATAAATGAGTAAGGATATTCATGTTGTATGAAATAGGTAAGTAGCACAAGGAAAGGAAAGGCACAAGTATAAAGATGGTTAACCAATTTACAAACACACACAAATGCATTACCCAAACAAGCAAAATAAACACACCAAACTTATAATACAAAACCTCCAAAATAAAAACAGGTAAGACAGCAAGAGGTTAAGGTAGACCCATTTGAAAATAAATACCATAACCAGTCTGGTTAATGAAAATTCATTGACACTACTTTACGTGTGTTGATATTTCTAAAATCTTAGAATGAATTACTTAATCAAAATGTGACATGATAAAATGATTTGATGGATATCACTTCGTATTCTCTCTAAAGTTAAAATCTACTCTAATTCATAAATGGAGCCAACTCACATCTGTCACAACTGAAATATTCTTTCCTCCCTGCAGTTCCTTAGCTATACTCCCTATTTATCACCAACTATGTAGGACACAATAAATTCCAATGTATCAGGATAACAAGCTGCACTTTTATTATAGGAATGGCGATAAGATTATTATAGAAAAGAAGTAAGTTAGATTCTTAAAGCTAGAAAGGTAAAGAGAAAGATGAATTGATGTTCAGATATTCAGTAAAAGAATTTTCATGAGAAAGGTATGGTATATTTAAAGCATGGAAATTCCACAGGCAGCTGTTTAAATGATAACTGGAGGTAATTTTTCACTTTAACATCAAGATTTGATAAGGGTATAATATACCTACTGTAAGTTTTAAAATGACACAAAATGCCAAGATTTTTATAGAAGGAAGATTTTCATAGAAAGAAAAGCTAAACATAAACTACACATAAACCTACCTCCATTTATAAAGAGAAAATATCTTGGTAAACATCAAAAATTATATTCCGAGGCTTTCAGAAAAATGGCTTAACATTTAAATGCAGTAAAGTTCATATAAATGGAATATTAAAAGGCTAACTAACAAATAACAAGATTTCAATTTTATTCATAATTAACACAAATCAAGCTAGCTATGCATGCAGTATTACTGAAACTCAGTTTTATCATCATTCAATTCTCAATCACACCTATTTTCAAGCTTCAAAGGGAAGACGAATCAACTGAACGTATTAAAAATAGGAAAACTTCGTAAGAGTTTGAAAATCTCAAAGTAATATTTCCTTTGGCGCTGTTTCTTAGATTAGGGTTCAAATAAAATAAATGCTGAACTTCATAAAACTACTTCTGTTGCCCATACCAGCAAAATATACCTGCAGTCATGCTTTCAACTATGAGATTTTACGTAACATTTTTCCCGTGTTGCAAAAACTCATGTTGAGAAATCATATAACTTTTTAATAACAGGCAATTCAATCCTTCAAGTAAGGTGTCAAATGATCTGCTTCAAATATGAAGGATCAAGCTCAAGACAATCTCAAAATCAGAAATCTAAGAGCAGATCAGAGAAAAGGAGGAAGTCAAAAGATCCATCATATTCGAATCATCAGCCACCACAAAGTTTTCTGGAAGAACAGACTTACTGAACCTCCTCAAGAGATTTCCCAGAGGGTTAGATCCATGCTGTTGGGAGGGATTCTGCTGAGTTGGTGGCTGCAGCTGAGACTTCTCTTTCTGCTTCTGACAAGGAACTTCAGTCACAATGGCAGCTTGACCACGATTCTTGGTCCGCTGGGGCTTTGCAGGGGGTAGAGGATCAGATGTAAGAGGAAGGTTAGCGGGTCTAGCAGGCTTTTCATCTCCCTCTGGGGGAGCTGAAACCGAAACTTGACAGGTTGAGATCCCTGGCTCCTCAAAAGGCAGGGGATAGAAAGCTGCAGTGGATGACTGGCGACGCTGCAGAATCCGGTCTGTGCTAAACTTATTCTTAATTCTCTTCTTCAAACTGAAACCTTTCCAAGAATGTCTCCTGCCTGTACGTGGCATATTTTCAGGAAGAGCTTCAACTGCCTCCTCCACTTCTTCTTCGTCATCCTCCTCCTGCCTCATCCCCTCAACCTCCACCCCAGCACTCACTTGCTCACACTTCACTTCCTCCACTTTTACTTCCGATTCCTGCAGAGAATCCTTACTTGTGGATGGTTTGGGAGAACTGCAGGGAGGTGAAGGACTAGCCGAAAGGGAAGCTTGAGAAGGAGCTAATCCTTGGGCAGAGGCCGATCTCGAATCCTGTTGACGTTGGCATTCAAATGGGTCATGGATGGGTCCAAAGTAAAGGATTTAGGGGAATAGGAAGATTGGAAAACAGAAACAAAATGGTATAAAATGAGGGTTTCATAATTACATTCAACAAGAAACAAAACAAAAATTAACAAAATGAAATAACAAAAGAATGAATGTGAAATGAAAAATAAACGCATGCCAACTATGCATGGCATGTTTCTTATGTCTCTAAGAGATAATAAACTGATCATTGACAAAAAGGTGGGGAAATCAGCACTATACCATCATCCTTACATCAAATCTATGAAAAATACAAGTCAAGAGAAATATTTGAGATAATAAACTACCAAGGACAATGATTATAATAGTATATTTTTTACTACTGTATTTACAAAAAAATATAATTTAAACTAAATTTTTGCTTTTAATAATTACTAATTGAGTTTTGAATGAATTTTTATCTAAATTACTTACCTGGAAAATGAGAGAGAATGAATTATTAGCATTATGCAAATTATGTCAGTAAAAATTTTCATTTTACTATTTCAGGGAAATCATACAAGTTAAAAGAATGAACTTATCACATAACATAAGGACATGTAAGAAAACAAACCTTGCCTTTGTAATGCAGTACCTATGAATAGGGTTGAGGTGGTTTTGATAAGTGCTTTTGTAAGCAAAGAAAAATTCATTATAGACAGGATGTTTACTCTCACTGTAATCTATGAAACAATTTGTAGGAAACCATCTTGGCACAATATATCATTGTGAATTTCACCTTTGTATACATGTCTGTGTATGCTTCTATATGTTGAATTTTGATGAGGGTAACTGAGCATTACCCAGACATCTAGAAATAATTCTTTAGAAATGTTCAAGAAGCAGAAAAGAAACTGAAAAATAATTGTCATTGAGAAAACTGAAAGGAACTCATTCCTTATTTCTTAGTGAGCAGCAACAAAGCAAGAAAGTGTAACAGACTATTGGGAAAAATTCCATGAACAAGTATTAATGCCTTCCCATCAAATAAGGTTGATCAAAAAAGTTATTTGTAAAATTTGATGCTGATTTCAATAATAAAGAACTTGTGGTGCTATTAAAAATTCATATTTAACAGATCAAGTTAAAGACCACAATGCTTTAAATGACATCTTTGAATAAGCACACACACCAAAATGCGATCCAGAAATACAATCAGACTTTCTAGGCCATATGTATGAGAGAATGCAGTTTGAAGGCAACAAATTCACATTTATGAGAGTGCACTCTTAAACCTCAGCTCTTTGAAAAGAACTATTCCTGAAAAGATAAATGTGCTCTTGGGTAAGAAGTAAAGCAGACATTCATACATATACACAACTAACTTTGAGGAAAGTGTGCAGAAAGCAAGGATTCTCAGAATAGAAAAACAGTACGTGAAAATACAGGGAGTTAGGCCAGATTGTTTCCTGCAGCTGCTGTCTCAGATTCAGAATGGAGGATACTGGTGCATTTCTTCCATTTAATACTATTCAAAATGAAACAGAGAGATCAGCAAAGATAAAGTCTAAGTTATCTTCCTATGTATTGACTAAACATGCTGCACAAGTAGGAGAGGATACAACTGACCTGATCAGTACCAGGGGAGCGACACCTCCCCTGCTCCTCCAACTCTTCCCATCGTTCGAGTCTCTCTTTCCCTTGATCTCCACCTGCTGACACTTCACCAGAGCCACTTGCTCCAACGGCAGCAAAGGATGTACCTGATGTGAGCTGCTTGGGAGATCTAGGCACTCTCTGATAAGGATCTGCAGAACCATACAAGTCAGGAGTCCCTACATTGAGAAGGCAAACTCTCTGCACCATGTCCACTATTGCAAGGCCAACTTCATTTCCATATGCCATCCTATAGAATGAACAAAGATAACTGAATTAAAAACCTATCATAAACAAGTTTTGAAAATTCTAAGTTTCTATCGAAAATTAGTGAAGGAGGAATGGAGAATCATCAACGTTTAGATAATTAATAATCTTTTTAGGTAAAATTGGTTAACACCAGCTTCTTGGAGTATCTGAGTTTGATTTCCAGTCACATTGACTTTATTCACTCCCATTTATTCATGGAGTGCATGCTCTAATATACCAAGCTATTGCTAAATCTGATTCCCAAGTAGAATTAGTAGAATTTCTAGTTCAATTATTATATTTAAACAAAAATATGAATTTAATGCTTACCCCTGTACATGGTAATTTTATAAATCTTAAAAAAGACATGCTTACAGTCCATAGGATGAGTTGATGGCAAGAGCAGTGATTGGAGAAGGAGGATGTCCATCAGTCCATGGAGTTAGGCACACCAAATGAACCTGGAATCCTGGAGGTTTCTTCTGCTGTCCAACCCTTACTCTCAATGGCCCAGTATTTTCTGATAATCCCTATGGAATAAAGAATAAAAAAACTCAAATTAATACAACTATCTTTGGGTATTTAACAAATATTTGGCATAGCATTATTGTGATAATACTAGGAACTATAGGCAGCATGAGATATGAGAGGGAGTTTGTGAGCTCTTGGCCATAGGTTTCTGCATCTTATGTTTTATAGATTTTATGTTATTATTATTTATATTTACTTATATTGCAGCGAAATTTTCATTTGCTTCTACAATGTTTCAAACTCCCTTCAATTTCTTTCTGTATTTTAGACCATTATTTAAAAATATAATGCAATATCAAGAATTTCTTATTATAAAACAATATTATCAGGCATAATAATATGCAAAATCTTGGTTATATCTATATCAATTCAATTGACAGCTGAAAGTTTAACCAGCAATGGACTGAATTGAGGGTTTCCAAACCCCAATAGGTCACATTAGTTTCTTTAATACTTGTGGGTTACATACAATATACCTTGTTGTAGGTCAAAATTAATATTAATTCATCTAAAAGAGTAGTTCCATAGTTCAATTTGATCCACAATGACATAGAGAGATTCCAACCAATAATTACTTTTTCACTACTGAAATATATAGAATACTACTTATAGAAAATTGTATGAAAGGATAAGACTATCTACTATGCCTTATGGAATTCATTAAAGGGCCATTTGTAGTATACAGATGGTAGGTTGGATACTTATAGACTAAATTAAATTTCAAATTGAATATCAGCCATAGGCCGATGAACAAGAGTACAGGCATCAAGTAAAACCATGAAATTTCTTGGATCAGATTTTTTGCTTCCTTATACGGATAAAATAAATATCTGATATGCCTTAGGATAGATAATAGAGGAGAACCACATCCTTGTGCTGATTATTCAGTTCCTAATCAGTCAACACTTAAAGCCAATAGTAGAAGAATGAAAAGAAAAACACATGTGAAAATTTAGGCCTGAAAAGAATGAAATGAATATTTTCTTAAATTCAAAAATTCATTTAGAAGTGAGCTGCTCTAAACTAATTATATATACCTTTTTAAGTTTTGGATCAGAGCCATCAGCAGATTCAGGTCTATTTGCAGAAACAGCCTGCGTTCTGTGCGAATGTGGAAAATCACCATCAGGAGTGAATTCCCCCACAGCCCCTTCATCATACACTTCATAAACAATTGGAATTTCCAAAACCTATGAAAATGAAAAATACAAATGTAGACATTTCCCCATTACATATGACTCAAATGGAGTTGTGTTATGAATCATATAGTCATATCAACTTAATATTTCAGTGAAATAATATATATGGTTAATGTTGTATTGTATACTAAGAGCAACTATCACACAATAAAAAGAAGTAAAACAATTATATTTAACTTATTCAGCAAGAATATAAAAAATGTGAGTTTCCAAGCAAGTCGGGTGACTTTGAATGGAAATTAGAATCATAAAGTCAGTCAGATAACATATGGCACATTCATTCTCAAGCAAAAATCATTTTTAAAATACACAAAAAATTAAATTTGGTGTTTTAAAGAATTTATGCTACTCTTTAATTTGGTGCAATAGTTTTCCATTCATGTATCATTGGCATGAAACTTGATCAACTGTGAATAAAAACGTTAAGGTTATATCAACACTTGCTAGGCAGACAGAGTAGTCTCAGCTACTGATCAAAACTGCATTTACCCAAGTATCGGAGACGGATTCTTGGCGCCTGAATTTGAAAAGGATTACTTGACCACCACTTCCTGCTACACAGAGTCTTCTGCTTTCAGGACAGAGGGAAATGAGTTGGATTGCAAAAGGATCATCTTCCCCATTCACTCCACCTGCACCTGTTCCTGCACCTCCACTGTCAACACTTCTAGGCCGAGGTTTTTCAAACACCTTGGCAGTCTTCAATTTATATAGCACTTGTAAAGTCCCAGCAGAGGCATCCCAGAATTTTATACTCCCATCAGCATGCCTGAAAATTACATTTTAAATTAGGACAGCAAATGAAAATGCCAATGTGGGACATATTACCAAAAGCTCAATGTTAAAATGCTTGAGCAACTGACATTTATGAAAATTTGAATTGAAAATAGGAGGGTAACTAATATATTCTAAATTTTGAGGTCTTCATTGTAATTTGATCTATAATTGGTAAAACTGTTATGTCAATTTTAATGAGAAATTTTGATTCAAAGATAGTTCATCTGTAATTTATTTATAAAAGATGATACAGAACTACATTGAACCATAATAAGTCAAAAGCAGATTTTAATGAGTCAAATACTGAAATTTTTGAACTAACATAAGAAAGCAGAGAATAACAAAATTTGGATTTCCTAAATACAAAATTACATCTAAATTAAAGAGACAACGGTAAACAATAACATATACTTTTCCCACTTAGACCACTTAATTTTCCTCATTAAGTTTTATTATGAGGTAAGGTTTGATATAATAATTTCTCTCACACAATAAAGAAAGATTGAAGCAGGAGATAAGAAAATGAACTGACATTTCAGGGGTAAAATATCTGGTTATGAATGAGATTCCTAATATGGTTTGAGCTCATAAGTCAGAGATGCACTTGTATGAGTAATACAAAGTAATTCCATTGGAGAGACATTAATTAGATATCTGATAGGAATGATAGGTGATAAATTAGTGAGATATTTCAGAAATAATTTTGAATGGAGTAGTAGTAGTACTTTACCCTGTGAGAATGATTTCATTGTAAGAACAAGAGGCAGGACTCCATTCTCCTCCACATATGGGCCATTCTCTCTCACTAAATCCAGTTCTTTTCTGAGTAGAGCGAGCCCCAACAGAATAAAATGCAGGAATGAGGTCAGATGGACAGTCTGCCAGGTAAGAACAGCACGTCACTGCAGCTTCATGAACATCCATAGGATAGGGATTTTGAAAACAAGGGTATCCAGGGGTAAGTAAGTCTATCACAACAACATCATTGTGAAGAAGCACGACTATAGCATGAGGATCTTGAAAATCTGGAAAAAGAAAGAGGGAAAGATAAATCATCAAACCAAAACATATCTCACGAAAGACAAAATTGCAATGAAGAATTCACTAAGAGAAACATAAACAAAGACTATGGATATTTACATTTTGATCTAAAATTTCAACAAGTGAGCAATTCCTATTGATATTTTGGATTTTTTGAAAAATATTTAATCAGTAATATAAAATTTAAGCAAATACAGAGTGCATGTTACTTTAATTGCAGTCACTTGATAACCTTGCAATTTAAAATGAAAGTTTCAAGCTTGTGTTTATTCAAATATGTTACTTTGTTAATTCACCTGCAATAAAAACTTGTACACTCCAATTGAATAAAAGAAAACTCTATGAAGCAGAGTAGGAAGAAGATTTCATTTAACTAGCTTCAAAATATCACAAATATTCCCAAAACTTGTGAAATTATACATAAAAGAATGACAATGAAATATAATTAGATCTAATAGCATATTATTGTAATTTGCTGACATTTAATAATGTCTTCTTTGGTCAAAAATGAAATGCATAAACCCAGGATAATTGCAGGACTAGAAGTATTATTACATTTGTATGAGATCATAAAAATATTAATTCGCTATCTCCATTAGAATAAATCACTTCACTAACCACTAGGCCATGGGCTTTCACAGAGAGTTATAAAATCCACAACATTATGCTCCATTTCTAAAACAGTTGTGGTCTTGCCATGGATAACAGTGATGCTTGGAGTCCTTCCTGCTTTATCGTAGGTCAGTCCCCCAGAAAAGATAACATAGGGCTCACTGCAAAGATATTGTTCAAGTGTTATTAACTGCAATAGTGTCCATGAGAGAATCATTAAGCCTAAATTTATGTGGCAAATAGGTGAAAGAAAGTTACTCACCCATTTCTGGAGGACTTCCATTCCATCTTTTGAATAGGTTTACATGGTTCTAATTTTCCATCTTTATTAGTTTTAGCTGTAAAAATGATACATTTAGATTAGATAATAGTTTTGAGGTATTGTAGCCAGTTTTCATATCATATTTTCTGCTTGTAAGACATTTGGGTATATACTGTGTTATACACACTGTAGTGGGTAATACAATGTATATAGGAAAAATTAGAGGACTCTTCTATTTTGCTTTGATACTGTTTATGATGAAGATAAGACATCTTTAGACATTCCAGAATTATGTAAACAAATACAGTATTATGTAAAAATTGAGAAATTCTAATAAAATTATACGTGGAATTCTTCAGACTCACTGAAAACTCTTCTCCAGTAATTTTAGACAGAATCTGACATGGCCATATAAGATATAGGCTGATTTATGACAGTTTTTGTGATGACAGTATTACACCTTAAAAGCAAGGTATCAACCTTATTCATTTTTGAGACCTGATGTAAATAGATAAAATTTTATTTCTAAGGGTGAACAAAAGTTCTATGTTGGAAAAATGTAAAGATAGATAAAGAGCATACTAACTTAAAATAATTCTATGTACATACATAAAAACATGATAACCAGTAGTAGGATACAGATGGTTTGTGTTGCTTTGTTCAAACCATTTCTTAGAATGTTGCAAGTTCACTAAATCTGCCATTTTTTTTTATATGTAGCAAACTTTACCTTATAGAGGTTCTGCAATCTGCTTGTTAAAATGGGATTATGTATTGCTTCAAGAAATATTTCTTTTGAATTTGATCTTGAGGTTTTGTAAACAAATTTTAAGATTAGAATGGTTAGAAAAGGTATTCAGACACATATTACTACAATTTGTGGTTGCATATCCATAAGGGTAGGTACCTAAAGAACCTGCTCTTAGACGTTTTTAATACTACCACTAGTCTTAGCTGCTATAAAGCTATAAACATCTTTTAGTTTAGTAGAATTAGTTAGATAAAGTTTTATCTCTAAAACTAATTCTTTTACCAAATGCAGTCAGCAGTGCATGAATTAGTCGATTGCTCAATAAAGGACTTTCACTCAAAATTTCATTACCGTGAGGATGAACGACTGAGACTGGTCGGACATATGAAGCTCTAGCTGTCCATGTGGCTAAGGATCCATCTCCATGGGAGGTCATAAACTGCTTTCCTTCATGATGCCATGATGCAGATCGCAGAGGTTCTGTCCCCATCCAACGCATCTCTGCTGTTTTTGCTCTTAAATCCCATAAAACTATTTGGCCACATTCAAAGCCAATAAGAAGCTGAAATAAAATAGAATTTTGGGTAATTAATGAAAAAGATGAGAAAAGTCATAATAATAAACATTAATCAATCAAGTTTTCACATAAATTTGTTTCTCATTCATGGAACTACACATTTCAGAGACATCTTATAGTGTTTGTGATATAAACGAAATATTATAATACTCCTTTAATTCATAAGATTTTATTTCTGCTAAGAGAAAAAATCATGATACATAGATAACATCAACTACCAAACTATAATAACAGTTCCTTTGATCAAGGAAATGTTTAATTCATAATCAACTATAGATACTAAAACGAAATTATGATTTCCAAAAGCCATAATATATGTCCCTGAAATCCTAGTATAGTACTTATTCCTGTAATTGTTTCTGTTTGATTGATTTATTATTATTATTAAATAATGTAAAAGTGGTATTTCGATAAATAATAAATACATGATTTACTAATAATACACTAATTTAATTAAATATTGGAATATAAACTGGTCTTTTTGAGGATGGATTCGTTAATTATACCTTAAAAACATTCATTTCCTACGTTCCATTAAACAACGGATACAATGCAACCATCGGATTTTACAATCTGCAATTTATTCACGAGTTAAGGTTATTCGATCGACAGCGAGAGCGGCTCCACCCGCATAATTCTATACTTTCGATAAATTATCCTCTCCCTAACAACGCGAGCGCGGGATAATATATGGGAAATGAAGGTTGTTTAATCGTTTATGCAAATGTTACAACAACAGCAGGAGTGAACGACTGAATGGCCTCCCGAAACGATGCTGGCAAGCACGTTAAAGCTTTTAAAATTAACACCGCTCATTTTATTCCCCTTTACAGATATAACGGGACGCAAATTTATTCAGCCACTATGTTTTCCAAAGAACAAATAAACACTAATAAAACGAGGAAATTTCTGAAAGTAGGGCAACAAGCGACGGCATCATAGAAGAACGCGTTTGGATTAACAACGAATGTAAAGGTTTTACTCCACTGGAACTAAATTAATTAGCGAATTCAAAAAAGCACGCACCCAATCCGATCTAACAACGTTATCACCGAAATTTTATTCGTGTCACTCGACAAAGTCACTTATAAATGCAAAAGGATTCACAATCACAATTTTATGTTCTCACGTCATCTATACGAAACTGTGTGTGCATATACGTAGAGACTTGTATTGAAAAAAAAGAGATCATCAAATATAAAAACATCGACTACCTCCGAAAACAAAGAGATGGTAAACCAAATTAAGAATGCTTTATTAATCATAAATCACGATGGGGCAAATGAAAAATGAGTTTGAAAAATTAGGCGATTACCCACAATATATATTTCAGCACGAAAATCTGGCATCCACTTATTTTTATTTTCAAAAGCATCAGTAATGGATTAATGGGAGAGAACAATGCAAAGTAAACACTGCGGCTTAATTTGATTTCAATTATATACAACGCTCTATTTGATTTCCAGATGAATGAAAAAAAGATTGTGCTCATTGGCCCTCGGAGAAGATTAAACAGATTTTAATCGAGTTACAACGCTCGAATTTCCATCACTAATTTAATATGTGGGATTTAAAGGAGAAGCACGGGATGAAAGGTAAAAATGGGTGTTTCCTTGCATTTTATTTGTAAATGAGGGGAGGAAGCGACAGAGATCCGGAGGGCAAAGGAGGGACCGGAGCTGATGGTGAGGCCCGGAAGTGTTTGGGAAGCTTGGGATCGGCGGACTGGTTCCGGAGGTCACTGGACACGGGAGGAAGGGATGATGGAAATACGGCTTAAAAAGAAGTGCGGCTGGGTCAAAGGATGCGAAATGACCTGGAACTTGTTTAGTCCTCGCAGTTTGTTAAAAGGGAATGCTGGCAATGCCAAGTGGAGATTTGCTAATGTCACTATGAGGAATCTTAAGCTCCCCATTGATAAAGAGGTTATACAAATTCTGCGTAAGTTATTAAAAGTGATTTTTGACAAAGGAAAAAAGAGAAATCCTCACCATGATACATAACTGAAAATACTCGCGATATTTTCATCTTCACATTTCGATTACTTATAAAGATATTGGTGCTTCCAGATAGCCATGTGGGCAGCGCGTTCGATGAAAGCAGTCAAGGGTTCGATTCCCGGTGGGAGCTCACAAGCGAAATGACGTCAGCTGTTGAAGAACTTTTAACGATACTCCTACTAATAAAAAGATGTCATGTAAAAGAGCCAATCGAGCTATGAGGTTCGTTTTCGACTTTAGTGAGATCGATCCACTTGAATAGAAATTCTTTTCAAAACTTTTACAGATTTCAAAACCCAACTCTACCAGTGCCTCTCTCAGAATAAAAATCCTCTTATTTGAAACCCCAACCCCACGGGCATTCATGAAATGTAGATGAAAAATATTCCAGAAGAAATCATCTAGTAAAAACGATGCAATGTATAAAAACCGATGTACAATGAAAAAGAAATGAAGAAAAGGTAAGAAAAGAAATAATACTTCATTTACAGCTGACACAAGCCATCGCTTTGGGTAGGGTATAAGTAGAGACTTCTAAGTAACAATTTTGCCTTCGATATGGTCGTGTCAACGTATGAAATTTTAGCATTCCTCCAAGCGAAACTTCTTTTCCGCGTTTCAAAACTATTTTACAAGACAATTTCTCTGCAAACGAAATGTAGAAATTTCGAGAGTTTCTAGTTCATTATTATTCATTCGTTAGTTCTACACAACGAAAATAACACCGACTTAAGATGTAGCAGATTTCAACCAAACGTGGTTTCTCATTTAGAAAAAAAGATCAATTCCATAAAGAGAAAGCCTGAGCAAGATAACAAAATGGAAAAATCCTCCTTCAACAATTAGAGCTTAATGAGGGAAGAATCCAAAAATACTGGCGAGCAATATCTGACACACTTTCCAAGATTAAAATTTCGAACAAACTAAAAAAAAGCTTTCAAGGCTACAATCATGAAATGCAGTACATGCAGTTTCGAAATTTAGCCGGAGAATCTCAGCCGTGAATGCCACATAAAAACATTTTCCCAAAAATATTCAAATCGATTATTCGCGGAGTAACGTCTTACACCCATGCGGAATAAGCTAATGGAGCGGACAATTAATTAAAAATTGTTCGCCACTAAGTGAACGACCGCTCTTTTCAAAATATAACACGCCGACTCCTGACTGAGCTGGATCGACGCATGTATTCCAAACAATAAAACTCGGTAATTGATGTTCCTTCCAAAACTGAAACTGACGTTTCAATTACCAGAGCTGGCGAATTCCTCATTCAATTGAGTCTAATTGCTACGCGTAATGGAGGCTTAATGCTAAGGGTATCCCTCTCTTGAAATCAAGCGGAAGCATTCAACCGAGAAACAGGAGCAAGAGCGCAAACAATGCGGGGGTAACAATTGCGTCATTAGATTGGGTTTTAACTTTGAAGGTTCAAAGGAGCACCCTGATCGTCAGTTTCCATGACAAGGGGTGCACGATTCTCTTTGGGAAATACAACATATTTTACAAAGAGGGGTTGGCCCCACTTATTTAGGCACCCTGGGTATTAATATCACTTCTCCCTCCCATACAGGAAGAATTCTTCAGAAGAAAAAAGGCTCAATCCGAGATTTAATTTACTTGATAAATTCAAACAGAGTACTTCATAGAAGATATATCCTTTTCATATAGGCCTCCTAGTTATATAGGCCGTTCTGATACCGCGAAAAAGATCAGAGAAATATATGCTAGAACCAGTCGATTCAAGAATTTATTTTTTCCAGAAAATCGACTAGAAAAGTATAGCCGTGGTGCTTGCACCCCCTGCCACACGCCGAAAGGGGGCTTGCTGGTTACGTATATGTAGGTGTAGATATAAAAGTACGAAGAAAAACTTAGTATGAATTTATTCTCCCGCATCGTAATTGCACAAAACGCAAATGAAGTCAAATAAATCGCGAATTGGCAGCATTATCCGGATTTATCATTTACATTTATTATGTATGCTCATTTATGGTTATCGTATAAGTAGAGTGAAAGTTTAAAAAAAACCACAGATGAAAAAAGGGAGGAGAAATACAAGTCTAGTCGAGTTCGTGTCCTTTCATACCAAATGGATAGTCACATGTAACGCCAGAATATACCGATGATTTATTCGATCCATTTCTATTGATTCGTAAATTCCACTTTCATCTTCTCAAAACCTTCCCTGCAACAGGCTGTTGAGCTAAACTGTGACTTTTACGAGCAGTTATTTCTCAATCTCTTAAAAACTTCGATGCCTTAAAATAAAGTTAAAGAAAAATTGGTGAATTTTTCAAGACTTTTTCATCAATTTACTTCTTTATTTCAGTTTTAATAGCCTTAATTCTTTATTTATCACGAGTTGTCACGCAGTCAACCATTTATTATGTTTCATCACTGCTGTCTCGTTACAAACATGATTTCTAAAGAGTAAGAATATTTCAGTAATTTCAACAAGACAATCCGATTCTCTCATTTTAAATCTTAATACCCCTTCCTTGATATAAAAAACCTTAACAATTTAATGCTTATCAATAACGTCATTATGTCTTAATAGTATGAATAAATAGAAGAGGACACTTTCGGTATAGCTTAAAAAAAGCTCATAATTTATATTGAGTTTGTTTGCATTTCATTATCTTTAGATTTTAGCTCTGATCTTTCGTTACTACTTTCCAAAACTAAAAAGTTTTCTTTGAGAGATTTCACCAAGAGACGATTCTAAGGGTAGTTCTAAGGATAAAGATAGGTTTAAGGATACTTCATTCGGGGTTTTTCACCCAAGGATTTTCCTTTCAAGATATGTTTTATCCAATGAAGGTTTGTAAGAAAACTTTTTGAAATATTTTTAGAAAAAAACTGATATTTTATGCAAATTGATCTTCAAATCTTAAAAGCCTTCAGAAAATGATCTTTCCAAATTATCACAGGTTCAAAACTACGTCATCTAAAGCCTTTAAAAATCATACAAATTCCTTTTGAAACGCCACCAGAATTGCATCATTTTGTTTAAATCAATTAAAAAAGTATTTTAAAACGAGAAAAAATTTATTTTTGACATTCTTCGCCAGGAAGGCTACTTACTTTACTAGCATCAACTGGATTGTCACTTAGATGCACTACCGGCCCAGGATGTGTTTTCCGGCACCTGAAAGAAAATATGAATGATTAATATCAGCACATTGAGGAAAACAAATAAAACGGTAATATCATAATTATAATAATTAATTACATATCAAAGTAACATCTGAAGAGACCAAATTAACCAGAACAGAGACCAGAATGTTTAAGTCATTATAGATCAGGTTATAGTTAATGTATCGTTGATTATCAATGAAGATAATTTATTATGCCTCTTCTCTTCTTAATATAAACTGAACTTTTCAGAAGTTTTGATATATTGCTGTCTCACGAATTTTTTAAATCCCGCGACCATTTCACACTTTTTCATACACCTTAAAGAAAGAAATCCTTCGTGTCCAACGAGACAGGGATTCGAATTCGGATCTTCCACTTGCCTGGAAACTGTTCTAACTATTGAGATATCTCTTTGGGCAATCACACGCTGAATTCCGGCAGAATTAAAAGGCAAGATAAGTTAATCTTCGGAATGCGCAGCATAGTCCGACAAGCGGCATCGTCCGCAAACCACTGATCTCAACGAGGCAACCAGCCTACGATAACCAACAACAGATTCATCCATTTAGTCACGTTCCAAAAACGCATAGTTCGGATACGCAACCCGTTACGCCTTTAACGCTCACTCGAGTTCGGGGAGGAGGGCTAAAAAATTCCAAAAATATAACAGAGTTGGAGTTTAATTGGACGTCGGAATGCCCGAGAATTTTGATAAGAGGTCAGGGGCACTCTTGGCACGGCCCTCCTCGAGATGGCACTCTTCTGTACGAGAGTGTGCACACGCCACTCCCGCGATCAACTCCCTTTCTCTCCACATTTCATTTTGTCATTATTGTGGATTCCAACCCGGAGTTGGACCCACAAGGTGAAAAAATAACTCCTTAATTAAACCTTGGTCCGTTCTTGGATGGTTAACTGACGTCAACAGGAATTCCAGCGGGGGAGCACACGCCTGCTAAATGTTTCATCTCTCTCCGAGAAATTCGGGGAAGTCTACTAAACCCCCACCTGGAAATGAAATCTCTTTACTGTGCGAAGACCGAAGTACCCAAAGTGTCGAGACCGCTTTATATTCCTCGGCGCGTTGTATAAGTACAGAGTGGAGTGAAGAATTGTCCACAAGAAGAGTCGAGAAGAATAATCCAATTATTTTTTCTCCGAATGAATTATGGATGAGATGATGAATTTGGTTATTCATGATCATTGAGGAAATGAAATTAAGAATGAAATATAATTGATATTGGTCATTTCTTTTAATTGAGCGTCACTTGGACAATGAGGTATTCGCGTTGCTTTAGAGGACGTTTCCTCCCTGTTTTAAAATATAAAATGCGAAATTTGACAGTCTGTCAGTAAATTCAACATCCTGAAGCTGATTTGATCCTAAATCTGTGCACTATTAGCAACAAAAAGATTAGGAAAAGGACTATCTAGGGATAATGAAGTACTTCGTTACATCACTGAGCCAGAATGTTATGAGCGGAACAAGTCTACGTAAGTACAACAAAGTAGCTCATGCATAACTCACTTTTCATAGCATTCAATAATAAAGAGCCTAGATACATTCCATTAATCAGCTTCAATCAAACCTCAATAGCTTTCATACTAATGTACTCATATCATCAGGCATAACATTTATATCTAAATTTTATGTCGAACTGAATACAGTTTGAATACAATTGAACATAAAACAACTGAAAAATATCATTTAGTGAACCGAAAAGCTTGAATTCCTAGTTTTTTTGGCGAGTAAACAAATGAAGAGAAGTATTGTCATGGAAAAATGCAAGAAGTAAACAAGACTCGGACAAAAGTAAGTGAAGATCCATTCCCTCCATTATTTGCTCTAAGTTATCATGAACCATTTAGACAATTGAAGATTTTTACATTTATCAAGATATCGTAGCAAAAAAATGAGCGGCGGAGAATAGAAAAAAATGAAGAAAACGATGACGAGGGAGATAAGAAAGAGAATAAAACCGAACTGTAGGAATACAACAGAATTACCTTCCATCGTCGACGGAATAAAAACTTGAGAGTTATGCAATGATTACAAGTAGAGGCACTATTCTAATGCAACAATGGCCGTAATTGCTTCGGTTATCTGCCTGGTTACGACAGAGATATCTGAAATAATATAATTAGGAAGATAAAACGTACTAGTTACATTTGAAGGATGATGGCTAATGGATATAAAGCACGCGATGCAAAATCTATCGAGAGGAAATAAACAATCGAAGGAAGGAGAATTCAGAAGGCTTTAACGACAACGCAACAATACCGGGACGACATAAAAATAAGTAAACAGTTTTATTTTTAGATACGAAGCGTTTTCTGTGTGGAAGTATTATGGGAAGTACTTATTGCTCCTTATTGATGGTAATTCCTCATTTTTTGCAAATACATTCTTTCTTTCGTTTCAGCTATAATTTCAACGAACCAAACTTGGAATCTCAAGTTCAAAATGCGGTGAAAGTGTAACTAGAAAATGTATATCACCCATTGGAATGAGGGAGAGCGGAAACTGACTCTAGTTAGCGGCGATAAGCATTTAATTAGCCCCTAGCAACATTTTCACTTTAGAAAGTGGAAATCCGCTGCCAGTGCCCTCTTCATGTTGCGACACGGGGTTCGGGCAAACTTGGCCGCACTGTCCAGATGCATATTAAGGGCATTCCGGACTCTCAGACGAAAGAGATTTGCAAGAGAATAGAGAATTACCATAAATCTGAAGAGGACGCTCCTCGTGATACAACGCCCTGAGTGATCTTTGCAGCGACGACTGCCGGACCATCAGTCGTGTTAAGGCCTATCGATTTACAAACAGATGAATACGATCCAGCCTCTCCGATAAAAACTGGACGGCCGGGGGTACGCAAAAAGGACGATGGATCAATTTTCAAGCAATTCGCAGTTATGTAATGGGCGCCTCGGGCCAAGATGTGATTGCTGTTTCCATTCTAAACTCTGCGAAATCCTTTTGTGAAGCAGAATGTTAATTGGAGAGGAGCTACTAACGTGCTACTAGGGCGTTAATATTTTTCGAGATACGCGGATGATTTTCAAAAATCAAAGGAAGCGGAGAGTGCGCCGCGGGCAATGCACGGCGTGATATCGCAATAAACGGAAATGGGAGATTAGATACATCAGGAAACTTCCTTTAATAAACTCCGGGCGATTTCGCTCGAGAGATGATGTGAAATAGGAACTGCGTATGCTCTCGGACTCTCTTTGGACTAAATCATTGGCGGTCCTCGTGGATTTGATCAAGCGGATTTAATTAAACGAGAAAAGAAGGAGGCAGAAAATTTACGCAGTTCGTAATTATGAAAAAAACATCAATGCACGTGCCATCCGAAATCATAACCCGTGAAAGAAGTAATTTTTATTGCCTAACGTGTGCATTCGGAGGTATATTTTCCTCTATCGTTACGAAATACCCCCCTGGCACCGTAATATAGAGTGATCGGTAAGCCTCCGTGTAGATTGACGCATTTTGCAGAGAACAGAACTAATTAAAAGTCAACAGGAAGTCGTTTCATAAGGGAAAATTAATTGAAATATTCTGGAATAGAAAGAAAAAGAGAGACGCGTCGTAGGAACGAGTAAACATCGATTGTTGCAGGAATCTTTCGGTATTAATTTCTGTATCAAAGACGACCGTACTTATATAACTTAAGGAAGGGGATTTAATTCTCAGAAACTTGAAAAAAGTGCCAATAATAACGGTTCAGCGATAGTTGGAACTGCGGAAAAGGATAGTTACTGATTTATTGAAATCGTGATTTATATCACTGAACCCAAGGTTCCGTTGCAGGAAATATATGGCAATATTATTTAATTAAAAACCTAATTGTAACAAAGGTGGAGACCAGAGAGCCTTGATATTATGAGAAGTTAGAGAAACACAAGTAGAATGATCTACAACTCACATTATATAGTCTTCCTAGATATTCAAAGTCTTGCTCAGTCAAAATATCATAAAGTACTTGCATAATAGAAGGGGTTGAGATGAAAACCAGCTTTTGGGATGAATAACAATAGACGGATAGATTGCATGTGTCGCGAGGTAGGAATGCAGACGCTGAGTTCGCAAATATTGTAACGAAACCAACGTAGGCGCCAAAAATCCACGCCAAAAAAAATCAAAAGAGAAAAGGTGAACAGCTGATGTTTGGATCAACAACTGATATGACATGGAAAAGTCTTTCTCAAGGACGCAGAGTAACTCTCGAACTCTTGCAAAAGCTTCCAGTATATAAGAGCTCTTTACAACTCATTTATTTGTGATCTAATCCAAACTCAGTCATCAAAAACCGATACGGTAGACGTTCCCTCTTATAGAGAATCTACAGCAAAAAAAACTTCAACTAGACCCCGCTTCCGATAGCTTATCGAAAGGTATGAAAATATTATTCCAGCCGATATTCCGGAATCCTATTTTTTCTTCGAGTATATTCCATTCCTAGTCTGAGAACATGGATCAGAAAGCAAAGAGGGCAGTGAAAACACGGATCGAGGATTCGGATTCGCAAGAAATACCTCGAATTTCATTCGGACAAGGCGAAATGATGCATGGCCGATCCCACGGTGCCCCATAATTCGCGGCATTCCGCGAGACGGAACAGTAGGAAATTGTCGCAGCAGGAAATACCCACGAGAAGTGGAGGAATACCAACGAGCGGGCGGGGGAGATAAGCGGCGCTTCTTATCACACGAAGCGCCCTCCGAATGACCCGGACAAAGGAAAAACTATCCGTTCGCTCGCACGCTTCTAACCTCTACGGTCAGACCCTTTTTATTCCGAGTCGAAGTAGGACGAAAGTGAAAGGATGGAAATCAAGGGAGCGATATGATAAAAAGGAGAATCGAGTTACGCGAGTCGGATGGAGAAGGGAAACAAAACTGTCGATGAGGGGCAATTTACGCTCGGGTTATCAGCAAGCTGTTCCGATGAGAAACGTGTGTGAAGGACTGATTCCGGGAATAATTTTCCATCCTTAAAATTTTTTGGAGTAGAATAACCGGGCGTGCGCGTCTCAGGAAAAGAGATGAGAGAGACTCTCGAAATATTTCGGGCGCTGGAATATCAGTATCCATGGAAACGTTTACGGATGATTAAACCCGAAAGACCTCCGATATTAAGTTTCAATAAAATTCGGATGCAACGCTCGTGGCGCATTTTAGAATTACCGGAGCTTAACGCGATGTAATTGAGGTACACTCGAACTGAAGGGGATAAACGAAAATTCCGGAATTAAATTCCATGCAAATCAGAGTGTAATTTCGTTTTTTTTTTTTAACGTTTGTTTTTTTTTATTCCGGATTTAATCGAGTCCAATGGGTGTAATTTTATTTTTATAATTTCGATTCAATCCCGAGTCGTAACTCGCAATAAATATGCCCCTCTCTATATTTCATTAAATCCTAATTCATTTAGTAATATTTTCCGTATGCATGACTGGCTGAACGATATTAATGTGCGAGTAAATTCCTAAAAAATTCCAAATTAATTTACAAAGATATAGGCACATGTACAAATCAATATAAAGAGATACTTTTGCTAATGACGGCTTTATATTATGATGTACCTGGGTGAGCTATAGTTAAAGAATTCTTGATATATCGCATGCATGATCCATTCGAAAGTATAGGAATAAATGTGTCATTATTTTGAATTATTATTACGGGGATATAATTGCAATTTACTACACATATTTGAAGTGTACAGAGTTTTTCAGGGACATTTATAGAGAGCCGAAAGCAAACAACTCTTGACATTTTGTTCAATATTCCATCCATCAAAAACATTCGAAATGAGCCCACCTGTTTTACTGATAATTAAAAATTGTTTGAACATTCATAATGAAAATTTCTTTAATAAAATATTCATTTTGTTATCGCTAATTATTTCTGCAAACATAAGAGAATATATGATATGCAAATTTTCATGAAAATTCAGATTAATTTTATCTGTATATGATGCTAGTTGAACAGCCCGATGGGGATATGAAATTTGAAAAATACCATGATAACTGCGATTTGTTGGACTTCCGAGAATACAATAGATAAAATGAATCTGTACTCAATTAATGAGACAAACGAGGTGCAGAAATAACTATTTACTCAACGAAAAGCAGATTTAGTCACTTGATTATCTTGAAATAACCTAGCCGGGTCATTTCCAAACGAATGTAAAGAATATGAATATAATTAATATAATATATTAATAATTATATTAATGAATCATAAAAAACGTATATGAAGAAACGGAGGATATCTCGACCGAAATAAAAATTTCTAATCCTTTTCCCTTCTTTTTTAACCCTTTGATTTATAGGTCTACTTGTTATGCTTTCATTTCGCAAAATAAATATTACCTGTAAGAGTTCAAAACGAACTTTACAGGCATTCACTATGAATGGCATCATGAAGGATTCAACACTATTACTTCTATGAAACCTAAGCGTTTTCGGTCGTAACGAAAAGGTTATGTAAGCTAAATTTAGTTGAAGTCAATAGAATGGTCTAGGACGAATGGGCAATATATATTATTCTGAAAAACGTAAAAAAACATCCCATAATTACATATTAAGTGATATCCTAGGGAGTATGAAGAGTAGAATAAACTAGAATTTTTCGAAATTATTAATTACCGATACCATTATGACATAAGTAGGTGATAATAATATAAACTTTTGAAGTCCAGGAAGGGTCAAAAACCCATAAGTCAAGGTCTTTCGATTTCAACAAATTCAAAAATTCCCATGCACTGTTTAAGCTTCGATAAAGCAGACTTTTTCATCGAGATATAATATATTGGCTTTTATACTTTAGATATAAATTTTAACGAAATTCTCATTAATTTTATCCAATTTTGTGTCATTTTGATCGGAAATCTATATCGACGATTACAAAAGAAATCTAAAAACATTTTCTTCCAGATGACACTTGTCCCGTTTCCATAAAACGAGTGCCTCGTTTTTAATTTTACAAGAGAAATAAAGCCTGCTAGAGGTAAAAATTTTGCGTGTATTTTAATGGTAAATATTTTAATTGCCTGGGATCGAATTTTAGACTATAAGGTAAAGGAAAAGTAACCTAACATCTGCGCAGGGAATAAATTTAATATACGTATGCCAAGCATGAAAGTTGGACAACATTTAGCTGTAGAGTTTTAGGAGGAAATAGTGCTTCCCTTTTCTCCTCCATCTACTGCGTACTGCTGAACATAATTGTCCACTTACGTATCGAAAGATACAACTTATCGGGATAAAAAAACATCCGAAATGTCACTTTACGAAGTACGGCATAACCCTGTAAAATTTCGTCAAAAGTTTTTGCTTGATACTGTAACAGACATCCAGGCTGACATAAATTAAAAAATAAGTGTTTAGGACTTCATTCATTTATGATTACCAAATCTATCACTGTTTTGAAAATTTCTTAAATTTATATACAGCTAAGTTACTTATTTATTGTAAGTATAGATGCACTGATGCTGTCGAGTGAAGCTGGAATACAGTAAATAAGAATGATTCTGTCTCTACCCCGAGAATGGTATTATAGCTACCGAAATGCGTATTGGGTGATTCTAAGAAGGTCAGTGATCCGCCGGTTCTTTCCTCTATTCGGGGAAGTTACATGGACGTATACGGCCTAAAGTAGAGTTTTCCTTATTCTTTATATCGTTGTTAACTGGCGTGAAAAGTTTCGCTTCCAACAATCTCAGATAGCAGAGGGATACAGAATTAAAATTCCAAAAGTAGTTCAGTCACCGACGTCCAGATAAAGGGGTTACAAAAGCATACGGTCCTGCGCAATGGATTCCCTCTTGTTTGGGTTGGTCCACTCTCTAACAAAGATTCCCGGAGGCGGTTTGGCAAAGGACGAATTCTTGTTTGGATTAGTCCACTATCTAACAGGGATTCCCGTAGGGGGGTTCGGAGCTGCTGCTACAAAGCATTACCCTATTTCAGCCTTGTCTCAGTTCCTCATTTAAATCTCTCTCTTCCCTGCCGCGCATTCGAGTGCCTTAAGCGTTCGCGGAATCTATAATTGGCAACGCTCTCTCTGTATTCGAGGAAGAAAATCAAATCTGTGGAATTCTACTACGAAAACCAATCTATGAGCATCGTTATCGAAGACGTAGATCCGATAAAAAGAGACGAAGAAGTAATGGTTCCTTTTGAAACCCGATTTTACTATCGACGAATACAAGTTGATTTTTTTTTAGTTCTTTTCTCCCTCATGGCTCATGTCATCGATTGAGAGAATTTTTCTCCCTCTTCTTCTATTTGCCGAGGAGAGCGAGGAGAACTCCTTCGCTTTGGGATAATTGTTTGTTGCGAATTTAAGTCCATCAAATCCATCGTAATGAGCGCTCCAACTCCAACATTTTAACTTCTGGATTTCGCGAGCAGATTTTCACCACACGATTGCGGATACCTGCGCAAAGCGGCTGAATGCAAATAAAACTTGTCGGCAGAGTTTAATTTTCCAGTTCACTCAGACGAAATGGCTTCCCGATGTGCAGAGCAAATTTCAAAGATTTTTGGATTTCGTACTACATTATCTCCCAAAAAAAAATCATCCCGATTTTCTAGAGGAATGGGCAGCACTAAGTTTCTGCAGGGGGTTTTTTTTAACCTGAATTTTGACTGACAGAGCAAGAAAGATACTCTCACAATCTCTACTACTAAAAAAAATGAGAAGGCCTTTCAGAGTCATTCACTCTTTTAACTTTTGCAAGGATGAGCTTTTCGGCCGTGATGCTAGATTTTCTAACAATCAACCCAAGCTTTTGTTAATCTGAAGGTCATTCCGTCATAGAAGTGGATTTAATTAACTTCGGATATTTCTGGCACGAATAAAAAGTCTAGAAGATTTTTAAACTTTTCAAATAATGAATAAAAATTATCCTGACGAGCAATTTGCTTGATGAATTCATAGATAATATGTTTTGTGAGTATGCGAAAGACATTGTTCATCCATGCTACATCATAAGTCGATCAGATACCGGGTGAAATTTCGGGTATTTAGTACCATTATAACAAATATTATAAGCTGGTAAAATAATTATTAAAATTAAGTTATTAAATGTTCAAAAGTGTACGACTAAAAACGACTAGGTTAGTTGAATGAACGCTTCAAGCACCTCCAATCCAAGGACCGAAAAGCAACTAACAGAATAAAAATAATAATTTTAAAATATTATAATTTATAATAAAATTTTAATAATAAATATAAATAACAATAATCACTCCAATTATTAATCCTAGAGAGAGTTAAACATTTTAATGCTTAAATGCCGATATAAAATTTCGCCCAACGTGGGGCTCGAACCCACGACCCTGAGATTAAGAGTCTCATGCTCTACCGACTGAGCTAGCCGGGCTTTCTGACTAATGGATGAGCAGAATATAACCTTAATCTAGCACTCCGAGAGTTGAACCAACACGATTTTCTGGAGGAGATGTAGACGCGGCACAACGCAAAATGTAGGCAATACCGTATTTTCCATGGCCGACAATAAAAGCCGGCAGAAAGCACAACGGCGCCTTTAATTATCCGGAAATAACGCGAAATTATTAAGGTGCGCGTTCCCTGCGATGATGCGTACGGCGCGAAATTCGGCGAATGACGTAATCGGATGACGAGTGAGAGATAGAGAGAGAGACAGAGTGACCTGATAATTCCCTTTCTGAGATTAATAAGGACGGACGTGAAAACAAACACGAATCGATATGAAGTGCCGGTCGCAAATTGATTGAATGCGATAGAAAACGGTGCGAAGAGAGGAAGATGAAAAATTACGACGCGAGAGATTCCATAGGAGAGCTCGGCAAGCAGATCGCGCGCCCTCGCTATTAAAACAGCCGAGTTAATCTTTAGGATGATTCAATTTTCCCTTCGATATCGCACGCATACGTATTACGTCACTAGGAATGGGAAAGAGGACTTCGTCAAAGCGCCATTGTCGCTTCTATTTTTTATTAGGAGGCCAATCCGTTAGAGTTGCTTACCTACGGGGCGGAGAGGAAATACTGCGATCGTGATAATATCAGGGTTTCTGCGGAACTAGTAGTTTTGATAATGCTTTGATTAGTTTCCTAGGCTTTGCTAGTCTGTGATTGAAAACTAGTTTTACGACACATTACCATATGGGGAAACATCAATTTCTGCGCGGGTTTTTTCCCGCTTCGCCCTGAAGCGGGAAAAAACGCGTTTGTGACGCATCTCAATTGTTGGCTTGAATTGATGCATTTTAATTCTCATTTCAACAATCGAAGTATCCATTGTAGTTAATTCCAAGCGTTTGTGACGTATATTAATTGCTGACGTTTTTTTAAATCTACAATTCAACAATCGAGGCATTCATTTTAGTTAACTTCGCTATTGTGGGAGAAATTCTTTGTTTCAATCGATAAGAATGTTATTTATCACTGTTTCATTCGTTAGAGTTGGTAGAGGATGAAGAAAAATGTATTCTTCCTTTACTTTATTCCCTGTCTTATTCATAGCTGAGATAATGTTTAAGTTACTAAAGTGATTTTGATTATTGGCATAAGTTTTGGTTTCTCCTAAAAGGAAAGGGGGAAAAGTCATTCTAAGGCTATTGTGCTGCACTTCGTAGACGTCTTCTCGTATCATTTTGGAAAAATGAAGAAATCAAGGTTATACTACTTCACTTCTCACCAATCCCAATCGCCTAATTATTTCTGCAAAGCTTTGGACCCGACCTTCGGACTGAATACAGTAAACACAGATCGCTATACAGTATACACTGGAAGCAAACGCAAAATTCGAGCAATTCCCATTTTAAGATCCATTCATCCAACAACGATATTGGTCCCTGAATAAACAAACAAGTTCAACCGTCAAGAGTCGAATTTTGGTGAAAAATAGAGTGCGGCGGTGAAAAAAATGAATTCCATAAGCTTTCATGCCAGTTCGTAAAACGACACGCGGAAATAATATCGCTATCCTAAAATATTTTCACGGGAACAATTTTTCCAGCGAACATGCAGTTGAACAATAACGACCGCAGCAGCGACTATAAAATGCCCCTTCCAAAAGCAAAAAAGAGAACAATTCGCTGGCAGCGAGATGGACGAGAGCGCGGCTTAAGAATGGCGTTTGAAAGGGTGCTGTTAAAACACATACATGGCGATCTGCATAAGGAAATTCTCCGCGACTCTCAGAGGACTATCAAAACGAGGCGATTATTCGGACCGAGTCTCGTTTACGAGTAAATAATAATTACGGAGAGGAGAGTGGATAAAAACAACGATATTGACCACGCCATCAAGGTTAGACTTTCTCTCGCTCGTAATTACTGAAAATAAACATTCCGTTCCGCGGGGGGATAAATTGGACGTAAATTTTCAGACAATTTATTCGACTTCCAGAGAATTATTATTTGTTTTTCGTGCGTTAAATTAAAATGTAATTATAATTTTTAAAAAGGTTTTTGTCCAACTGATATTTCTGTTTGCTGACGCAAGTGCTGAGCTGTTAGTGTCACAAAGTTTTTCATAAGTATGAATGTACTTGAATATAAACTTGCCCGCCATTTAAAATAGTTATAGCCTTGTAAGTATGTTTGATAAAAAGGATCTGTAAAAATTGTTGGAAAGCTGGTATCTAGTTTTTCTCTTTCATTCGGTAGTTCTGTTTATAGATATTTAACTGGAAGATGAACTACCTTTTCGAACCACTGTTGAACTATGGCTTCACTAGAAGAGAAATTAAATAGTTCTTTGATTGAATGAACTAGAATGAACTGATCCGTAGAAAGGTCTCGAACCCGGCGCAAGAAAGCCACAAAGAAGTGGAACACAGGAATCTAATATCGTAGTAGATGAACAAATTTTAAAAAATTGATTCATATTCTCAAGTTTAATTTCTCTTTCATCGATTGAAAGTTGTAATAATATTCTATCTAAAACAAAAATAAAACTCAAGACTATAAAAAGACGAATGAAGCTTTCTAAGACTCTTTAAACATTTCTTATACAGATACAACGTTCAAAATACTTAAAACTCGACGCGAACTTAAGTGTGCCATGAAGTGAAAAATGCTCGGAAGTATCGATGTGGTGTACTAATTTATTAATGTAAAATTTACTTTTATATATTCTACCTGCAACTCGATTGTGACAAGTGACAGGGGGGTGTACTATATTTACACTAACTATAACTCTAAGTCAGCTTCTGCTTTTGTCTGTGGAAACAACACTAGAACTAACTGTTGGGTATTTTTTCCTTCTAACGTTATGTCATTCCCCTAAGAGTTCTTGAATGTCGTTCACCAGAATAACAAAATCAACTATTTCGTCGAAACGTTCCGTTATGATCAATTCTTCGAAAAGCTTCCGTCGCCACTCTACTTTCTTGGAACGAATCCCATCATGGAGGGCCATCATACCGGAAAACCGTAAGGGAACGTAGATTCTCCACTAATAAACTGAATTCCGTCGCACTATGTCTAAATTGAAGACTAACCTTACTTCTTGAGGATCCCCAAGTAGCACGGTAATATTCGGCCGAGAGAAAATTCGAGTAAAGGTACGAGTAAACTTTCTTTCTTTCACCTTCGGCAATCGTCCATGACGCCACTTGTTCTTTGTATTAATCCTTATTTCCTGTTCCTTTCGAATGAGCTATTTGGAGGAAAAACAACTGCTAGGTGTAACTCTCCGATATAAACGATGATCAAAGAACAGTACTGAAATTTATTGCATAAATAACGTCCGTGAAACGTATAAAAGTATTAGATACGCACTTCTTATGTTTAAATCAAACCACCCATTTTGAACCTACTATTAATTAAATGCATTTCATTCTTTAAAATTATTGTATCATCTTGTGACGTAGCCTCTATGTTTATGAATGCATCATCGTCCAATAAACCCGCCCTTTATATAATCTACTGGATCGTGAATGTAAATTAGTACCAAAATCGACCCTAAAACACTGCCCCGTGGCACCCCTGATTTATATGTGAATATGTGATAACGTGTGTAAGTATGACACAGCCACCTAGACGATAAATCAAACGGCAATGGAGGAGTTGCATTAATAACACGAAAAATAAGAGAGAAAGCATTCCAGCCACGCGAACTCTCCAGAAGTTGTTACGGATGTACAGCCCTCGAACCCTTTAAATCACTCGGGACAAGTCTTCTTTCCCAAAAAGGGGGAAAAAAATGCAGATGAGAATGATTCGAAGAAGACACTTTGAAGTCCCTTCTAAAAATAAGAAAGACGCGGAGAAAAAGGCCTCGTCGACTCCGCCTTCAGTATACGGCCCGAGTGGCAATCACAGTCCTATCTTTCGAACCGAAGCATTACCGAGGCCCTACTTGAAGCCGCATCTCCCCCCTTTCACCCTCCGCCGACTTCCTTCACAAGCGAATGCACCGCTTCTATCGGAGCGATTGTGGAAAAAAAAACACTCCCCAACGTGGAGTTGATTTATTGGCGGCGCGGAGGTTTGCAGATTGGATGGGATATTTATGGCGGAGGACGCGATCGAATCGAGGCGACCCTAAACGGGACGAATTAAGGGAATGAAAAGACACGCACGTCGAGAGATCCTTCGGAAAAATAGGTAGATTTGCATTGGACGGCTATTTGAAGGGACTTTTCTGAAACGTCGCGATGAATCAAAGTGGGGTTGATTCATCGGTGCGGCCCATCGCTGCGGGGCACGCTCCGGGCAGTAACCATACAAGATAGCCAGCAATCAGTACGGCGTCAACCAGTGGTCATCAGAGCTGATTATGAAGGTCCAAAGCTAAATTACGGAGAATTGAGAACTGCTCATTGTGTTCAGAACTTACGAGTTATATTCAGAGAAGTAGTTCAGATATCCATCATTATGTATTTTAAAAGGATAAATTGTGGGGTAACAAGTAGTTTTCTTTATAAATTTCAATTGAATATACAATAAAATTCAGAGGAATAACTCATAAATTCAAACAAACATGAAATTCCTAAAGGTTGCTTTTTTAAGAATTATTCGTTTTCCTCATGTTTATCGAAAGGATATATAAATTGAGATCAAATCAACTCTTTTCATCTCATTTCATCTCACTTTTGTCTTGAGAAAATAAAACAGTGTTTGTAAACATGGAAAATTATAAAAAATATTTACCGAGTGAAGATAAAATTAGCAAAAATATCTAAACTAAATTTCGTAAATATTAGTTTGAAAAAGCTTATGAGGTGAATAGAAAAGTTTACATAAACATATAAGTTGTCATGGAAAATACACGGGAAAAAGTATTCACGGAAAGAAAATACCCAATAAAATTGGATTGGGGAAAACAACACAAATTTAAAGAAAATAGACAAAGCAAACCTATTTATGATAATGAAAAGGTGCAATAAAAGTTTGAGTATGAAGACCAAATGAGATGCAAATATTAAGAGTTAATAATGATAAAATGCATAGTCCGAAAGCATAAATATACAGCGTATATTAATTAGTTATAAATTATGAATAAAGAATGTAGTAAAAGGGCCCTTTCCATAAATGATTAAGAAGTTTAAACGAAGAAAACTTTTAAATAGGGAAACTAGAACAATCAGCGGATGAAGTAGAATTAATATGCAAAGAAACTAAGCCAAATCCTAGAACATAGAGACCCCCGTATCACAGTCAACACGGTTGGCAACAAAAACCCCGAAAACATCGGAAACCCCAATATTTTTCCCGCCATGATCGACCTCCCCTCCATCTGTCAACAGCGCCTAAAATAAGCCATAACGCGCGAAAGAGACTCGCTTAAGAGGCGATAGTGGCATCTCGTTTTTCTTCGGTGTGATAACACAGCCTATGGTCATCGTCTCAATGTAAAGGCACGGGTTTCCAACGACGATAAATGGCTTGGTGGGCACACAAAGAGCCGCGCAATGCGCATGCGCGTCGCATCGTGATGACCATTTTTCTCGACCTTCGGCGCTTTCCCTCTCACCTCACACACCTCCCCTCCCCCCCATGCATAATTGCTCGCATACTCGGGCGACCTCAGATTGAACCTACTAAGGTCAACATTAAGGCTGATGGGCCGCACAACGTGTGAATATAGCACCACTCTCACTCTCCTCCAAAGAAAATGGCGCATGGAAAATTCAGAGAGGAAGGGAGGAGAAGCTAGGTCCGGTCGTATACCTCAAGCCAAGATAACGAGGTGAGCTCAACTTAAAAATTTTACGACTATGATAATCCAACGCGAGGGGAAATCCAGAATCTAGGAAGTGTAAATAATAAACAACGACGCTAGCAACGCACAATACGATATCTATGGACGTTGAGAAAATAAGCAACGCTCGACTTATGTTGAAGAAAAGGAGGGAATTGGGAATTCAGATTTTTTTGTGTTTCTCTCTCGCTTCTTTCACTTATAACTAGAACGCGGATGATCTACAGTCTAAAGCTAACAATCAATTCCCAAAGCATGCATAATTAAAGCTCCTAATATCACTTTCTATTAAAATATAACAGCTACGATGAAACTACTCTAAGAACTTAGCGCTCCCGGAAACTTTTGAAAAAGAATACCTCTCTAGAGAATAAAGCTCTCTTAAGATTAAGAAAGTTTAAGTATAGAACCGTGTGTATTGATTCACTTAATAAACATATCTTGACTAGTTTGCTGTTTCCGAATTTTCTGGAATAATAGTTGGAATGAAAATTTAATTCGCCTGAAATATTTACGATATAGGGATTTGACTCATGTAAACAGAGAATGGAACACGCGTAATAAGTCACAAGAATGGGATTTATTCAGCAAAGAATTCTTCTCCGATATTGTGCCTAAAAGACGCTGTCGTAGCAAAGATTTATAGGAAGAATGGGAAGGGTAAATAAGGTTGTACGACATTCTTTTTCTACTACCCACTCATACCGTCGAAAATGATAGCAGATTTTAATGATAATTCAAATATTATTCAGTAGAAATCAGCAAAGAATACAGAAAAATTCCTTATATCTTTCACTACAGAAAATACCTTATATCTTTTACGACAGGAAATATTACAATAGGGTGGTATCGATCATTTTGATCTCGAATAGATGTGAAAATCAACTTACATTCTGAAATATTATCATGCTATAAGGCGTGTTCATCAGAGATGAATATAAATGATAAAATTTATATAGAAAATAAAGATGATTGATATCTTACAGAAGGGGTTCCCAATCTATTTTCCCCGTTTCCCTTAATTTTAAGAGCTCGTATCTCGAGCCCCCTAACTATTAGGATAACAAATATATTCTAAAACCTCCCATTCAGATTGACAGAAAAGTGTGACTAACATTCACTTTCAACATGATTTAGCATTGATGAAAACATGACTAATTTTATTAGACTTCTATAGTGTATGATCCTTTTTTACCTGTTAACACCGTACCCTAAAGAGGGGACGGTTACCACACAAGGAATATCTCTGTCCTGGAGATTACATCCCTAAATCACAGTATAACAACAATAACATTTTTCATTTCAGTTGTAGCTTTGTTAAGGATAAAGAATAATTATATATAGAATGAAGATACCACTATGGGTGAATCCTCATTGTGTCTAAACAAGTTTCATTTAACTGAATACACAGCCACATCCGATTGCTAATTACATCCGGTGTAAGCATCTCAACCGGTAATTAGCGAAATTAAAAAATAATGATCATCATCGCAGGATAATAAAATAAATAAATAAAAATATGGGTAAAAATTTCCGTCGTTCCATGGATACCAAGCGTAAAATGACAATTTTAACACACAAAATCGAGGATTAGAAAAGGAGGAGAGACATGTATTACATCAGACTTTTTCAGTAAAGAAAACCAACGTAGAACGGGAGCAAAGAGGTGGTAGCCTTAACGGGCTTAACAGGTTAAATAGGGAAGTGGAACGAAGATAGTGCTTTGCGGAAATTGCTTAATCAGCCTGCTAAAGCTACGCAGCGGACTTTCCGTTCAAATCGGCTGATAAAAGTATTTTCGAAAAGATTTATACGTACTACCACGCCAGCGCTTTTGATGAAAGTAGCTCATTTTAAATACTTATTGTTTCAATGGAGTTCTAAGTGAAAACTCTACAGGATTAGCTTGATTAATCGGAGAATTGGAGCATATGAATATGACTCCCAGCCCTGTTGCGACCTAAATATTTTCATCAAGTTGTGATGTACGCTAATACACATTTGAAAAGTCTCCTGATTGAATTCTTAAAACTTAACTCAAGCTTATTAGACCTTTGACAGAATCCATACTCACGACTCCTATTTACTCAATTGGTATTTTTTCCTTTTATTATTACTAGTATCAGAATTCAACCTTTTCACTCCCTTCCCATAGTTTAGGTTGCAATACGGCTAGGAGTTATGTTTATATGTTCCAACTCGTAAAAAAACCGTGTTTCATTTGAATTTCTAGTAATCGGAGAATGATAATAATGTTATTACTACCAGGGGAATAATTTCGGGCGAACGAATCGCCCCATTTTACTGCGATAAATCCGATTTTAAATTCCACGCAATGCAATCATTGGTAAAATGGAGCCTTATAAGGAACGGATCGATTGATGTAGGGGTGAAAGGTACCAGGAACGGAAAGGAAATTACTAGAGGAAGTTAAGTTACTGAAGGAAAGGGCCCCAATTAAAAGTCGACGGCCTTTTCGAAGGATTACACACACTATGCGAGAGAATCGGTGCATTGATTTTCATACGGATGTAAGAATTGAAAACGTCGCTTTTAGATGAGAAAGCATTGGAACTTTGAATGATAAGTAGATATGTTGACTTCATGGTCAAAAGGACCCCGAAAGGATATTTCGTTCATATCGAATCAAACAATTGAAACACAGATCCTTTGTCAGGCAAAACGATTTCCACTCATGCACTCATTCTCTCACATTTTATATATTTTTAAATAGAATCTGATAAAGGAAAAGGATTTGATAGATCATATTATAGTTTTGCGTATGTAACAGAGATTTTCATTCAGAAAATTGACGAAAGTAATTCTACGTTCTAAAACGGAGGATTTTTCACAGGCATGGAGACCGGCAACCGTACTAAGACGGAGACGTAATCAGACCAGAAGGCTGAAGCCAATTTACTCAATTATGAACGGACTTTTTCTCAGAAGAGGGCGGGGTCTAGTGGAATTCTCCCGCCCGACGTTCTATCGTAAATCGGTTTTATAATGACGAATTAAATAAAACTTAGCATGGTTTTGTCTACAGGCATCAGGAACCTTAAGAATGTTCATGAAGGAAAACCTACTTTATGCATAAATACACAAGAATGGAGATGGAAAATACCCAGGAATTTTCAGCTAGAAAATTTAGATCTTTATAATTTTACCAGAGACAATATAAAAGGAGAAATTCTGTGAGTTAAATATTCTGAATGTAACTATTCAGAAGAAATGTTTAACATTAAGTAAATTGTACGCGCAAGTTTTCAATAACAACTTGATTCGGGTAATTTTATGCACGTACTTTTTTTATTAAAAGTATATAGAATGTAATACACTTTTTAAATTATATATATTTTATATATTGTGACAAACCTTCTGCTTGTTTCTTTACTGAACGCTACTTTATATTTACACTCAATAAAATAAATAAGAGCACGTTCATATTATCTATTCATACTTCTAAACTCATGTTGAAATAAATTTATTTTTCAGATTTTAAGTATTATGCGAATGAATATTGATATCGAATTGTCTGAATGCCTTCTAAATCCCATTTTAAATCAAAAAATTGTACGTGCAATGAAATAAAAAAAATCGGCAAATTTAAAACCATTTATTTCAAATTCCCTCATTATAGTAAAACGCATTAATGTAACGCAAAGAATTGAAAAACGGGGAAAAAGGATGAATTTCTGCCTATCCTGCACCAATTTAGATGCACGGGCGATTTTCGTTTCCTTACCCCTGAAGCAATGCAAAATCGACTCAATTTTTCGCTATTATGCGAAGACTATTAGGTCCAACGCTCTTTCTTTGAACGATCTGAAACGTTTTGAGGATAATACGCTTTGAATTTATCCTCAATTTGCTGAGAGAATGGAGCCATTCAGGAATAATGGCTTCAGTAAATTAAATTCATTCCTTTGAATGATTCCCTTGGTTTTGTAATGCACCGTGTCCTCCGCTTGTCCTTTGCTAAAGCCGAAATGAGCTTTCCTACATATCATGAATGAAACAAGAAGCCGCAGGAAATTCAAAATCCCTCGAAAAGAAGCAGACGTATAGGTTATAGGCAATTAAACTGAGACGTCCGACTTAAAAAGGCTTCCTTTATATTCTACATAAGCGATGAAGAACAAAACTTCCATAGGATCGGTGGAATAAAGACAAAAAAGCGTCGCTTGTAATCCGAAAAAGGAATTTTCCGCAAGGAGAAAGATCTCTGATACCTGTGTTTAAACATGAGATCACACGATAAAAGTATCACGCGTGAAATTTCCACTTTCATGTCAGCTATCAGTTTAAGAAAATGCGTGTTTTCTCCGGGAGGTATTAAAATTTGCAAGCTGCTGTTTCGTATGTAAAGATGAAGCCAAGTACGGATTATGATAATTTAACAAGCCACTGGAAGGAAGGATGGATCTAGCGATGAAATACGGGAGGAAATTCTTCGGTGAAAATTTCTGCAAGGCCAACTCAGCAAATATTAGATAAAGATCTTTCAGAATCACCATTAAATACATGATCCCAAGCTCTGTTTAATGTTTAAACACGTGTAGCGTGGTTTATATATTTAGTTTGACATCGGGTTTGATATAATTATGATGAATTTAATGATAAGGATTAACGAATATCAAAGCCAATTTTATGTCATCTGGTGCAGTTTGGAAGAAAAACTAACTTTTCTTTCAGTCTTGTTCAAGGTTGTGATAAAATAAAAGCTACTGAGGCATGAGTGATGCTAAATACTAGTTATTTAGTTTTAGTTTTGATTCCTCTTCATTGAATGCTATGGACCGTGTAATTCATAGGGTTATTTTGTTCCAGTGCATCGAGGAAAGCAAGGACAAAATGCCTGCTGCCTCATCTTGCCCAATATACCCTATTCTCTCTCCGGAGATTATGCAGTTAATGGAGAATCCAACCAGCCTAACGAGCTAATGAATTTACGGACAAACGGTCAAGTTTCGCTCTGCATATTGCACAACTGGGGGAAAATTAATTTCCTTAAAAACTATGCGGATAAAGGATTTTTCCGCGGATCCTAATAACCTCAAGGATATAGAAATGTTAAAAATAAGGAATAATATAAATTTTACACATTTAAATTCACGTGAAGCGGCAACGAAGAAACCTGACTTCGTAAAGCGAACCGTCAGTAGGTAAAAAAGCTCGTGAGCGTAGCTAATTTAAGCTAGTTACACATCATTTAGAGCTTGCGTGCAGAATGTCAGACTGAATACAAGCATTGAATTCCTGAATTAGAATGAGCGGGAGACCTTGTGTTCTGCTAAGAATTGCAACGATAGATTGGTAACTTTTACCAAGATATTTCTTTGAATATGATGGAGAGAAGAGGTTTAAAATAGCTTTGATCAGCTCAATAAATCTGGACGTGATTCGGCATTGGAAGACATTACGGATTATATGCGTCCAAACGATTCTTCGGTCGATTAGATACTTCGAGGATAGAAAAAGATGCAGAAGTTCTAGTCGCTTTAAAATTCATTTTCCTCCGCCAACTATACGCGATGGTATAAGATAAAAAAAGTAAATTAACAAAACAACGATCCATGCAATCCCTTCGTAACGCCGAAAACAGGCTTGCAGAAAACGAACGCAGATTTATATTTAATTTTAGCTAACTTAAAAGGATTTTGATCGTAACGCAATATTCGAAGTAAAAATCAAACTTCATTATCAACACGCTCGGAGCAAACAGGATCTTCCTACTTAACACTTATTTATTAAAAAAATCTTTTCGTACATTTAAGTTAATTTAACATTTATTTTTAAATTTCCATTTCTCCTTATTATTACTTTTGTTACAAATCTCAATTTTTCTCTGCCCTTCAATATTTCCTTATATCTCTCGTTTCCTTACTTTATTTCTTGTTTTATCTTGCTTTACTACTAATTTCTTGTAATGTACATTCGATCTCTGTTTTTATGTGTATTTTTTGTATAAGTGTGCATTTTTATTTTTTCTTCTATTGATAAGCATAAAGTTTATAATAATTTTCTTTTTCTGTAAATTTTTATGCAAGGTATTGCTATTTGTATTAGCTATATAAAGTGTTCCGTACCTGCATTGTTTTTCCCCTCTCGGTTGTCTTAAGCTATCGTTTCCTTAACATATAGTTAACTATCAGTATATTTTGCAAGTTTTTCACGTCCCCCTTCTTACCAGTGTTTACCTACTCCGGTGTATTTTTTCCTAAGCGCAAAATTAAGTATTTAAAACTAAGTATTTTTCTTCTGTGTTTTACTCCATCCTATCTTTAAATTTCTTATGAAGAAGGGTTAGAAGAAAGAAGAGACTCATTATTCTCAACCCCCCCCCAGTAAAAGTCGCTCTATTAATATTTAAAGCAAGCTAAATCAATTCAATATCTGGGAGACAACCCAGGGCTCATTTCCGAGCGATCTATTTGAAGTACGAGACGCGGATTTCATGGCTTTGTTTATCGTCCCCATTATTCATTCCCAGAGCGAGCATTCGTCGAACGAAACAGATAAATATTCCGATTCTCCCGACTCGGAATCGTACGTACGATATGACGCACTGGTTTCCCAACGCGGCGGAAAGGCGGTCGGCTAATCCACATTAGGGGGGGCCCTCGAAATCGCGGGAATTTTTTTTAAAAAGGGAAAGGTCTTCGTGCGAACTTCGTTGCGAATGCGAACGTTTCACACGTACTCCCATCGATCGCGAGGCGTTAAAATCGCGGTTATTTTTCACCTTGACGCTGACGGATGAATACAAACTAACGCGAAGGGCTATTGTTCCCTCCTCGGTAAAAACACGCACGGGAATAAAAATGCGACGAAAAGACATTGAGGTCAGGGAAGAGAGAGATATATCAATCAACATTTACTCGGGAAGATTTATAGGCCGCCTTTTTTTCATTCCCTCCAGTTCGCGTTTGCTTTGAGAGCGTATTCGGTACCGCTAAAACGTACGAGGAGGCGAGTAATTAGAGCGTTGTCGGTGTGCTCAAACTGTGCCGACATGGACGGCAAAAAAAGAGAAATGGATTCAGGGGAAGATTCAAAAGGTTTGCTACAAAAAGAGGAATGATGTGGGGATGTGGAGACTTCATACGACAGATACTATATGTAATCGAATGTACTGGGAGTGGATAGAGATGTGGTCTACATGATTCCGCGGTGGTTTCCCGTCGATAAGGATATAAATCGATCAACAGGATGTTGCTTTTTCACGCACGGCCTTTTTTAGAAACACGTCCTTCATTATAATTTACGAAGTTCAATTTGTTTCAATTATACGCGCCCGCTCGATAAACATAAACGACGCCTTTTCATATTCATCTGCATACATCACGTCTCGTTAAAATGTGTCCGAACGGAAAGGTCGCGTAACAAGGAATCGCCCACCTCTATGAAATTTCACGTCCGTCACATTTAGAGATTAAAACGCCGAAAAGGGAAGTTTTTTCTTTTCCTGCTGTGAAATAGTCCCCATTTAAAGTGGGCGTTAAATGTGAGTCTGCTGCATTTTGAACGAAGAATTGGCTTCAAAATGCATTATTTCGGGGCCCGAGAGGGAAGTATAATTTCCACGAGTATTTACCGAAAATTTTTTCTGCAATTACCTAGCATTTTAGCGCTGTCAACAGCGTAAGATGGTGGTTAAATTTCCTCAAAATATCAGCTAAACGATCACGATTGCCGTAGAAAGAAAAATACTAAAATGCATGAATAGAGCAAGGGAAAGCTTGAATGGGGAATAAATAAATATGCTTTCGAATCTATAAATGCGAGTTGAAGAGACTTGCATTCTACTATCAGCGTCATTGGAAGGTAAATTTTATTCGAGTTTATAGAAGAATATATTCGTTGAGTTTATAGAAGAAGAATTTTCAGTCTAAACAATTGAAACGATGATGAACATCTTACATTAACTTTAATGGGTTACAAAGAAGATTATTTCAGATTTCAAACGATTACCAAAGAGTAATCTCAAAATACCTAAATTTTAAATGAAATCACTGCCATTACAGACGGTGCCCGAGCTACAGCCATCCAAATTAGGACCAGCAATTTTTAACCCTTGCGTACCCAGCCAACTTTACCTACATTGCTAAGCAGTCATATCCTATTTTCTCTTTTAAATATTAATTAATTTGAGTTATCTACTCTTACAAATTAATTAAATAAATAGACATCAATCAACGTGTGCCAGAGACCTTTTCAAAGCAAACGACCTGCTTTTGTTTGTAGAAAAGGAGGTTAAAGTGAGATTTTCCGAGATAAGCGTTTGTAACGAGCGGTCACTTTCTTATTGAAAGGTCACTGGTGCTAGGAATTTTTCTACATAATATGTGATTTGGCCTTCTAATAAATATTCAACGAAGAAACAGAATAGTTGTGCCTTAGAGTAAATAGTATTTTTCGTTCGTATAGCTGTGCTCCCACAGAGACAGACGGTTACTTGACTAGCTTACACAAAATACTGATATCACAATTCCGCTTCCTTTCGTTCTATATTTCAGAGGCAGTATTTTATATACAACATACTATATTAGCAGTTCAGAAATGTCAATTTGGCAGTGATAGTGTAGTAATATTAGTGTGAGGTTGAATATTTTCGAGTTATGGAAGAACTTTAAGGGCTGAGTTCTCAAGATAAGATACAACGTAAAACTGTAATTTATACGTGGAGTATTGTAAGAAATTTCAATTAGCTTAATTAGATGAATTCTTCTGAACATAAATTTATTCTCATTTTCAAACCGAAAACGAATTTAACAATCAATGAGTAGATTTATTATTATTTCTGGCCTTATGTAAGTGGCTGATGATTTTGCTTTAGGAGTTGGAAAAGTTAGTCAAAGGGAATCTTTTCTTGAGTGCTATTTCCTTGCGAATCTTCTCTGGATAATTTTACGATTATTTAGTATTTGTTTGAAAATCTCTATGATCGTACTGTCCTCAAAGACAATTTTGTACTTGTTTCTTTCTGCTAGAAAGTAGAACAGTTAGAAAGCGATAGTTACGGTAGGTTCTGTGGAGCCAGTAAGACAACGCTGATAAGATTGAGGAAAATTGTAACTAATTAATTATTGATACAATAAAATCTTTGGTAGGTGAGTAAGCTTATCTCACAACATGAATTTCAAATTACTAAACTGCACGCACTGAAACACTCCTTATCGTGTAATTATGAAAAAAGTAGAGAAGTATTAACATAATTTTCAGTAATTATATTTCATAAACAGAAATAATAACAAAAATAAACAACTATTTAGAATTAAAGATAAATATAATAACATTAATAAAAATAAATAAAATTAGTAATAAATAATGCTGAAAAACAATGCATCATATCAAATAAAGGTAGCATTTTTAAGGGCGGAATAAACTACTATTACATATAACAATAAAATCATTTTAATGTAATATTTACAAGTATTTTCATGTAAAATGTTCACATAGATAAATCCAAACATATCCTAAAGAACTTTAATCTCTTGAATAGTAAGTGTTTTAATTAAGATATTGCTATCCTAAAACTTCCCAGAAGAAAACGATCAGATTCGAGAAAATTGTGTCAACAGTAATTGATTCCATTGTCGTGCACACAAAAATTATACACACGCCCGAGAAAACTACTGCATCGTATAATGAAACACGGAATGGATTCTGGTGACAGGAGTAAATTCATTATCAAGGGAGTGCTCAAACTTTTGCTGACAAATAGTTCCAAGAACCACTTCCACTTTTTTTCCCTCCAAATGAAGAATGGTTCTTGGAAACTTCGACGGAAACAGGGGAAGGAGGGGGGGAAAATTCAGCGATCAAAAACTTTCCGAAGCAAAATGATACATTGTCTTCGGCGCGAAAAAAAGCCGCAGCGCTACATCAACCCCCTCTCTTTAACGACACGGTATAATAAGGAACTAACGAGGTATACGGAAGGGAAGGTGGACGTGTCACTCCCACGGAAAATAAATTGATCAGCAGGTTGGGAGGGGGGAGAAAAATCTTTGCCTTTCGCTTACGGCTGTCGCGGGGCTTAATGACAAGTGTCCACTGGCGAAGGTAAACCATGAATTCGACAACTTGAGATTTCTCTCACGCCCCGCAAGAGTTGGTGACTTTTCCGAAAGTGTACGCTCTGAGAGGTGGGACCCAACGTGTGTTTTTCCCTTGACGTTACGACTTATGATGTTGAACTTCCGGAGGAATTCTCGGGAGACGTTCCGGATGACTTACGTACATTGCTATTCAAGAAGCGGAGACTTGACGCCAGGAGGCGTTTTAAACCATCAAGGTCGCTCGCCTTTTGAATGGAGAAGTTTCGGCACGAGAGGAATACGTCGGCATGGTCGATAAAGGTGATTTTAAGGGCTGATACGCTACCTACAACGCTGATATTAAATTGACACCCATCAAAGGCTAGAATTTAAGCATTACGGCAGCCGTGGCTCTGGCAGTCCACACGGAGGATGAGAGCAACTTTGACAAGCAGTTCTGTTTCAGGGGTCATCAATTCCGCAAAGGCATGCGTCAGATGAAAGATAATCCACGCTGTGCATGGATGAACAGCGTAACTTCCGTAAGTCGACGCTCGGGAACGCGTGATAAGTTCGAGCCAGTGGCTTAACAGAAGCGACACAACTCTCCGGTGGCTGACGGAATGATGATGGGAATTGACGGGACCATGGAGGTTCCCTCTACGTCATCGCTCACTTTAGCATCTGCTCGAAAATTGGATGCTTCATTGCGATAACTCCTTTTTTTGTCTTTCACATCGATGGGATTTTGTTACGGAGACGTGTAATAATTAATCCTGATTCAAGTTAAGAGGAATAGCAATTTTTTAATGATATCAAATCAACATTGACGAAGCAGATGACGTGATTCACGTTGACAAAAAGCCCGCATACTCAGAGAGAAGCCGACAAAGCGCTACAAGGAAATAATCGCTGAAAAAGATAGTTGCTCCATATTTCTTTCAAAGATCGTATGAGAACCTAACACCACAAGATTTAAACAGATACGTTGACCACCACCTGCCACTGGCGGCATGCGGAATAGTAGTGAATATGTAAATATAAAACTCATAATTTTTTCATGGTGTATTTGTATAAATAAATTTCTTATTACTCAGTTTGATTCTGTTGTCATAATATACCGCAAGGTTAAGGCCCACACAATAGAGTTCGTTACAAAAGTCCTAATCATCTAAAAGGAATAGAAATATAATGTCAGTAATCATGGAATGTCTTTCGTTTCGTAATGAACGATTCGTGCTGAACTTGTTAACGCAAGTATATTTTTGGTAACATCTGAAACTTCATTTCGAAACAAATCAGAAATACATATGATACGGAGAAGACGTTATGGTGACATAATCACGCATTTAGATTTAGAAATAATTTACTATATGAGCTTCAGATATGGTCATATACCATCATCATAACTATAGTACCGTAGCAACAGAATGAATTGCACTGGATGAATTCCGTGGCAGCGAAAGTAAATATTGAGTGACATTAAGTAAACGTAAGTGACATTATACATCGATGTCTGCAATTTTTACTAAACATGTTTAATCAGAAAATTTTAAATTAAACTACTTTAAGTACACCAAAGGTTTGAGCGGGGGCAGGTCTAGAAAAGAAAGGGGAGGGACGAAGAACTTGCAAAGGTAGGGTCGGTTCAAGACAATCCTCAGGAATTCATGTACAATTAACGTTTAAAATGCCATTTTGATATGATAAATGCAGTAAACGAATACTGATCGTAGAAACACTTCATAATCAGATTTTAATTTAAGCTCCTTTTCACATCCTAGGTAAAATGGTACTACAAAGCCATCAAGAGGGAAGCGGTCGCTTATTGCATCCGCTTAACTCTTTGAGTAGGATGCACAAAAGATTTCTATGATTTGACAGCAGTTTCATGAAGTAAATAATTAAGTTAAAACAGAGAAGAGTGCATATAATAACTAAAACACTATGCAACTTTAAATATGGAGAAAGTAAGCAGTTGATTAATTAAAGGGACGACGGGAATAAAATTTATGTCGGATCTGCAATATCTCGTCGAGGATCAGAAAAACATATGATACAAGAAAGGATTACACGAAGGAAAATAAACAGGAAGTGGGTAAATATAGCTTCCGGATGGAATAGAGGGAAAAGAAATCCTTCCAGACAATTACTTTCAAATCTGGAGAAATCTGATATGACCACAAGTCCTTGCGTCTTCATTCTTTCTTTAGATAAAAGAAAAAGACAAAGTTATCAACATAATATCTATGTCAGCGAAAAAATAACTGGGTCGTGATTTGAAATTGATAAGAACATGTTTATAGTCTGACAAGGAGGTATTGAGACTGGCTTTTTAAAGAATAAGAAATTCTTTAACTATGAAATAACGCTTGGGCGTAATAAAATTTAATTTTTGCCCCTCACATCCTGGGAAACAATATTCTTTTATTTTCTACAAGGTATTGGACCGTATTTCCGAACACTTTGAGGATTAAAAATTTTAAATCTTGACAAAACCACTGAATTTAAATTGATTGCATAACCTAGATATTTACGTTCATCAGGCTCACAGTCATTTATAAAAATATCTTGAGTATATAAACTGAATCATCTAGCGAAGGCATTTTCATCAAGAATTCGTATTTTGATCAATATTTCCTTCAGAAAGTTTTTATAGCTTTCCAACAAGTTAGCAAAAGAAACAGATTGTGAATACGTATTAACATGTTCGCGATTTTGCCGTTTTTCTATACACAATATAATATACAAGTTAATAAACTGAATTCTTAAGTATTTTCTATTTATTATAATTATCGATCATCTTTCAAAATTAATCTATTTCTCTCGTGAACGTTCAAGAGTCTTAAATTACGATTCTCTTAGATTCGTATAAATACGGTACATTCAAGTAAGCGCAAAGCACTTCTTTGCCTCATGAGAATGTAAATTTATATAAACTATCGGAGAGCCAAACTGCGTTACTGATAAAAACTGGAAAAATTAAAGATATGTTTCATATACTGTGTTGAAGGTTTCTCCAATTTTTGTCTTTTTCAAAATTTGCATATTTACAAAACATAAAGAACGTCGATATTCGCGCCAAAGTTGGTAGGAAGTGGTTTTGAGGAGCTAATGACCAGGTATTCAATTATGCGTGTTGATCACAATTCACCAACAGACTGCAACGCGCCGTATGTGAATTCTCTTATATAAAGTAAGAGGGGGAATGACACGGAGAGAAACTGCATGGAGAAAGTTTCCCTGACTTCTATTACCCTTGAAAGTGGACACCGATTATCTGCACCTGGTGCTACGCCCTCTTTCATATCCTGACTTCGAGAAGTTTTTTTTTATAAGAATAGCCCTAAAATGAGTTTTAAAATGGATTTTTTCGCTCGTAAAAAAACTAAGGCGTTTGATGAATGAACCATAAAAAGGTTACAACTTCATTCCTGCAGGAGGCGATGACTCCGAATTCCTCTAATCGTGCCAATATTTCCATTGACTTAGAACGCCATCTGAAGAAAAGAAAGCGAGATTGTTCGAAAAAGATTTCTTGCATAATTAAAGTCATTGCAGGTCACTGGCTGATTATGTGAAATCTAATTTTGGTTTTAGCGATAACTTTCTTGCGCTCGTTTTGTTCGGACGGAGATAATACTTCCGCAGCAAGTTATTTCCAATTACTACATCTCCTTATCATGTATTTATTATTATAAAAATAAAGAGAAGTAAAGACAGACGGAAATTTGTTAGACCTTTGACTTCTGAGATGTACATTTCAGTATAAGAGCAAAGCTTATATAAGGTCATTAGTGAGCGAGTGCTGCATTATTTTTGAAAATTTTATATTTTATTTAGTATTTTTCTATATTGAGACTTCATGAAGATCGCTTTCTGGCTGCCAAATGTTGAACGAATCATCTTTATAAGTCGCGATTTTCTTAAGAGATGAAACATTTTTCATTTTAATTTTTGGTCAGGTTAGATGTGAATTAATTTTTCATTTATATTCCTCCTAAGAATTGCTAATGCGAGGGAATAAATGAAATACTGAGGGTGATGCTGAATGATTGCATTCATTTAGGTCACTCCTTATTGAATGCTAAAAAAGAAATTTATGGAGTAATTTCGCTGCAATTAGCCACTTCCTTTTGCAGCATTCTGGCTTTATTATGCAACCAAAGGCAAACAATCTCGCTCCTTCACTTCTTGCCTGGTTAGTCTAATTTCTTCATTAAGCATTCTAATAGCTAATGGCAGAGGGTCTGAAATCCTAAGTGGTTTAGGACTTCATACTTTTCAGTCAGTAGCGGTACGTTTTGTTTACAGGAAGACAATCTTAAAGTAAAGGAGCATTTACCGTACTAAGAACTTCTCGGAGAAATTTATAGCGGCTATTTCTTCACAAAGCTCTTTTCCAGTAATGCAATGATTTTAAAAAGGCGGAGTCTGATACGAAGGCAATTTAGTTACGGTATTTCGAGGGTATAATTACGAGTAATGAGGTAATTTGTGAGAGAGGATGAGTGCATTCTTCCTTCGAGAAAACCCCTGTCAACTGAATGACGTCGCGACTAAGAGGAAGCAAGATGAAAACTGTTGCGTTACTGGAAGAAGTTCTTAATGTGTTTGAATAGAAGGAGTGGTGAAATCTGTTGCCGCTATGTGGGATGGCGAATGGCACTGCTTTGAATTTCTCCTATCCCAATTTCCTAGCAGTGGGTTCTAACTTGTTCATTCCATCTCTTTCGGAGTAACTCACTCAGCTCCGAGCTCGAAATATTCTCCAAACAGTTAAGTGCCTCGAAAAGGAGATCGCTTAAGAATCGTGCTTCAACTGGAGAGGGAATCATGTATAGCTTTCTAGGTTTTTAGGCAGCAGGCCAAAAGAGCTATTTGACCGAAAAATAAGATGGATTTTGCTTGGAAACAAGGACTCCGCGGTTTTTCTGAATCTCATCGGGTCCACGATATTATTCGGCGTACTTTAAGCTCTCCTCGATCTCATAGATCAAAAGGGCCCTTGAGAATGGAGATAAATGTACCGTTTTGTCCGAGAACTTCAAAGAAATGGAAATGTAAGTTGGTGAAACCTGATAATGCCTATGGGCATAAATCCATTACAGTAAGATGCCATAGGTCACTGGGCCCAAATATTTTAGTCGGCAGACCAGATAATACATTAAATGGTGGGCCGTAATTACGTATACATGTTCCATGAGAATGTTATATTTTTCAAATCTTTCCTAATGCCTATCTATGAATTATAACTCTGGAATGAATAAAACGAAGAACAGTGATGCAACGTGGGTAATAGCACGATTCAAAACATAGCTAAACGTTTAATGATCATTTATGATTTAGGCTACATCTCTGTGTTACTGTCGGCCGAATAAAACTACTGAGGGCCGTATTTAGCACGCAGGTCACACTAAATGCACCGCTATTTTAGATAATCAGCGAGCATTTACGTGATTTTATTTAAATCAATTTTCTCGAGCTTCCAATGGATAACAATGTAGTTACTATAATTTCTTATCGCAGAATTTATCGTACATAGAATCATTTAAAAGTGCCTTCAAAATTTAAGGGAAACAACAAAACAATGAATATATCGTACTTTTAGTACAGGAAATGTTTATTCAGAACACGACCAGTTTCGGTGATTGATCGCTATTTTCCGGTACAAAACGAAATAGATCAAGCATTTTACTTCGTTTTCGACCCGAAGATGGCTATCAATCACCTACACCGGTCGTGTTCTGAATAAATATCCCGTAGAAGAAGTAGGATTTCCTTAGTTATTTTTTTTTGCTACGATGGACTTCTAAATAATCAAAGCAGCATTGCTTGAGTTTCATAAAACAAAATTTTTGAAGTGGTTCATTAGTATAAGTGACCTTATTTCATTGAAGCCTTACTGATGTTTTCCTTGCTCTATATCTATATAAATCAATTATTATTTTTGATAAAGAACAACACTTACAATAGACTATTTGGAAGTGGTAATCCTCATATCAAACCTAGGAAGATATATTGTATCTGATTATATAAGTAAACAAGAACAGAAAAAGACCCCTAGGTATAAACTTTCAAGGAGATTTCCTAGATTCTAAGTCTTCATTATATAGAGTGAATCTCTTTCGGAGCCGAAGTTTAGCCATGAAACTTTACGACTGACGAGAGACTAGCATTTAGTAAACGACCCACGATTTTCCGAATCAGTTCTTCGAGTCAGTATCATTCTCATTTTTGAGGTTTTCCCTCCACGGAAAGATGCACACGGAAGATTTGGGAATATTTCTCAACGTCACGTAGTACAAGAGAGGGATGGCATTAAAAAATGAACTAGAAAAGCGGAAGGCAGCACCCGGTTAACAAGTGTGCAGCTAACTGGCAAGCTAAAGACCCATCTCTTTCAACCTTTCTCCTTCCTGTCACAAAATTTCCCAGTCAGCGGACGAATTGTTCGTATCTTCCCCCTCAAAATTCTCCCTAGTAACTTAGTCAGCAGGAATATGAGGCGGAAGAGAAACAACATCCGTGACTGGTGAAATTAAACGAACGTGACACCTCTTTAATAAAAAAGTACGAATCTGACGAGATTAGCGAAAACGGCGGAGTCATCTTAAAATATATAAAATGCAAAATTGAAGAAACTATATTCATCACGAAAAATGTCGGAATACCTTATGCACTAGTTCTTGGAGAAATTATAAATGAAATACTAGGGTATCTTTTGTTGATTTCTCTATACTATCTTGACTTGAGCTGTAATATCTAACCGAAATGCAGTGATTTAATTATATGTATAAATTAACTATTTATCCTGGGGGTCTAGATCGAATCTCATAACCTTTACCAAAAGCCCTGATGATAGGGTGAGGTTCATTAGACAAAATAAGGAATGAGGTATTAAGACATCGCTTTCCAGCCAGATTGTTTTGAGTGGAAAAGTCTTTCTAGGTGCAGCTAATAATCCTCCGAATAAAATTTTTAGTAGCATTTAATAGTGGTTGACCAAAATTTATATATTTCTTCAGCATTATTCATAACTCAGCAGCTTTCATTTTAACACGAAGGACACTGAGGTGAAAGAAAATTGAAGATAATTCATTCCCTTATCCTGTACCACCATTCAGATTATTGATACTTTATCTATCAAAGATACTGCGACCGAAAAGGATAACTTTACCATCTTTGTTTGCGAAAATTCTATTTCCCACACGACGCTCATGATAAAATGCACATACGCGGTCTAAAAACCACCGCACTCATTTACTAGAAAGTAATAATGCACAGAATCTTATGTAGTTCGATCATTATTGAAATTTTTCTCTGCATGCATACAAGCACGAACAAACAAAAAGATTTCTCAGCAGACTATGAACGCCAACGGATTTTAATCTTCGTTGGATGAAAGTTTGCAAGCACCTCATCCGAGCACGGCTGAGTATCATCGTAATTATGCTGTTGAACTCAAAGTCAAACTTTGTGTGGAGGAGAACAGAATGCCTTGATGCCTACATTATTCATACTTCATTATCATATAATAAAACATCCCTAAAGAACCTACCAACAACGCTACTGAGGAGTCATGAAATTTCAAAACATCAACGCGAGAATACACTTTCGAAATGTGAAGGCGTGTAAAATGACTAGTAAAATCGTTGATGGTTGATAATAAATATATCATCGTAAATTAAATTTAAAACTTTAATTGAGGTATCAAAAGATATTTGAGATGGAACTTGTCTTAGAGCCTTTAAAAAATAAAAGGAAGCAGGAGCAATAGGAAAAACTCAAGCGGAATGGAAAATATAATCTATCATCTTTAGATGATGGCCTAAAGATAGAGATTTACTGAAAATGCTCTTTTTCACTTTTAATTAAATCATGTGAAAACTACGAAATTTTTCCTTACATTTTACAATGGACAAAAAAGATTGCCATTCAAGGTCATGCATTAAAAACTCACAGGAACGAGAAACGTGGGAATATCTAGAAAAAGATCGTAGTAGAAAGATGGTGCCTAACTAACATGGAGCGAAGAAGAGGAAGCAGAATTAGGTATCCCATCTTGTTAACGAAAATGCGTTTTTTTGTATAGAGGAGCACTCGATTCCTCATTTCGAAGATATTTTCATTGACAAAAAATTCTGTTCGATTTATACCGGCTATTAAATACATGAATTTCAGTGATTTTCTCTCTACATCTTTAAAGATATAATTTGAATAAAAAAATACCCTTCTCTAGCATTCTGTGAGCTGAAAACTTAATATGCAGAAATTTGCATACCTGAAACTGAACATTTCGTTCGTTTAACAACTGTAACCCAGGTTACCTCTACCTACCTACCTTAGCAGGTAAATAAAGTGCCATTTAAATTATATCCGTCCGACAAAATTTAAATCGATGAGATGAAACGAGAGTTCCCAAAACATGGAGAAATTTAGAAGGGAGCGTGGGTGTGGCAGAAGAGGGGCAATAAGGAACAGCGAATTCTTGTCGAGAGAAATAGCGGATTAGAAGATTCTGGCGCACAAGTGACGGCAGAGCAGATTGAATTAAACGGTCGGATCTTCCATCCGATGCGCTGAGCATCTGAACCCGTTATCTGGGCAAATCCTTAAGGAAGTCCTACAAGGTATACTGTTTTATGCGTGGCTTTGGCGGAGCAAGAAAAAGGAAATCCGACTGTAAGTGACAGGCAGATTCTCATGCCTAATAAATGTTCTCTGAGCGAATCTCCGTAATGAAACTCGGAGATGTAATTAAGGCCTGCGAAAAAAAACGCTCAAAGTCAGGCCGAATTGATTTCTGGCCAAGCGATTCCGAAAATTAAAGGATTTTTTTATGAATGCTGGAGATTTTACCGGTGATTACTTTTAAAGTATGTTCTCCCACTCTAAAATTTTATGCTGAGTAAATAAAACTTGGCCGAGCTCTTTCTGTTAAAATATCTTTTAATTGCCGAAGATAAGCCCAAAGCTGGGTTGTAAAACGGTGAGGGACACAGACTTTCTAAAATGAAGTACGTTAAGACTCTGGAGGAAACGGAGCAGAGTATTAAGGAATGTTTACGGTCGGTAGCGGTGCATATTGCATGGACAGCTGCAATTAAAATCGAAGGAGAGTATCTCGAGTACGTTCAAATTATAGCTCTTAATTCCTTTATTATTACTACAGGTTCTCGGTCCACCGGACTATCATTATTACCATTAATTATTTCTACTAAAACTAACTAATAAAACTATACATATTTAGGAATATGATAACTTAATAATGAATACCCAGGTGGACCGATAGTTGTGGAGGTAATACCGGTGTTACCGATCTACTCGGGGTCCTGAAACTTTCACATGATGAAACAAAGAATAGATTCCCGCAGTAGAACAAGTGACGGGGCCCAGAATTCCTCTATCGGGCCCCGATTTTAATCCAAGATTATATTTTTCGTAAAGATTTTTTTAAAAGTGCCTTTCACTTTGGACAGCATCGAGGGAAGAAAATGGAACGCTTGGCGATTTAAAACTTAATTATGAAGCCCGAAACGATAAGAACCCTCATCAATTTCAATTGCCCCTAAAAAACCGTGGGTCACTAATTTTCAGGTGATGTCGTAAATTAACCATGTTTGCGAAAAATGCAAACTTTTTAGGTAGGACGATAAAATACCATGATTAATTTCTATAACAAGACTTTGATGCTGAAAATTACTAAGATGCCCATACAAGATCGATAGATGTCTCATATAAATACTATTTTAATTTACAAACATAACGATAAAGCTGAAACGCAAGCCGAGGTCTTTCTTGACCGAAGGCAAAATTGTATAAGAAACCAAAAAAGTAAATACTCAGGTTTATTGCAAAAGAATCCAATATTTCGCTCTGGAGTTTTAAAGATAATTTTTTACACGGATAAATTAATAATTGTTATAACTCTAAGAAAAATGTTAATTGATTGCTGAAAATTTCCACACTGCACGGAACCGTGTTACATTTGTGGTAATTGTATACAGGCTTTTAATGAAATGTGATGCAGATTATCAGCGTCCAGATATGGAACGGACAATGCTACCTTATAATGTTGAACTTTTAAAACAATTTTCAAGTGCTTTATAAGAAATTAATTAAATAGTAAGAGTTGCTCTAAAATCGCGTAAATCACCTTCGCACAAGGTTAAAAGTATATTTTTAATATAATTACAGAACAGGATTAAACTGAATTTATTTACTGCTATTTTCAATACGTTATTCACTATTCACATTAACCTGAAATTTTGTTTATTCTAATGAGATATAATTAATTGTATCATTTAAAATTTTAATTACATTTCGTATTTTACAAATAAAAACGCAGATAAAATTTTAGAGAATTATTTCCTTCTGGCTATTATTTAAATTCTATATCGATTATATTCTTATTAAAATTAAAATTTATATCTAAACTTCTTTGAATACCTTCCAAGAGAATCATTACTTCCCTTCCCTTGAAAATAATGGAAAACCTTTTCCCATGTAGCGGTAGCTTTAAAAAGATCCTGGTACGAAATAGCCCAAGTAAAAAGGGATGGCAAAACCCACGAACATCCTAATAATCTATCATTTCAAGAGCGAGGGGAAAACGCGAAGGAACCCATGACTCTCGACTATGAATCAAGCTCTCGTTAGCGGACCCTGGGAAGTTGGAAAAGAGCTCAGCCGCATCCTGGCGAAATTCAGGAGACAATGTATCTCTTACGGTTGACGTGTACATGAGCTAATTGAAGAGGAGCGATTAGAAAAACGGCAGAGAAGAACGGCGGAAATGGCCGAGGAGAGGGCCAAATAGATCAAAGCAACGAAAACGGTAGAGGCAGCAATAAGGAATCCCATTCATTAGTGCCATTCGTTTGCTGGGCTTTATTTCAAGTTCCGATGCATAGGGCGGCTGCTGTGAGACATACATCAAATCCTCTGAGGGATAATGCATTAGATGGCCTCAAAAGCAAAGCAATGGAACAGAAGAAAGAGGGTGAATGAAAGAGGGATGGCTTTTCGGAAGTCATCTGGATACTCATCATTAAATCAATGATATGCAGAAATATGACGTAAACGTTATATCATCTTCATTTGATAACAGCTAATTTGTATGGATATTGATATTCAACAATTCGTATCAACAGGGACTTAAATTACTTAATGACATAATGAATGTTTTATAAACAGTTCAAAGGTACAAACTTGTAGCTAGGGCCGGTCAGAGGTGTAAAATGTCGATTTTGTTAATGACTACTACTTTCTGTAGAGATGATCTTTTCGTATTAAATGAAATAAATTTTAATAAAAATCTCGTAAATTGAAGCGTTGTTATTCACTAAATATTACGATGGAAAATTTCAATTAGCTGAGTTATAATATAGAAGAAACATCATCCGTTATTCACTCACCAGAAATCGTGGATGTTTTACCAGATGGAAATTTTTTATGAAGTTTCCCAGTTAAATGCCAAAATGAACTCCGGCAATACAAAAAAACATTTTCATGAGGCATAAAAAATTCAATAAATTTATGAAATACATTTAGCAAGGCGAGTCATTAAAGCTATATGAATAAACGTAGCAAATATTTTAAGAATCTGAAGGAAATAAAACATAGAAGCAACATTAAATAAATTTGAACGTCGCTGTGCTTATTTCTATCATTTTACTTCCGTTTTTCGTAAGGCAGATTATAATATGAAATGCAGAAAAATAACACGTACAATGGCTTTTCTATAAATATTCCCTTTCAGAATATAACATCCATGCAACAAAAAACGAATTAAGAATGAATAGAAATCAACAAATAAATTTAATTACTGATTGTGAATATACGTATAATATCTTGCTCAAATACGTCTATGCCGAACAAAATTAGCTATGAAAGTAAATTCCTTTTGTAGAACAGTAAATTTTGTTTGACTTATTTCGTGAAGTCATTTTAAACGGATACTATTATATAAAATTTATCTGAAGTATTAATAGTTAATTAAATACAGCAGAAACAACAGAATGGGAGACAAAAGACGCTTCGTACATTTGCGTCTAGATTTCATAGGAATGAAAAGACATCCTCTTGTATCATCGTTAATTAATCAATCCCTAAAAGCATTCCACGAGAAGATGAAAGGAATCCCGAAAGGGAATCCTTGATACAACTCGAAGATCCCTAATTGCTCCACCACTTTGTACACAATGAAATAATCTTTCTTCTTCCTCCACCAATTTTTCCCCAAAATTAATCACGACATCCCTTCGAAATTAGTACATTCATCCCGATTCGCTCCACGCAAATACTTTAGGCTAATGATGAGAAAATCAACTCCCTTTTGGGAGTCACCGGGCATCAAAATTGCAGCGGAAAATCTATTCACGGTGTCCACTCACGCTAGCCTTCATGAAAAACAAAACCCTCCGTAAGCTGCGCGAAAAAGAGCCCCACTTCACCTTTAAAAATTTGCACAGAGGGAAGTCATTCACTCGGTAGAGCGAAAGAGAGGGACTGCTCGAGGCGTGGGATAGAGCCGGCGTGGGCGTTCCGGAGAGCCCTGGAAACAAAAGCCTCTCCTGTGTCTTTTTTCCGCTATTAAACCGGTCGCGGCTTCGACAATCGCTTTGTGTCTTCTGGAAGCAATGGAGCGAGCAAGGGACATCGGCGAAAGAATGGTGACACCTGTATATTGTATATATATCGTACATAGTCTAATGGGGACTCAACCCCTATCGCTCTCAGCCACCGAACAAGTGCGCTATCATGCATGGTAATCAGGGAGTTTCTTGAATAAATTGAGGGTGGTTTTACTCGCACAGAATTTAAGGAGAGTGGGTCGAAAATTAGTACTAAAGTAGCTGTTACTGCGTTTGCTCATCATATAGTCCGCTCAATTTCAATGGGGGTAATCGAGGTAATTAATACGAAAATACTGCTAATTTTCGCAGAAACGCATGATTCTAAGGGAAATCACAATTAATTATAATATAAAAATTTATACGTCGATCTACAAGGTAGAATGGTTAATAAGCTCGCCACATAACGTCAATGTCTTGAATCTTTTTCGGCGATAGGTGGTTACCGGTTGACTTATCCCGTAAAAATTAGTACCCAAGTTAAAACTGGGTGATAGTAGCCAACTGAAGAGAACAGCTGACCATGTTAACTTCATTCCACACAGTTTTCCATTCCACTCCTCCAGCATTAGCTGATTTAATCTGGTACCTCTCTCAAGACATTCGTATGCTATGAATGAAAATCATTCACAATGATGAAATCCCGAGAAATGTAAATAAAATATTTTTTACATCGATTATCTATGTAAGAATCCCAATAAGTTCACAACCAGAGTATACAAAATGGGTTCGTGCTGCTCTAAATCAAATTTGAAGAAGACCAAACTAAGTTTCGCACGGAAATAATTAATAGTTATTAAAATAATATGGGATTTTCGACAGCAAGGACCAGAATGCCTCTAACTTTGAGGCTTCCGAAAAACAAGTAGGAGTGAAAACTGTAAAAAACAATAAAGAGATAGTAAAATAAATCGCCTCTTCTGTAGTATTATGAGATAACCCTCGGTAACGTAACAATGAAATTTAATTTTAAAGGAAAATAAATGCTGACAAGTGTCAAAAATAATGTAGTGGTAATAATAATCGTAATAATAATCTATGCTATTATGTGATATTAGTAACCTATGCTGATTATGTATGGTGACTAGATTTCTGACCTGCTGAGCAGGGACAAATTTAAGGTTCTCCTGAAGCATAGGCAATACTCCATACAAGTTTCTTTCATCAAGATGCCACGCAAAAACGGGTAATGCTAGACGATTTACCAAAAAACTTTACGCGGGGTGGCGTTTATCCTTATGGTGTTTTATTTTCCCTCATATCTATGATGATGTGGATAATGTTATCGAAACTTCGATAGCATAAATCAGAAGATCGCAACTAATCATTTTTGTTTACCTTTTGGGGTAAATAGCCCAAAACAGGTCTCTGACAAAGTGGTAAACATGACCACGTAAGTGACGAGAGACAAAGAGTAAACAATTTATGCAGCGAGTTAACAACAATTGAAACAGTGACCTCATAACGAGCATGACGTACGGTACAACAACTGACTCCAGGAACGTTGAAATGTAAATAGTAAAAAGTAAATAATTAAGATAGTGAAAAGTACAGTCTTTGGTAGTCCGAGCATCATAAAGCCGGTACCGTGTACGACACGCTTCGGATTTTCTGACCATTACATCAATGTTGGAAGTTGGGACTCGACGTCGATCAGCTGCACAAATATTTAATTACAGGAGAGATACTCACACCTCGATGGCTTTGTTCCAGTTGATGACGTAGCCCGAGAGAGCAAAGGTGTCCAAATGCACCACGTGGACGTTTCCCCTCTCGGTGCCCACGTGGATCCATTTGCTCTGCAGTGGAAGATGGATTGTCGTTATCCTGCAGGAGGAAGAAATTAAAAACTGCATAAATCATCTGATTTTCCGGCTCGCTGCGAAGGAAGTGCACAATTTTAAGTACGCTCTCTCCAACGCCGAGGTTGAAAAAAAATGTGAGGTCATTAATTTTAATCTCTTTCTTGAGCTGCCTGATTTTCACATTTCTTCCATGAGGATAAAGTATGCAAATGCTCGGCGACACCATGCATATTCAGCCACTCCGAAGGCATGGCCATGATTATGAATGGAAACTAGAGTAGAATGCGCGCCCCAATGATAATATACTGGCTTTTCTTTTCTTTTGAGTAAACATCCTCTAGATCAAAGTTCCCGCTGAGGTTATATCGAAAAGATGAGCAATGTGAATTATTAAAAGTATATTTATTTCGAATTTTCATTCTAAATTCTATAAGTTAATATTTGGTCCAACATTTTAAATCTCAAATAAATGAATTGAGAAAAGTTTAGCACCGAGCGTCAAAAAGCTTCTTGAAGGCCTTCCTCTAGTTATGTATCGAAACAAAAAGAACGAAATATCGGGAAATTAGAGGTAAAGTATAGAAAAATAATAAGAAAATTAATAAACAAAGTCATTGAATTGATATATAAGCAGTCAGTATTAATGAAATTCTTAGATCTTGATTTAAAATTCCTAAGAGATTAAATTTTACGAAGTTACGGTAACATAATCGAAATTATCGAGCAAAGTAAATGTTTTTAAAATTTACAGTATATTATTAACATTAATTTTTCCAAAATATATCACGGCTACTTCATTAACTTTTAAGTAAGAAGTAAACTATTTTATTAACATTAAGCTAGCGAGACACTTTTGAATCTGCTGAATCGAACTGCAATATTTTAAGAATTTCTGGAAAATGTTCCATACTTTTGCCAAAATGATTTACAGCGCGTATAAAACAATTTAACATATAATTAATACAATTAAATTATAATAAAATATAATTTAACTCATAATTAAGCATACTACTTTAGAAAATTTGAGAATTTCTTTTGGCTCTTGTACGATAAAAATTTAAAGACTTATCAAACAGGAAAATCTGCGCTTCCAAAAATTAACCATTGCACGAAAGACGGCTCTCGCTACTGCAGTTCATCGATACAATCTTTCCAAAATTAACGAAGCAAACAAGGTTCATAATCGAATAGGGGAAACAACAGAGAAAATCCAAACAGTAAGGTCATCTAAAGAAGAAAATTAATGTCTAGTAGACAATACTAGATGAGCAGAATATCACTATATTCATAGAAGTCTTACGAAAATAATAAGTAATAGCCGCATGCATCTAGTTAGGAAACGTGACTGAGAATGCACCAAGAGAGAAAATGAAAATCACAGTTAGGTACGAATTTGGGCTGAAAAAATTCCAGAGACAAGCACCAGGCAGAGGGTCCCTTTCGAAAATAGTAATAAACATTAAAAAAGAACTTATGATAAAAATACTCTCCCTAGACAGTAAAATCTTCACACAGTAAAAATTCTTCCATTATGAGTAGCTATATACTAATTCTTATATATTATAATATCTATCTATTGCCATATATGAAGGGGATATTTGACATAGAATTCACACACCTAAGTTAGTACAACGTCATCAACTAGCAGCTAATTATAAATTGCCTCCGCTAACATTACATCTCGAGTATGGCAACCTTTAAAGATCGACCCACTTAGATATTGGCAGATTACAATAGTTAACTGAATAAAAATCTTCACGAGAAAGGGGAAGTCGGCCAATAAAGATTATATCGCGGGTATTATATAATTTAATAACTTTCTGAACAAAATAGGCTGCACGATTTAGACACAAAACACTCGAATTTTAAGGAGTTGCTAAAGGTGAAATGATTCCAATCGCCTTTATAATAAAGGGATTTACAAGCAGCTAACAAATTATCACGAGAAAGTGTCGCTAATAAAAGTCAGGCCTTATAAATAAAGATATCCGAGAACATGAAACAAACTAGAATGCAAATGGAATTACAGAGGCGGTATATTTGAATAAAATAAATTTAAAGATCAGAGCTTTTTTGCTGAGAGCTTAACGATAAAATATCACAGGTACACAGATGTTACACCACATCGCAAAAACCTATAAAAGCGACCAATATGTGCAGAAGATGACCTTCTGTATAATTATACAGCGGATTAATTATTATCGCATTAATAATTCCTTATTATGATTCGATTTGAGCGCAAAAGCAAATGGTGGGCGGTCTTCCGGGAATCATATCTGAATACGTCGGCTGAATGCAAATAAAAATCCGCCGACTCATCACCAGGGAAATGCGACGGAATTGTGTCCCTCAACTAATTTGCATTTACGTACCGATAAAGAGAAGAACAATTGGAGTTAGTTCCAAATTAACGGTTTGAAAAGTCTTTGAAAGAGAATGAAGCATTTATATTGTTATTTGTCACAGTCATCGTTGATGCTGAGCAAAAAATCGTCAGCAAACATTATTTTTATAATATTATGACCAACCATTTTTATGCATACATAGACAGGTAAATACCCAAAACAAAAAACGTTATACAATGCATTAACTTATCTACCAACTCAAATACATGCATTTGTTTTTCGAAATTAAACTTTCCACGTGTCGTTGATTCTTTCAACTATCAGTCAAAACACTTGGATAGGAAGGCTACCATACTGGTGAAAAATGAAAAATAATTCTGTTTATTCTTTAAGGTAATGAGATGTCGCTGATAAGACTATGAGGAAAGAACAAGCATGTTACTTACGTTAATTAAAACTGTTTATCAGTTTAATAAAAAAATTTGTTTACTTTAATGCATGGTTTACTTTCTTTCGTTGTTTATCAGCAATATTCAATTGGTTAAAAATGCTGGGAAAGATAAATACTCTGGCAATGGGAAGATATTCTTTAGATTAGCAGCACAGAACCTGACCTAAGTCACTAGACGGCAAGAATCTGTGAGATCCGATTAACTCAGTCAGAAAACTTTTAATATACTAGTAATATATCGTAATCTGATTTACGATAAAGATCAAGACTAAAGGTCTACATGATAGAAATACTGGTATGTTAGAAAAAAACCTGAATGAATCATATCGTCAGGAAAACTTTTATTTGATAATTTCACGATGCTCAAGATTCAGTTCGATTCAACAACAGTTCGGAAAAACGAGCAATAAACGTACAGTTAGACAGAAACAGATATTAATTTTTAGACCAGAGCCAGATATGACCAAGATAATATTAGTAAACGACCAACAAACGTAATACACAGTTACTAATTTATATAATCAGTCAAGCCATTTACAACTAATTCACAAATATATTTCAACAAAATGATTATAATAAGTTGTGATCCCAATTACTTCGTGAGATGCTTAGGATTTAGCACCAGTTGAACGAGTCAACACTAGTCTTCCCATTTACAAGATGAATATTGCTCAAGGTTTATATTTGCCCAAATATGACGCTCGTCTCGACGCTGGTGAAACCAGTGATTTATACTAGGCACCGATAGTTCTTCTCATAATATATTTTTCATAAAGACTAGGAATTGCTTATGAAGCGTTATTCTCTTCGGCTGTGCAAGAACTTCCCTGCTTAAACATCCACTCTTTCATTTCAATTTTACGTTCACAAGCATGATAATTTCGTCCTCATTACATACAAGTGAAAGAGAAGAATGAAAAACCACATTACGCACCTTTCCCGCTGAAACTTGAGCGAGTGTACCACCTCCGGCCGTTTCTGCTTGAAATTCCACAGGTGGATGACGTCGTCCGCAGTGGCAGTCAGCAGCAGGCCCTCGTTCAGTACGAATTGCATCTGAATGACGGCCCTGGAACCGCCGCTGCTGCCGCCCAAGCCCAGGCTCTCTGCCGCCGGATCCGCGCTCGAGTCCGGGTGCATGACATTGCAGTCCACTCCCGGTCGCCCAACGCTGAGATACTCCGGTCAAGGATTACACTCACAGCGGATAAATATACATTCTATACTATATTACCAATATCGACACAACTGATAACAGTTGGGAAAATATGACGGGACTGGTACGGGATGATTTCGAGTAGTTTCGAATACATACATGAGAAAATTCATTCTAGAGGTTATTCTTCAAAAAGTCGCATATTCCAGTCGGTCTCATAGGAAACCATTTCGGCCGCATATGAAGCAACCAAGCCGGAATGCAGGCAATATGCAGTACATCTGTGTGGCGTATTGCCTACATTCAACTATATACATTCAAGATAGGACAGAAAATTAATGGTAAATTAAATCTTACTGGAATATTTACCATTTTGGAAAACAAATAAATCAGGAAAAATTTTCACTGGGAGACTATAACCTTTTTAACAAAGTTTCTTGGTGAGAATTTTTCCAGATTAATCTATTTTTCCTGTCATGGAATACCACAAAGTTACTCTCGAATATGTAGAATTATTTCCATTTTGGGTTTACTTGGCGAGATAACAATGGGAAATCTAATTTCTGGAATACGTGCATATGGTGCAGGAAGTGACAAAAAGGCCACATCGAACGTTCGTTATGGCCGCAGGGACCTTATACTCCCAGTCATACGCCACTGAAGGTTTGAGAGGTAATTAAGTAAATAGAAATGTCGTTAATCTCCGTCATAGAAATTTTATAAACCGCGCATGCCAATAAAATTCCTTTAAAATAGAAAATCCTTCTATTGTACATTTATTTCGAATCTCCACAGGAGTATATTTTCCATATCTTTTACATCGATCGATGGCTGGAAAACATTGGAATAAACCACGGGTCGACGAACTTTTGTGAGCATTGACCCCTTAAAGAATTTCTCAGCTCTTCATCAACCCCCTCTGCTTTCCTTCTTTTTAATCATTAAAGGAAAAGCGAACAGAAGATTATATAACTTACTTCATTAACCGTATTATTTATGTAAGATGCATCTTATGTAACTGTTCTATATAGTACTGTTTTCTTATTTCACTAATATTAATTTTCCATTTCTCTTTTACCTTTATTTATATATAACACCTTAGCTGAAATCGCCTATCAGATTAATTCTGAAGAAGTTTCAGAGATGGAAATTTATTTTCAAACCTCTAAGAATATTGACAGAAAACCTTGAAACCTTCAGGGAGTATCTATCTGGAAGGGGTATCTAAATGAGACCAAATTCTGATCTGTAAAGACTCGAGATAATTCATAATTCAATACTTATGCCTATAATTCGCGGAACCTTAAACCGTAACTCTCCTTAATAAATTTCTAATTTGCGATTTTCCCAATCATTTTATCATAAATTATCAGTCCTTTTCTGTCTTAAATTGATTATTTAATATTATTATATATTATTTAATGATATGGCGGTTTGCTTCCTAGTATTTCTCAGACATTTCCCAGGAGTAAATTAGCCATTTTTCTGATATCATTTATCTAGCAATAAAGGATTATACCTAAGAAGAGTCTGTTAAATCTCAATGTCTTCCTTCAGTCAAGGCGTAAGGTTGCCCTGTACGGAAAATTTTGCAGACGGACAATGATACTCGATTTTCCCCAAAAACATTTCAGTAAACACTCCAATCACTAGAGACGAATACACAAACACTATAACATACCTAACACTGCAGCTTCATATTCTGGATCAATGTCCGTTTCGATAAACCTCGTTTATATCGATATCTACACACCCAGTAACGAAACTTTGGGGAAATTCATATTTTTACTCGATCTTTTGGCCAAATGGTGCATTTTTCATTTTGATCTATTTTTAGCAGAAAGCGGGAAATTTTGTCTTTGAAAGGGTGTGCCATTTATATGTTTTGATGAAGTGTGCAGGGAGAAAAGCGATGGTCGCCAAAAACGGATCTTAGAAATAGAAATAAATAGAAATAATATATAAGAACTATTATTAATAGTAACGTCGCATCGTAAAAACTAATCTTGGAACAGAAAATTTTCATTAGAACCGCGATGCTTTGACTTTATCTAAGTTGGTTTAAATGAAAAACACGACGCCTCTCTTCCTTTGGTCATCATCTCCAACAAGGAAACGAAACAGCGCCCAATTCGACCGTCTTGCAGGAGAGAGAGAGACTCCGAGCGGAGAGCGAATAATTCTTCCCGGCGAAGGATTACTTTGGAGGGGGGAAGGTGAGAACGGACGCAGAGGGTGGCGGCGAAAGAAACTTGGGGAGACCGAGGGAATCTGGGGCGAAGCGGGGGGACGAACAATCGTTTGGAGAGGACAAACCGCAAGACAACGTCACAATTCGACGTCCAGCCATCTGAAGCCGAGGAGAGGAGAGAAGAAACCGCACGTAGAACGAGTGGGAACGAAGGTCACGGAAGTGGACGACGATGAAGAGGAAGAGGTAAGAAAACGGGAGAGCGTCACGAGATGGGGTTGCGAAGATAAGGGATTAAGGAGGGTTTGCGGGCGCGGATTGGGAAGGTTGGAGAAAAAGGGTGAGGATGAATGAAAAACGGGAAACGTAATGCCATGTGTTCGCGGGCGGGGAGGAAAGCTGCGGTCGAACGAGGTGAGGGAGTTGCCGAAATATTTTATGACAAAGTTGCAAGGCGGGATGAAAAAGGGTGGAAAAGATAAGGGAAGAATGGGGGGGCGATATAAAAAAGTGAGAAGAAACAACGAGAGATGGAAAAAGATAACCGAAGTCATCTGGACGGAATTCACGCTCTGCTGTTTCTTTTACGCCTCAGTTAAAAGTTGCACAAGAAAGCGGCCGCGTGCCAATGTATGCGAATAAATTGCGAAGTGGGAGTAATTTGCGAAACACGAGAGGAATATTTTATGGAATTTTTTGCAGGAGGAGGCCTATGCTCGGAAGAAATTGAGACTAGTCCTTTATTGAGTTACCGGTGAATTTTCTTATAATATGCAAAGCGAGTCGTTCTGGCGGGAGGGGGGCGTTCCACTCTCTACGGAATATAAATTTAATATTTGATGTTTCTCCAGGAGAAAAAAATAATGAAATAATATTGAATTTCGCAAATATTGCGTCTCCGAAGGGAGTCAAGAATGCAGGAATATCCTGAAATGGGATCCTCGGAGAAATTTTGAAGGAAAAATGTTGAAAATGATGAAATGAAAATTGGGATGAACGAAAGATAAACTTTATGCATAGCTTCTCACTATATTAGAAGTTCGAGGCGTTTATAAAAATAGCAGAACTCGGCGACTTCAATCTCGACACCTGCCCTTGAGCTCCGCTATACAAGGCAATGATGAAGATATCGGGTTCATAAAACAAGTTATTGACAGGCAAAGTGATAGTAAATTAAAATGAAGTACGGATTTCAACTTTATCTGACTCAACTAAAATACCGTAGAGAATTTAAAATGCTAGAAATCATCCTTTCTTAAGAAAAGGAAATAAAATAGGAAACGTGAATGCAATGAGAAACGGTGTAGTATAATAGAAATTTCTGATAATTCGATATAATTTAACAATTTTTTCAGCAAAGAAACAAAATGTAAGTCAAAACATATTATTTATTAAAACTTCCATTGAAAAGTAAAAATTTTACGTTTTCGATGTAATTTCATTAAGTTAATTATAAATATAAAAATAATAAACTCATGTGTACGGTAATTATTAACATCAAGGGGCTTCCGCAAAATTTTTGGAATATACCCATTTTGTAAAGTAATTATTAGTATCGGAATAAGTAAACAGTTTGTATAGTGCGAAAAATACATTTTATCTATCCTAAGAAAAATCGTACGACTATATAGATTGTCCCTTTCTGAAAATTTCTTACTATTATCTAATGTGCGCAAACGTTGATGAATAAAGGGAACAAAAGCAAATAATACTTGGAACCGAACTCAAAAAACTCATTATTTTGCATTATATATGACTGTGTTAGTACCATAAAACTAAAGTTGATTTCAAACAAGGAAGAGACATACTGTCCAAAGCCTAGAAGTCTTCATGGATCCAATACGGCCCGCTGGGGGTAAAAACCTTGAACCCTTGAGTTAGAATAACTGAGATGATGAAAAGATAGTGATAGGAAATTTTTTTATAGTTATGCGATGAGAGAGACTTTCCAGGGATGTCTTTCAAGGGGGAATAAAGCCTCTGAAATATCTTACACAAACAAATACGAGCTTGGATGAGAGAATATAAAATGATTCAAAGAAAAAATGGAGCGTCAAAGGTGAAGGGGAGTGAAAGAGGATAATGCGGTGGTGAATGACAGAGTCAAGGAGAAGAGGATGACGGCAAAGGAGGAGCATGAATAGGGGAAAGAAAGACTTTTCGGAGATGGAGCGGAGGCAGGCAAAGAGTCCTATCACGAGATTCGACTAAGAGCCACAGGGGAAATGAGGACATAACGCGAAATACACAGGGCACGAAAATAAAAGGAAGCTGGGAATTTCTGGATGAATAAGAGCCATGGAAAGGAGGATCCCGCTTTCTCTAAAGTCTCAATTTCCGAGGACTTCAGGTGAAACAGAAAAAGGGATGGGGGAGGACATGGAGGGATTGAGAATGGGGCTCGCGGAAAGCCAAGTGGGTAGTGCGTTCGTCTTTGATGAAAGCAGTCCCGGGTTCTATTTAGATTGGGGGGCCACACGTGCGAAATGATCTCAGCTGTCGAATCACATATAAAATTCTAATGGTAAGAAATGAAGATGAAAGCCAATGGAGGTCGGAATGAAGACAAGAAATGATTAGGCAGTGTCGGATTTACTACCACTGAGGTTATTCCTGTCATACATATGAGGTGTTACCAGGGAGTGTGGTTACAAGGCATTGCGGTGTCCGTGCGACTGCTGTTCGTCTAAATTTATCGACGCTGTCTCATCATTCTCATCCGATCAGCTGTGTTGATGGGGGCTATTTAGAGTTCCTCATTTATTCTTTTACACTTGGCAATAATTACATTATATTCCCTCCTTAATTTTAAAGATCTGGAAATTAACGATTTTATATAAAATGGACCCAAATTTAACACTTTATAAGAGTACAGTTTTTCAGTTACTTTCTTAATGGTCACTATTTGTATATTATCATGTAGCACTTGTTGAGTTCTGCTAAACGACATATCATAAAACATCATGTGAGTACGCGGTCTTCAGCTGAATCAATCTTCCAGTTCTTCTGCGTGACACACCGTAAATATTTTACTATGAAAATGCGGCAAATTTTATGACGTTGAGTTACGTCGAGTGCTCAAGGACCATGTGCGTAACCAATTTATACCTTTGCTGTATTAAAACATGTATTTTATGTTTGAATATGCGTTATAATGTAAAAGTTGTTGTGATTTGTTTGGTATAAGCAAAAACTTACGATCGACTTTAACACAGTCCCCCCATTTACTGGACGGATGGTGTAAGACGTTTTCTGTCAAGTCTTAACTTCCGAAGAACTCAGGCGAAGCAGGAAGATGAAATAAGGCAGGGGAAAGCAAAGATGACATGGAAGAATAGAGAATACAAGCAAACGAACGGTCGGAATGAAAAAAACGAGAGCTTTGAAGATAGTTAGGAATAGCAGCTCCTGCTTGTTACGATACGAATTCTTATATAACTGGGAACGTCCCTGTACTAAGTAGGTTACAATAAAAGCTCCTCTCACTTTAAGGATGAAAAAAGTTTTTTCGGGATGTTTTTAGCTTAAAAATGCGCTTCTTCTTGAATATTCACGCCCGTGTATACATGATTTCGGTAAATATATGGTAAAATATAAAATAAAGCTCAATAACATTATTTAAAAATAAGACTTCATAATACATCGATCCCATAATTTTAACTCAATGCTGCCGTTAACTTAGTTTAAATTACTCATAAAAAGTATTAAAGCAAAACACAAAAGGTTAAATTATTATTATATTTTTAGGGTAGTATTAACATTTAACTTTTCCGCATTTATTAACCTGTAACATTAAACGGATGGCTAATTCGTCCCTGAAATTGGCTGAACTTGGAGTCGTTTTTCTTATTATTTTCTAACAACGTGAAAGAAGTCTACTGGTATGAAAAAAAGTTGAGTGAAACGTACGATATGGATGTATGTTTGTTGGTTGAGTGATGAAAAGTCTTGGAAAGACTTCACGGAAGCCTGAGTCTGCAGAAAGAGTCTGCATGATTAAATAGTGTCCTACGTTGGTTCGGACGTCTGGAAAGACTGGCGGAAGCAAAATTGCAAAGATGATGCATAATTAGTATGGATGATAACAAAGGGATGACCGCGAAAAAGTTGGCTGAAGTTGATGGACGAGAACCTTGAGAATAGAGACGTTCGGAGTTTGAAGAATAAAGGGGAAGTTCGAGATGTATGGATGTCCGAAGGGAAAGATGTATGTCAGATCAGTTAAGGGAGGAGGAGCATTGCAAATAACCGAGGCAAATAACGTGCTTATTATGAGAATAAAACAATTCAATATGCATAGCGCAACCATCTAATTGTATATAATAGCGCTCTTGATATTATCATCATCATCATTAGCCATTTTCATTCCATTTCATTCCGTGTATCATCATCATGTATGCCTCTCCAAGGTCTTTCCATTTCTCTCTCTACACCCTGCTTCTCTTTGTTAAGTTATCCCTAAATATTTGATGACGTTTCTGTTCCTTGTTTCCTTTCCATGTTTTTAGTTGGTTCCTCGGTCATTTGGTCTTCTTAGTCTTTGTATATCTTCGTATTCAGTTGAGGTCATTTAGATTATGATTGAGATTCAGCCAAAGCCCAACGGTTTTCTTTCCTTCTCACAACATGATTTTCCTACATTAATTTTGAAGATCATACGTTATCTATGATGTCTGTGACTCCTGTCGTCATCCTCACCCAGGTGTTGCGTTTTCTGTCCCTTCTTGTGATCCCAAGTGTACAATTTTCATGAATCTTAGCGTGGTCTAGAATCGCTGGGTTATTGCTGCGTTTAACACCCAGATTTCATTTCCATACGATATCATTATCAATGCAAAGTATGTATACGGATTGAGTTGAGATGAATCAAGTCAAGCTCCGCGACGGAGATACGGCCGCGAGTGGATGCAAATCAAAGTGCATTACATAAGATTCCGGACGAAACATCAGCGCACCAATGCAATTGTACGAATTTCGTGATTTAGGATATTTGAAATACAGCGAGAGATAAAAGAAACATGAATGAGAACATTTTTTGAAGGAGAAAGGAAGCGCAAAGATTGGAAGGGGAGGAATTTGGACCTTTCCTTTTTTGGGGAAGAACCCAACGATAGCCTCAAAAAGGGCCGAGATAAAACGAGCAGGAGGACGACGTGGCGGCTGAATACGGAGCAATCTTTTCAACTCGCATGCTCTGAGTGTCCCCCACTTACTTCGTTAGCGTCCGCCCTTGCATCCATCCCCGGCCTTTTTACGAGACTTCCCAAAGGGGGAAGAAGGTATACGTATGCACGCGTATATAATATTTGCATATTTATTCGCGGGGGATACCATCCAAATCACGCAAGTGGGTATTAAGACTGTGCAAGGAGAGAATCTGGTTGGGAGCCAAAGCGGCGGACGGGAATGAGGGGCTTTAAAAAAAAAAGAGAGCGGAAAGTCGTCATCGTAAGAAGTAAATTTCCCAGGATGCAAACTGGAGAACGACGCTGAGAGGGAAGTTAACCGAGCGTAAGCAAAGGGACGTTTCATTCGTTAAACAACCCCCATTCGGTCGGAGACTTCGCGTGTGTGTAAGTCTGGAATTTTAAAGACCGAATGGGTCATCTCGACGTTCTTTCTCTTTCCACGCGGAAGGAATTTTGGAAAGTGAAGAGCGAGTCTTTCTCTTTCGTTTTCACGCACGTGTGGACAATTTTTGTCAAAGGTCTTTGATGTTTACTTTTTCTGGAAATTTGCGAAGGAAAATAAAATCGACAATCACAGCAGTGTCGTGATTAACTAGGTTGTTATCCGAGACGGGATTGCCCGTAACATAACCGTGAATCGATTAATTACTTCCAAAGTATGTATCATATATGCAGATAATACTCGAATAAAATCTATTGCGAATAAATTATCTATTAACATTTTCTACATGAAATTAACCATGGTAATAGACACTTCTACTTGAATAAAATGATGCTGGGGTAAGTTTTATGAAATTGCTTAATTCCCAGCCACATCAGCATATATTTCCTCGGAGTTTTTAATGAAAGCCCTCCTTGGTATTTTTGGCTCCTCTGCTCTCATTTAATCGAATTTTAATGAAAGTCTTCTTGGATTACAATTACGCGGTATTGAAGACGTGGAAGAGGAAAAATATTTATTTGTAAGCATATTTTGGTACATCTGGTAAATTTTACAGTGAAAATGGAGAAAATGCTTAATTAATAATTAAGACTCTTAATTAATACACTAACCATGGTTATTACATTTTCACAGTGAATTGGCACTGTTATTCTGCACATGATGAATATGTAAATCAATAAAGATTGATATCTCGTAAGAAGAGTGTTTGATTGCAAGTCTTCACCAGAAATATAATTGTGTTAAGCCCTGGATCTTCTGACGAATGGACCTTTCTTTTTAATATTGCACAAAAACTGCGCATACTACACATAATGAGTACAAAATAATTTTGTAATGACAACCGGGTTATATGAACGATTTAGCAAGTGTCGTGAACAAAATCCTGAGTCAGTACTCATATTTTTTCTAACATTCACTCGTTGCTAACCGATTGCTTCGTTATTTAAGACTGCTCTTGACTAAAGTATCACTATATTTGGCTGAGTATAGCTCTAGGAGATTGATCAAGAGAATATTAGTCATAATAACGATGATGGGTAACACGATGGTACACACAGAACTGACTTCAACACTGTTTTTCTTCAACAAAGATTGTCTGCGAAATAGCAATCAATCAAAACTGTTTTTTTGTCTTTCTCACAAATTCACACGGGGATCACCCGCCATGACACTGCAATGGGTAGCAATAGATGTGGGTAACAATAGATGTTTGTCCTCTGTTACAACTCTCGAATGCTACACGAAAAAAGCATGGATCTCTCCTCTAGAATAACGAAAAGGACCGAAAGAGCAAAAACCAACGCTGAAAATAAAGAAAATGGACGCTGATTCCGATAAAACTTGTGTATCGCGACGATTTAGCAATCGTATGACTTTCAGCTCAAGGCAAACCTATTTATTTCGTCCAGCTCAATACTTCCGAACTTGTCAAAGGATAAAGGAGAGGAGGACGCAAGGAAAAAATTCAGCAAAACATCAAAAGGTTTAATATACAAGGAAAGACTGTTTGAAATAAATTCCTCAAATAAATTTTCAGTCATCTTGCCTAACCTTAAGGATAAAACGGAAACTCTTCCCCTGGCCCATAATGGCAAAATGAGGGATATAAAAAAAAATAGAGGAGCAAAACTGAGTTCGGGATGCGACGGTTTTCTGGGAAGTTATTTTAATATTTAGGCCTCCGAATAAAACCGGGAGCGCTTATTTGGAATGAAAGGGACGTAAAAGAGGGATGTCTCTCCAATTTACTCATCTTTGTAATGTCAGGAATGGCGGACGGGGGGGAGGGGGTCGCCGAGTGGGGGGAAATTCGGGGAAATGAAACAAATGAAAAGGGACAGCAATAACATCGATCCCTCGGAGCTTCCATATGCTGGAGACCGTCATCGCTAATGAGTATTAACTGGGCTCTTTTCAGACATGTTAATGCGAACAGTATGGGGATATCAGAGAGGTCGACAGCACAGAGCTGAGCATTCGTTCTACCTTTCGTGCATGTCAATGAATTTCGATATCCGATGCGATTCATAGAGGTGCCACACGTAGTTAGAAACTACAGCAGTGTTCTCTAGCTAAAGGTTCAAAAGAAGGATGGCACTTGTTGAACGAATTCGAATATCAGGACAGACAGTGAAATATTCTATTCTCACTGTATGTTGGCAGCTGACACGATTCCGAAAAGCCCACGAATGACCATGATCTAGCAACTCCGTTCAATGCAGGTGGCATAAAGTAATGCGAAATAACAGCAGTACGAGGATTTTCAACCTTTGTGAGATCAGCAGCCAAAAGGTGACGTGGATAGAAGAAAAGTCAGATGCAAGGCCATACACGTCATTCTTACGAGAAAAGTCACGTATTATTTGAAGAAGCAAGTAAATATTCACATTTACATAGGCAAACTTATTAATGGGCGCACTAACTGCATGCTGATGCAATAATTATTATTACTTAGTATAATGTTAACCGTAATCATCGCTACTTTTAGCAGTATGTCAATCCTTGCAAAAGCATAAAATGTTAAATTTGCAGGTATTTTTCACTTTTCAGCAATATTTTCCTAACGAGAAGCTCGATTCGCCCAAGGCATTTCGGTCTTCTAACGGTCCTGTGTATGTAAACTGAATTCTGCTTTTGAATAGCATTTTCCTAGTTTTCTCGTGAAATTTAACCATAGAAAAAAGATTTTCTTTACCGCATATCAACTTCATCTCATGTCCTAATAACGTTCAATATAAACGATACTCATATCGTGCGATTTTTTATAGTGAAGTTAACGATTAAGTTTTTAACCAAAAGAAGCTAAAGGAAATTGTTAAAAATTCAGTAAACCTATACAAGTTCTGGAAATCAGTATGCGGATTCTCCCGGAGCCCCTACATTTATTTTTCTTCAGGGGATGTTTTTTCTGTTATTGAATTACTATTTGAAGCGAACTAAATTTGTTACTGTTATTATTTCTGGTTGATAGGATAAATTGACTGACGCGATTAGTGGATTTAAAGAAGCATAAGAGACCACTGGATTCAAAATTAGTACACAATGAAGATAATTCGACTACGCTAATGTCTCCACAATAGTCGACGGTTTGATGACATCTTTTCATTAGGAAAAATTAAATCATTAAATTGTGAATTCCGCTAAATAATGCTTTAAATACTTAGACGCGAGTTTTGTTACATAGTAAGAAAATATGTTAAATATAAAGAACGGAAAGTACAAAACCTACGTATAATTGTTTGTTAATAATGTAATAATAAGGAATTTAAGGAAACTTTTAAATTACACTAAAAATGCTTTAAATAATTCGGGTACCGTTACGTTGCCTGATAATGTTACAACGAAACGAATAATATATAGTTGTGCATAATTTAACAGAGCTCAAATGGTTTAATTTTTCATATTTTCCATAATCTTTTACACGAGCCCTTAACGCACAAACGCAAGGGTACGTTTCGCCGTAAATCCTCATTCGTGTAGGAAACCGATCGTTCCAACCACCCCCATTTCAACTCAACATCCACTCCACCGTAATCGGCCATTTGTATTTCCACGGAACATCGGAGACAGAGGATAGAGACAGCATGTAGATTCCGTCAGCCTCGTTAAAAACGCCACTGCGATGCGACACCCTCCAGCGGTGGTCTCTCCACCAACCGCCATCCCAACGACCCACATCCCCCCGCCGACTTCCCTTCTTTCTACGGAAAGACAGACAAACACGGCCCTTCGTACGAAATGCGTGCGCTCGCTCGAAAAAAGACGGTACAACGAAACCCTTTTGTCAGTCGCTCGCCCCGAGGCTGCAGCTACGGTAACGAGTGTAACAAACTACGTGGATGAAAAGAGGTACACGACAGACGATAGACGCAGCACGAGGAAGAAAGATGAGGACTAACAAGTCTGGGAAGACGTGGGAATAATGATTAAGGGGAAATGGGAGGAAATTGTGAGGAGGAGGCGGTAGATTGATGAGGCAAATCAGGCATGCAAGAACAAACGGAGAGGAGGCTCGGAAATCTATTTAAATTTAAGAGGTGCTAGGCAATGCTGAGAGGTTATTCGAGATGATGTGATAGTCGTTGTATTAATAAAGTAAAAGGGAGGAGATGGTTGAGGGCGCCGGAGTGAGAATGGTAATTCTTAGAGGGCTCTTTGTTGAGTTGATTACCGTTAACGTGGTTAATTTCGTGACACTCGAGGATTGCCATATGCGTTAAGAGCGACTATAATTTTATTGTTTCTGACACCTCTACTTTGTAACGAACGTATAATGAAAGAAATTTCATTAATTACTCAATGTTTTCCCTATTCATAAAAGCAAATACACTATGACTTTCTGAATATTCTAAATATTATGAGTCTATGCACCTCTTCCCCACTCATATGAAAATCAACACTATTATTCACCGACCTTGTATGAGAATGCCTTTCTGTTTGTAAAGTCATCATCTTGAAGGCCACAGTAAATACCTAACACTTCCATCAGTAAATAGGAAAATTCCTAGAGAGAATAATAATGACTACACTTCTATGCAAAGTTCGCTCTTAAAATAAGATAAGATATTAACCTTTTTCAAGTCAGAAATACAAACAACCAAACGGAATTCGAGCCCGGGACCATGGCGTTGTTGGGCTAGCACGCTAAACATTGGAATGAGGCTTACCTAGCAAAATGAGGAGTGAGGTACTACATAAAAAATATATTTATAGCATTCAACAAGTAGTGACAAGTGCGAATGCCATCATTCAGCATCACTCATGCTTCAGCAGCTTTCTCATTCTCACAGGCAATTAAACAGAACAGAAGTAAATGAAAGATGCATTCTTCTCTGTCCTTAGTTAAGACAAAAAACATACCATTCATCAAGATTTGGAAGCAGAGACTATATGAGAACAGTTGAGTTAGAAATACAAGAAGTGATAAAATAAATCCCATCATACGCAACATGGAAATACACTTGCAATAGTTACTGGTTTCAACGCATGCGGTGAGAAATTTTTACATAAATGAATATTGGTGCGTTAGAAGATGGCTGTGTTCGGTAAAAATTGAGATAAATTCAAGTGTCGAGATTGCAAATGCCGAAGAAAAATGCATTTCATGCTACCTTGATGTGATGAGATTCCCAGGAGTTGTTTATGTTACTCATACTGATTCTCTTTTGTTGATTTTTATTCACCTAGAAACAGTATTTCGAGCGTTCATAAAGCACCTTGTTTGCTTACTACAGTGAATTTGCCAAAAAATATGTAGCCTACTTACTAGTTTGCGAGCACCGTTATTTACATTTGGTTTTCTGCTGCGTGCGTGCAATTAGTGTTTAAGCGCCTCCTTACTGGTAAATTAGAAAGAGGATTTTGTTTAAAGCTTGTGGGTAATTTCTTGGGGCTGTAATCGTTGGGGGTTTCATGGAATAAATTACTTTATATTTTATAAATCAGGCTGATTTGATTTACATATGTAATCTGTTACTAATACTGGAATCAAAAAATATTTTGGAAACATAATTTTAACCTTCAACTCATGATAGTATGACTATGAAAGCAACTGTAGTATGAGTGAGCGATGGCATTCATTATGTAATCCCATATCGAATGCCTTGAAATGATTATGCATTAGAGGGAATGTGCTGCACTAACATGGACGATTTCCACTCATAGACTTCTAACTCCATCTCCTCAATCATGAAAGCATGGTCAAATCTCTTTCCATCTATTGTGCGCTCCACATTTTCACATTACTATAGCGCTCATAGGCAAAAGCGTTTCCACATCTACGTATCCCAAGTGCTGCTGATGAACACTTATACGCGGATATTTCTGCCAAGTAATAGAACGGTAAAATATAACTTTAAAATGCTGTCCGCTTATGTCATACACTAGCTATTACTTTTGATACGCATTGAATCATCATTTGCTATGCTATGCATTTTAGTGAATTTGGCTCACTCCCTATGCTAAAGCATGGGCAGGAGAGCGCCATAAGAGTCCACTGTAAAATGAAATCGTGGAACGAATAATAGCCTCTCACGAGCTTTTGGCAGCTAATGGCGGAGGGTTTGAGTTTCAAACCGAATTTCGGGTTGAATCCTTGCAGACAGAATGTGTGTCACCGAAAAACGTTTCAGACATCCAAATACAATCAATCTCCCCGAATGAGTAACACAATGGCAGACTTTCACATCAGAGGGATCCTTGGACGACAAAGGCCGGCGCCATTTGCAAAAAGCCACAAGGACCAATAAACAAAATCCGACGGAAATGCGCCTTGGATCAAAAAGTCCAAGAACCACCAAGATATCCTTTTTCTGACGAGTAATGGCTTTTTTTCGGGCATGTTTTCCATTAAGACTTAAAAGGAATTGATCAATCCTTGGCATCCCTCTGGATGAACCTCATAGCACCGAAAGCAAACCGTGTATCCCATTCCAGCCGAATTCCGTCCCAAAGTTGGCTCTCGGTCGCCATCCGAGGGATAAGATAAAAAGAAGAGAAAGATAAATCAATTTGAGGGAGGGGAGGAATTAGGGTTGAGCGAAAGGGGTTTTGGAATGTCTCACATAAAGCATCGGTTTCCATAGGCGAAAGGGGTTGGAATCCCGAGCGAAAAGAGAGGCGGGAATTATATGGAAATGTGAGGGGCGCATTAAGACGTTCGGGGTAAACGCCACCGAGGAATCCTCGGAGAGGTAAAGGATTGGGGGAGGAGTTTCAAAGAGGGATTTGGAGGAGAACTGCCTTTCTGAGAGATCTTTTTATGACGGGAGCGCGAGAAACACCTTCGTGAAAAAGGAGAATATCGGTAAATGGCGTTTACTGACGCTGGAGAGGAAATGGAGACCTTGGGGAAGGTTCCGTTCCGCAGCGGTTATCTTCGGTTTCGTCGCGTCCACTTTAATCTGAAATGAGATTTCGGAGAGATCTCGCTAATAGACTTGTGCGGCTTGGGAAGGAGGAATGATCGTTCTGCGCGATATTTTCGGGGATGTAACGAGCGAATGGAGGGTTTTGGGGATGGTGCAAGGATTTCTCGTGGAAAATTTTATACTATAAGTATGCTCCTAAAAGAATGAGTATATTGTCGCCTTCCGTACGATTTTTAAACATTACCCGAGAGGGTGTATGAATATTCGCAGCGTCCAGAGCACGTAATGACTAAGCAGGTCAAACGTCCAGACGTGGACGTGACCATTCCGCTTTTGAACTAACAGTATCGTTAGCCATATTGGTCCAGAAATGTCCCGTTTCTTCTTGAATTCATAGAAAGAATACTAGGAATACTCAAGCAGTTTCTATCGGCAAAGGTTTTGTCAAGTCATGATAGAGGCCTATACCACCTGCATTCTTTTCAAATTGTTCCTAGAATGTTAAGTCTTTGGTAAGTCACATCACCAGACCAATGGTCTAGTCTCTTTCTTCGAGCTTATGCGTGCAGTGTATATTTTTTCGTACATGGAAACTGAAAGACAATCAATAAGCTAACCATTCAATTTGCCTATACTCAAGGGTCAACGTATTGTCCCTCTTATACGGCTCTAAAATCTGGTATGGAATTATTTAATTTAGCTTTTCAATAGATTAATCCGTCACGGAAATCATGTTTCTGTCGGCAACGGTAATGATGAAATTTGTGCATGGACTTCTGGTGAAATCGGATTAAATGAAAATCTTCAACATGAGGATATAACACGTTGGTCATTGATCGACTAATTAACATTCAAATGGTCATATAGATTAAGTCTTTAACACCTAAATTAATCAATCGATACTTAAAACCGTTTTCTTTTCGAGGGAACCATTTTGGTGCCACGATAAGAGAGACAAAATACACAAAACTACACGGTGAATATGTATTTTTCTAGGCAACTCTGCGCGAAATTCATTGACTATTTATTAAAATTCATTGACAGTCGAAACGATCCACATTTCGTTCTTTTCATTCTCACATTATACGCGACAAGAAGTATCGCGAAAATGTGTTTCCACTTTCGAAATATTTTCTCTGCCACGTTAACGTCGAGGGGAACGATTCTCAACTTATTCCACTTTTTTGCACGCCAGAGTTGCTCGTATCCTTATAATGAAAGCCGTTCAGTGAGTCCGGGTGCTTTGTGTGCATCAATTAAGATGCATATCACGCTCGTGAATTTGCTGTTTCCGCTTCCGTTCGCTGCCTTTAATTTCCGCACCATTCCACACCCACGATGCAATTCTTGCTTCGCACATCTCGGCCATCTTTGCATTCTTAAACCCATTCGTTACGAGGGGTAGATTACTTCAGTGCTTCCCAACCGGGTTGCTCTCGGTTTGCCGCGCAATAACCGAAGATAATGTATTCTTCTAATTTCGTGCGGTATTCTCCCTTTATCTCGGGATATTTTGTCCTTAAATGAGATTTCTTAATTAGAAGATTACAATATTTTATTTCACACCTGGTTAGTGTATCTAAGATTATTTTTGCATTAAATAGAATCTATTAATTCGGTTTCGACCTTGAGGTAGGTATTACAATGAAAAATGATAAGAAAATTTACATATGTAGGGGTTTATTATTCCGCAAATTTTGAGATGGGGGATCCCGGATAGCCTGTTATGCAGCGCGTTCGACTACGATGAAATCGGTCCCGGGTTCGATTCCCGATCGGATCCCATGTGTAAAATGAACTCAGCTGTCGAAGCGCTTTTAACAATACTACTACTACTTGAGTCGATATTCTTTCATTGGGAAGCACTGGGCTACGATATGCTACTGTAGCCGGTAGTTTTTATCTTCAATATGATAAAGGATGGCTCCGACTCGCATATGTCTACTTCTAAAAGAAAACCAACTAACATGTGCGAGTTCTCCGAATTGAATTTGTTAATATTGATACTCAATTCACCGATACTACTGACTCTACTGAATTTTCGTCTACTACAAAACTTAAACTGATATTAAATACATTGATACTACCGACTGAACTCTACTGAATTTTCGTCAACGGAACTTAAAATTAAAAAAAAAATCTGGTAATAAAAATGACCATTTAGGTCAGAAGCCAGCCCTAAAGTATCGACACTCGTCCATTTACGTCACGGACACACGTGACGTCACAATCGTCGCGGAGTTCGCACATAAACAATTAGACTAGGAACTCGAAAGCGTGGAAAAACAAAGGCTAGATTGAAACTGTGCCGACATTTTGGAGCGGCAATATTATCTTTCGCTCGAAAAGAGCCGCGACCTCGTATCTCGAGAGAAGCGGACCGCGTACTTGGGCTAATCAGCGGCTGACAACCGGATCTATTTCCCGACTGATTGATGACGAAGCAGTAAATGAAATTCAAACACCCGAGGCAATATAAAGTCTATGGATCGGATCGGATTGGAGAGATAGGCGGAGGTGGATAAATAGGGTGGGGGAGAGAGATAAAATGGAAGGAAAAGAGTTTTAATTTCCGCAGTAGGTGATGAGGGGAGCGAATTCGGTAGGGCGACAATTTTAGATAAGGAGGGGTCGGATGGGTATCTGAACATATGAGACGGAAAAGGGGTCAGGACAGGATGGGGAGCGAAAAAGAGGGCCGAGAAGAAGGACAAGATACAGATATTTTAAAGGAATCTGAACCAGTGTGATCGGAACTATCCATGTGTAATAATATCAAGAATACTGAAATAACTTAACACCACGCCATTAATTTCTATGAATATATACGCAAATACATCTATATACCTTACAAACCACTGATAGAGATCCTTCTACCTCAATCGCTTGCTTTCATATACTGTAAAATTAGGAATTCATCACCTACTATAAATCGTGACCGATGGAATCGTCAAGAGTTACTCCGTGAAATTTCACCTGAGATGGCTAATTATTACTTTCTAAAATTTCATTTACTTTTAATTTCATTTAATTTTAATTTCATTATTTTTTGGTATAAATTTAATGTTTTGATTACATTAACATACCGGATTAGAAAAGTTATCCGTTCACATATAAGTTTGGTAATTAACTTACAGTTTCCGATCTTATTTTTTACTATAGTAAAGGTAGTTTAGAATAAGCAATTAGGAGAGAAAATTCAATTTTTGAGGAACTCATCCCATCATTTCTTTTGCTAGTCTTCCCAATCATTTAATTTAAAAAGTTAAGCAGCCTACATACATTCAGAGCAAGTATCAAAAATCCACCGATGATCACATTTATTGGAATTTCCAAAGATGCTTCCAATTTATGTAAAACATTTAACCACAATATTTCCAATCAATCATTAAACCATAAATGCCCAGAATTATTTTTGGTTAATGATATACGACTAAAGGAATTAAATGCACCTTAATGGTATATCCGCGAAGGAACATAAGGTAAACCCATGATAAAGGGACATGAGAACGTTATCAGGAGTGCAATCCGCGTTTGCATGGGGCCTCAAATGAGAAATTGGAATCTCTCGATAGAAAGATGCACATAAATTTCACTTAAATGCAAATAATGACATCATTTATTCGATTTGTATTTTTAATGGCTTAGAGCGTCACCTTCCCCGTCACGGAGTGTTTAACACGTCAAAGTTATTGGATAAACAAGGCCCACAGACGAAGCTAAAAATCTTGTTTGCGCTGGCAACAAAACATGTGCACTCAGTGTTGATATTTTAGCCTCGTGCCGTAAGGAAAATAGTAATGATAAAATGAAAGCGCGGTGACCCATACCGAATCACGACTCGGATTGTGCCCGACGCCCGTTTCTAAATTGAAGAAAAATAAAAATCTTGATTGCATATCGCCGGATATTTATATATGAAACCGCTCATTCGCTATGGAAAGTAGCTTTGTGATCGAAAAAATCGACGTGCAATCTGTATTTTTCATGTTTTCATATCTCATCGCAAGCTATCGAATTGTGATCGTCCGGGCTAAAAATCATCTCCGACGGAAATGAAGAGATAATTGTCATCAAACCGGACGGACCCGAGAAACTAATTTATTTGACAGTCAATTACAGGGCTCAATTGATACGTAAATATTTCATAATCTGGTCGATTGAACTGCCGCTGTGAGTAAACTGACACGTAAGCCTTGTAATTAGCCTAGGTTACAAAAACTGCGATCGCTTTAACGACACGCCTATCTATTCAAAATTGGTCGTGATCAAAAACATTTTGTTCGTTTTATGCGTTTATTATTCTTGTTTGGGAATCTATCATGAAGCCATTGCTGCCGAGTTCGACTGTTACGTTGGTCCGATATCTCCCGTGCGAATAGTATAGGAAAAATACTTCAAATAGAAGGTCTAAGATAATAAAATTTAAGGGAAATTTAAATTATATACAATAATAAAATACAAGAAATTCATAAAAAATATATAAATCTGTTTCAGCTAGATGAATGCTTGAATTTCAAATTTTCAGAATGAAACAGTTCAATTATTACTTTTAAGTACCTCACAGTTAGTACAGTTTTTCATCTATTTAGGTATTTTTACCTATTTGCTCCGTTGATTTTTCAGTTCTTATATTCTTTTGCAGTTATTACTAATTTTTAGTGATAGTCAGGGATACGTCGAACGTGAATATTAATATTTTAATTGAGTTTCGATTTAGAATTGGCTTACGATAGTTAAATTAGGAAAGGATGTGTATCTTTGATATGACGATAGGATAGCAAAGTACAGTAAAACCCACTTAAGAGGTTTTTCAGGGAACGGAGAGAATACCACGCTATAAGCAGTTTAGCACTATAACTGTGATGTTACAAAGTTTTGTATCCTTTACATTAAAAAGGGAATGGTTATTTGGCTCCTTGAGTTTTAAATAAGCGCTTCATACCTTAAAATCGAAAAGGAATCTTTTTCTGTTTACTTTACTTGTCACAGCTGTGGATACCTAAACATTACGCGAACTATCGTAGTTTAATACAAGTTGCCATCTCGACATATGTTATTTCATTATCAAGCCGAGATTCTGATATTAAAACTACTCAAAGAGGATTATAAACTTCGTGCACAAGAACTTTATTTCCTCGCTGATATAGTAAATATTACATTTTTCTAGAAGAATCAGTGAAACGTACCAGTTCCGCATCGAAACGAATTCGTGCTCTGTATTTTAGTTAAAAAAAAGGAATTTTACTTCAAAGGCAGTATTTCGAGTTCATATTTCTGAAACATTGTGCTAATGAAGCATAGGGACACGGCAAGAAGCAACTCGGGGAGTTCCATATCTAAAAATGGCACATTCTCTTCAAGCATGATTCATCTCGCTCGAACACTGACCTATGCCCTTCTTAAACTTTAGTCGAAAATTATTCCCGCAAAATATAATCCCAAAAGGCTGAAAGTTACCAGGAATGATACGGGTAGTGTAATCACCCACATTCATTTGGCTCCATACAAGTTGCACAGCTGAAAAAAAAAGAAGAAAAAGTTTCTCGAAGGGAGTGCCCCAGAGAAGTTTTCTTATAAATCCAAAATTACGGAACAAATTTCAAGAACTTCCGGATTCGTAACAAAAGCTCTCTACGGCTTGGCGTACAGCTGCGGTTTTACATTTCCTTACTCGCAAATTATCATTATATAACTGTTTTCGAAATAAATTATTAGATCTAGTTCGAGAGTAAAAATATAAATCTTTAAATATCTTTCCTTAACTTTTTCTAGGTCTTATTCCTGACTGTAATTATCCAAAAATCACTAATTATTAGGAATAAATGGAGCTGAACATTGGTATCTCTCATTGACTACTGTAGAAAGATTTGTTCATGGAGTTACTGTAAGATATTCATTGACTTTTTCAACTCATAGCATTCTGTCTCAGTGCGGAAAGTAAGGGCAAAATACCTCACTCCTCATCTTACCTAATTGCCTCATCCTTCGACAAGCTTTATTTAGATAATGATCGAGGGGTTGAGGATGAGATCCGAGGTTGCATCATCAAGTGACGTTTATATAAACCAACAAGAATGGAAAATGTAAATAACAACTCTTATTTTAACCCGATGTACTTCTTGAGAATCAAGAAAGAGTATGAAATATTTTAGGAACAAGAGTTGAATAATTTCCTATTATAGTATTCCATTGAAATTTTTCTGTTTTTCCGCAACTTCAAAGGTATAAATTTTCTTTGAAAGATTCCACTAAATACTTTAAATTAGTAAAGGATTAATTTATGATTCCACATAGACATCAAGTAGCTTGATTTCTTACGATAAGACTTCGTTAAGGTGAGATTGAGCTACAGAATAAGCAGTTATTGATAGATAGTTACCAAATCCTCTGGCCAAACAGAATGTCGTCAAATTCCCTGTTTTACACAAAATATAATGATTCGATATGCAAACGATGCCCATGTTCTCTATTCTGTTTCATCAAAAGAACGAACGAGAAAAACAAGTGAAACAGAGTAAGGCGATTCCAACAAACAGAATTCCTCCCATAGAGGGAACATGGCCAAGACGGTCTTTTTCCACTTCTATCTCCTTTAAGATTTAGATCAATATCTCTACTGAAAGTTTTGCTGGCAGTCTAAACCTTATGTCGAAAAGATGAGGTTCTCCCTTATACAATTGGGATAATGCCTAAAACCAATATTATACTTGGCACCCAAAGACGGAAGATTTGAGATGCGGGGAATTCGAGCCTGCCAGAACATCGCTTAATTTGTGTTCCATTATAGAAACCATGAATATAATTCGTCCTCAGATGTTATTATCACATGAGGTTAAATAAATTAAGGAATTCGAGTTCCAGAAAGGGAAAAGATTTATCATTCCATAAATATTTTCCACGGGTGAATATTTCCACGACTTCCGTTTCAAAATAAGTCTTTCCTAAAAAGCAATCAACCGCTAGCGTAGTGCATTTCTCCCCCTCTGTGAGTGAAATACTTTGGAGAAAGTATTTTTAACAGGGCATCCGTATTGACCGTGAGACAGCGGTCGAGAAGAAGTTGAGGAATGACTCCGGATGACAATGTAAAAGTAAAAGAACTGTGATTTCCTCCAGAAAAGGCCCCAAGGAAATATCTACTTAACGTTTACGAGACACTCATGAAAAGCGTCTTAAAAAGAGGTCAAAATTCTTCGTTCGCAGAGAGCAGTGAAAACAAACTTCCTTAATATGAAAGTTGATGCTACATCCCAAAAATGTGGGATGAGAAAAGTTACAAGGATTACATTGATAAGTACAAACGCTCAAGTATGTGTAATCGTGTATATATTTATTTACATAATAGAAGGATAAGATCATTGCACGGTAGGAATCTACACAAACGTTCCAAATTGAAAAGGGAGTATAGATAAAGAATACCTTTAAGACGTTGAAGAACGCAAGGATTTTCCTTGGGTATCTCTTGTATCAAACTAGTGAATGTATCATTAGTGAGCGGACCTATGCTAATAAAAGAAATCTCCGAAATTTCTTCCCGACCTTACGAGTACCACTATAAAACATGCATAATGCCCAAGGTCTTCCAAGCTTTTGGCCGAGTCTGGGGCTATATGGCAAGAATTCCTTCCTCCGAAAAATAAACATGAGGGACGACTTCCAAACCTGATTCATTATTTAACCATAATATCTACCTCGAAACAAGGGAATTTTCAGTTAGATTTAAATGGAATAACTATTTTGAATTCACAGTTTTATATTACCACAATCACATCTACATTATGAAAAATATTTTAAAACATTATTCGAAATAAATTATACAACTTTGTAATTTTCCACGGATTTTTAATATCGGCTACCGGTTTCGTAAGTTCTTACATCTTCAGGCTTCTTACGAAACCGGTAGCCGATATTAAAAATCCGTGGAAAATTACAAAGTTGTATAATTTATTATGGCTTTCCACAAAGTTACGCCAGAACATATTGATTATTCAAAATATTCATCGTAACTTACGTACTTCTTAGAAGCCAATATGAAACGAGTATTCATAGTTTCAAATATATGTTTCGATTTTTACATTGATATTACCTGGAGCTACAAATAAAACAGTGGTTTTTTGTTCTTTGTTTGATAGTGGAAAATATATCTTTCAGATATCTCTGTCTCGCAGTCACTCTTTTTCATGGTTGTGATGATGTGAGAGCTAATGAGGTATGAATGATGTTGATTAATGGGGTTCATTTCGGTCATTCTTCATTGAATGCTTTGAAAATTGATATTAATAGGGCCATTGTGATGAGCTTATTTTGACATTCCGTCAGATAGCATTCTGGCTCTGTGAGAATATCAAGGACGAACTGACTCACTTCTCATTTTGCCACAAACTTCACTACCTCCTCAAAACTTTTTGGTGCTTTCGGGATATAATTATTCATTAGGGATAGAGACTTCACAAACAGACATATATTTTGAGTCAACAATCATAGATAATAGCCCATAAATAAAGAAAAAACGAGGGAGCATAAAAGAGTAAACTAAATAGTAATGCATGGAACATAATTATTGAAACTGTGTGAACGATACTGAGGAAAGTGACAACTCTGAAAGACACACGCGTCCCGGCATTTACTTAGCGATTAAATTGTATAGCGTCTCCGCTCGACAGGCACGTAAACAAATACAAGTCCGGCGATTAAAATAAAAAAAACCAAGCGGAGGATCCTCAGCTGACATTAATTAGCAAACTAAAGAGCAGATCTTTCCCATGATAATGAATCCCATCTGCGCTCTTCAGCTAAGCTTTTAATCACATCTGTTTGCTTATCAGCGCAAAAAGCGATTTTCGCGAAAACTGTATATCGGCCATTAATTCGACTTTTTTTTTAAGCGTTGCTTTTAGCGCGGACATATTACGTAGAGTGCTTAGGCAAGCGCCATGCCTTTTTTTTACGACCGCCTGCCCATCCGCATAAGGGCGAGGAAACTAATGAACCGCTATGCATTAAATTTCGCGCGTGCGTCATCAACCTTCGGAATGCTTAAAAGGCGTCCCCTGAATTTTGTTGATGTGCGCGGGATCGACAGAACAAACCGTGAATACGAAAGCTTAATGAGACGAGTGGAAATCGTTACGCGTAATATAGGCTGTCGTGGCGATGCCCTCTGACTAACGACCGCAGAGGCTTCTTCTCTAACCGCCGTCCGTCCGATCCAGGCCATCGAACCGAAAACCGAAACAGAAAAATACCGTCTCCTGAATGAGAACCGTGCCGGAATCGATAATTTATAATCTTGAGCCTAAACTGAAACCCAACATTGTTATTTATTGCTCCAATTATCAGTTTGCATTCAAGTTAATGATAAACGTGATTATATTTACCACCAATAAGTGGGGAGTTATCGAAGGAGCACGTTTTGCCCAATCTATGGCAGCAGTTAAGAGTCTCATGTGACAAGGTTTTGGAGTAGTAAATACTGAAAACAGAACTTTCCATGAGGCAGAGGCGGAGTAAGAAAAGAAAATTGTTTTTCTTTCTATGAAGACGTAAAAATTCTACAACGTTCTGCAGTCGTCATTGAAACGGAAAGTTGAGGTTCACTTTGCTACTTGTGCAGTTCCAGTTCTTTACTAATTTGAGTGTTCAACACACTAGTATAATATTATTGTTGTCGTTATGCCTTTTCATGGCGGAAAGGAAAGAATATCAAGGGAATATCAGCAGATGGGGTAAATAAACGAAAAGGTAACTTAACCTTTACTTTCTTCTAATCCGGTCATTATTTAAGTTCTCATATCGAAACTTGGTCAACTTAATCACAAGATATAATACCACTTCACTGCACAAAATGATGCGTTTTGTTGGTGTAACAGATATTTAAAAATTAAATTTTTCTTAGTATCTTTAACATACAACTCTTTCCCCTATCAGTGATTAGCTAACCCTGAAATAATATTTTAATAATGGAATACATTAAATTATTTCTTAAAATCATGAGTTTTATTCTAAATTTTTTTAATGTAATGATTCTAAGGAATAATTATAATAGAAAATTTTCAGATGACTTAAAGTGCATAACATATTAAATTATTTATCATCCGATCCAACAACAACAACGACATCGCTGGTAACTTACACTGAATACTATAATAAACCAACATAAAAATCGGTCCAACGACAAACCGAAAATACAATCGAAAAAAGATTTTGAGAGATAATTGCACAGGAACGAAAACAATGAAATCTCTGAATACTGGGGATCTACGCCGTAAATTAAATGTTATTCTATGAGGGCTATTCAAGCTGACTGCTTTGAAAGAGGTTTGACGGCTCAATTCTCAACCATACTCGTCAAGAATGGAGAGGTTGATGTTAGGAGCTAAAATTATAATGAATCGTTTCCGACAATATTGAACGGGAATGACATCAAAAAGTGATGTGAAGGCTATTAGACGGTATTATGGATTGAATAAGGAGCTGCGAAACCCATTTCGTCATTTCGTGCTCTAGCGTCAACTGTTTCCCATGTTTTCCTCCATCCTTCATTTTCTGCCTCTTCCCTCTCATTCTACGCATATTCCTTAGCAGTTTCTTACTATGAAAACGTAAATTTTCACTATAGATTAGGCATGACTGCTCCGAAACCCTTAAAATGACTTACCGAGATTTCCCATCAAAATGTAACATCTTCTCCTGGAAGGGATACATACATCCTTCATCTTTAGTCTATGATGATATTTTTAGGGATTCAGCTTCAGGTAGACTGTTTATAAGGTATCATTTTCTTAAATTTTCAATCATTTAACAATGAATACGGCAATAAATACAATATAGGACTACCTGATGGGAAGTTATCCAAGAGGGTGAATAAGAAATTAACACATAAAAGACAAGAGAGACGCTCGAAGGAGGTCAAATTCGAAAAGGAAGCCTTCCGAAATTTCCTGCATACACACTCTCAGGTCTTTCGTGAACAAAAGAGATCGAAGACAACGGCCCAATGATAATTTTAACCACATAGTCCTTTGTTACGACAATGTTCCATTTAGCTCAGCAACCTTCTGGGAGTAATTAATTGAAACCTCACGGTCTTCACCGATCCATTTTATTGACATTTCTGGCGTACCAGGAATATTCTAAATATAAATTCTCAAGGCGAGGTATTCGCGGTATCAAAATTCAATTTTCCCTCCAGGTACAGGATGTGCTTACACGTCAGCAAATGCCAATTTAAGTGCATGCTTCTCGTTAAAACTAATGATACCACTCCGAAAAATTGATAATCGATATTAAAACGCGATCCGAAAAATCTTTAAATATGATGATAAAAAGACCACTGAAACGTTTATAAAAATTATGTAAATTACGCGTCCAGTTAGCATTGCTAATGATGGTCCAAACTGCATTTAATTTCGCATGGGGATTCGCTGGGGGGAGGGTGAGAGGGGTATAAAACGTGAGGGAAATAAAAGCGAAAGGTCATCCGCAGGGCACGCTCTCCCAATCACGAGCGGCAGATAAATTCGCCACGCCGAGGCAAGGCGCTTTTCATAGACCGATGCCCAACGAAAATAACCCCATTTTGCCCGAAAACAAGCAAGCAGTCGAGAGGGCAACTTGATGAGCGTAAAATTTGGACTCTTTATCCGAAGGGAAGCTCTCGACAAATACGGCTGCCGGAGAGGGAGGGGTCGAAAACGGAATAAGGAATCCGTAAAAGAGAGGAGAACCTCTTTGAGGCGTTCTGGTGTGGAAGGATCGATGGCCCGCATTCTGCCTCCGACGCCGCGTTTCCCAATGCGTTATACTGAATGGGGAGAGGGAGAATTCTGTTCGATCTTCTACCCCGTGGGACCCCATCCCTATGACCTAACGGGGGGAGAGGCCCAATGAGGCGACGGACTCGCAAACGACCGCCTCACGCAACTCTTTGAGCCGTCCCCTAATACCACTTCTTCAGCCCCCACTACCAGAACACTTTCACTGGGACAGTCACGGGTTGGGCGTGGGTGGGCGTGGGAAGGGGCACGGTAGGTCCTCTCCTGCAGGGGCATGTGTGGGTATTCTCCAGGAGGGCGCGTGGGTGAATCCCCTTCCGTAAAGGGGTGTGCCGTCGAGGGAGAGGCAAAATACCCATGCAAACGGGCGCTGCATTGCCTCGGACATACACTTGAATCTCGGAGAGGCGTCTCCCCACGCTGCAAGCCCTTCAAAGGATTCTCCTTCCTCCCCCGCAGTAATTGATACCGTTGTATAACTGCGCGGAGTTATGCTCGATTGAACGCGCCTCGTAAAATGTGTCTCCCTTATCGGATTACATTTTAAAATCTCCAAGAGCGTGTAGTTTCCGTGCGATATATGCTCCCCGATGATCGTAAAAATGCTTCTCCGCGGCTGACGACGAACGCACCGCCCGGCCGATTCTCGTTTATTTTCTCGGTAGATTTACGCTCCGAGTTTATTATGTGCTGACAGAAGGAAGGCGCAATAAAACATAACCGTCGTCCCTTGGCGGAATTCGAAAGGGGAAACGAGGCTCATATCGGCAGTTATGTGAAATACACAAACACACCAACTATAAAAGGATTCGATTTAATGGTGGGGGGTTTTAATTAAGAACGGGTGGATTTCGGAGTAACAGGTTCTGACTAGAAATTATGACACGAATAATAGATCTTCTTTCGGCAATTAGGCGAATCAAGAGTTCCGCATTTCGGTGGTAGCAAGTGAAAGATCTACTGACGGACGAGGTCAATGCCCTTATCTCTCTTTCCTCAGCAAGATTTTTAATCTTCGATTAACTAGTTCCTACAGCGAATTTCAGGATTCTTTGGATTGGGAAGATTAGAGAAGTAAAAGAGAGGCGAACTCCTCAAAGGAAAAATGCTTTGAGCTTGTTTAAGCTCTTCTTTCCTCTTTTTTTCGGAAGAATTCACATGACCCAGCGTCTGAATCAGGGATGTCCAAGCTTTGACCTCAAATGAACCGGATTCGATCCTACAATGCCTTAGATGTCGGCAGATAATGTAATTCAATGCATTTTTAAACGTAGATTTATAAATCTAAAATCGTTATTTTTACTACCGTGGCGACGTTAATACTGAGTAGAGCGCTTTACTTTTAAAGGGAGCCTCAAACCAAAATTTACTATTTTCTACATTAATAACAATGTAAGCAAAAAATCATGCATATCTGTTTCATACCATGTTCACATAGACGTAGACCTACATCTTCATCAACGTAGATCTATAACGATACAAATGCTAGCAGCCGTTCGATATAGCACCGAAATTTGCATGTTTAAAATAAATTCTAGGAAGCGAATAGTACCGCTATGTTTCACTGTCTTGACAACAATTATTTCGTATTATTTGAGAAGATATTTTTCCGATCTGTTCTTCATTTCCTCCTTTCACCCGATCGTACACCTAACAGAAGGAATCATTATTACTACTATGTCTTCGGAAAACTTTTTTTTTCATCTTACCTAGCCAAATTGGATTAGTTTTTTTGACATTCTGGTCATTTTTCGACGATTTTTCTAATCGCGGAGTGAGAGAGATTTTAAAAAATTTCAAGAAATTAAAATCTAATTAGTATTATGGTATCAATGAAAAATCTTTATAGTAAAAGAGATTAAGAATCTTCGGCTAGGAGGAAGATATGACACAATCAATAGTTGATTGTGACTCGTTATAATTCCGTTAAAATTAGCAAAATAATCTGAGAAACTTGATCATTCTACCTTCTTTTCACGTTAAAATTAAAAAGTTTAAACGAAACTTTCTATTGATATTTAATTAGTCTGAATATTGTCTTATAATTCCTATTGTATTCATTTAGAGCAAATGAGCAGAGCTTAACTATATACTCAATCTCTCCTATTCGCAGACTTACGAGTCATGCGATCCATAAGCACATATTTCGAACTGTATATATTTCATAAATTTATTTTTCGGTTTGAAATAATACAAAACTAGAGTAAACATTTCTTAGAGAATAAGGATCCATGCAAACCTAAAGTAAATTCTGAATCGTTAATCTACCGAAGACGATCACGGAATCCATTAAAATGAAAACAATTGCCGTAGGCTTACAGCTCAGGGTCACAGTTCCGCCATTCCGGGAGAAAAACGAGTGAAAGGAATCTGACAGACACTCCCCATTCTCTTCCGATCGTGTCTCATCCCCATCAAGCCCTCGGAAAGAAATTGAAGTGGTATAAAATGGCAACACTCCGTCGAGAAACAATTAACATAGCCCCAAGCTATACCAGTAATTCCCCTCTTGTCTCCGTGGACTCTTCGACATCGGGCCAACTCTTCCTTTCGGCCATCCCCCCAACTTAACGGCGTCGCCGTGGGAATTCTAACACGTGGAAACTTTCCCTTCTGGTTTCCCCATCTCCAGCCAAAGCCATGGAAGAATAGCGTGTTCCCCGGCGCAGACCGCGGAAACCACCGACTATGGAAACTCCCCCACTCGATCGATTATTCGTGCTCGCCTCATCAGCTCTTCTAGGGCACCATTGTCGCCGATTCCTTCCGAGACACAGCGATCCGATTTATTCCCAACTACTTCTTGTCCGACGGCGGAAGGAAAGGCTTTCTTTTTTTATCTCGTTCACAAAACCCCGCGATGTTTTCCTCTCCCCTAAGTGCAGTAAAACCCCCTCAAGACGCTATTCAAGGAACAGACTGTTATAACCGCTTTATAAATGGGAAGGTGCTTTAATACTTGCATGACTCACGACAAAACTTATACTTACGCACTTTAAAAAGAGAAGGAGATTTTGGATCTTTTTTTTAGAAAAGTGCTTTCCGATTAAGGACGAAAAGAGATATTAGTTTCCCATTATTGCACTATATTATTTAATAACCTTTTTTCCCTTCTTTAAATTTACTAATCAATGCAGGATCTTTATAAAGTAGTTGTGCACATTTCCAAATGCATAACAGAATTTTTGTATTTCCGATTCATGTACTGTATTGATTGATATTATTTTGATTTAAAATTTATTAAAATATTATTTTCAAATCGATTTATTCTATTTATTTATAAAAACAAAAACATCAATATTTTGAATTGCTGTTTAAGAAGTATACATTAAAACAACAATAATATAAGTAGATTCTAAAGATAGGGCCCATATGATATTATGATATATTGGGCCCAAGAAATAGATCTGTGGAAGTGTACCAGTGTTTCTATTCATTTATAATGGCCTTCCACGAAGTAACGCCTTCGCACATCGAATTTAAGATTCTAAAGACTTCTGAATGATTTTGTGGTATTATTCTTTCATGTACAGTGTGAACGTTTAACGGTTTAAAACTGTAAGAGGACATTACAATGACCCGTATGTATACTTAAAAATTTATTTCTTCAGCTTAATAACACAACTAAAATTAACGCAGTTTCGCGATAAATGAGGCAACACAGATGATTTAAAGATATTTTGGTCGATCCGATAAGGTAGACGATCGGCTTAAGCGGATTGCATCGCATCCAGAGACGGGGAAATCTATCTTAGGAAAGATTAGCAAAGCGTCTTAAGCATGCGTGTAAAAGGAACAGGAAAAAAACCTCGTATTGGGTTGGATAATGTTTCAAGCAGGAACGCTTTTATCTTTAACGGGTTTGTCTTCGTGGTTTTACCGTGTTCGATCCCTTTCTTACACGAGCAGACACTCGAATCGACAGTGAAAACATGAATTCTGTTCGCGGAAGAAAAGGGTCTCGAAATCCCGAAAGGGAAAAAAGGAACGAGTTCTACTTTTGCGAAACAAGAGAAGGCGGGAGGGCGCCCGGCGTCTTTTTCTCATTAGCGATACACAAGTTGAGAAATTAAATTTTTACGTGGAGTCAGAAAGAGGGAGATAAGGTGTTAATAAAAGTTTCTCCGAGGGGAATTATACATTTTCTCTGCGCCTCGGAATTACTTGGCTCGTACAAAAAGGATCAACGTTGCCGGTCTCAATCAAACTGGATGTTGGAGTTTTTGGAAATAGTTACTCGGCGAATTTGGCTCGAAAAAACGACTGAGGAATCCCACGGACTTTATTATTCGACCTTGGAGATCTAAATATGATTCTCTCTTCTTCAACGAGAAAAATCTCATTTCGGTACTTCCCTTTAATTTCTTTTCTTAATGTTTTCATCTCAAAACGATATTTCACATTCGGATAGAAATGCAACATCTGTCGTCCTCTCACGTATATCTCCGTTTTATTCTCATACAGCTCAGGATATATTAATGATATTACTATTTTATTATTATATTTATAACAGATAATTTACCGAAAAATCAGGGGAATATACTTTCCGCCTTCTAAAAAAGACAATCAGATACCGAGAGAAAAATAACTGAAGCACTTCAAGATTTAAGTAATCAGATGCAACTGTGTAAGTAGTAAAAAAAATTGCCAAATACTTTTACGCGACTCTCAGAACTGCAAGCCGCAGATGTCGTATAGATAACTGAGTTTTTCAATGTCACAGTGAAATTAATTCAGGAATTGTTTGATTTCTGTGGTATTTTAAATGAGTAAGGTGCAACACTTTAAAGAGCAGAATTTATCGAAAATGAGTATTTTCTGATAGATACTGCGAGAAACTTTTGAGAAAGAATTGGCAGTTCGCCGCCTCTTTAACCTCTACTTGGGTGTTAAACTTATAACATTTTTAAAATAATGGCATAAGGATTCGGACCAATAATTCATGCAATTCGCAAATGTGACAACACACCTTGAGGAGATTTCCATTGAGGATATATGCACGCGTCCTTTGTCCAAGTCTACCTAAAAAATTTCATTATTTACACAGCAATAAAAATTAACTATGTTTCATAACTCAGCAGTATTTCAAATGGAAGACATGCGTAAGTAATTTCCAGATGAAAAGCTAACTACACGAAAAAGCTAACTACACGAACATCTGTGTATGCTCCTCTCATGAATTCCAACGTGTTGTTCGCTACCTGGTAGTGCGGCGATGATTAGCAACGTCGAAACGTTAAGTATTAACCAGTAATGCAGGTTCCAAGATCCTAAAAGGAGCAAAACGTTTTTGCAAGTAAATCACAACAGGATTTTGAAGTTTCATGCGCTATCATGTAATTCCCCGCTTAAGTCTGTAACAACGGACGACTTGGATTCGTGTCCTCATGCATGTGCCGACTAACAATTACCCAACTACCTGGAAGTTGCATCCTAAGGGATGGGATTTGAATCGAGTTAACTGATCCGGAGATCAAAGAGCTCTGAAGGATGCCTTAAGGCAGTTTGCGTATGCTAATCCTCAATTAACTTCATTTTGTTATCGAAAGTTTACACTCTGCGATGAATTCTGAGCCCGACCTTGGGAAATGCGATACGCTTCGAGGTGAATTTGAAGGATAGTGGACGTCACGGCACGATAGGTCGTGCACCCAGAAATAATCCTTAAGGAAAACGGAGGTGAGATAAGTCTCGTGAGACCGGAATTCGAACCCGGATCTACCACTAGTGTCTGCAGAAAACGTTGCGAGATAATCTGCCAGATGGCTTAAAGGTTAGAATAGCCACTCGGCAATTGGGATAATCAGGTATGAATCCCGGTCTCGTCGAACTTCTTTCAAGTCCGTTCTTTAGCGTTGAATATTAAGGTTTTACTTCATTCCCAATCCGCCGCAGCACGAGTCCTTTACGCTATACTATGGCGTGAGGGTTGGGATGTGACTGATAAGTCCAGCCCCCTTGTCCAATAATTTACAAAGGAAACGTTACATATGAAACTGAGTTTTCTTAGGGAAATATTAAAATGACTAAACTGAGGATGAAAAATTATAAATTCAATGACGACGGACGAGTTGAGGTATAACGAAATCAAAAATTCTATGATGAGGACGAGTTAACCCGCAAATTGTCGCGGGATAACCACACGATACACCGCAAGCCGTGAATAACCCTCAAGGTCTATCGGAAACTGAAACATTTTATAATATAAAAGGTCGATATATATGTAAATTTGTACTGAGTAAATTTTAACTTTGATGTTAAGATGTGTTATTTCTGAGTGAGATGTTTAAAGTATAATGTAATAGTGTAGTGACCTATGGCACGCGTGCCTTAAGGTCCAAATAATACGAGATTATTTTTTGGGCCTTAGGAACTCTTACATTACTGTCATTTTTACATATTCTTCGCTATAAAAAGGAGCCCTAGAGGAAATATATATATGGATTATGCTCATTAGTAATGATAATGTAATGGATGATTATTTAGGTCACACAATATCTTAATCCTAGCATTATAAAAAAATAATACATTTTTCACTTTATTTTTTGGTACCAAATGGGCATGCAAGTCCTTAATATTTATGGCACTCTTTCCATAAAATCTTTCACATAACAGGTGTAGGGAGACGTAAATCTCAAGAATACAAGATATATCTCGTAATTATAATCCCTGACTACTACTCCATCTGTAACGAATTTATAACGATAACACGCTTTTTAAATAACCCAACGTGACCTAGTTGGTAAAAGAAAAACTACTACATTCTCCTACATTTCCACTACCCCAGATTTCCATTAGCAACCGGGACGGGACGGCGACACGACACGTGGGAATTATTCAAATAGCATAACGACGCCCACAATCACTCCAAATCTCTTCGGAAACGAATCGAACCGGAAGATAACATCGATATCCGAGCGTTCGGGTCCGAACAGTACGTTTCCCATGGCACCCACGTCATAAATGCGGCCCGTGTGTTGATAAGAAAGCAAAAAGATGTCGGACGCAGATAATTCGCAACGGTACTCAATGCGATCGATCCATTGATAGAAAGCTCGACACGGGGGGCGCGATGAGGGAGAGACAAAAAAAGGGAACTTTGGCGACGATAGCTCGGAGATTACCACGGAAAGCCACGGATCGTGACTTACGGCACTGAGGTTTTACGCCGGCGAAAGACAGAAACAAATGTGGATGGGGATTACACGAAATAGCACCCCATCGGAAACATCGTGACCTATTTCGCAGTCTCCCCTCTCCCCCGATACACACCCGGAAAGAGTGGAAGAGAATATAAGGATTTTTGAGCCGAAAATAAAAGAGGGGAAAGGCGGGATTCCGTGACCGCGTGCGTGGGAGGGGGGCGTGGCCGGGGGATGCAGATTCACGAATCCGTTTTCACGGGTAAGAGAGCACTCGCGGAAGCATCGCAGTTGTTCGCGAAGCAGCGCGTGGAATTCGTGATGCGGACGAGGAAAGAAACGTATTCCTTTTGCGCGACGCGGGGGACTTTGATTAAATAATTTACAAAGGGAGGCTTTTTCAAAGGGGTGACTACGCGTCTATTCAAACACGGGAATCCTTGATGATGCCTTTCGTATCCTGAAGAAATGCAGCATGGAAAGGGTCACTTTAAGGAGAGATGCATCGCAATCTGATTCGAGAGCGAATCGAATCACGTCACACTCTTGAAAATGCCGTCGAATAGCTATAGAATATAAGGAATGTAGATATATACGGTATAATGTACAGGATCCGCACAAAAGTTTACAACACTTCTAGAAGTCGGTAATTCCGGCTTTCCATAGGTTCTCCGGTACCTAGAGGACGCCTAACAAACAACTAACGGAATGTTTTCGTGTCGTGTTCCAATTCGTTATTTTCGCATTGTTGTTCAAATTTTTACCTCTAATTGTTGGAACGCCATATCAGATCAAATTAAAAACTCCACTTCCATATCATCTTTTAAACGAAAATTATTTAATTATCTTCTGGTTCCTTCTAACTAATTGTAAATTGTACTCTTGCATCCTTTTCATTTATTACACTAATGCATGAGCAGATATTTTTTGTTTTGTATTTTCTTTTTGCTCTTACGGGACTTTTAAGGCCCAGAACACAATAAAATTTATTATTATTATTATTATTATTATTATAATTAAAAAGTGTAAACACTTTATGTACCCACCTTAGGAAAATTAATGTATTTTTAACAACCAGTGTTTATATATACAAATAATTGTAGATGTAAGTATTATGTTTCAACCGCAATTTTTAGCATTTTCGGTAGTCTACACCAGTTAAAATATGAAATTCTTTTGAAATCCTATAACATATCCTGTAGATTACCTATATGGAACCTGATGACAAGCATTTTGCTCAGCAGGACCAGACTGAATGGTTTTATGTGAATCTATACTCAGTGAGATAATCTTTTAATGTAATAATTCATTGTATTATTACTGTTCTGTTGTATTTTAATTGTATTAAATTATTAAAAAAAAAAACAAAAACAAAAAAATATTACTATTATTATTATTCTCTCGACAACGCTATTATTTTATATTCTTTATCGACTTTATATATTTATTTATTTATAATGAGGCTTGTAGGGTACAACATATGTAGATATAGATGTACTGGCGAAGCTAGGCCAACCCCTATTCCACCAAATCTCATGAATATATATGAGAGAAAGAAGGGACTAAGTTTTTTGTTTGGTTACCGCTGGGCACAGAAAAATTTAGGCCATCAAATCTTTTTGGAATCCCAGCAAATATTTAGGTAAGAAATTTTATGGTGTCAGTTACTCCAAATAAGCACCAGTGACATTCATTTCAAATCAAAAGGATAATAAGGAGCGAATAATATCCCGTAATTCGGTGCTTCTCGTGAAAGGAAAGATATGGAATAGGAATGAGGTCAAAAATTCTCTCAGATGTCAGGAAAAAAGCATAGAATACGAATTTAAATTAGGTAACAAACTTTAAGAGAACATTTTTTGGAGGAAGTTTCAGATATTATGCAAGCCATGCTAACTCAGTCAAAAAGGAAATAAGATGCTGGAGATAATGAGAAAAGTCGCATTTCATATGATCGAGAAGCGAAAGGGGTGAATAACGCTTCCACCCACTGTAACAAGCTTTAAGGAGGATAGACCGATATTTTTCATAATATAGAAACTTGAATGGAATGAAACTACTCAAAAAACGGTGCTTCGTATCTTGAGTTGTTTTAGACGGCTTTTCACAGAGTTAGTCCAGAACTCCAGGAGTTTGTATCCAATTCGGATGGATTAATTAAATTCAATATCGAGTAAAAAAAGCTATCATTCTCCATCGAATAAAACCTAAATATAGCAACAGTTTCATCTCCTTGCGGAGGCAACATTGGTATGATATGGGGAAACTTTCCGAATCCTTCGCCATTACAATGGGGGACGCCCAGAAGTTTAAACTCATTATGGGCCGGTTAACGGCTGTTCCCAACTTCTACCGAAACAATTTCCAGACGGGCAACTACGACGAAATAGTTCGTCATTACCCAATTCCAACAATTTTGGGTACCACCAATGCGTTGGCCAATTACTTCATCAAAGACCGCTATTCGAGGGTGGAAAAATTGAGCAGGAAAATGAACGACAAACAACGCTCAACCAGTGTTACAGCAATAACGACAACGAATACGCAAAGTTACATTTGCCAATGTCTTCATGGTTGTCTTCTTGTCTCACGGGTTACATGCTCTGCGTCGATATATGTTAGGTAAAGCTATAATTATTGTTACAGACAGACTTTGATCCAAACCTAGTTTCATAATTGTTGGTTGTCTCTCTAAGAACTCACAGAAAAATTACCAGGCGTCGTTACGTACCAAAAATAGTCATAATAACATCATCGTCACTAATTAATTAATTATTAAAGTAAATCATTATATTTGTTGCAGCAGTACTTAATTTTATTCAAAAGGTACCATTATTAGATTGGCAGAACCAAGAGGGGCCGATAGAACCCCCAGTAACTTTTTAGTACCAGCAATTCATCTAGGATCTGATGAGGAATTGAAATGAAATGTGAAGTTTTTCCTCGATCATTATACATCTACTACATTTATCGCCACAAAATGGAAGTAAATAGGAGTTCGTGAAGAAATAACTTTTGAATTGCTCCTCCGGGCTAGTTTCTAGATCCATCTCTGCAAGACTGATGGTAATCTTAAATAACTTACAAACAAAGAATTAATGTGGAATATCTTCATTATTTCGCTGTATGAAAGCACCTGTATTTTCCTATTTCTTCTTCTAGTTTTAGGAATTTATACCGCCTTCGTATATTCGAACACTGAAGCCTATTATACTGCTGCGCCGTGAGACATTTTCGTCGCCGGCCCCGACGTAGGCCAACTACTTCATTAAAGGCTACAATTCAATGAGATGGAAATTTCAGCATGAAAAAGGCTGATAACCGAGGCATCGAACCATCATTATTTTCTTTACGGTTTTCGTTCTGAAAAAAATGAGAACGGCATCTTTCGGTTCGGTTCCGGTTTCCCGCCGGCATACAACGTAAAAACGATTCGAACCTGTTTTTTACGCTCCGAAAGTTTTATCTTATAATCCGTCTGAAATTTCTTATCATAAAGAGCGTATTCATAGCATCATGTTTTCCATTCTAAAATAGAGCTCTTGCAAATAAACAAATCGAAAAACGAATAGTCGAAGTAACGAAGTTTAAGGGTTAGATTTAAGAGGAGACTCATCAGTCTCAATCTCACCTGAAAATAAAGTCGTTTTATTATTATTATTATTAATATAAATATTTAATTAAAAAATTAAAATTATTAATATATTATATAATAAAGTTAATTTCTTGTATCTTTTATTGAATGTGTTATTTTCTTTGCTAAACCTGGCACCTCCTGACGAGCCTTTGTCTGGCTCAGGGGGACCTTAAAGTTTACATTGAAAACTATTATTATCATTTTATCTTGTGACAAAAAAGTGAAATAAATAAATATTATAGCTTTAAAAATATATTATTATTATTATTATTATTATTATTATTAGGAAGAACCCATCGGTTATTGAATTTGTATTTTAATAAGTAAAATCTGCTACAAAGTGATACATAGTACAGCTAATTACTGCTTCCTACTAACATCTAATTATTACGTTCTACAATTACTTCTATACCTAACTACAATTACGCTTAATTAAAACGCGGAATATAGAATAGATAGCGATTCCCGGTATCAGTTCAGGTTCAAGAATTTTAACAGTTTTAGTTCGGGATCCTCTTTCTCCTCTAGCAAATCTGACGGTTATATTCGGTTTCGGTTTTCGATTCTGTTCCAGAACGGCACCTTCCAAACAGCACCTCATCCAACGCAGCGAACGAGGAGAAAAATCACGAATTATCCCACCGACCCGTTCTTTTTGTGCCCAAAATCGTTCCAAGTAAATTGCGGATATGAATGTCTGTACGGCGGTGGGAAAATGTGTAGGAGAATAGGGGGGCGTGAGAGGGCGGGGGGGGCGGCAAGGTTGCAGCTGCCGCCACTGATGGGCACGCCCGTGGGTGGGCAGCCTTTAGAGGAAGATATGAGAAAGAGCCTCGTATCGTGTATACGTTGGAAAAAACCTCCTCCGAGCCAACATATCGATCTCCATTATTGATTTTGACACCGACACGAAAAATGTATCGAAACTGCCTGCTTGGGCCCTGACAATCCATTTAAAAATTCCTTAAGGAGCCCCCTTCTCTGCCTTCTCGTTTTTGTTCGGCCGAAGATGGATACGAGTTGGAAACTAAAACCGAAAGGGGTTTTGAGCGAGGAGCTAAATAAAATACGGAGGAAAAGTAAAACGGGAAAAGAGATTACAAAATGGCGTCCGTTTGTCTCCTGGAAGGCGAGGGCCCAGAGCCAAACCAATTGGAACGTCAATGCGGGGCCGCGGATGGAACTACTTTATAGGAGGATTAAGAGAGAGAGCGGGAGAATGGAACGGAAGACCAACTGGGAGATCGAACTGATAAAATGGAAGAAACAGGAATCAGGAAGTTTCCCTCCAACTGTTTCTATTATACAATTTTTTCCTTACCGTTGAGGGATGAATTACTATTCCAATGGTTTCTTCGAAAACCAATAGAAGACGGCGTTGCCATAACCATAGTTCCCAACAATCGTATACATAATTCTTCACATTTGTTACATCACACCATCATAAATATTAATGCGTTTTTGAGGTAACGGAAGAATTGGGTATTTTTACTTTAATGGCTACAGTTCGGGAGGTGCATTGTGAAGAATAGTTTGTATTTCTCCTGCGAACGCCAAATTGAACATGAGGGCCTGTCATGAGCCCCTAAAATCTAGAGCTAAGTTGGTTACATCCTTTTGTTATGTTTCTATTTATTTGTATTTATTAATATTATGGAATTTTATTAGTAAGATTCTATATTCGAACAAAGAAAACCTTAGTTACCTGCAATCAGAGGACCAAACGAAAAAATTGAATAATTCAACTTAAGTTTTGTCCTCAACAATTTTATTTTACGTAATATTTTTCACTGACATATGAAGATAAATTCCACTCATTTGCGGTACAGTACAACAATAATTTAAGTACGTTTTTGAGGAAACAAATGGATTGGGGACTTTTACTATAATGACGACGGTTCTGAAGAAAGAATGGGATTGCATGCCAGGAAAAAGTACGATGGGGAATTTCTCCGTGGCCGGTGCATTAGCAGTGAAATTTAGAGCGGAGTTCATGGAGGGCCTCCGCACAGCCGAGTGTGCATCGCATTCGACTTTGGTGAAAGAAGTCTCGGGTTCGATTCCTAGTGGAGACTCGCGTGCGAAATGACCTAAGCTGTCGAAACTCTTTAAAAACTACTACTACGCGGATTTGATAACATGACACTGTGGAACGGGTCCATACTACGTATGCAGTATGGACGTACATACATGGGTGGTCTGAAAAGTTTCCGAGACTTCGCCATTTCTCGACATGTTTTCTGAATATTTATGAAAAATCCGAGGTCGGAAACTTTTCAGACCACCCTCGTATACACGTAGGGGATTGCAATCAGGACAGAGCGTATTAGCAACGATGATGTTAAGATCAACAATAAATAAAAAATCACCTACAATTTGTCTTTTCGACGAAAACGCACTTCTCGTATTTTCCGATATTGGACGACGTTCTCACGGATATTATACATTTGCACCATTGATAACGGTAAATACGTCCCTTGTAGTGGAATTCCGTCTACATTCGCTGCAGTTGAGTGACACCGACATTCTGACGATTAACGCCCGGGGCGCTCCAACCCATTCCGAAAACTGTCTCGGAATTTTTTTTCATGAGGACTTCCCAACAATTTTTCACCACGAAAAGAGCCCTTGCTCCTTAACATTCCGTCGTCCATCTTCCTCCACGATTTTCCAATGCGACCTTTCCTGGGGCCAAGGGCCTCCGGCGTGCTTCAGGATCTGCCATCTCTGGTCGTCCTCAGAGTTTTAGAAATTTATAAAAGAGTAATTCTTCTTGAAATTAATATTCCGGCGTACTTGCGATATTGATCGAAACTAAACAAAGGACACCGCGGCGAAAAGTTACGTAATGACTATGTGCGCAGTTGATCTCAGACTATCCAAATAGTATTCAGCAAGGAGAACGTGATGAATACGTGTATTGAACACAAACCTACCATTAGCTACCAAAGGTTATATAATAATAATGAATGAAGCCTACTAGGCCATGGGTGAGGTAGTACTACGTTGCCTCTATAACTATATATACTTATTTTTATTTTATAAGCCCTAACGCCGAAGTGGAATATATCAACTTTATGATGATACAGTGATTTATGAGTAATCCTTTTCATAATATCCTATGAGGATTGACGAGAATGAAAAACACCATTCAGTATCTTTCACACTTCAGCATCTTTCATATTACTACTAGCCATGAACGAGACTGAAACGGAACTTAATGAAAGGCACATTTTTCTTTATTCTTTAAAGAGATAAACTAAAATCTGACGAGGGACGCTATACCATCACACCGAACGATACAAGTATGTTATTTTTTTCTGGAAATTTATCAGTGAAAAATGGTCTCTTTTTATCATCTCTGTAATTTTGTGTTTCTTTTTCGCCCATTCGTCTTCTCTACATGCATTTTGTTTGGGCAGCTTCCCGCATCGCGGATTTTCTCCACAAACCTTCAGTTGAGAAGTATTCCCTCCACAACCTAACTCTTTCTGTATGTAATTGCATCTAGATCTAGTTTGAAACTATTTGTTTGATTTAAATTTATTTATTAATTTGTATATATCAGATTTTACCGAATGTATACTTTTTCTGTCATTTTTTCCATTTGGAGTATTTCTTCTCTAGATGAAAGTTGATTGTAAACAATAGTTTTGCATTACTTCTGTACATTTTCATGTAATGTCTGTAAAGGTTAGGTGGTAGAGAGGGCATTGTGGTCTAACCTCGCCAAAAGTGTAAAACAATAATGATAAAATTGTTCCATTGATCAAGCTACGGTAGCAGGAGGGTAGATCGTGGGATGTCTCGAATTTCCGCTTAAAAATTCTACAGACTTAGAAACGACACAAACGTCAAGGGCGGTTTGCACAGTGAAGGCACCGAACCAAAGTCGTCTAGTTGCGTAAAGTAAACTTCGAAATAAACCAGTAGGATGTGGGGAGGAAGTGGCCGAAATTGGCCCCATGGGGAGTTAAACAGAAAGAGGAGTGAAAGGAGAAAGGGCGGGGCAAAAGAGATGTTAGATGACGGACTTGGGGTGGAAGGCATGTGGAGAAGTGGCTGCGGAGGAATCACGCAACTTCATTAGGAAGCGTAAGAGCGATGTAGAAATAAAAAAAAGTTACGCGGGTAACGACACGAAGGTCTGGAGGAAGGTTCGTGAAAGAAATCCGAAAGAGGCGGGGATAGCAGAGACATCTGCGCTCAAAAGTCAAAGGGACGCCGTGTAACACGCAGGCTGCTGTCAGCTGCTCCCACAATGAAACTGGACGAAGAGGACAGTTCATCTCCGAGAAGTCACTTCCACGCGAGCATAGAGGAGACATGAGGGGGAAAGTCGATCGAAGGCACTCGAATGTTTCAAGTCCTTAGAGTGGATGGAGATTCCGAATGAATTTTTGCGGAAAAGGAGGGAAAAAGGGAGTGACACATGGCGGGTCGACCTATCACGGAGGTGTGACGTGGATGAATGCGATCGAGCCGGAAGATGACGTCGCCTTTGAGTTTGAGATGGAATTCGGAAATCGCTCGCGTAATTAACGAATATACGATGCTTTCCATCGATTGTAAGCTTTTCAAGGAGTTGGAAGAAGTGGCGTAAAGGCAAATCTGGGATCCTCCCCGCAGTCAATGGGGGTCTTGGAGTCTCCGGATAGCCAAGTTGGCAATGCGCTCGACTTTGGTGAAAGTGGTACCGGGTTCAATTTCCGATGGTAGCTCACGTGAAAAACGATCTAGGTTATCGGAACACTTTTAAAATTACTACTTATAATACAGTGTTACACTGTGCATAACGGTATGAGATAATTACATCTATGTAAGCACCCATACGCACTTTCCTCGTAGGAAGTGATTTCATATCCGCTACATAATACAGACCAGCGTAACGTGAAAATTATTTAATGGTGGGAAAACTGTAAATGTATTCAAAAGGATTATGGCATATGTAATTTTATTAGCTTATTAAAATAAAACTTTATTAAAATATACGTTATTCCTTTTGAATACACTAAAGATGCACAATTTCTTGATTGTTAAGTAATTATTCACTTTGTGCTAGTTCATTTAAATATGTTCTATTGTTATCTAATGTCCTTATAATAGAATTTTGCTGTAATATTCTTTGCATTTGTAGAACAGCGATGAGGAAACAATTATCTAAAGAGATTATAACTCGTAAATACAAATTTGGTTAATTAGATATCATTAGAAACATTAGAAAGGCGGAAACTAAAATATTCCATGCAGGGATTAAAAAAATGAAATATTTGTTAAACGCCCACTAGCATACATATTCAAACGCATGCGAGTATTTCCTCGATAGCAAATCCTGAATTTTTTCAAATTTTCAGCTTAGAGCCTGAAATTTCCGATTACTAAAGCTTATGGCGAAGGTGTGTGTGTGCAAAACTAATCCTCAGACAACAATACATAGCTTGCGCGGGGCAGATTAAGCACGGAGGCTGATTCATTGAATCCAGAGATAAATCCTACGCACGAGCCGGAAAACTGTAATCGGATGTACAGCGAAAAACACCGGAGTTCTCTCTGATGCGCCTGACGCGCTTTAATGCCCCATCATAGCATGTGCTGCATACTTATATTGCACGCATAAAAGGTGCGCGACGATTTACACGTGGAAAACATCGATAAATCCGTACTGGCGTACTACGAATAAAGAATTTGAGAACAAACGGTGTATCCACGCGGGGAAAACAAAGCGAGGAATTCAATGTCAGGAGCACAATGAGGAATGATCGAATTAATCTCGCCGGGGAGACTTTTAAACGTGGAAAAAAAAGCGTCTCTCGCGAGCCAGCGCAGCTGAGAATCGCGGCGAAATGTCGCGCGGCGTAAAACTATCACGTCGCGACTCGCATTATCTCGAAAACACTCCGCATCGGCGTGATTTACTTTTAAACAAAACCGAGATGGCAGACGTTCTCCCGACCGTGCAAATAGCGCATTCCGAATGAAAAGCTTCGCCGAATCCGAGGCATCATGAGGCGAATGAGGCGTCGAAAAAACCACGGCTTCGTCTCGGAGTTAATCGTTATATGGATTGCGGAGGAGTGCGCCAACCCGTTTACATCCCTCTGTTTTTAATGTCCGGCGATTTTCCGCGATGCTTTTTTTCCGTGGGAGAAAACCTAACACGGGGATGTCTATTACGGTTTGAAAAACGGGAGGGACTACGCCCGCGCATACACGTTTCGTTTGTGTTTGAGGAAGGGCACGCAAGCCAAACACCGGCCGCGAGTTGTAACTTCCACGCGGGATGATAAGGTGCAAAATGACGTGTGTCCGCGTCGAGGATCGGGATTCGCTACGGCAGGAGGCACTCTCCTCGGTGGAAATGAAAGTATGAGTGCGTCCATCGCCGGGGGATGAAGGACGTTTCAAGATACTCGGGTAGGCCACGGGCAATCGCGCGCTGAAAGTCCAACCTCTCAAATGGTAGGAAATGCATCGCTGTGTAGCCTCTCTGGATACGTATTGCGGAGAAATGTGGAGGCAAGGAAGAGTTTTTACGAGTTTAATAAGGAATGGATCATTTTGTATAAAATCCACAGCAAACATGCGTACGTATTTTGCTCTTCCTTCAGAACGATTTGCATCATTCCAATAACTATATTATATATAATAAATAATAATAAATAAATTCAAAAGTTTATTTAATTGACTCATACCTTTTCATTTTGTTTTCTTTGTTTTTTTTTAAGCTCAATGATTTCTTTTCTATAGTTGCCTACATTTCGAAAGTGTATAGTTAACCTATAATAAAATCGAAAATCTTAGCGCTGCTTATATTATAACAAGATAAATTTATTAGTACGAAAATAGGAATCGCGTTATCCAAAGGAGCTAAATTTCGCCTTCTTATTCATAACAACAAACGATTGATCGCTTTTAAATAGTTTATTTTCTGCTATTTAAATTTCAAACAAAACTATTCCAAAGAAAGTGTACTCGTGTGTATAAATTATTAGTGCTAACTGCAAAATGTGTATAAAAAACCTCAAAATTAAAGAAATTCATCGGCGAAAAGCAACTAGAACAAACGATCAAAAGGAAATAGAGAAAGAAACATTTTGAGCTTGCAATGGGATATTACAGTTCTACCGTCGTATCTGAACAAATGATTTATTCTGAACTATCATTAAAATTAAAATTTATGGCCAATTCAAATATTAATCATTAATTCTAAAGATACGACTGATTTACAGGCGAAAAAACTTAGAACACGAAACGTTGATGAGCAACAGATTATAATTTTGCAACAATAACAGTGCGAATATCAAAACGAAATTTAATTCGATAAGATGCTCCAAGTTTACAACTGACATTCCTTTACCTAAAATCTACATAGAGGAGCATTTTGGTTCAGCATGGGTATTGATAAACCAACATCCATTCACCGACATGTTTTGATCGCGACGCGAAAAAATTTTTAAGTTTGCCGTTCTTTCAAACCTCAAACATTTTCACGTAAAGGCTCATAGGCCCCGGTAATGACGCCATTGTGTCTAATGGATGAAACGGCCGTGGAAGAGGTTAAAACAAAGGCGAATCAAGAGAGCGTGGGAGAGAATGGAGAAGCGCGGCTGAAAATCGGGTGAGGATAAGAAAGGAGAATACACGTAAACGAAGAGCTAACTTCAATCTGCAAATGGGAAGAGACTGATGAAATGATTCACGTGAGGAGGAATGTTTTCCGCAGCGAGACAAAATGGCCCTCTCGTCACCCACGCATTCGACCTTTTACAACGCCACCTCTTCTTTGTGCGCAAGGTGTGTGTGTGTGTGTATGAATGTGCCAGAATACACATCGGTTGCCATGTATCTTCCTCTTTGGAATCGCAGCTGGCTAAAAATTAGAACAGTTCCCGCCGCGCCGTTTGCTGGTGATATAGTGCCTTGATCGGCGTCAGCAGAAAGTAATCTAAAAAGCTGACTACAACTCGCGAGGAATGGAAATTGATCTCTCCACTGATAGGGTATGAAATATTACACAGAAGTTTCTAGCCTTTGATAATTGGGTCGATATGCTGTAACACGGGAACGAAGAGTCTGATAACCTACTTGCACTTCGCACCTCAGTAAAACGTCGTTGTTTCAACAAACAATTTTAATTTAGTTTAGCTTTAGTTATTAAACATCACGATGAAATACAGTGTATGTATCAAAACTACTTTGGATTTCAAACCGACAAGCAAACTATTAATCCGTCACAGTTAACAAACTTAAAAGTTTTGACTGCATCAATTTGTGTAATTCAACATCCGAGACGGATTAAAATTACAATTCCAACATTTTAATCTGGACTTTGTAAACCCTGCGAGCAAATTTTAATGTTCCAACGATAATGACAGAAACGATTCCATCCACACATCTCCAAACCTGAGCTGTTGTTTCTGTTAAGCCGCCGATTACAACCCTGATTCCCTAGAACTACAAAAGAATTTAAGATTCTTTCGAGATCTTTACTTAGGCTCTCCTCTAACGTAAGGAAATGAGAGGTTTTTTCCCTCAGTTATCCTTCCTTTGAAATCTAAGACTCTATAATACCTTTTTTCCTTGGAATTGCGCGGCGATTTCTTTTCACTTCAACGCCATGTTTTTTTTCAAAGCTTTTCAGAATGCTTTCTTTCAGTAATTGTTGCGAAGGAAAGTAATTGCTGCAACCCATTCCATTAAAATTGCTTCTACTTTCGTACTTCAGCCAGTTAAGGGAGAAACGGTCGGATGCGACCTGTGTCGCCTCTTTTTTCCCAATCAAAGCTAAAAAGTGACCTAATTAAAGACTGAAGTAGTTGATTGAGAGATAATAAAGATTTTTAGAGAAGATATTCAGAGAAAAGTAGAGTATGGGGTAGAGAGCGGGAGAGCGTGAGGGGGCTTGATGGAGAAAACTGTTGATTATATCAAGATTTATTGATTTCTAAATGAGAGACAAAGGGAAAATTTGAAGGGCAGATGGAACGTTTAAAATTCTAAGAAAATATAGAGAAATTATTCTTTCAACAGTTCACGGAAAAGACAGGTATTACTATTAAATAATGAAATCAGCAAAAGATGTCTCATATGGTTAATTTTTTACGATTTTATTTTATTATTTTTACATCAATGGTGGTTAGCGTTCTTAGATTATCGCTTCCCCGACTTCGAGTCCCAGTGAATCAGATATTTCTGGTCAGGGTATTGTATGTGTTCTTCAATAATAAAAATGATTAATATGGAAGTTATGGGATGATTAACATGGATGCTATTGTGGCCTTCCTGTTTTTTCTATAAAGGTTATTATTACTTTGATGATTATGATCGCAGGTTTTCTAGGGTAGTTTCTAATTCGTAAGGGTCTTATGCAGGGGTGACTCTGCTCTAGGAAATAAAGTATTCTCATTAACAATGATATATAATTTTATTTCTGTGTTGTCATAAAAACAAACGCGAGAGTTCTAAGTTTTGTGAGAGAACTGAGGATTTTCATTGACAAAATTCAGCGGCGGCAGAGAGACTGGGTGGGTCGAATACTAAGAGGAGAAGGATCACTAAAGAAAATAATCGAAGGTTGGATGCAAGGGTTAAGAGAGGGCGGAAGACAAAGGGAAAGACGTTGGATGATATTAAATGCTAAAGTCATTAAGATATTAAGGAAAAGGAGTTTAACTAGGAATCTTAATGCATATGGGCCTAAAGTTAGACGCTAAGAAAAGAGGAAATCAGGAAATTGGATGCTTTTGAGATGTGGGTATGGCTTAGAATGGACAAAGTAAGCTGGATTGATAGAAAAACAAACACGGAGGTGATAGAGATAGTTGGAGGATAGGGTTCTAACTAAGGTAATTACGCGTCGACTGAGGAAGTGGGTGGATCAAATATTGAGAGGAGAAGGGTCGCTAAAGAAAGCAATCGAAAGAAGAATAGTAGGGAAAAGACAGAAGGGAAGACAAAGACAAAGGATGTTAGAAGACTTGAAGAGTGGGATAAGCTCCCAAGAAGCGAAGAAAAGGGTATTGAATAGGTAATATTAAGGCACATGAACATACTGAAAGATAAAACACTCATTACATGAGCCTATAGAAAGATAGAAGAACTATAATAAGATGAATAAACCTGATTGTAAATAAAATCCAACATTAAGGTTTTTGAATAGTTAAAAGGATATTTCACCGTCCACATTAATTCAAAAAACTTGTTTTACTAAGCATGTACTAGAATCAGAGAGGAGAATGTGACGGGATGATATTATGAACGCGGATATTATTCGAATAAATCAATATTCCCGATATACATCACAACTTTTATTTACATGTATAAAGCAGATGAGCTCCCTTCGGTATCGAATGAATCAAATACCGGCGTCAATACCCCTTCATTAAAAATTGAGAACTTATTGCGTCACAATGGATCGGCGCTAAAAGGAATGAAATGGAACTGGAACCGACCGATTCGGATTCGAACGGGAAATTTGATAAATAATTGAAACGACTCGCATCATCAAAAAGATTGCTTTTGGAGGATCGGAACGCATGGCACTTTGAGCGTGCAGCGGGCTACAATATCTCAATTTCAGCGCGTGTTATGGATGGCAAAATGGGGGAGGGTATGGGGGAGGATTTTGGGCAGGGGTTCCAACACGGTCAGGGGAGCCAATTGCGTCAGGGTGCGCGAACATTCTGTCACGGAGTGGACGAAGTGAAGAATGGTTGACACATGCATTTCAGAGGAGTAGAACGGGAGAGATTGTGGATGGAAAAAATGGAGGAATTTAGCAGGGAAGAGAAATTCGGGCGGTTCTTTCCTTTCACATACCCCCAGTCCATTTGATGCTAAATGCTTTGGAAGTAAGTTCAGTTATCATTAAATAAAAGAGATTCGATTAATTCAAAATATCATTTTGTTATCGTTAAACCACCTAAATATTAGAAGCATCGGTTGAAGAAACTTTCCAGAGTTGTTGAATTTACCTATTAGTTGTATTTAAATAGAGTTTCAAAGATATTTCCCCAACAAGATATTTACCGGCTAGAACTTGATATATAGCCATAATTTTATTTATTACAACCCGACAGAGATCGACAATACTAGGTACTGGGTTGGATCGAAAGAAAAGAAAAGAATTCCGTTGTCTCTCTGGGTTGGGTTGTCTGGATTAAGGGTGAGCTATTTCAAAAACTACTTTTGTAAGTTAAAAAAGCAGGGTAGAGCAAATAACACAAGTACGAAATAGCTCCTTTGTTTTCCGCTGAAGGGTTGCTGTAGGAAGATCACATATTAGAATGGAAAGAAAACGGAAAATCAAGTTTTGAAAGAGAATAGTTTCCGTTATATTGAATGGAATGTGTTATTTGGATAGTTGCCATGATATCGTTGATCAAACATAAATGAAAACGTATCTAAAATCTGATGCAATGTATACCATGCAGCATATAAACTAATACAGTGTGATATACGAAATATGCAATGCATCACACTCTAGATGCAGTAAAATGAGTTAAATTCAGAGAATACAAATGTAACGTAATTGGTAAGCACCAAATTTAAACCAGACAAATGATTTCAACTATAAGCGAATAGAACCGACATGAATTCCTACAGGGTAGAGTTGTTCCATCGATTGAAAAGGATCCATCTTAGATTTTTCAGCAATCGATATCGTTGAATTTCAAACGATAAAATAGCAACAACATAGCAGCTTGGATAACATACCCCCACGAGGTTGATTTCAACAGATTGGAAGAGGCATCATAGGGAACGTGGGGACGAAACGTAGAAAAGAATAGCAATAGTGATCGATAGACGAAGCGCGAGGATGTTTTCCAAAAGACTTTTCCTCCGATCCGTCAATGTTTTGGCTGGCAATTCACGCATCTGTCTGCGATGAAAATCCGCCCAATCAAAAATTCCGTAGGCAAACACGCCATTAAACGAAAATAAAAACGGGATAAATAAATTCGGCGGAACGGAAAGCGAATTCCATGCATACTTTGCCGACGGTAACACATCGTTATTTTCGCGGATCAATTGCGCTGTTCGGTAGAAAAATGTATAGTTAAGCAAAGAGTAAAGGCAACGATTTTTGACGCCACTGCGTTTTCAAATTGATTCCCATTTCCATTCCTTCCTACGCTTCACCCGCCCAATTTTTCAACTCTGGTAGATTGACTTCATCAAATGATTACATTAGCCAATTAGTCTCTTTACTCGGCGATCGTCGTCGACCGATTACATGCACGATCTTATTTGTTTACCATTTCAGCAGATGGATTTCAGGTTGCAAAGCGATCACTTGCGTCATTCCTATTGTTTTGGCTTTCTTGTGCACCTAATTTCCTTATTGGGAATTAGAAGATGATTTAACAACATTGGAAACTCAGTCGGACTCCAAATTTGTCTTAAGAAAATAGGTGATGAATGGAGCAAAATTAATAATTCCAATTTACGGTTCTATAATAGAATACAAACGTCTTTATTATTGGGCTTATATCTTATTAAAGAAACGTAAGAAATAAAGATAAATCATGAAAACGACTAAAGAATCGATACAGAATGAGCAGTATATTAATTCCACAGTAAAAATATAATATATTCTAAATTCAAGATTCTATTCTAAATCTAGGTTACTAAAGTACTCCTCAGGAACCCATCTTTCGCTACTTTCCCGACAAAGTAATTGAAAACGCTCATCTAACTACAGCCATACAGAATTTCGATGTCATAATTCCTCTCTACCAATCACTGAAAATATGCAACTGACTACTCTTCTCAATTACTTACAACATCAGTCATCAGCCCGACTGTTGAATTGAACCTTCAACACTTTTACCATAGGTACCAACTTATCAATTTTGTAGCTAGATTCAGAGACTTTTCTTTTTCTTTTAGGAACTTTTTTCTGATTTAGAGACATTTCTCCCTATGTCCTGTTACTTAGAACTTCCACTATGTACTCTAACATTGAATGCTTGACTTATATAGATCAAAATGCCACTAAGTTTTGGTGATAAAAGATAAATTTCATATTATATGACACTTGTGCAATTCCTTAACTTATGGAATGTTTATGAAAGCGAATTTAATTCTATTTTTTTAACTTATTCGAGCGATATATATCTTTTTTTATTTTAGCGACGTTTTAAACGAATAAATTTTCATCTCTGGCTTACATAATTAGCTAACAAATTCCCAAGAGAGTAAATCCAGAATGCTTTGAGTGGAAAACATCCACGTAATTAAAGCACAATCGCCCCATGAATAACAATTTTCTTAGAATTCAATGAGGAGTGACAGAGCTAAACCTCTTTATCATTTTTTTACATCTCGTTAGTATTCAGAGAATCACATCCTCGAGCACGACTAAGCCAATGTTAAACGTAAAAAATACATTATCTTGAGCCTAAATACATATGCAAACATGTTTCCTTCATTGAGATATTCCCTCTGTTATCAAGGTGTAGAAAACTTTTTTTTTAACATTTTTGCTCGTATGTTATGAAATTACACGAAGCCGCTGACCTTTTCAGGGACCCAAAACTTTGTTTCGTCGATACAAAACGTCGAGCATTGCGCTGTTGGAAACGAAATAAGAGGATGAGGGAGAAGACCGAAAACGGATGTATCATGAGAGAGAAAGAAATGATTTGAAAAATCCGCGCTTAGTCGTGAGCCTCGCTTGGAGAAGCCACCCAAGGGAACACGTTCGATACTTCAGTACAAAGTGTGTGGAGGCAGTGGGAAGGAAAGATTCCGGGGGCGGGTGGGGATTAGGAGGAGAGGAATGGAAGGAAAGAGGCTCAAATGAGTTGAAAGAATGACAGGCGAGCCATGAAAGCTTTCCGAATGAAATGGAATGGGAAGCTTAATTCGGAAGGTCACAGAACCCATGTGTGGACGTGCTCTTCTCAATCACTCTACAACAACACACACCGTCAATAATTCCTACGCCATCTTGTCACTCACACGGAAAACGAAGATTACCACTTTCCGCTCGAATTAATGTCCGGAACTCGGAATGAAGATATCGTCCCAGAGGGCACCGTAAATTATCTTAAAATTGTGACGGTAATAAATTCGTCAGAAATGCTTGCGCCGGGAGTTTTATTACGTATTTCCTGCTCCCCGAGATCTTTTCCATGTAAAACAAGGAGAAATTCGAAAAAAGCCCCGCGTAAGAGAACTTAGCTATTTATCACAAGGAAAAAGCTCAAGCAGCATGCTATTCCCTCCATGGCCTAGGCTGTCAATCGGTGATTTATCGGTTCTCTTTCGATTTGAGATTCCGTTCTCAGCAGTTAAGGGCTCCGGAAAATCGCTGCTTTATTTCTCTGGATAGAAAGGAAATTCCTTCGAGTAGACAACGAGATGCCGCGTCAGCCTCTCCCAGAATAATGCAGGCGTGAATTTGTTACTACTTTATGCGGAGTTTACCTATATATGTACTAGCACGTATATAATTCGAGTAATTATTCCATTTATTTTATAGATTATTAAAATCAACTTGAGGCATCATTTAGGCTTGTACCAAAGGCCGTGAAGGCGCAAAGTTTATATTATCACAGAACTATAGCTAAAGTTAAAAAAGATTGATTTAATAATGAACGAGAGAACATTTATCTCCTTTCCACGAAGTATCTCGATTGGTTTTACTGCACAAATATCTCTGATTGGCCAATCATTAGTCCCTCAATGCACCATTAGGAACGTTTTTATCGTAAAAATTGTTTTTATTTTTATAATTTAATACAGATTTTTCGATATATTCCATAGATTCACAGTAAATTCACCGAAAGGGAATGAGAAGATTTCGTCTGAACCAAAGTTTTCTTTGAACCAAATCTGCCACTAATGTAGAAAGATGAGACGGGCTCAAATATAGTGTGTGTGTGTGTGTGTGGAAAATATATAAATTGCTTAGTGGGAAATATAATTAATTTTACATTACAACTATCTCTAGAGAGACATAATAGGGAATTCTGAGACCATTTTTAATTGATCATTAATGTAATATAATCGGTTTTCTCCCTTTTTAAAGTATCGCCAAACCTTCTTCAATGGCTTCATAACTGTGCGCCAAAAATTGCTTAATTATTACTTATGATAAATGATAATGAAATCTACTTATAATCTAGCTGCAAGATATTTCGGAGAAATCTCGTTATAAGTAATGACGGAAGAGGAGACATCGCGAAGTTATGGTTTTGATCCTGCAGGAAAAACTATTAAACACTTATCTTACAGACATAAATTCACCGCAAGGAACCACAGACTATTACTCCCAAGTTACGAAGGAGTTTTTCTTTAACTTGTGTACCGCATACTCTCTCCGCAAAGTTACGCTCGAGCATGTCAATTACACGAGAAAGAAAACACAAAGAAAAACATTCCTTACGTCTCAAAACCGTCTTCGAGTCAAAGACCGCTTAATCGATCTTTTTTTCAGAAGGCAAAAGTATGACGGAAGTATCTTCCACAAGGGAGCAATTTATCTCCACGACCGAGGAGATTTGATGGAACATGTCGTGTGAAAGTAATCCAAAAAAAGTCTTCTTTCCCCTCGAATTACGACGCACTATTAGAGAGAATTCTCCCCGATTCTCGCCCTTATTACATCGTTTGAGGAAAACACCAAGCAGCTTATCTGGAAGCCAAATGCGCGCCAATGAAGGACCAAAGGGAATCATTAGCGGAGCGAAACAATAAATGTATCAAAGGGGCGGCAGAGGTCACCCGACGCAAAAACACCCCGAAACAAGGCTTCGAGGAATTTGAGCGTAAAATGAGGCTCTCTTACCCAAATCTTCTAGCAAGGTCTGGAGGAAAAAATAGCGCAAAAAACGTGCGGCACTCAAACAGTGGCGAGAGAGATTTTCCCGTTCGAATGGGCGGAAAGCTGATGCTGAAGAATGGACATCTGATGAGGTCTTTTGAGCAGAAGATGGACGGTGAACGGATGAATGGCTAGAGAATGCCGAGGGTAGAAAAAGGGTCTTGGGAGGGAAGGAGTGAAGAATCACTCCCGTCCCTTTGACACCTGAAGCAATTACTAATCTTCAAACCGAGTTCATCGATACGCTTGTAACAAGTCGTTCCGCGCTCGCAAGACTGTCTTTCCTGAGAACTGCTGTTACTCACTAAGATCTCACTACTTCCTTTCATCTTTGAGACTTGCTTTTATGTTGCCAAAAACACGGTAGCAGTACAAAAGCATACTTCCTCTTGTTAAAAATGAGGTTGATGATGGGTTGATGCGAAGATACTGGAGAATATTGTGTTAGAAGCAGGTCTAACGAGAACTACAGCAACATTATCAAAAAGTTGTACTGGATTAAAAAAGACCTTTTCGTCTTCGATGATTCGACATGTTGTTAAAACTCCAACTCTTAACTACAATTACCACGTCACTTTTTCCTGCTTGGAAGACTGTATAAGTAATTTATTTTGGCAAAACTTAATTACTCGTTAGGTTATTCGCATGTAAAATAGAACAGAAAGAACTTAAGAGCTAGATTAGAATACGAAACAAAATTAAGCATACTTATAACATTGCCAACATTGAGATATAAAGAAAATGTGTGCGAAACCTTCAGAATTTCCTAGCGGCAGTTCGGTTGAAAAGCTCCATAGTATTTTAGTACCTTCGACGCAGTACTTTTCGGGGAATCTCGATCCAGCATTCTTCGACAGACTCAAATGAATTGATATTAGATGAGCTGACACTGAGTTATAAATATGAAAACATTCATTGCTGGACAACCAAGACCTAGAACCAGTATTTATTCTCAATACACGTAAAAAAATGCGATCAAGTTTCATCATATTGAGCGTTGAAATCTTCCTTACTGAATAGCCGCATAATAATGGTTTATTTCCTAATCTATATAGAACCCCAAAAGCCTTCCTTGATGTAGACCTTGACCACAGCACGCTTCTCAAACATTTGAAACCTCCAAACTCTCCAAGAAACCTCCAACTTCCTAATTCTCCAACAATTTCAGAGTGGAATAAGTTAAAAAGAAGAATCGGTGGTTCCACAACCGTTGGTTTCGGCTCATCTCATCATAATCACTCACTCATAATGAGTCGAAACCGGTCGGCAAAGAATAATTATGAAAATACACTCCAGTAAACCGTCAAAAACCATCGGAGTGTATTTTTAATAATTACACTACCAAGTGTTCTTTTCAATTTATTCTATATTTGGGGAAAACCCTGTATTTTTGCGGGATTTTTTCCTTTGTCTCTTCCTTTCCTGTGCGAGCATTTTCCCGCACCGTGGGTCTTTCTCTGAGAGCTTTCAGCTGAGGAGTTTTCCCTCTACCCCAGTCTTTTATCTTCTTCATTTTTCATTTATTTTTGCATTTCTGTATTTTCCCAAACTTTGTACCAACTTTGACCTCAGAGGTTAGCTGTAAGAGAAGTCCACATGAGCCTAACCTTTGCCGATTCAAGAGTTGAACAATAATCATCTATGGCTTTCCATGAAGTACGGTTAAAATACATCGATTAAATTCGATAATTTTGGAATAATAGCATTGCTTAAGGAGCTTCGACAGCTGTGATAATTTTGTACACATGAATTCCCGCTGGGAATAGAACCCGGTTCCGTTTTCACCAAGGCGAACGCATTATCCACTTGGCTATCCGGGAGCTCTGTTAGAGGACAGTTCTTTAACAGTCAACATACATTTTTATTTCTGAGATTTTAGTCATTTCATTTGTGCTATTAAGTGGAACTCCAAAAAGAATAAGGAGCGAAGCTTGCAGCCGAAACGGAAACTTGAAACTCAAATCATAACTCTGCACATAGACTGATATTCTTTCTACTTGAGCATAAAAGTGAATAATTTGTTGGAGATCAAAATTGAATTTTATTCAGGATGATGGAAAATAATATAATAGTATTAATTCATGCAAATAGTAGTAATTAAAATAAGAAAGGGTTTGAGGAATAAAAATATAAAATATTTGAAAAGACCTTATGAGAAAAAAGGCATTACATAGATGTCTAAGGTGATCATTGAAGAGAAAGACAGACTTCAAATGTCTTTATCATACATTTTTACTTCTGAGTTTTCAGACACAGTTATAAAAACTTCATTTTTCTCTCTTAAATAGATTCTAAGGATGACGAAAGCAAAACTTAAAGCCGAAGCTGCTTGAAACAGCGATGAAACTAAGCTGGATAAAACCAGTCACTTCAAACACGTGCGTATGATGTCAACCTCAGGTGAAGGTGACCTGAAGATGACGCCACGCATCCGAGAGACCTCCGTTGAAAAACACGCTGTTACACTGCGTAGATGTCGCTCAATTTTTCCCGCTCTATCCACGGACTCGCGCCAAGAAGTCAAGGCCGACCTATTTGATCCAAGACGGGGAATAATTTCACCTTTGATCAATTAGAAGACGACCTTCATTAGCCCTTCGGTGTGCGACCGGTTTAATCTTTCCAGTCATATCTGGCATGGGGAAAGGCGATTCTTCGCAGTGACGAGAGGGCCTTCCTTGGGCTGCGAATTACGAGTCCGAAATTGGGCGAATCGATCGGGAGATTGACTGTTTCGCGCGGACGCGGGCTAAGGGCAATCACGCGAAGGAAATTGGAAACCCGAAGGGGAATAATTAAACGAGCAATTTGTAAGGGAGAAAAAGAGAGAATAGTCCTAAGAAATCTAATTAAGAAAGTTCGGGAAGAAAGTGCTTAGAATTATCAACGCATCTCGCCGATTGAAGAATTTCGGAAGATAGATCGGCGGGAGATGATCAGGTCGAAACCGGAGAGTGGTTAAAGTTAAGCCTGGGTGATGATGATTGAAAAATAAAGCCTTTGGTTAAAATATACTGAAGGCGGGAAAAGGTAGAAGCTGAGGCCGCAAAATCGTGAAATAAAAATGTGAATGTAGAATTTAATTCAACGAAGGATCGAATGTCAAGGTGTGATCAAAGTTTCGCGATTTTTAATTGAAATTTGATTAAAGTCTTCTAAATGCATGACTATCTTCGATTGCACTATTACATGTATTGTATTACGCACATTATTACCTTACGATAAAATTTTATTATGTAAAATTGGATAGGGAAGCAACGGCTGGGTAAAGTACTCAGTAAACATATGAGCTTAAAGAGAATTGAAAAGGTTACCATGATTATAAGGGAATATGAGATCTTACGGGATACAGGTATGCTCGTTAACTAAGCAATTTCTAAACTAATTTAATCCAAAGAAAGGCAAATACCGACTGTGAAAACTTTGCAACGGCAATGTTAATGTATTAATAGGTTATAAACTGAGCGCGAAGAAGATTTTCTACTGAGTTACCGTAAATCCGCTGCTTAAATTGAGCAGTGAGATGCGGCCGGTATGATGTTCATATGATTCAGTGAATGGTGAAATGCGATAAAGATGTATATTTCATAAAAACTGAACCCGATATTTTTGTAGCAGTTAGTTAATTTGCACTTTGAATGCCATCTGAAGACTATATAACAGGTGCATCATAGGTAAATCAATAAAATTATTAAGAATCGATAATTTAGATATAATCAAGTATTTGATATAAACAATAATTTAGTACGATAAAATTGTGCATGCACTATTATTTTGCTACTTTTATTGTTTCTGCCATTAGGAAGTATCGTTGATTTAAAAACTGTTCAATTATTGATTTTTCTGTTCATATTTATGTTATAACTTCACTTATTGGTATATTTTAGAATACTCATTAAGAAAGGAAAGTAAAAATTGTTAAAACTAAAGGTAATTCTCATGCTAATTGATAATTACTTCTGGCTCCAAACTAGAAATAAATAGTTCCGAATTTTCACTGAATCTAGCAAACCGTGGCGGTATCACAGTATGGCCGACAGTGGTAGACAGACATTTGACCCCTGAACTGAGTTCGGAGCAGGTGTCACGTTTTCCGTTATCCCCAGAGACATTTATAAAATTCGCGTTAAAAATGTAAAGGACGAGGGAAAAGCGGGACGTCACATGTAGAAAACGCACTTTTTCCGTAAATTTCGCACACGAAAAACATATTATGGAGATTCACTGCTGAATTATTAATCGAATCCATGAATTAGTAAGTCTCGCGCACGTTCAGGTGGAAGACGCGGCGGAAAAATAAAAACGCTAAGAGCGAATTAACAGAGTGGGCGGCATTGTTTAAAATGCGGCGGAGCGTGAATAATTCGAGATTCCGTAAAGCGAGAAGGATAGATTTCCCGACAAATATTCATTAATCCGAGAGAAATTACGTGATGTTCCTCGCTTCAGTGGTTCGAGTGTCGTCCGAATCAATCTCCGCGAAAAGAGAGGCGGAGAACAGTTCCTGGAGGTATACACAGAGAGAGATTATTAACGTATCGGAGATTTTACGGTAGGGATTCCAAACTCAAAGACGCTCGGCGAAAAAGGCCCCGCGAGCGAAAAAGCCTCTGCAGGAGAAAAAAATTCGCTATGAAGTTCGGGGAAAGAAGAAAACAGAGCTTCTATTACATCCGCCTCTCTTCACGATCACGAGCTTCATTAAAAAATCCCTCGTAGGATTCACTTCCAACAAATCTGTTACAGTCGCCGTTTTATAAGGATCATTTTCGACGATCCTCGAGCGAAATTACAACTCACTTCAGCAGATGGTGGATGAAAAAATTGCGCTTCGATATTGAATGAGATGTTGAGCCTTTATTCCTTTCTTGGTGAACTCTTAAGCAACTTTATCACGATGCTCATATTCTTTATTTCTATTTTAGTTTCAATCTGTTTTTAGTTATCCTCCTATATTGTTTAATCTAAAAATTTGAAAAGATAAGCTATTTTATATATTAAGGAGATATAGCACGTTAAGAATACTCATCACCCTACTTTTAGCTTCCTTTCAAGAAGTTCTTTCTTCTGCTGAATAACCTCATTAAAATAGTTTACTAATACGAGTAGTTACTCTTTGAGGATATACAACCCATTTACAGAGAATATCTGAAAATGTAACTACATAAATCTGAAAATATAGCTTTTCATTCACCATTTATGTTATATTCATCATTAATAACACGCATCTTCTGAACTACTGTAAAATATATAAAGAAAAAAATGTAAATATATTACTGGTGTTTTTGTCACTAGTCAAATTTGATTAATTATACGATTACTGATAAATTCTCGGTTACTAATAAGGGAAGACTAATGGTCGATATTATGATCGAAATTACTAAAGTAATACAATTGCGAAAGATAAATAAATAGCCAAGAAATAATCTTGAATACATCTAAATGCTTTACTCATGGAAGACAAATCACGCTTAATAAATCAAGCAATGATACAATATAAATACAATTTATACGAAAAGTACAAAATTCGATGTCTTAGAAATGGGACCGTAATTCATTCATGTGAGAAACGCCGCAGGGGCGCATTTTCAGCGGAGCTCGCTTTGGTTTCCATTCGCCAAAATATTCCTAGCGAGACGATTCTCCCGCAGCCATACGCCTCTGCACATTTTCATATTGATATTTGTCATCTCTGCTCAAAACAAATCACATTGTTTCACCTGCCTTTGAGAATGCATGGAATAATCGAAACAAGGGAAGGGGACGTGTGGAGAAACCTTACGAATATCAATTTTATTTCGTCCCTGATCTTCGCAAGATCATCCAAAACCTAGGAATCTCTCCCTCGAACAAAAGCGAAACGACGTTTGGAGTTGGCGAAAAAGAAGGTGGTTCCATTTCCTCTTCATCTCGCAGACCCACCTCTCTTGCCCACAATCTCACCACTCCGCTATCTCCACAAACCCCTTCCATAAACCCCTGAGGAGCACGCACCATGGAACCAGATGCTCGCTGGTAGCTTAGAGGCAGCGGGGGCGGAAAAGGGAGGATTCGGGTGAGTTAAAGCCCCTATCTCTCGTTCGAAACAAAAAAAAAACAAACCATCCTTCATTCATAATCGGTCGAATTCATGAGCAGCGGAGCCGAATCCGACGGTGGCGAAGATTATATCTCTGGCCGTCCGAACAGAAACAGCGGCGCACAAATATTTCAGCCTCCGCCAAAGGCATTATGGGCCTCCATTTTAATGCCCGAACGTTGCATCGATGTTAGATTGATGAAAATGCGAGCATTTTTCCCTCGGAAACACATTTACATGCGGATAAAGCGCTAGGAAAGCGGTGGCCGGAATCTAAAAGCTAAAACTGGGACCAATCTTCGATAATGCACGGCATAAAAGGGTATCCATGGATGAAAGTCGTGAACGGAGTATTGATGGACCAAAGGGAATTCACTCGAGGATCGAATGTTTCTGTGCTAAAAAGCTTTGGGTAGATAATTCAACTGTTAACAAATACACCGTAAACTTCACGGTAAGAGGCGAAATGTTTTGAATCAAACATGAAGCATGAAGAGAAGCGTTATACTTTATTCATAAAAAATATTTTTCTTTAATAGCACACCATATTTCGATGAATCATCATCAAGCAATTTTACCTAAGTGTATTTATTTGATATTGATTGTCATCTGATGATGATGATTAATATTGATTGAAATTTGGAAGTGTTTTATTTGAGAAAAATATTTTTAATAAAAAAATTACGATTCTCTCCATTCAAAATTTATCGTAGGGTCTATATGTCTCCTTAATTTATCAACTAAGCAAATATATTGGAGCTGCTGTAGTGCTGTATAAACCGAATGTTTTCGTAGAAAATTGTGATAAAAGCACTAAGGAAATAGATACTGAAAATTTCACTATGGGGATTTCATCAGAAGGAACTCTATCTTAAAGAATTTTAAACTGTAGATAATAGGCTCGAAACAGTTCTTTCCCCTAAAGTGAAAAATCTGTAATTAAATATATCTTACTGTGAAAAAATCATTTTGCATTGTAGTGCCTACCCTCTAACAGGCATATTCTGGAGCTATTGCAAAATAGCCAACTCCAATGTTCCGAGCATTCATTCATCGAAAGCTTTATAATTACATACATCCAATTTATTTAAAGAAAAATTAATACTGAGACGAATAATTAGTGTCATTCAAATAGCGATATAATTTCACCGATCCTATTATAGCTCGGAAGGATAAACATAAATTCATAAGTAATAAATTCTGGAAGAATTATTAAATATTTTATATGCGGGAACACAATGGCTAAAGCTTCTTGTGATATGTCATTTAACAATCAACAATCTAATTTCGCATTACTGAAATTTTTGCAATTTTGATATTTATTTAAATTTTGATTTATTTACCCCCTGCCATACGCCGAAAGACAGCTTCTGTGCATGTGTAAATGTAGATAAACTATAATCTAAGTTATAGTAAGATCTCTTTCTATCTATTTAGGGTATAATTTCAGCAATGTCAAAAACGAATTCAAGATTTTAGATCAGAAATCATACATCTCCGTTACTATTCTTTACAGGTGAGATGTTTTCCGTATGTTGACTTCTCTAGCTACCACTCTAATGCTTACCGATCATGGGATAGGAATATTCAAAAATACAGAAATAGTGCAGAAGAAATTTATTCAAAAATCGATTCCGTTTTCTTTAGTTTAATTACATAGCATATTTTTCCAAAAGGTATATAGAGGGACGAAAATTGCGCCACTTTTCCGAATTAAACATAGGAATTTACTTTCTCAAGCTGAAGTCTACCGTGAATAATTTAGAGGAGAAAGGTTTAGATGAAACCTCCCTTTAATAACTCGCCCCCATAAATTCTCCCTCTTCCAAAATCGTATATATCCCGGATTACTAAAGCGCGCATTCCATTCCCAAATTTCGAAAGCCTTAACACACGACGACATCGCTCGACCGTACGCCTCTCTGGGGGCACTCCGATGACACCTGCAGCCTCATCTCCCAACGGACGGATCTCGATACCTTGTTCTTTGGGCTAAAAGTCACTCTAGACGCCAAGGACGTCGGACCCGTGGGGGCGAACAGGGAGAAAATGCCCTGTAGCGACGCCACCTGAGGCAATCGCCCTCCCTGGGGGATCTTCCCGACTCCAGTAGCCTCTAACCCCTCTTTTTTCAAATCTTCACCGACCTATCTTTTCCGCAACACAACTCTCGACCCCTGGAGATAATCTCTGCGGACTAGGAGCGAGGATAAACCTCGCAAAATACCCTCAAAATTCGCAACTCCCTAGCGGTGCATTCGCGCTCCTTCCTTGGTCCCACGTCGGGAGGCCTTACTTAAAGAGTAGGAGGACCCCTGGAGTAAGAGCGCTGGTTCCTTTTCATCTCGTTACAGCATCGAATTTCAGTTCCTTTCATCAGGATTCCGTGCGTGCGCCAAGAGGGAATTTCTCGGAATATGAATCGAGGAAGAGGAGGAGGTTCCCAATCCCAAGGCCGTCAGTAAGACGTCAGTTGAGGCCGAGGACTGTCACCAGCTCGAGAGATTTGCCAAGTTTAATTGAAGCGAACGAAACGGAAGCTTTCCATCTTAATTAGCGGAAAGTTTAACTGAATTGTCGCACTAAAGTAAACATCATTCCTATCTCAAAACTTGTAACTAATTGGTTTCCGAAATTTTGATCGAGCTCATTCCAAGAGTTTCTATTTTAATTCTTAAGCGATCCATCACACACTAGGTTAATAATGTATCTGCAGACGTGAGAGGGAATACGACCTTATTACAGGACGAAGTTTGGTAGAGAAAGTATGTTACTTGATCGGTGGCTGGTAAACGACTGATGGACTTTGTGTTCACATTTCTTCCACTTCACAGACGGTTTGATCGACCAAGAAGATTTCTACAGAGTCATAAATCAGGGTTTTCCAAACTCAGGGTTACACTAGGAACTTTATCTAGCATGCGGGCCAGGAAGGGCAACTACATTAGACAATTCTTATTTCTCATCAATCGATGGTAACTTTACTTGGATTAAACAACATTCTATCAGGCATTATTCTGCAGTAATGAAAAATCTAAATTTTACATAGTAAATGTAGATATGAGCGTATTATATTGCGTATTGTAACTATTTCCTGTGATATAGTAAATTTCAGCTGTGAAAAAGTTTATACTGTGAACAACGTATGTTTCCGCCATTACGAAGATGTACGAAAAAGTCTCTAATAATATAAAATTACACAAGTAAATAGATGCTTTTACTTGTTAAATTTTTGGCCCACCAAAAATATTTTTATATATTTTTATATTCAAGGAAGCAGCGCATTCTACTCCAATATAAACAGTGTGAGTTCAATTTCCATGTGAGGAATGACCTTAGCCGTCAAAGCACTTAAAATTTCTACTTAATCTAGCGTGATTGTACAAACTGAATATTTCATTTTATATTCGAACACAAGCTTGTGAGACCGAAATTTATTGGACTACTTTCAGAAGATTATCGGAACTATTTAAAATCACCTACGTCGAACAACACTCCTCCAAACATGACGGAAAGGTAAATCGCGCCTAAAGCACGAATCACTTAAGATGTTTGCGTACGGTTCGAACTGTTTTCGTACATCGGCATTACTTCGACGCGGATGCACACCACGTATTAGTCTTTCCCGCTTCGGTACGCCGCCGCACGAAGATTAGTGGAGAAGGAAGCTGTTTTTATTGACGCGCAAACATAAGGGCCTTTTTTCCACTCCCGCCAAATCGGACGTACATCTGTTTTCAGTAATGAAAAGAAGTGAGAGCAAATGGGGACTTAAGCACCCTCTTCCCTGCACCAAATCCTCTTATACCCTTTGCTTCGGTGATTATCGGCGTCTCCTTTCCTCCGAAAGCCCCATCTTATCTCACTGCCATTCGAGCGCGCTTCACGGACCGATTTCCCGAAATGCCGTCGCTCTCAGGGGAGAATTGACGCTATCTATCCTCCTCTACGTAGTAATCTAATTATGTGCTAATTGCGACTGGCGTTTGCGGAATTTCCCCGGCTAATCCCATTTTAAAGAATTGCAATATCTTTCATGCCGCTTATTCGCCACCGTGATGGATTAACGAAATTTCGCGGATTTTTGAGCGGGATAAAATCCCAAGTCGGTAGGAACTGGAACTGAGTTTAATGCAATTACTCAAAGTGTGTAATTTGTGGGAAGCTATGACAAGTGTGAAGGTTGGAGCGAATTTGAATGTGAACTTGCTCGGCGAACGTGGTATTATTTCCCGGGTGTAATTTGGCTATGTAATGTTCGCTTCAAATGATCATCGGGCTCGACCGTAACTGATTCAATGTTACCCGAATCAACAGAACCTTCTCTCTATAGAGTTCCGAAATTTAGAATCGCCAGCACAAACCATTCTTATAAATGTCATGTATAAAGTTTACTACAAAGGATTCAGATGATTTAAGTTTTCAAATAAGGTGAAATGTATGTACACAGTTTAAGAATAGTCGCATAAAAAGGTTAATGGTATTCTTGTAAAAGTTTATGCATTGAATAAATGGAGGAGTTACAAACTTTCTGGTATTTCATGGCCTAATTAAAACACGAATGAATTTATCAATAAGAAACTACATCCCCATTCTTTTTATAAAGCTATTTCTACAGGAAAAACATTCTTACCGAGATCAGGTATAGATTTTTTTGGAGAATAGACTCGCGTGTTAGAATTTCTCACACTGCTTCTTTATGGAGCGAATTAAGCGTTACCTAATTATAATACAGCAACGAAACAATATAGGAGTATTCATTGATTCTACAGAAATAAATTGGTATAATTGGTTGTCTTTGATAAAAATCTATCAATAATGTGATCAGATTTGATTTTAATATATTTTCTTAAGTAAAAACAAAAACCATCAACAAATAGATTATAAAATTCATATGAAATATGTATGATTAATATACTTCGAATCTCATTTCCTGGTCACTTGAGAAATTATTCGTTGAGGAGTATTCCATCACACAATATGACACTTCCACTCGTTGTAGTGCTTTGTATGTACTTGTGAAAATGAATCATCTGATCTCATGGTGAAAAATTCACCGGAAGCACGATAAACAAGAGAATGAATAGGTGCTCAAGGGGAAAGGGTTTACGAAGTTCGAGGATGTTTATGGAAATTCTTACTTGAATCGCTCTAAACTGTTTTCCTGTAGGTCGCCGGGTGGGGAAGTTCTTAAAAATTTTGGACGGAGGAGTACGAGAGTTTTCGAAGTTGGATCGAAGGAAAGTGAGAGAACCAATAAATCGCCAATGTATCGGAAATAATGAATAATCTGAAAACTGCGTTCCAATAATGGTAATATTCATTCTTAGAAGGAAACCAAGTGGAGCAAATGAGTCGAGAATAAAATTTTTTGTGTCTTACATCCAGCATCATGAGAAACAGACGTATATGGAAATAGGGATATTAATAAGAAAGCTGAATGAGCCATGGAACTAATTAAAACTTGAAGTATCAGACTCGCATGGGAATTGGCTATTTTGATCTATTTAAATCGAAGTAAATTAATTTGCGATCTTATTATTTGCACGAACGAGGAGAAATTAAAGTTTTGGTGCATAGAAAAAGTTAAAGCAGAAAGGGATCGAAACAAGGAGAAAAACTCCAATAGGACAAAGTACGGAAAAGGATTAAATTTCCCGCAGATACTCCGATTATATAATTTCTCCACGTGTATTTTTTCACTCTCGAAAAAAAACCTCTTTCTCCACATATCAAACCAAACTCCCCCAGAGAGAGGAGCAAAAAAAAACACCACGAATCAGACCACTCTACCGCTTGAGGACGCAAACCGCTGCATTGAAAAACAAAAACAACGCAAGACGAACAAAATCCTTCGATCAATCGACGAGGGGGAAAACAACGCGGAAGGGAACAAAACGAGGGATTTTCCACAAAGCAAAGAGCGCAACAGAGAGAATAAACTCGGCACGGCGAGGGTTTCGATAAAGGGTTCCATTGTCCCCAACTTTTGGCCGTGAGCATAAATTTGCCTAAGTATAGGAGCGGTTTCTGGAGAGGGCAAGGAGGGTGGGGAGGAAAAGGTCGTGGGTGAAAAAAGAGGTCCTCGAAGAAGGGCCCGAGGGTATCCTATGGCTGCGTCACCAAATCGGCTGCGATAGGCTTGTGGAGGATGTAAGGGCCGCATGAAAAAGAGGGCCCTTAAAGAGGAGGGCCCAGAGGACCCTACCTCGCCATATCGGCGGCGACAGGCATTTATCTTTCCTTGGAGGAAGTAATAACCGTGGATAAATAAGGGCCCTTACAGAAGGGGCCTCCAGATGACTCAACGTCGCCATATCGGCGGTGACAGGCGTTCATCTTTCCTCGGTGGAGGTAAGGGTCGGACAAAAAAGAGGGCCCTTAAAAAAGGGGCCCCAAAGTTGACATATCGGCGGCGACAGGCGTTCATCTTTCTTTGGAAGAGGTAAGGGTCGTGCATGAAAAAGGGGGCCCTTTAAGAGGGCCCCAGAGGACCCAAATCCGCATAATCGGCGGCGAAAGTCGATTAACTCCGAGTAGAGGAGGTAAGGGTCGTCGATAAGAAAATGGCCCTACAGAAGGGGCCTCAGAGGACCCAAAGCCATCATATCGGCGGCGACAGGCGTTTATCTCTCCTTGGAGAGGGATATAAAAGGAGGGCCCTTAAAGGAGGGGCCCCACCGTCGCCATATCGGCGGCGACAGACGATTACCTTCGTGCGTCGGAAGGGAGCAGCCTCCGGTCCATCCACGTGCCCACGCACGCCTCATTAAGACCCCCCTCCGTCGCCAATGAGAAACAACCCAGAGCCAATTTTATGGGCCGGGATCATTTGGGAGATAATGACGGCAAAGGGACGCAAGAGTGGGAGTGGATCGATGCAGCCGAGCGAGATTTATGCGATGCAACAACCGGGTTTTTACCAGAGGGAAGAAAAAAATCGCTTAACTCCAAGGGCCCTCCTCATTTTTGCGACATACGCAACACGGATTCGGAGGAGTTGTACTTGTACGGGGAGGTAAAAGTTTATGCTGCATGGAGGTCTGGAGGAAATCACGGTGTATAAACGGGTAGTCCGAGCTCATCTGCCGGGAGGGAAGGGAGATTTAATCGACCACGTGGGCCGGCATGGACCCATTAAAAATTAGACCGCGGGTCATATCGCGGGTTTTTGCTCGCTTTCCCATTTTGGATCAAATTTATCGGAGGGTTTAAAAACGATTTGCGGCCGGCACTCTGGCCCGCGGGCAACACTGGTCAATAAGATGAAGTATGGGGTAGAGGGCGCTTCGGAAAGAGATGCTCAATGGAACAAAATGTAAGAGGAAATTTAACGTGATCAACGATGGAAACTTTGCCGTTTGATTACGAGAATATAAAATATCCTCTAACATAATTTCCTCAAATGGAAAGAAAGTTCCAAAAACAGTTTAAAAATTATAAGGCAATTCTAAGGCTGCCCAGGCTTTACAGAACTGTTCACGAATGTCTATATTTAATGGAAGTACTAAATCGAGATATTCTTTTCACTTTTCTTCCCGAAAAATTGAATATTCCATATTCACGACTCGTATCCCTGGTCCCTGCCCACCATCATTACTCTGTAAATAGTCTGATACTCTATTCTACTTAAGCATAAAAGTGATTAAGTTATTGATCAAAACTTAATTCTATTCAGGATGAAGGAAAATAATATAATGGTGCTAATTCATACTTAGGTAGTAACTAAAATAAGAGGTTTTAGGGGATAAAATATTATAAAACATTTAAAAAGACCTTTTGAGAAACAAAGTTATTACATAGATGTCCAAGGTAATCATTGAAGAGGGGGAGGAAGAGAGACAAATTTCCCAAATACATATAATTATCGATCCACTAATGTCTTGAATCACATTCATTTATTCGGTACTGTATACAAGGACGATTCCTAAAATCATAAGAGTGAATACTCGGAACGATGCCGGAAACAAGGAATACGAAAACAGAAAGCAACATAGCAAAAATGCAAAATATTCGTAAGCCATTAAAGATTCAGCATTATTTAAAGCTTCCGGAAAAAGTAAGAGCTCTCATAGGATGAGAAATAGCAGACGTAGAGAATCTTAATCCCATAGAATTCTAGATGGAATCGGAGATAAAATGAACTCGGAAACTTAGCGAAATAAAACTGCACAGCGCCCGAAAACGATATTTCCGGAGCGGAGCATATTTTAAGGAAGGCTCGCTAAATTTATCATAATTTCATCAAACTCTTAGAGAGGATAAGCTACGCTTCCATGAAATTCATCGATCAAAATACATCTTCATTGAAAATTCTCCCCAGGGATCTGGTGAGAGAGAGAGTCCATCAGAAAACAGCCAGAAAGTTAGAGTATGGATGAGAAGATTTGGTTCCCAACTTCAGCAAGGAGAGAAGATTGAATATCCAGCGAAAAGTCAGCAAGATAAAGAAAGCAGTAAGGGCGTGAAGGGAGGACGACGAATTTGGGATAGAAAGGGTGAGTTCGGATAAGGATAACGATTTCAAGATCAGAAAAGGCATTAATATGGGAAGACTGCTGAACTTCCTGTCTGATTTTATCCCTTCGACTTCATTTTCAATTTTTCCGCTTGATGAGCTATGAAGATTAAGAAAGAAATGGTGTCAAACTTGGGTAAAACGAAGTGAAAAGTTAAGACAAGGGCGTAAGATCTAAATTCCATTGATTAATGGAAGACGTAACAAACGAGCCTAACTGCTAAAGGATCTTAATGACAACATTCTACTCATCGGAGAATACAACATAAAACTCCTCCGTGAGACTAAGTTAGGCGCCTAAGGTATACTTAGTACCAGAATTTCGCAAACGAAACGATGGAAATAAACAAAAAGATCTCGCAATTATCATAAAGATAATACATTTATCTTATCATGGAAAAGGAGAGAACGCTATTGTTTGATGTTAGAATAATAGCTCCCGTAGAAGAGCTCCCTTCCGGTTCTCAATGCACTTTGGAATTCTATACTTCTCTTTGCACATCTGCGGACTTTATTTATGAAGAAAAACTCTCAAGTTCCTTTAATGAGAGTGCTTTAAGTGAAGTTAGACTTCGCTATTCAGGTAGGCATCCAGAGATAAGCCGATACTAATTAACATCCATTAACGGAGGTGCTTCATTTGATGGATGCTGAAATTCCATCTTTAGAAGAGCAAAATAGTTGTTGTTCAAAGACAGAGAGCTAGGATAATATCTAGCAACATGCCCTTACGGTAGGGAGGAATAGAAAAGCCAAGGCTAAGCTTTCTCCTCTAATTAGTGACATGCTTTTAGGTCAATTGGATTTTATCGAATTCTACTTTAATTTCACGAAAATTAATAAGAGCCGAGCGCACATTCAGGGTTTTCTGAAGATTTTTTCTTTTAGCATTGGTTTATTTGTATACAAAACAATTACAAAAACCAGGAAAGTGTCTCCGAGCAAGAGAGTAGAAAAAGCTAAAACCCGACTTGAATGCAAAAAATATCTCGAAGTTCTTACAGTAGAAATTCGAGAAACGCAAATGGCAATCACTAATTTCAAAGAACCACAAAACAACGGTAGCGAAAGAAATATGACAACTAAAACCATGAACTTCCATTGCATTTCGAAAACGTGTGAGAAATTAAAAGAAAAGATGTTAAAGACGGCGATTTTTTTATAACATCGATAGATGCACCCTAAAATATTAGCTAAAAAATTTATAAAATCATAAAAAATGTAGCTAATAAGTAGCGAAGAAATTATAATTGCTTGAATTTGCATTTGCGAATTTTATATTGGTTGAGATGTTAAATGAATTCAAGAAGAACAAGAAGAAGAAGAGAATTTCAAGATTTTGATCTAATCATGTTATTTCGATTTATACATAAGCAAAACATGTAATGCTTTGATAATGTAGAGGAGTGTATACGTAACGTCAAATTCTGAATGGAGTTCTAGATGTCGCTGAAACAGGAGTGTCGATAAATAAGGAAAAAGCCGCCGGTTATAGAGTCAAAATCGCTGAAATAGCATTTATGATGAGAGATCACTATAAAAACGAAGAGCGTAACTCTATTTCGGCGATTTATAGGCCTAAAATAAGTTTCAATGTAGCTATCAAAGTGGGTGGGGTAATTAAACTTCCACCGACAATTAAGCGTCATGGGGTATAAAGTCGGCAAGATCTCTTGCCCCGATCAGGAAAACATAGCAGTTAACTTCATTCCGCGTATTAAAATGATAAGTATTCACAAAGTTGATAACGAAATTAGGGCTCTAGGAGATTGGAAGATAGAGAATGTCACGCCTGAACATAAAAGAGAAATAGAGGAGGATCTCTTAGCCTAGTTCGTTGGAGTCCTAGTCCATAAAAGTAACGACGCTTATCACCGTCGCCTTGTTGATGGGATACCTAGAAAATGATGACTTTGGAAACAAGAGTCGACGTGGCTTCAGAAAGGAAGCTGAAAAATTTATTAAGCACTTTAACATCTATTAAAATTTGCTAAAGGTAAGGAGAGACTTGATGCCGTCGTTCTAAATTTCAAGGAAGTCGAATATCGAGTCACTCATCGTTAAGTTATACTGGTCTTAAATGAAGTGCAGGAAAAACGTTATAAGCTGGAACATACATAAAACCGGGCAGAAACTAATGTTTGAAAAGTTATGAGAACCGAAAGTACGACGCTGAGTTTCTTAAAACATAAAAGCAGTAATTATTAATGAGGTTTCCTCTTATTTTGGAGAAAATTTATTTGAGAAATATCAGTTTCTTAAGTATAAAGAACATTCTTCTACAAGAATGTAGGAGAATATTAAGGCTGCTTAACTTCCGTGACACGTTTCGAAGAAAAAAGTTTGTATATAAAAAGATTCAACGCGAAAAAGGTATGAAAAACTGATATATGTATATAATTTGTATATAACTTCTATAATATTTACCAGAAGTAATATCCTAGAAGTAATAAATTCATACAGTAATGGCAGGATATCGGAATACGGCAATCGGGATGATTATGAAATGTAACAAAATCCATCCGATACGTAAATGAGTACTATGGACTCTTCCACTGGACCATTGCAAAGCAACTGCGGCACATTTATCCCGCATTCGAGGGCAATTAAAACTAGGATAAATTTTCCAGGCAATCTAATTTTGTACAATGGTTGTTTCGAAGCGGAGTACGTACCAACTTCCCTTTTTTGCATGAGAGTTTACAGATTCGTTTTTTCTGCTGTCTACGCAACGTTGGTGTTACTAGATTCGGAAGTCTAGTCTAATTCCGAAATAATTAGTAATTTCAAGAGATAGAATGAAATATTTCAAAGAGAAAAGGATGTTCTAATTTTGAGCATTCCTAGAAATTGTTATTTACTTTGGTTTAGGATGAAAGGTGACTTATCATAAGAGAGATTAATATTATAGGCCAATACTGTGCAAATAAACTGCAGAAGCTCAGTCGGAAGACTTGTATGTAGCTAGTTATTGGAGGTAATTTTCTTACAGTTCTATGAATAAGAAATTTTTAAAGTAGAAAGCAAGACTAAGCGTATTCAGCTTTTAATGTGCTACACAGAAATGTTTCGAAACTGGAAACACAAAAACAGCTTCACTTTAGCGTTGAATAATTTTTTATTCAACAAATTAGGGTTGATAACTTACAAATTTGCACCAGAATCTATTCTTTCGGAGTAAAGATAAATCGCAAATTAAAATTCCTAACAAAATATAATAAAGCAATTCAGGTCCAAATATTTTCTATTAAAGACCTTTCATGGACGACATTATCCCTGGCCAATTGAGGAAACCAATATACAAACAGAAATCAATGAAGAGTTTAACGAAATGTTTTAGATGTAAAGTGTAAGACCAGTGATTCAGGAAATGTGTCTTATAGATGAACGCTATTTTGACGGTAACCATTACTAAGGTTTCTAAGTCTTGCTTATTATAATTAAATGGTATTTAGTAAGACCGCAGTTCATATGAGGTTACCTTATTTAAAGGTATTCTCAATCAATTAAGGAATTATCAAAAGTTTTTCCTTCAGAAAAGATGGTTTTTTTGTGAGCATTAGCATCCTCCAAAATAATACAGGATGCTCATGCATACTATAATCTGATTTGAAAACTTCGGAACTGACCAAAAAATGATTAACCACAGACCCACTCTTGCTACCGAAAGCAGGGGTAGTAATAATCAACGTTCACGTTTATTTCAGAAATTTCCAAGCGAAAAGAGAAACGGCTAAGAAATATGAATCTGGAATTAAATAATCTGGAATTCTGGAACGAATCACACACCTTAGTTTGACGAGGAGTCACCGTACAAGGAAAACATTTCGGGGAAGGGAATCCAACATATTAATTTACCCCGTTAAGTACTCCATTTTCCGACAGAACCCGAGCATTTCATTCCAAAAAAATTTCAGCAGCAACAAGAGGCGAACCGTTACAAAGGATTTTAACGAGAATTCGTCGCAGCTTAGCGTTTTCAAAGGGGACGTTTCAGAAACACCTGCGCGACCGGGATACTTTGAAGACAGCGCGAGGGGTAATAGGAAACGCCGGAGATGACGCGCCAACGGGAATTCGGGGAAAAGATCTTCTTCGTGCGCGCATTATAACTAGAAACTTTTCCGGGCACATCAGTTACACGTATTAGTCGATGCCTTTAAGCTTTTTAGCCACCAGACGAGATCAACACGACGAATTCTGTTTCTGTTAAATTAATAACTGTTAATATTTCTTCTTCTGTGTTTTCGCGCTTTTATTCGCTCCCCTTCTTGTGTTGGCGTTTTCCCGCATCGTGGGTTTTTCTCTGTAAACCTTTATTCGAGGAGTTTTTCTCCCACAACCAGAATCTTTAGATATATTAGTTATTATTTATTTTATTTTTTATGCAATTTCGTTCGTAATTAGATGTAATTAATCTTTGGAAATTTGAACCAGTCACTCTAACCACTCGGCCAATCAGGGGTCTAATATAAGTGGAAAAAACATTCCCTTTAATTGACTACTGCATGCCAGATAATGACGGGTATGGTGAAAGACGCATATAAATATATCGCTGATATTTATGACGGGGTATTTGCAAGAACATCAGTTGTATGCGATAATGTCAGTATATTATTCCAAAAATTAAATCATTCTTCGTTTTATTCGGCGGGATATTTCACTAGTATTATTACATTAATCATGTGGTTAATATTCATGCCATTAGGTTCACTTTTGCTATGTGAACCGTCTAAAATCTATCAATCCATCCATTCGTATTCTCTTTGTGAAACCTATCTATCGACTAAAATCTATCCATCTACATAAAACAAGCTAGCTATGAACTATAGTTCATAACCTTGAGTTTACTTAAAGCATTTATGCAGCATTAGTAAAGGTTGGCTGGAAGAGAGGCCATACTTTTAAGTAGTAATGAGGTATGAGTAATGAGGTAAACTTTTAATTCGTTGCCGCCTAGCCGGCTGGCTAACATGTAATTTTATATTTAATAATAATACTTTCCTTACCCCACCAGAAGTGTCAAATAAATAAATTTAAGAGGAAGGGTCCGAGAAGGAACCGAAATCTTCCTCGGGAAGGTCGCGGCACAAGAAAAGGCTCGGGGCAGTCTAAAAAGCCCATCGGTGACGAAGAGTATGCTATCCCATAAAAGGAGGAAAAAAGGTGGGAGGCGCCCCTTATCTCTCGGGTATATATCTGCCTCTTCTCCCTCTCTCAAAAGCGCCCACCCTCCTCACGACGATCAATATCTCCCACCGAACCCTCTCCGCCTCAATGCACCCCCCGCATGCAAATACGCTCCCTCACCTCCATCCTACCTCAAGCCGCATTTTCTACCCTTAGCCGACCATCGCCTCGAAAAAATCTCCGTCCATCCCCAGCCTCCTTCCGGGATAAACCCGACCCCGGAGAGAGAGAGAGCTCCTTAGAAAGAAAGAGATTGGACCGAATCCGCCGCCGTTTCCTTTTCCCGAAGGGTTTTTTTTTTGGAAAAATAAACGGGGCGCATTACAACCCGATGACTTTCCGAATTCGAGGTCTTCGATAGATCCAGCGATTTTCTCGTCTTTAATTTCGCCGAACAATAAGAGCGGTTCATCCATCCGGGATCTCTCTGGTAGAAATAATAAATTGGCCATCTTCGATTTTCATTTCTCTCGAGTCGGTGAATCGTGTGTTTCCTCGCCGGAGAACAAGGATTCTTTGTGGGCGGGATGAAAATCGAAAAAATTTCTTAATGTTAGCGATACAAGAGTCGCCCTTTCCGAGATACTGCACGGGTTTCGTTAAAGTGTTCTTGGTGAAGAGATCCTAACTTGTTGAGAACTGTGGACCCGTCAACGAGCTTCTATCAAGAAATAGGTGCGCTTGTCTAGTCAAAATACGCTGAAACTGATAGATGAAGAACTTTGCCGCTAATTCTGCATATGACGCGAGTATTTTTAGGCTGGCAACTTAATTTATTCTATTACTACTTACATAAAATACTGAAAGGTACTCCGAATAGCATATGATTCATATGATGCACTTTGCGTAAATAAAAGTTGTCACGTTGCTTAAACAAAATTAACTTTTGTAACGATAGCTAAACTTGTTTTGGATAATCTGAAGAGAAAGGAGACAAGTGAATGTAATAGTTACCCCATAAAATGAAGTATGAATACTGGAGGTTTATGAGGATTCGAAAAGAGTATCGACAATATTCATTCAAATGGCCAATTTGAACCACAAACCCTACTCTATCAGCAACCATCAGGGCTATGGAAAGGGAATGAGGCTAACTATAAAAAATGAGGAGTGATTTACCTCACTGAGCCAAATAGTGGAAACAGTCCATGCTAGTGCAGCACAATGGCCCATAAATTAACTATTAAATTACGCTTTTAGTAGCATTCTTTTAGAATAATACCGTAATGGATACTTCAGGAGGCTCAACACCATTACAGCTATGAAGAAAATAAGGAGAAACTAAATGGTAGATATCGCCGAATTTGAAAGTCAAATATGCTCTGGCATGTTTGTCTTTTCTACTTATATGTTCCACTGAATATTATAACGCTGAACTGAAGCCAAGGAAAACATTATTTAATGATCTGCAAACTGGAATAAATTTTTAGTTGTGTCGCGAGTAATTACATGCAAAGAAGCTCTCTCAGCCCTCCAGTTTACTTAAGAGATAAGAACATCATATGATGAGATATCAACATAGCAGTACCGGAAATTATCGAAGGCATTTGATAAAAGATTACGATTGTAAATGCTTAAATTGGAAATTTTATTCATTCTGAATTCTGTGGTACGGGTAAACGTTTTGTTTAATTTCGTCAGCTCTGACGCATTGCAAAAGTACATAGTATAAAAACAGTTCATTAGCTCAGAACGTAAAGTTAAAAATAAAACCAGTCTAGTCTTTGTGTTTAGGTCTACGGAATGGTAGAGGTTTAATGCGCTATTTAAGACGGAGGTCCTAGGCTTCGTTGTAACTATCCTAGTTCACGGAAAGGAAGCAAGAGTTGAGTAAACGGCTCTTCCCAGAACCACACATTGGGTGATTCTGAGAACTACCCATTGCGATTCTCAGAAAGGTTTTCCCCAGGTTCCTTTGTTTCCGTGAACTGATCACAACACAGCCTCGAATCACCGGCATAATGACTTAAGGAGAGCTTCAAAAATCTATTTCAAAAACAGCCGTGCTCCAATTTTCCTTCCTCTACGGCATGGCTCTTCAACAAAGTTAAGAGTAACTTCAGATATTCCTCCTCACGTGGAACCACTCAATAAATCTATTCTGTTATTTCAGATCTCGGGTCGGGTTTTAATTTTATTTTTCATTCGGGTTTTCTCACCGGAGAAAAATAAGGGATTCTTCGGTTCTGGTTCGATTCACTGATTTTGTTAACATAAAACAGTGAAAGAAGGAGAAAATTCTCCTGGAAACAATCTCCAAAAGTGTCACAAGACCTTAGAAGAAGGAAAGGATTAAAAATAAAAAAAACAATTGATAGGGAAGCCTTGATACATTCCAATCGAAAGGGGGAAACTGCTTTTTCCTTTCTTTCCCAGGATTTATTAGGATCGGGACAAAGAGGTAGGGAATTCGGCCGGAGAAGAAAGAAAAGCAAATAGGTTTTTAATGCGGTGGAAGAGAACGATTATCGGAGGGATAATGACGGATTTGTATTCCGATTCTAATTCCGAGAAGGACCAATTACCGTAATGCCGCTTATTACCCCGTTCTCCTTATGAATGGAGAGAGCCCGAGCGACAACGGTTTTCACGGAAAGGAATACACGAGTGGCAATCGCCTTAAACTCCTTAAAAGCTCGGTCGTTTTCAATGCACCCCGTCTCCTTTTCCGGCCAGGCTTAAAGAGAAAAAACAACAAAAGCGTCCACGGAATGGCTCCCAGCTATTTCTTTGTTTTGCTCCGCACAAACGCCAATAAACCTAATCCGTGGCAAATTCGACGACTGTTACGTGGGAGTCGTAAAGAATCCTAATATTGCCTCCACTCGTCAAAACCTTTCGGCTACAATTCAATTGGGGCGCTCCCTCTTTCGATACGCCTAACCAATCGAAATCCTTTCTTTCCCCACCCCCCTTCTCTCTTAAATTCCACATTCCCTCTCTCTCTACTGACTCTTAGTGGTGTGTCACAAAGCCTTGTAATGGGAAGTAAAAGATAAGATTAAGACGGGCATAAGTTTCAGACGTATATTTATAAGTAAGGGAGAGCGTTTTTCAATACCCTTAGAAGCCTCCAAAAATGTTGGTTCGCTCGAGTTATCGCGGGGTTAAATCTGAAAAGGCTTAAATTAATGGAACGATACCATAAGATAAGCCTCGTGATCCTGAGATTATTAACCCTATCAAAAAAGAATTTTATGCGGAAGTTATGGCTAAATTATACGAGTGTTTTTGAACTTGAAACTATAGTCGGATATATTTGCACTTTCATCGGCTCTTAAATCTTCAATTAATTCATCGTCATAGAAACATTATAAATTTCAAAATAAATCAATATTAGGTTTGTTAATTTAATAGCAGTTTACGAAGATCTATCGGTGAACTATATTTAAAGACGCCTCTACGGTAGCGGTGTCGCTTGATGAGACACTTTATAATACAGCCACGTGTTTATTAATTCACACGGCTCATCCAGAATTGCACGCGGGTAATTGGCTCGCCGTCGTCACCGCTCTAGATAATTTCAGCAATGCATCGGTTTAATATGATGCGTCCCTAACCACTGTGATTGAATTTTCAACATTAACTAGCTTACGTGCCCCCTTTATCGGAAAAAAAAGATGTCAGGACACTAATTATCAGCTGGAAAGTTTTATAGCTTTCCTCGACAGCTATTTTAATAGAAAAAAGCTCCCAAATGCATCTTATTATCATAAGAGTAACTAAGAAATTATTTTTAAATTTACGTGCGTATGAGCAAATGCAAAAAGAATGCAGAAGAATTACCTCTATCTTACACTAAAAACAATGAAATATAGTATTGTATACTCAGGAAGAAAAATGATGAAAAATTTGAAAATAATCCATTTTATTTTGGTGAAAATTCCTTTATATTCCTACTCAGTTTTAGGCAAAATATTCTAAAGATAACTTCATCTGTTCTTTTATGAAACTGGAATGAGTTAGTTAACTTATTATTCTTTATTTTTAAATTGTAATTTAGATATTAGTAACATTCATTACCAACCAATTTTTGAGGTACCCAATAACACAATTTGACGTAGACTATACTCGAACGGTCTATTGAAAGATGATTGAAAGGACAGTCCTCTTTTGATTTCTATCGCCAAAATAAATAATATCGTAAAGAAGGATACGACATTAATCATCTGGCATTTATTATATTTAATGTTTTTTGTATGTCTGTTACCTTCTCTAAGGAAATGAATAGCATGGTCCTCGATATTAACTTTTTCAATCGACGGAATCAGATTCACTTTGGATTTCAAACTATTTCACATCATGGAATTCCAAACACACTAACCATATAAAAAAACTCGGTAGGCAATGACATAGGAACTTTGAAAATGGTAATAACATAGCACGGTACGAGACCGATCTTAGTAGTCAAGGGGATGTGATATATCAGTACCCAAGAATCAACTGAAAATTAGGACGACGTAAATTTTGAAAAGTCTACTGCTATCACATCATCGTGAGTGAGCAATTTTCAATTTTCTTTCGATACAGGATAGAGAAAAAGCACCCTTAATATATTTATGTATCAGCCTGATGATCCTGTTATAAAATGAAAATCACTGACGTATTCTTGATGCTGAATAATGGCATTCATTTCGGTCACCCTTTGATGCATGCAGGGAGGACTGTTATTCAAGGGGTCATTGCACCGAATTTTCGGGGACGTTCCCACCTCCTGCAATTCTGGGTCAGTGAGGAACGCAAACGCAGACTGCCTCACTCCTCACCTGGCCAAGTAAGCCTCTTTTGCTATTTAAGCATTTTGGCGGAGATTCAAACCGGCCTCCAGACTGAATACAACATAACGTTGAAAACGATTTAAACAAACGAGACTCACAATGAGAGAGATTGGAAGACGTAGGCAAGACGGAAATGTTTATTTATACATCCGAAGACACAAAAAAAATTCCCTCGCTTCCGCAAATGCATCTGAGGCACATTACCTCGCCGGCACTCATTATTTCTCTTCCCTTTCGCCAACGTTAATTGTGCCTTACCGTTGGGAGCATTACGACACAGGACCGCACGGAACGTCCTTGGGAAGAAACATCGCGGGATGGAAAAAAAAGAGCGAAGCGTCCCGCAACTTTTGCGCCATTTATTTTCGATCGCTTCCCTTCCCCATATATTTCAAGGCGTACGCAGAGGCGAACACAAAGCAATGCCCTCAGAGTTTCCCCTCCACCCACGCCAGGACATTTGTGACTAGCGCCGAGCTCTCTTTCCATTCCGTGAGGGGCCGATTCAGAGGGGCAATCGATAGGAACACACGCTAATCACAGCGAAGACGGAGGATGGGAAGGAGATACAGGGAGAGAGGCGGATGAAAAAGCGACTTTTCGAGGTGAAGAAAGAGGAGGAAGATGGGAGAGGGGGAGATAAGAGGTCGGGTTAAAAAAAGAGGGCAAAAGTTGGAAGGAAAGAGAAGGGAAATCATGTCGCAGTGCGACGTGGTATTCTTCCTGACCGTAAGGAGGACTCTCTCTCTCTCTCTCTATACATTCCGCTCGTGACACTTCGATACCCAGGTACGGATACAGACACTTTCGTTCCGCGAAAGAAAGTGTCGAGGGGGAAAAGCCCACGTTTACATTTTTCTCGCGTTATTATTTGTGCAGCGCGAGAACTCAATTTAGAGGAATTTCAAGGGAGGCGAAAGGGAGGTTTTCTCCGAGTTTAATGAAAGCGCTTCTGGACGGATATTCGCCGGGATCGCGAGCCGACAACGAATGAGGAGAAAATCTCGGGTTTAATAATAATATGGAAGAAGCAATCTGTGTTTCTGGCGAAAGGAGAGAAAACAGATGCTTCGATTTACTCGTGGGGAAATTGCTACGGAGGACTCGAAAGTGGACTGAACTGAAGTATCATCCGAGTGTGTGTTATTTATACGAAATCCATGTGGCGAAACAGAAGTTAACTAGAACACAAATCATAACTATTATGTGATCTAATTATGCACTGTATAATTACCATATACGTATCATGATTATTTGATCATTCGTTGAAGATGTGTACGTAATTTTTACATGACAGTTTTGATAGAGCTTTGTTGCAATTGGCTGTTGGTAGGTGATTTAGGTTGTAATAATTTTAATCAAATTTAAGATTTAAAACATTATGCTTGATATGTTTTTATACCTTTTAGGTATCATTTTAACTATATTTTCATTGTTTGATACCTTATAGGGTAGGTTAGGTACTACAGTGAACTATCTACCACCAAAACGCATTTTTAAACAGCAATATATACATAAAGGAGAAAAGAAGAAAGACAAGGATTTGGCTTATGGGAATAATCTCTACGATAGAAGATTGGTAGAGAAAGAAATCTACGTTTCAGTGAAAATACCCACAAAAGGAAGGCTTGAAAGAGATCACACGAAAACACAGTGAGAAAAACTTATAAACAGTGTAAATTTAATAGATCATAAGTATACGAGATAAAATTTTACCACAAATAAAGTAAAGTTACAATTAAAATCCAATCTATAGAAATAATATATTTAAAAACATATATTATATACGAAGAATTTAAAGATACTTTAAAAGCAGATGGCGTTTGCCATTGCTCTTATTATAGACTGCAGACTACAGTTTGGTGTTTTTTGATGGGTATTATACTTTAATACCATTTAAATTTGATGATAAGCTTGTTTTTGAGAATTATGATTATATTAGAATACATAAAATTTGTGTATAAGGATAAAGGATACTACTATATATAGGGATTGAAATTCCAAAGAAAATCCACGTAATATTTGCCTCCAATATTGGCAAATTCTAACGTAGAATTCAAAATATTAAGAAACAATTTACACATTTTATGACGGTAGATCATCTTTAAACAGCGAAATCTTGAATTAAAAATACAGAAAATCTTAAGAAGATGAATATCCAGTAAGTTACTGATATACTTCAGAGCATTTTCTCCATCTGTATTTATGAAACTTGCCTCGTACGATTCTCTCATAATGAAGTTTATAGAGTGTATATGAAGTTCAAAGAAGTTTTACTTGAAAAGTCTGTGATAACTTTATTTGAACATTGCCGATGTAAAAGAAACATTTTTATACTCAAGTAAAATATGAGCATTTAAAAGATACATTTCCGCTGGAGTTCGAAAATCAGTTTTTCAAATTCGAGATAAGATTATATGAAGAAAAAGTAATTATGTGAAACGTCGCTTGAGAGTGAATTGAAGATTAGATTCTGAGTTCATGATGAAGTTATTTGTTATCCTCTCATAAACTGCGAAAGAAAAATTTTTATTTCAATCTCAAAGTTAGCCTCCAACTTCGACAAAATTCTTTGGCAGTTTTAAAAGAAAATGAAGGGTAATATTCATCTCGTAGAGAATCAAAGTTTTCAACATGTCGAGAATTTAATTTTCGTTATTATAAGATTTTACACTCCCTCAAAACCCTCGGGCACTATTTGAACGTACGCGAATCTTTACAATGAAAAAACCAATTTTACAATTTACAATCCTACAAACGAAATTGTATGTTTATCATATTATAACAATAATATTTAACTATGTACTATATAGAAATATATGACAGAATTGTACTGATTTCAATCCAGAAAAATCAAGAAAGAGTTTTAAGAAAAGTTCTAATGACTCCTTGTATATCAATAAATGAACATATATTTTTATTTTTCTGATGCATGAATCGTATCACAAAACACGATCAGGTGGTGGATAAAATTTTTAACTAGTTCAGTAGTTACTATTAGGGTGATAACAATGCACGCTGTAAATCGAAAAGTAAAAATTTCTTAGTAGTCATGCTACTGTATCCAAACAGCAATGAATACCACCACGAAAAATCATTCTGTATTCTCTAACTTTACAAAATGAATACATTCAAGACCACGATATTAATCTTGGATCAAAAACAGCAAAGCATCGCTGCAATTTTTGGTAAAAAAAAGCATCTTGAAGGATCGCGGGAAGATAAAATATCTAAACGAGTAAAAATAGCCGCGAAATAATAGGTAACCCATGATTCGCAATTTTATTAACAACTGAGTTAAAATGAAGGCTGTGTACCAATCATTTATGACATTATCCTGAGAGGGGGAAATAAAGATTACAAATCCCCCATCGTCGTAATGCGCTTTCCGTGGCAATTACTTAGTATTTCGGCTGAATTTACGGAAGTTTTTTTCGGGTAATGGGCTGTAAACCATAGAATTAACGTCAGACAATCATGGCCAACAGCGGCAATAAACAGCTCTGCAAGACATTCGACTCAAATTCAACGCAATTTACGGAAAGTAAACGCAGAGGTCAGGTAATCTTTGATTCCGATTTTTTGTGCGGTTTATTTGCGAAATCAATACTTCACAGGCCACTAAAATGTATGGATAAATTTCTTCTTTGCAAGATAAGCACCTTGATCAATATAAGTAGAAATTTCTGATTATTGTAACCTTTTTATTTAGTTTAAATAATTTGATGGAAACTCTGGAAACTTCAGGACCTTCTACAGTCAAAATGACTGAAAAGTGCCGATTCGTATTCACCAAACAATATACTTAGTATTTTGAGTTAAGTTAACAGAACTAGGAGCATATTACAAGTCATTCTTTCACGTAAGATGGCAATATATTAATATCTATCATCATGAATATCTATCATCAGAAGTTATTTTATTTCGACAGCAATAACTTTGAATTTCAACTTCACTTGTGAGAGAAGTAAACATTTCGGTGCCTAAAGACAAGATGTTTACGAGAAACTATGGACTTGGAGCGATAAATCAAACCATTCCGAACCAAAAAATGGATAAATGAATCTCTCTTCTATTTTATTATACGCACATATGAATTGCTATCGATCATCTTTAATACGGTCTACACATTTACTCCATACTCACACATAAAGAAATTCCAGTAATGGTAACTACTTTTACATTAAGTTTCCTTTGATTTATGGTTGTCTAGATGCTGCCAGTCCGTCGTACCTTAGTCACCTACAAGCGACTACCTTCATAAAGATAATGATGAGATTATAATTGGCACGTCCGTATTCATGTACAGTTCCTTAGGCATTCTTTCTAGGAAATATAACAATTCCCAAACAGCCTACGGGACCGAATATATGCTAATAAATTCCTGTAAACGACGTTTTTGAGCTACATGCTTCAATTTTGAAACGCCAGGGGATTCAAGTTCCTTCTTTTCACCACGGTTAATGCAGAGTTATAAGGCCGGGAGATACATGATGGCTTCTATTCTTAGATAACGTATTTTGTGAAGAATTTTTCGGAATATTTCCGCAGCATCACGATCTTTTTCGAGCTGAATTCTCACCCTCTATAATCTCATAAATTTTGATTTTAGGATACGTTTCAAAAATTACCTCCCCACCCTACGCCTCGATAATTCTCTGCCGTGAATCCAAGCTGCCGACAGATATTTAAGGGGGAAAGGAAAATTGAGTTTACCCGAGCGAAGCAAGTGAAAATTTCCGCCCAGAAAATCACATGCTGAAAGGTGAGAAGAGGGAGACGAACCTTTAAAACACTTAAGACAAAATTTACGTTTCTGTTATCATAATGATTAGAAAAAAACACCAGCGAACTGTTCACAATGATTTTCTAAATAAATAACGACCCATTCAGTGCGATAATCACGGTTAAAAGTCGTTTGATATGTACACTAATGTAAGTATATTTTCATATAAAAATTATTTCTTGTATTCATGATTTACAAAGGATTCATCCATCGTTTTTCCTTCATCCGCAATCGCTTTGGTGTATACATATTCGTACGATGAATTGTGTTTTTATGAACCAAAAGTCCTATAAAATAATTCAACTTTACAAAATACACACGTTTTAAGGCGAAATACGGATTAAGGGTATTTTTCCTTTGTGGGAGTGAGGTAGTTTGCATTTGCTATCGTACTTGATCCAGTGTTTTGTGAGCAGAGAAAATCCACCCAGGAATAGCACAATGACCCACGAATAACATTTAATAGCATTCGATGGTTAATTACCTGAATAAATGCCGTTAATCAAGATTTTCAGGGCAAAGTACTTTTAAGCCGCATATACATATTGGCACGCATTGAGGGGAAGCACGAGGGTAAAACTGTAAATGCGTTATTAAGGTATAAGAATCAAGAACAAGCTGAGATAAAAATAAAGAAAATACACTTTTGTTATCAGCTTGTACAAAAAATGCATTTATCAAGAAATAATACCTCCACGAATTATGTCAATCTAATATAAAATATATACGATACTTCGACTATTTTCGATATTTAGTATGGTTACTGTCATTCTTCCGTAAAATATACACAATCTCGCGAAAGTCAGTCTTTCTCAAGCTCCCGTAGAGAAGGATAAAAGTCGGCCATTACGTAAATTACTTACACACGCCATTCACCTTGAAAGAGTAAAAAAAAAGAAACGCGAATGGAAAGGGGAAGTGAAGTATGAGGATTCGGAGTTATTCTTTCTGGCTGCGTCGGCGATTCATTAGTAGAGCGTCTTAGCGCGTGACCTCAAGACAGCGGCAACCTGCAAGGAGTGCGACTCTCGACAGGGCATCAGTGATTTGAGAGCACTCTTAGGGTTTAAAGGAAGGAGCGCTTGAAGGTCCTCCTTCCATCGCTCAACTCTCCAAAAGCCTCTCGGCCGACTCTTTGGATTGCTCTCAGGGGGGGAAGGATCTTGCGACTCTCTTACACGTCTGAATGCGTAGAAGCGCGATACGCTTTATGGTTTAAAGCAAGTTGGCTAGGAAAAAAGGAGGTAACTTTCTTTTCGTGGGAAGACCGCATGTATTGTACCGCAAGCCGTGTACTAAAACCACTGGACTGTGTGTTAAACACAGCACTTCGGGAGCGTATAACATGTATCCATCGGTGTAGCATCAACATTGTACGCAAGAAAACGAGTTTAAAGGTTCAAAGAGTCCATTTTCTGTTTTATCTTCCCTTGCCGTAATAAACGAGACTAATAAAAAGTTAAAATTTAAATTGAGGAGGAAATAACTTTGCAAAGTTTCCTCCTCAATCGCAAGGATGGAATTCCACGAAGTAAAAGCTTCAGTAGTAGATGTTATTCAAAATAATTTAAATAACCGAGTTATTACAACACGTCAATATATTATTAAATACACTGACTGAAATACTATATCATCATCATCACATTATAAAATAATGTATTCAAAAAATTTCACCAACTGACCCGAAAAATAAGTGTTCCATTTTATCTTCACTAATGGTAACAAAGGAAGTTGAAAAAATTGAATAGATTAATAAAAGATTCATTTGCGACTAGATTAGAAAAAGAACGCAACGAGCACCGGACAAGTCCTCTGACCTCTACCTGAGTTTTCTAGCGAAGAATTTTAGTACAAACCTTTCTCTGTTTCATTTAAGTGACGGAAAACGGAGTTTAAGGGATGGAGTAAAAATCCTATGCGATGTAACTGATGATAAGTTAAATCATGAAGCCATTTGTGAAAATTAATCGAGAGTTTAAGGTTGTCTAATTAATTAAGAACACAGGGGGCGCTCTGAAAATTGGTTGGTCGGCTTTTAAAATCTATTGAACGGCCCTCGAGGCACCCAGAACCCGGTCTGAAGGTCGAAGGTAACCCAAGAATGGTCAACTACAGGGGTGTACAAACTTTCAACCCCAGCGGACCTAATTAGCTCTCATAAAATCTTCACGAGCTGTTGACAAAATACCTTACTGCAGGTAGAAATTGATATGTTTTTAATAACGATTAAATTTATCAGAAATCGTTGGTATCGTTGTTCTATTAAAATGATATTCAGAGTAGTGATTTTCTTTTCATTGTATGAACATTCCAGCCAGTAATTCCCTTTTCTACTTAAGTTATCAAGAGACAACGTAGAAAATCATGCGAAACTCTCATGAAAGATCAATTTTCTGGGCCGCCTGGCACTAGTTAAAAGACCGCATGCAGCCGTGGGTCGGACGCCCCTGACTTAAGACAAAGGAAATTACGGTTTAAAAGCAATGGATTAGGTAAAATCGGATAAAATAACTTGAAATCCACGGAAGACCCACTTTCGCGGATAATAGTATTTCTTAGGCCCTCCCATATTTTCCATGAATGGCTGTTCAGTGAAGTCCAGCGCCACTCCGGGGAATCGGAAAACTTAACCGTCCAACGACACTCGTGAAAAAGGAAAAAATTTTAAGGGCGATGAATAATCGAAAAATCAAGATCAATGACTCACACTTGGGTTCCTTTGATGTAAATTGAAATTTTCACCGAGATTCTGATAATTTTAAATAAAATGATGAAACGAACGCGGAGTCAATGCCCCACTTCATTTTCGAGTTCAATTATTTCATATATTCTTTAGAGCTAAGCTGTGTTAAGCTAAAATTTTATAACTCGAAAAACTCTGTCACGGCGTTTTATGCCTTAAAACTTGCAATGGGAAGCTAAGGTGTTATAAAACGAAGAAATACGGCAAAGACACTCTATACTTTAAGTAACAGACCTTCAGAGGCGATATTTTCTTGTGTATTAAGCACAATACGATCGCAGTTTTCTTATTGTTAGTGGGTAAGCACGTGATCAGGGTAGAAACTGTTAATACATCACAAAATGAATATGTTCAACCTAACTTGGTGGAATTTAACGCACATGTTGAATGAAATGAATACTTAGAAAAATTCTACGACAGATTTATTCCAACTAGTTGGAGGAAGAATTAACTATTGACATCTTCAGGTGTTTAACTCATTGAAGAAAAAAGTCAGAAACAAATCAGTCGTGGAATTATACTTACTATTCTGGTCATTCAACATGTTAATTTATTTTTGGGGTTCCTCATCCCTTGCAAGGCAGAACAAATGTGGAAGAGATAACGCGGGTATGTATTAGCTTAATTTGAATTTTTTATAGCAAACGTATAATTTTTGACTACTTCTAGATTCATATAACCATTGCGATTTACTCAATATTGGATTTAGCGAGTCACAGTCTTATGAATCTCAATACAATAATATTCAATGCAGTAATATATCCATCAAAATGCCTAACTATTGAAAAATACAGGTCAAACGGTCAACGAATCCCTTTCTTCATTTCGAAAGAAATGTCATTTAAACGTAGAGGACGTTTTATATCCCTTTGACGAATTCATTATTGATACAGTTCCAAGAAACGGGGAATAAAACGCAGTCATTCATCGCAACTGGGATACGATACGTTTTCCATGTATTAAAGTTACAACTCGTAACATTCTAGACATTTTTATACCGGTGCAAAAGTTGGGAAATACGACATGGGAAAATCCTAGAGATGAGAGATGAAATACTAATAAAGAGCTGCGCGGAACGAAAAAAGATAGCCCGAGGATGGGCTAGCACGGATATTTCCACGCGGGCAACCGCAAAATCCTATTTAGGTCTAAAACATCGCGGGGAGACAGGAAAAGTTTATTACGGGCAAACATTTCCGGCGCATGCGCCCACGAAACGGGAATGTATGTGCGATTACTGGAGCTTATCGCACGTCGTCATTTCTGTCCACTATTTTTTTTCTTTTGCTTTATTTAGTTATTGTGACGGAGGCTGCGCGCCTCCTTTCCACATCCTAAATGAAAGCAATGACTTTGCTTTTAAGGCTTCTCAACCGGTGTTCCACATAAAAGCAATTTGTGCGCCACAAAATATTATGGTGGGCCGTATGATGCTCAGGAGCATGATATGTTTATTACATCCTAATGGTTAGATTTCATGTGATCCTTATTTTCTGTGATATGTTACCAATAGGCTGATTGAATCATTGCAAACATTTTAAAAATCTTATTTTACATACGAAGTTCTATTCTTGATCTATCAGGAAATGTTATAACTAAAAAGAAAATGATTTAGTTTGTGCAAGAGCGTAAGAAGATTTCTCTGGGCACCAACTAGATAGTGCGTTCGCCTTTTGTGAAATTAGCTCTCATTCAATTCCCACTTGGGGCCCATACATGATATAATGTCCTTATTGGGAGGGATTGAGACTAAAAGCCCCTTTCTTTAAATCCTAATGCCACTAATACGAAGGTTTTTCAAGTCATTGGTAAATCCGTATCTCTACACTTTTCCATGATGACATTTTAGAAAAACGGCAAAATAACAAAATATCGTAACGATGCACTAAATTTTAGGTGTGTACCTAGGTGTATTTTAGGTACACTATCGCAAAAGTAGGAGCACAAAAATAGTGAGAAGAATATCTCAAGCCAAGGAGTACTTTCCTGATAGTAAAAAAAATTGTTGACAGTAAGCAGTAAAGCTTGAATATAAGGAAAGATTCTTAAAACCGAATCTCTGTTTCTCTAGTACTGATGTGAAACATGGAATTTAGAAGCAACAGACGAGATGAGATGAGAGTGTCCTTCTACAGATAAAAGGGAGAAGATAAAATGTACACAACGGGTAACTGATGAAGAAGTCTTTCAAAGAGAAAATGAAAGGAGAGGTCTTTGGAAAAAATAGTGGGAAAGCAAGGAAGGTTGATCAGGCACCCTTTGAGACTACTGAAGTATGTATTAACAGTGTTGTAAGAAATGACGGGGGAGAGGAATTGTAGTGGATCACGTTGGTAGATTAAGAGAAGTTCGAAGCTCGAAATAGGCACCTCTCCATATACACCACCACTAAGATGGATCCTCAAACATTGCATTAATATTGTTTTATGATTTGATTGAAAACCAATAATATGGATCCTCAAAAATTATATTAATATTGTTTTCTAAATTTAAATTATTCTAGAATTTTCTAGTTTTCTAGATTTCAAAAATTCATCACAATGAGTTAATTAGTTTTGTTAACATAAAACCAAGTCATTTAGTAATATAAAAATGTAAAATAAAAGTATTTGTGGAGCACTGCGGAGTATGCAGGGACGAATAGGAAGGCAAGGGAGCGTAGGTAGAAATGTATCGTTAGTACTTGAAGTGCCAATAGTTTTGCTCTCGACTACAGTGGTAGGGTGTACCGCGTATCTCAGAGTGCTGCTGCAAAGTTTGAGTTAATACGCAAGTGCACCGCGAAGTCAAAAGCCTCCTTTAAGTTCTAGGTTCCCATCTAATTGCCATCCAATTGAGAGAGATGGGCGAGTCGATAAAGATGATAGCGGGGAAACGGATTCTCGCCGAATAAATAAGGAGCGATGCGAACGGGAGATAGAGGGAACGATAGAGAAGAAGGAGAGGTGCTCGATGAGAGAAAAGTCGAGAAACAGTTGTTTCCGTCTAGAGGAAAAACAATATTACAAGATTTCCTTCGGCACGCTTGGGGAAGGAATCTCATTAAGACGGCCACGGTATTTATGAGACTTATGGAAGGGAAAGAGAGCGTGTCCCTGTAGAATTCGAAGGGCCCAAGAGTGAAACCCGCAGACGCGTTGCGAGAGAAGGTTATTAAGAGAGGAGGACGAAGGAGTGGAGAGAGAGGTATACGCGGGTTTTTCTTGAGGGTCAAGGGAAAGAGAGGCTCCTGAAAAAACGATTATGACCACGAGGCAAGATCCTCCAGCGGAAACCGTGAAAAATAAGGGAAGGAAAAAAGCGAGGGGTTAAAGAGGCGGATGAAGGATTCGTTTCTGAGGATTGAACGCTCCGAAGAAATTAGCTGACCCTTCGGTGCGGAAGGAAGCCCCCGGCGGCTCTCCTACGTTTCGTCTAGTCTCTAATTTCGTCGGCAAGGGACGCGAAAAATCGCTTTCTGTCGGAGCCCGCTAATGATGAGATGAAAATGGAAACAAGCCCAAAGGACAGGCGGTACGGTTTGGGAGTGAAGTTGAGAGAATTTAAATATGAATTTCACGATCTGAGAAGCTTTATACGAGGTAACTATTAATTAAGTTTTACGAGGAAAAGTCAGACGAGGATTCAATTTTTCCTTTAGCGAGATAAAGACCTCCCGCGATTTCAACAGCTCCCCTGTTTTTTTTGTGATTAAACAACGCAGTTTTGGGAGCAACTGGGGTCGACTTTTTAAAGGATAAGCAGTTTGAAATAATCCATTGTAATTTGCGGATTTCAAACTAGCACTCTAGTACCGCTGTCTTCGTTTCACTAATGCTTTCCTTTGAAAGGGCATTAAATCACAACATAAAATTATCGTAATAATTATCCTCTGGTGATATTTTGATCACTTTCGAATGATTCCTTTCTACTTTTAATGCTATAGGTTGAGACTTCGACGCAACATTTCGTCGCCCATTTCGTATGTTACATTTAAACGCCAAATCTACTAATTTTATTGATAACTGCTTCATGTATGATTGATTTAAATGGTTTATTTGAAACAATTCATTAGATTTAGAAAAAAATCCTCAGACTAAAGGCGTCCGTGAAACATTTAATAAAAAGACAGAGTAATTCTTTCCATTCTACCATGTACTTTATTCGTTTATGAAATGAGGGTTGAAAGTTAGGATCATAGTTCGCAACGAATAAGATGGTAAGAGCGATCTATAGTACTACACAGCCTAAGGATGGAAGTTTTTATATCGACATGCATAGGTTTGCAGCGATTCAAAACTACCGCACATAGAGTATAACATGGCTCTAAAACAAAGTAGGGGAGCTTAATATTTTGATAAAGTACAAAGAAAACTTAACTTTTATTTGATATTGGTCTTAGTCAAGGTTGCGGCTATGATAATATGATAGCAAGTAAGATACGAGAGATTCTGAATTCTGGTTGAAAGAATAAAGGAAGCTTCTCATTCCTCATCTTTCCAAGTAAGCCTCATTTCCACTCCGAACTATCGATTGATAATGGGAATGAGTTTCACACCGTCCTCCGAACGGAATACTTTAAAGACAGGATACAGCGCTACGTGGAAATAGTAAAGCGAACGACGAGGGCAAGATTTAAAAATAAAGCAGGAAAATCGAAGGAGCGGGGCAGCATTCGGAAGGGAAGAAGCACCGGTGATTTTTATTCGCCCCTTAAGGGGCATCCGTAGATCGGAACGCCGTCCGCGTAGCCCGATAAAAAGTATTCCCGAATTCTCCCCTGGTTTCTCGAACCGGTCTCATCCTATCGAAACAAAAGAATGTTAAACGACGCAGGAAGCGGCCAGTCGTACAGAAGAAGGATACGCCCAGGTTAGGCGCAAGAAACAGTAAAAAAAGAGACGATAAAAAGAAAGCGTCGAGGGAATATGTGAAAGGCGCGCGGTGCATGGCGGGAAAGGGGAGTGGCCAACACAAAGGATCAAAATGAGCGCACGGAGGGCAAAATAGGGGCAATGAGGAGAGGGAAGTAAATATAAAGGTGCCCTACGGGAAGACAAATGCAAGGAGATAGAGAGGTGAATGTAGCAAAAGCGGGTAAACGCTTTATTGGATATCTCCCAGGGTGCTTATCTCTCATAACGTGGCCATGGAGGAATTTGCAGGACGATATGAAGTCCGCGGCTAAGTCTGAAGGCTTTCATATCAAGTCTAAGGGTTCTTTAAGGATACGACGACACTAACTCAAGCGTGGCGCGAGGTTATCAGCGCAACTTACGGTCCTCATTCAGAGCCATGACTCAAGGATTTCCGCTCAATTTACCAGGCTTCTGGGAGAGATTTCGTCTTGTTAACACCGAAACTAAACAAAAACCATACGAAGGTGTAGGAATAAAGATGACGCGACTCACGGGTGAAATACTGCGTTCAATTAACCTAGAGGAAGGTGAAATATAAAAGGCGGAGATGTGATACATTAATATCGATATAAAGGAAAAGAGATGACTTAGCTCTGGTGTGTAGGATGACATCGAATGGTAACGTAAGGACATACGATAACATACAAGATAGAATGTGACAGGAAGACGGAAAAGCTGCTTTTTGTCAACTAAATAAACAGTGAAGCTGGTCGAAGATGGAGGAAACGTTGAAGACTGCGCTTAATCACTGCCTGAATGGAACTTAATTGCGATCGACATTACTACGTGTTAAGTATTCAACGCCACCTAAAGCTATAAAATTTGGGATATAATAGGAGCATGTGATACGAAGCTCATAAACAGGCCCAGCTTATTATTTTCGTTGACACCTAACACTCATTGAGACGTAACAAATACCCCCAAGTTTACGATAATGATACTATTACTTAAAGCAATTAGTAAGATATGTTATTTCTCTTCCATCTTGAGCCAATGTTTGTTAGGCTCTAACGAGTTTTTAAGAATATGAGAAAAATTCTGCTGTTATTCTTGATCGATGAACTATGCATCAAATTCAAGCAAATCTAAATGATAAATACTGCCTTTCGACTTCCTTCATGGATTTCCTTTGTAATTTCTTTATTTAGCTGTTTTATAGCTGCAAAATCGTACGAAATTTTTTAACATTAAAATAATTTTTTTAAAGTTTCTATCTACTCTAGAACTCAGGGAGCATTTTAATTTTGGATTTAGAAACCACAAGCAGGAGTTTTCTTATGATTTTCACGATTCTATTCTCATCGTTATTTCTTGCAGAATAGATAAATTTAAGAGGAATTAATAAATCGAAATAAAAGACACACAACGTAGTCTTCTTCTTTACCTTATCTTATTATAATTTTTATATTGTGAAGAAAAAATAAAGCCAGAAGAGACTCTTTTATGCCCTATGTAAGACATTGACTACCTCAGTTCTACAAATAAAATTAACATACGCTTATCAATCGACTCGGCGGGGACCCCTTGGAAAAACTCCAACTTGTTTCACAAAGACAGTGGACCTGAGTATTTCATTCACTCTAGCTCTTATAAATTGAAAATTTTAGCTCATCCCCGCACCACTTTGATACTCGTATTGTACGCGAACATAGCTGTAAAATTTACAACCTTAGGGCAATGATGATTATCTTCGTAATGCATCACCGACGGGATCGTCTTACTTTCGCACCGCAATATTAAACCGTGACTGCTAACGGCCGTCTTAAATTGGACCCGAGTCTGACGGGAATATTGTTTTCAAAAAGGAGGAGCTATAATAAATGCCGGGAAATCGAAGCCGTGGCGCTAACTATATAGTTTTTTCTCAAACGCGGAACGTGGGTCGGCGTCTGAGATGAGAAAATTAATGGCGAAGGTTCTGACGCAAGAAACTCGTTAATGAGATCCGATTCATGAAGGTGGAGGAAGGGGCATTGAAGTGTGGACGGCGGGGAAGCAAGGAAGGACGGCCGAATGGGTACATTCCAAAGGGGAAATATGAACAGTGATGAAAGACTTGAGGAGGAATTTCGCGAAAGGTGTGAAGGACGAAGTTTCGGAGTTCGATTCATTCAAAGAGGTAATTAGAGAGTGAGAGGGATAAATGACGCCTCCGCTCTTCCTTTGATCCGCTCCCTCCTAATTGCGACTTCTTTGGAATGTTTTCATCCGAAGGAGATGGATCGGAGAACATTAGGCTCAAGGAGAACGTGAAAACAGATATGGCACGTGACTTTCCTTTATCTCGCCCGAGTTGATTCGCTCTCTTTTGGAAAGAAATCGCCGCGCCGCGTTCGACGATTGCTAACACACTCTCATTATTATTCATATTTCCTGCTGATGTATCGCATGTTTGTAGACCGTTATAATTAGTTTGGCGCAGGATATGGTAAAATTCATCTTGAATTACTCTCACCTCAATCGTGTTCATGGATGAGATAAGATAAAAAGCTACCGAATTCATTTCTTCACTCCTCATATTGCCACACCTGCTTCGTTGGCTGATTCCCGTTGGGGGCCCATATGTCCCCATCGGGAATCGAACCCGGATCCGCTTTTATGGGATTTAGAAATGCTACTCACTGGGCTGTCTGGGAGTACCGCCTGATGAATTACAAGAAATTATACTAGTATAGTGTAATAGTCTATGCTTACTTCTAAGGGAAAGCAAAGGAAAGGGAAAGGAAAAATTATTTTATTTATTATTACTGATAAGGGAAAGAATAAAATTATTAGAGCGCCCAAAAGAGCTTCCTTAGAAATCCAAAATTAAGAAATTTTCAAGAATTTCCGAATTCATAACAAAAGCTCCACCAGTTTGGCGTACAACTGTCTTTATACGCATCTTGATTCGCAGCTTATCATTACGTGAATATTTTTGAAGTAAATTAATGAACCCCGCTTGAGGGAAGAAACATGAATTCACACGTATTTATAATTTGATTTTGCTTCATGTTCCTTGCTATGACAACATGATAGCTACAGTATAATGAGTGATGCTCAATATTAAAATTCATTTTGGTCATTCATTACTGAACTCAATGAAAATTTTTACTAAAAGACTTACGTGCGCTTTTCCGATCACAGCATTCTGGATCAGGGAAGAAACTAAAAACCAACTCACTTCTGATCCAGTCTAGAAAGTCTTATCCTCCCTCTAGCTATTTTTCTACCTCATGGAGGAGGAGGTAAGGATTGGATCAGCCATAAGATAGAGATACGTATACATAACGACAAACACGTTATGTATTCTTTTTAGCTAACGTGAGTGGATAGGTCGCCTCCATAGTATTACAACACTTTAATAAAACTTCTTTACTGCTAATCTCGGAATGTCGCTTAAAGTTTGAAACTTTGTGATTCCATTAAGGGACGAGATGAAAATAATTTCCCAGAATTTTACGGCACGCATTAAATCGGGGCCGTTTAAGTATTTGACATCCGTGAGCACTAGATAAGAAACAAGAGGTTTTACGACCTGATATTAACAGTCACTTCTCGCTGGGATTTAAGAAAGCGAATATAAACATTTAAAAGGACGTAAACTCTGAACATCACAAATGATATATGACTTTCTTTCTAACCACGGTTTCGTCGTTAAGCGCCAAGAATTTGGTGCTAAAATAAGGGTCAACAAGATATTCTTCCGCTTCTTGTTGAAAGTTGCCGATCTTTACGGCTGACCACGGATGGCGAGAATTTTCGAGAGAATAATTACTTTAACGAGTTCACTTCCCTGAGAGAGATTTTTATCCGCTCTGATAAGAGCTCCAAATCTTACGTCGCCTTCTGTCTTTAAATTAATCGACTTTCTTCTCAGCTGCTTCACGTTTTACACGAAACGCGTAAACTATTTCAAGAATTGTAAGCGGTTATTTGAAAATGTAGAACGAGGCTAGAAAACAGTGGTACTGAATCCTGTACAACTCAAAAGCTAAAAAAATAAATCCTGCACATTTACAAGCATTATTTCACATACTTTTTCATATGATTAAATGTAAATTGCTCATTTGCAATGAAAATAAATAACCTGAAATTCAACTCTAGAGAAGTAAATAGCACTTGGATCACAAATATATTTATAATGCAACAAATCTTCAAACTCGTAGAACAAGTGAAAAATATAAAAAAGGAATATTTGCATTCTATCTATTTGCTCCCTATCACTAACTTGTCTTGTCAAGGCAAAATCCTTTTTTTCTGGTTCTAGATAGAGAGAAATGAAAGAATTACGTGCAGAGAATAACGTAGTTTTGATGTATAAGGCTAAATATAGCCTCTCGTTTACTTTCTCTTCAAGATTAGTAAGAAAACTACTTCGTACTTCATCTCAGCTAGCAGACTTCGTTGTGTCTCCGAAGTTTTTACCAGCTAATGGAGAAAGGTTTCAGGTTCAACGCGACCTCCGGGTTGAATATTTTACAAATATCCGATCCTTCCAGAACAGTTCACGAATAAAAAATCATGAAAATGCCATTTGTAACTCTACTTCATAATTTAAGATTTAGTATTCATATTGAATCATTATTAGTCATGATTTAATATTATTGAATCATAAATAAAAACCTTTACTTAATACTTTACAAATATCAGATTCTTTCAGAATAATTCACGATTAAAAAATCATTCAAGTGCAATTTGTAACTCTATATCATAGTTTAACATTTAATCATCATATTTAACCATTATTAGTCATGATTTATTATTATTTAACAGTACATAAAAACCTACTCGTTTGCGTTTGCATTAGGGGCTCGTAAGATTTCGTATTTCAGGAAAAGCGGCGATTGATTCACGGGAACATATGCGCATCTCTTTAAAGGTCAAACTGAACATCCCAAACATCCTCATTTTCCCTTATCACTCATGCAAACGTCACGTAAAATCATCCCCATCGATCGGATTCGTTAGGCAAAATAAAAAGAGGGAGCAGACGGAATCAATCCCTCGGACGAAAAAGAAAAACGTCCGCGCAGAGGGCCGCGAATCACTCTCACTGCTTCCTAATGGTCAATTGTGTACCCCTGCGACATGACGTCCCTTGCCAAAAACGCCACAAAAGGTAGCGCCGTGACTTATGCAGCCAAGGTTAGAGACGCTGCTTTCTTTTGATCTTCCCCTCCTTTACGAGGGCACAGGTGGGGCACCGTGGCGATGGCACATCGAGGTTGATGGGTAGACGACGGCACATAAACGCCATCATCCGAACAGAAAATTAACTTTCTTTTTTCCGCCGCCCCGCAACCAGTTTAAACTCCCACTTCACGAGGGCGACAAAGGGGTGGAATAATACGCCGCGGCGGTCGATAGTAAGGATTTTTCCCATTAACATATCGCCCGAGAACGATCTTCGGAGATAGATAATGCAGCCGAGCGCCACTTGCTGGAAAACCCGTGTGTACGGAAAAAAAAGGTGGAAACGTAAAGGAAAACGGCACGTAGAACAAAGCGCGGGGTTGGTGGGGGGGAAAGAAATAGGCGAACGGTAGATCCCGATGCGACGAGAAAGGGGTGAGCGAAGGAAGTGAGAGCGGGAAGGTAGAGAAGGGGGGGAACGCCGGGGGAGGTGAAGCGGCGGCGGCCTTCCTCTGTTCTCCCTCTCTCCCGTACCGCAGTGCAGTCTGCAGGCAGCCGAGTCATCCGCAGGGCGAGTCCTAGGACTACGTGTGTATGGATGTGAGTGTGAAGGGGGAGGGCGAAAGTGTGTATCTTGGATAAAGAGGAGGCAATGAGGGAGGGGCTGATTGATCGACAACAGCTGAGGTTAGGAGTCCTCCGGAAGGGTGGGCGGCGGGGATGGGTCGTCTGTTGAAATAAAAGAGTCGATAACTTTTGTGGGAGAGGAGGACGGATTCCGACGCAATAGAGGTGCGTCGCCAGGTAAATCTTGATCTTGGAGAAATAGCGGATTTGCTCTACGATTTTTGCGGGCGATGAATCGATTCGCGGGACGGAAGAATTCGTCTCGGTGGAGATAATCGCTGAGCGATCGGGAGGTTTGGATGGATACGTCGGTGTTTTAGGAGGCGCACGAATACTTTAAGTTTTTACTGATGGGGAATGGAGGAATGCAAGACGATTCAACGGATGACGCAAGGTGGCGGAGTAATGATGAAATAACGAAGTTAAACTTTAAAGTCAAAGCTTCCTAGAACAAGGTTTTAAGTCAGGTAATAGAACAAGGTTTTAAGTCAGGTAACAGAACAATGTTAAATCAAAAGATCAATAGGAAACAATTTAATCTCAGTAATTACTCGATTATGGAGGTAGTAACCGAAAGAAATCGAAGATTTTAATGCATATTACAAATTGTGCCGGAATATTACAGTCATTCCTGATAATTACACTCGATTAAAGTATTAAATATTGAATCGAAAAAAATCGATCTATTTTACACAATTCAGAAAGTTATTATTCATGAGATGAGTTTAGTCTATAAAATAGCAGAATGATTCTTTAAGCTAGGTAAAGGCAACCTTACAAAAAAATAAAGAAATGATAATGAATAATGAGAAGTCAAACGATATCTAATATAATTCTGAAAAAGTACACAAAAATTTAATGGTTAGGAGTGAATCACACAAGTAAAGATTGTACCGAAACTATATTGATCATTCAATTTTACAACTTATTAACTAAAATAAAACCAAATCTTTTTACCTAAACAATACCATATGAGGATAAAACCTCTTAAAGCATAACTTTCAATCAATCTTCCAGGTCCTGGACAACTACAGCCCTGCGCTTCATTAGGTTCACACGGCGTAAACCATATCAAACCAAATCTATGTCGTATAAAATCGATGAAAGGTCAAGCCTTCCGATCAAAAAAAAAGTCACCACAAGCGTCACCTCATGGATGAAAATTCGTCTCCGTGGAAACTCCAAATTTCACGGAAATCAACGACTCTTTCATGCGCCTCATCATAAAAACGCTGAACAAGCGAATGCGAATTTTAAAACTCGGAATAAAATTACCGCCAGCGATGATGAGTGATAGGAATTTGCGGCGGATGAAGGAAGCTCGGAGAGTAATAATATTCCCGCAACTCTTATCTGCACATGGAATATCTGTAGCACGTGCGGTTACGGAACCCGAGGCCTCCACGAATTCCAGAAGTTCATACGGGAATACGTCAATTAGCCATCGCTTTTTCCACCGGATATTAACCTAGTTCGCCACATACAAACTTCATGCATCCAACAATGCCTCCTCCTCTTCCTTGGCGAATGAGCTCTGAGACTTAGTCTACCAAAGGCCATTAAGTTCCGTCTTGAGAAAGTATGCTCGTTCGGCGTGGAGCAATATTAATAGACGTAGTTTATTGACCGATAAAAAAACGTATATAAAATGCGCACGGAAACCTTTTGAAATTTCGACAAAATTACAAACATTAAAACCACATTACCGGTGCTCTTACCAGGGTTTTTTCTCAAATGCGATGCGAAAACCTAAAATGCAAGGCAGTAACCAAAATACTGAATGATAAATCTAATCTTAATTTCCATCTGTGATTACATTTAATACTCTAAGAGCAACAATTCTGATGGTTATTAAAACATTCCTAAATTAAATTCGAACGAGATCTCTCTTACTCTCTAAATTCTTCTGAACTCTTTCTTAAAGGCTCGTCTATTTTACTAAAATATTTCTCTATCATGACATTTTAATGAATGAAATCTTTCAAATTTGTCTTTTAGTTTAAGGACAAAAAATGCTACTTTAATTTACTTTTGCCTTAGTCCATTACATGACTGTGATAATTTAAAGGCTACGAAGGCCGTAGAAGAGTAATTCTTTACATAGTTTAATACGTTGAAACGATTCACTGTAAATCAGCAATTGAAGCAAAAATACAGAATTCAAGAATATAAAAAAGTACTTTAAGCGATGAGGTTATTTGCTTGAATTAGAACTTGAGTCAGGAAACTAGAAAGAGAGAGCAATACTTGACCGCTTTAATTCATACATAAAATGCATTTCCTGAAGAATTTATAAATAAATATGAATTTCTACGAGTGCTCTTGCATTTATTTCATAGACTAATAGAAAGAGATGAACAAAACGATGAATTGTGACAAAACTAAGATAAAGCAAATTCCCATTTGGAATTCAGCCGATTTTTCGATCTTACAGTATTTTTGAAACGGTCAATAATCATTAACTAAAAGTTTGAAAATCGCCTTAAAAAACAACGAATTTTAATTACGTTAAAGGTTTACGTATAGAGCGAGTTACCTGTGAATCAGACTATGATGTCTGCTCGGCATGTAAGTTATGTTTTTGCGCAACCTCTAGTAATTTAGAAGCGAGGAAGGAATCCAAGCAAATGTAAATACGAGGAGAGCACAAGTTTTAAATCGACCAGAGGCAACATTTAATATCCTTAACGCTGCAGCAAAAATAATACGTTTCCCGGCCGAGAAAACTCATCTTCTTCGGATGAAGTTTATTTGGGCTGAAGTACGGAAGAAGAAAGTCGGTTTCCCATCCTATGCGCTTTTAACCGAAAACAGAAAACGTTCAACAAAACGGCAAAAAGGAGAGAGGACGAAATGTTTAAGGACAGAAGGACTAATCGATCCCAAAGGATAGAAATTGAAGAGGGAAGACATTCAGAAGCAGAGGTAGTCTATTCAGAGAGGAGACCGACCCTTGAAGCATGAAATACTTCCCTACGGTTGATAATACCTCATTAACTGCTGGTTATGTTAAGATCGTACTTGAGTGAAGAATTCTAATTATAACCGATGAACTCCATCCCTCGCGCTACCCTCGCTACGAATCAATGCCGGAGAATATGAGCTCATGAATATGTAGGCTGACCATATGTCCGGTACTCACGTCTTTTGCGGCATTTTCACTGATGAAAATTTCTTTTTTTACCTATAAACATATTGTAATTGAATCCTATTTCTTTTAATAATCCTTACCTCAAACATTTTTACTTCCCGACGCACGAAAAATGAGCGTAATGCCATAGTTTAATTGTGCTTTCTTTGCTTTAAAGTGTTTTTCTATTTACAGACAGTGTTCTAACAGTCTAATATGGATGATTTATTGAATAAGGTATAAATACATTGGTAAGGTATAAATTCATTGAATAAGTTGAAATGAAACATGTCAATTTCCGATTCTTAAAACCTCTTCCGGTAATTTCGCTAAATGACGATTGCATTAAATCCTGATTCGAATCAAGTATATTATACATCTAAATGGGTTCAAAAGAGCACAGATTAATATAGAAAATTCCTAAGGCCACTAATGATGGCCAAATTGATTATGTTTGTCTCAACTAACTTGGAATTTTTCCATTTTAAATTTCATCAACTGGCGTGAATATTGATATATTATCATATTTCTGGTTGAGTTGCACATTTGTATTAAGTGTGTATAAGTGGTGCGATGGAATCTTCATGTCGTTTCCGTCTGAAACCCCTTTGTTAACTGGTAATGCGTTTAATGGATTCACGGATATGTTACTGATTGCAGCAAATACGTGACACTGAGTAATGGGGGCAATATCCCTTGACAACTATGTGCAGAAGATGTGTGTCTGCGAGGTGTTAATTGTACTGCACTGCTCTATATCTTGAGGGGACGGCCAGAGTATTAAGTTATTCGTTTGTAATCGACGATAGGTTGTGTATATCTTACTTGAACATTGTAATATTGGTTTTAATTGTGAGTAATAATATGTGTATGAAGCAAAGCCTTGATGATAGGTTGTGTACATCTTACTTGAACATTGTAATATGCGTTTCACTTGTGAGTTAATATGTGTATGGATGAAGGAATGTGGTCAAATTTTAAGGTAAGTTAGCAATAATATTTTAATTAATTGTACTGCACTGCTTATATCTTGAGGGGACAGCCAAATCATTAAGTTATTCGTTTATTATTGACGATAGGTTGTGTACATCTTAGTTGATCATTGTAATATGTGTATTACTTGTGAGTTATAATATGTGTATGGATGAAGGAATGTGGTCAAATTTAAAGGTAAGATAGCAATAATATTTTAATGTGCTGTATGGAAATACGAACTCGATGACGGACACTCGTACACAGCAGAGTGGCATAAAGAAATCCAGAGATCGTAGACAGAAAAACCCATAGGAGTGGGTCCGTTCCATAAGCCTTCCTTTCTGCAAGGAAGGCAGGCCGAAAAAGAAAAATGGAAATGGCAGAAAGGGCAAGACTTTTCCTGCGGCAGCAAAGGTGAGAGGGATGCAGTTAAGAAAAAGGGAAGTGAGGAAGGGCAAGGCGAATAGGTGGGTCGGAAGATTCATTTCCACAACTGGCCTTTATTCTTCCTTCCCTAGGAAGAGAGGGCGGGAACCGCCGCGAGGGCTTCATCGCACAGATACGAAATCACGGCGCCAGAGATGCTTCCCTTTGCCGGAATATAAAACGCTCCCAGAATGCGAACTGGGGGGAACTGCGTAATACGTTATTTCAAAACGGCGAAAAAGATGGAACGGGACAAAGCAAAGAGAGATGAAAAAATTCACGAAAGTGGAAGAATCGCCTGAAAGGGGAATAATGGGAAGAGCGGAACAAAAAGAGAACGAGGTACGCGGGAATATGCGAGGATAAAATGTATGATACAGAAGCAAGGAAAAGGAAAGTGTCAGAGAGTATGTATGAGGTGGTGTGAGGTGAATCAGAAGAATGATGCAGGCGAGGGAGATATTTTAGAGTGTATGAAACGGGAGATTGGAATCTTCGGGCGATAGCTAGGAAGGGAGGAATGCGGAAATAAAGGAAGATCGAAAATGAAAAGAATGGAGGAAGAAGAAATAGAAAGCGAGGGCCCGAGAGGTTGACACAAGAGCGGAAAGGAATAAAATAAATCAATTACATCGGGCGCCGCTATTTTGTCAACCGAAAGAGGATTCGAGCGAGCAAAAACCACGAATAACCGCGTACTTTGGTAATTTTGTTGTTCTTGATTGTTGTATGGAGAAGCAACGTAAAGCTAAAGCTTATCTCCCGCTGACGTAATAGGAATTCTTACGGGACCTTCGCCAAGTAGCTTCGCTGGGGACTCGCCATGAAGAGTTGTTTTGTCGGCCTTGGGCACTCCTTCGGATGAGGTGGTGCCCGTTAAGTCCCTTCTATATCCACGATGTAGTGGCATAGAGAGACATTTACTTTTCTAAAATATCTTGATAAATCTTATATATTTCATTCTGTCTAGGTAAAAGTTCGAGGAAAAGCTATTTTTCATTTCCTTGTAAATTACTCTAATACGAAGGTTACTGAGGTGCGAGTTATGCAGAATAACGGCATTCATTTTTGTCACTCCTTATCGAGCGTCATCTAAAGTTTTATTCATAAGTTCACTGACCTACACTCACGTCCACTAAAAGGATTCTAGCTCAATGAGAAAAGCAAAAGAAAAATACTTCATTCACCAAGGATAAAAGGACTTGAAATCGTATTCCGAGACCTGAAATCGAACCCAGATCTTCTACTTGCCAGGCGACTACTCCAACCAATTGAGAATATAGTCTTAGAGTAATCATGCAGACCTATTTTGTACCTTTTTTAGGGGAGTTTTTAATCATGACGAGAGTCAAGGAAAGACTCGGGAAGTGAAAAATCCGGGTTCGAGTCTCGGTCTTGTAATATGTTTTCTAGTCCGTTAATCCTCGAGTATTTTCCTCATGCCATCTCCTTCAGAACTCAAACTTTACCTCACTCCTCTTCTCGGCTAGTATACATTATTCCCATACCTTTTGGTTGCTAATGATGGAAGTTTTTCAAGCCGTGTTCTGAGCTGAAGACTTCACAGACGTGGAGATTTTAAGCACAAAATGTGGAGGAAAGCACAACTTCGGAGGAAAACAGTATAGGATGTCAGAGATAATTTCATCAATCTAAAGTAAACCTCTAGTGTCGATTTGTTTAATTGATTCATCCATTGAATGGATCTCTCTAAATCTTGGAACCAAACTTAACAGAATCATATTCGTTTACACGAGATTGATCGACTTAATTCAGGCATGACCGAGATCATCATTTCATATGTATATTAGAAGTTCAATATGAGTGTCGTCGTATCTTTTCATTACTAACACAACGTTCATTTTTCCAACTTTCGATATCATGGAAACGTAACAATTTGAGGGAAGGGATACTAAATATTTGTTATGAAAGAAAATAGGGATGGATACAAAATGCCAGATAAAAAGGGTGCGAGAAAACCTTTCTCGTAAATCTTTTAAGTCTCACTTCCTTAGGGTAAATTAATAAAACTCGTAGGATGGAATGGAAAGCGGCTCCAAGTATTAGAAAAGATGTTGCCCATAGCCGCATGAAAGGCCCAGAAAAGGGTGAAGAATAAATATCTACAATTATTATTGACCTTCAGGGAACTTAATATTTAACTTTTTGCACTAGAAAAGTTATACTTGTTAGGTTGCAAAATTAATAAGTAACAATCGCTGAAACAAAAAATTTAGAACTTTTTCGCTGATTTTACAAACATGATTTGCATTTTTTTAGTAGTTTTGCGGTGAAAAAGATGTTGTTTACTATTGCCCGATAACATGGAGGCTACTAAGGCATGAGTGATGTTGAATAACGGCACTCATTTGGCCACTACATTCAAAATGGATCATTTATGAGGTCACGGTGATACACTTGTGTCCTCCACTCATCATTACACGATTCATCCATACGGTCATTTTTTATGGAGAAAATTTGTAGCAGAGCGAGGCCGCTATACTCGCTTTCGATAATTCTCTACGGAAATAAAAACTTCCCGTTCGATGTGAAAGATATGTATAAGCCACTTCCATGAGAAGTTTTGTTGGTTAATATTTTAGTTTTGGAGTACTATTACGATAACAGGTATAAGTTTGAGAAAACTAAATACCATCATGCGAGACAAAGAGAAATTTATAATTTGGACGTGCCAAGATTTTTCCAAACAATATGGTAGTAATAGATTTAAATGTTGTGATCCCAAATGAATTAACATGTCCGCCTGACTAAATGAGCAATTTTAAAACACTCTGAGGTAATTGGCAAAAGAAAAATACCTTTTTAAATAATTCAACCAAATGTTCAATTGGATAACTCCCTGATGATATCCAGGATCAAGACTCATATGTGGGAATCAGCCAAGTTTTCTTCCTATTAAGGAGGAGAGGAGCAAAGTGGTTTTATTCGTATTCTAGTTCTACCTCTGAAAGCTTTTATGTTGTCATGGTTATACATGTTCAACATTTTTATTTCTTTCTATTAATGAATGCACTTTGTAAGCCAGTCTTCCACGAAGTTTTTCATCTTTTTATGTTTCCAATTTTCAAATTTTTGTATCCTGCAATAAACTATACCTATAAATACGTTGTTTTGCTGGAAAGCTTTACAATTTTGCTGCTATTACACAGTTTTTTTTTATCACCTCTGCAGATGGTAGCAATCAAAAAATACTACCGTCGAGGGTGCCAGAAAGGCAGTCGATTAGGACGTCGAAATATCTCAGGCCTCTCCTGGTGACAAGAAAGCATTAAAAAAAAGAAAAAGTCCTTACGTAACGAGATTAACGTCGCAAGAACAAGCTAACGAACGAAGACAATATACAGTCGAACCTTTAACTTCAAATTCTCGAAGAGATACAAATTTTTCCGAGTCCGACCGCATAATTTCCATAAGTAACTCCGCGGATCGGCTTGTGTCAACCCCTGAGAAAGGAATTAAAGGCAAATTAACCGCGAAGCTACTAATGAAGCCTTGAAAACACCCATCTATGAATTCCCAACACTGGAAATCCGGCCGAAACAAACACGGAGAGAGGGCATCCAGCGGATCACATCTTAACCCCCCTTTCTCCATTAATCGGTTAAGACCCCTTAAGAGTTCTTCCACCGCCACTTCCCCTCTGTTTCACTTTAAATTCGGCCCGTTTTCTTTCTCCCATTTCGCTCCTCCCACACTCTAAATAGGAAGAAGAAGACTCGGCTAATTCCCACATTCTGCCGCTTCCCTCTTTCTCATCCTTCAACGTCACCTGCGTTCGTTTTCCTGCATCTCCCCCGAAATTGAGTTTGCACACCCTTTATGATAAAAGCTGCCTGTTTGCAGAATTCCAAGAAGCGGGTGGGAAAGGAGAAATGTTTGTTGCGAGGGTTTTGTATAATGCGGGAATCCGCTTACAGCGATCCGAGTCCACGGTTTCTCGGTACAGGATATTTATTCGATCTGAATGTGTACTTAGGAATACGTCTCGAGACGGAATACGTCATACGTTCAACGAAGCTACATAAAGGACGAGGAGCGCGTATTCCACGAGAGCCTAAGCCCCCCGAAAATACGTATTAAAATATGAACATAAAGGAGTTTCCGCAAGTTTTCATAGCTTCAGGTATGACACAACTGGAGGACGTCTTTGCGCCGAGTGTATTTATACGCCCGAAAAATCCTCGAAAAAACGAAGGCGGAGGTCTAACTTTCAATAGCACTCGAGGATCGATGAGATGCCGAGCTGTGTCGTATGAAAGCACCCCACCCCTCGAGGATGCATTATGGATTCTTTGGCGCGACACAGCTTATTTCCCCGATAAAATTTTTACTAATCGACCGCTCGCGATATACACATATTCCCGCTGTGATAAACAGTTCAAGATATAGACACATTCACGCCATAAGATAAAAATTGTCCGCTGAACTGGTGAATTTTTCTCTCCCAAATTAAATTTCGACATATTCTAGGTCGATTGTCATTACGTATGGGGGCTATATTTGTAGGAAACTCGCTATTTAAATTTTTGACTCTCTCTCTCTTAACTCCTACAAAATTAAATGAACTAAGCGATACCTGTTGGAACTTATCCATATCAAAAAGAAATAAAAGAAACTTGACTTTGTCCACAAAAATTATTTTATCCTTAAAGAACACTACCAGTTTCGATGGTGTTACCTCATCTTCAGGTAGTCGGACACTTTGAGTGCTACATTTCTAGGAAACTCGTTATTTAAATTTTTGATTTTCTCTCTCTCATACTCATACAAAATTATATTAATGCTTAAAAATAAATTATAAATTATAAGCTATACCTGGGAGAAGTTATTGATATCCTAAGAGATTAAATAATCTTGACACTGTCCACAAAATTTATCAATTCCTTAAAGAATGCTACCGGTTTCGAGGCTGTCACGTCATCTCCGGACAATCGGACGCATGTTCCTATTTTTTAATATACAATTTCTTTCGGCGTCGATTATTATTACATGATGCTGCATCAATGCAACAATAATTTGCTATTATGTGCATCATTGCTGCGTAATTGATGGACAGGACACAACCTACGACCCGATTGAGAATATCATTATTGTAGAGGACAATGGCCATTTCTACGTTTTCAATTAGTTTAGTCCGTGGCGTCCAAACAGCTTTCCGATGCGCAAGTATTTACGCCTCATTGATTGCTGCGCTCTATAACGTTTGCCCACTGCATGAATAGACCCAAGCAAAAAAAAAGTAAATAATTCAAAAGCGAAAAATTGTCGACGGCATTACATGCCTTCCGTCCCAGCAGAAAGGCAATTCATTGGGTTTCACGAGGAAAATGGTTTGATATTTTTGACGCATTACGTCGACGCTGTGAACTGAAAATGAGAAAGCGTGCAACAACCCAGCTATTTCCATTCCCAATCATTTAATCGGAGAAATTAGACGTACCTCGAAGAGAGGGATGGATTATTCTACTTCTTTATTTCTATACAATACTAAATTACATACGTAAAAAGAGATCAATTCCAGGGAAAATGGAGAACGAAGGTATGTATAAGCCAAGCACCGATTATATTCCATAATTTTGGAAAACATCGAAATATTTTGCTACAGCTGCCCAGTTCCCGCGTATATCCATCAACTTGCTCCATCAAAATTGCGAAATGGAATTTAGTTCGGGCAAAGGAAATACCCCTTTTCGATCACGAGCGGAGCACCCGTTTCCGATCACGGGCGAAATTTTCATTCCATTCCCAGAAACCCAAACTCGCCGAATTCGATCGTCCCTAGAAAAACATTCAGAAATTCACCGTGCGCCCCAAAGTTATGCATGGTCTAAATATCTATAGCCGATAGCTCATACGTAATGAGCTTCCAAACATAGCATGCATATATTTGGTTGAATTTTGCATGTATTTCACTCCTGGTGTTGGTTCTCCTCCGTAACATTCATTACCTTCCCGTTTCGTTGTTTGCCCGTCAACACACCATTCCGCGAATAAAAATGATCTTTTGTCCGAGAGAGTGGACGGGAGAGGTCGTCCGTCAGAGAAGAAAAAAAGGGAAATGATTATTAAAGAGAGAGGAGCGATATATTTATCGAACCGCGAGAGAACACTAAGCGACGGTGAGTGGCTAACCGAGGCGCCATGAAATAAAAGAAGGGGAAAAGAAAGGCGGTGGCCAAAATCCAACGCCTCCACTCCCCATCCACACCTGCATTCCACACTTGCTGAAACAACCTTAATCCCGCGCGGAAGAGACATGAGTGTGTTCCAACACACTTCCCTCACGTTTCGAGAGATGCGGTGTAAAGGGGAGTGGGTGAACTGTGGTCATCATGGGTGGAGAAAGGGAAAAACGGGGTGGAGAATGATAGGTTAGGAAAATAATGATTTTTCATCTACATCCACAAATGTTCCCTGCGAGCCGCGTTAAGGCAGGGGGTGCATGCACCATGACTCTACTTTCCTGATCGATTACTTTTGCCTATTGTTCTCGGAAATATAGTTCTTGAATCGACTGGTTCTAGCATCCATTTCTCTGATCTTTCTCGCGGTATCAGAACGGCCTGTACAACAGGAAGGACGCATAATATCAGCCACATTTTCCATGAACATAGTCTCTCTGAATTTGTTAAGTAAATTAAATCCTTGATTTACTTCTTAACGTCCTTTCTTCTTAAGATTCACATCCTGTCTCCTGAAGCATACGAGCAATGCTCACCGATTTGTATTGTCTTTCGTTTTATCTTTTCTAATTCGCAAATGCAACACTTTTCAGCATTGTCCCATACAATGCATACATACTATAGGTGAGGCCTGACTCGTAACATCGTATTTTTCATAACTAAACGACAAGGACTTATCAGGGAACAACTGAAGGGAGCTGTGTTGTTCGTTCCAGCAATGATATGAAAGCTGCTAAGGTGTGGGTGATGATAGATTATGGAATTCATTTTGATCTCCTCCTCATCGAATGCAACACAAATGTATAATGCATTAATAGGGTCATTTCGCTGATCGTGGACTTGTTTCTCTCGTGGCATTACGGGTCAGTGAGGAAAACAAACCACATTACTCTTCATTTTGCCTAGACAATCTCGTTCCCTCACCTAGGTCTATGGTAGCTATTAATGGAGGGTTTGTGGTTCAAACTAGCCGCCTAGCTGAATAATTTACAGACAAGCAGGTAGGTTTCGTAGGTTTCCCTTTCTAGGTGGGGTTATCCTGCAGAAGGTATATATTTATCAGATATATACTCAGGAATTTTAATAGTTAAAATTTATACTTTAATTAACACATCACTATAGATTTTCCTTTATTTGATTCATATTAATTTATACCCATCATTTAAACGCATTGATTCATGCATGGAATCCTAATCTAGCCGACTTTCACCGACTAACTCACTGAATGTTCACTGGTAAACTCACCGATTAAACGAATCACTGGTAAATCCGAATGAGTATAATAGGTAATATCAGACTCGTAATAAATAATAGATATATATTTTTGGCAAGTTATTAATTTCTTTAAAATTTATTTTTTCTTTGAATTTGAGTTCAAATGCTTACTCATGCACCGAGATGCACCTTAAAAATCTGACAACTACTAACTATAAAAAATTCTCATTGACTATGAAATCACAGTTGAAATGATAATTAACTATGGTACTAAGAGTGTTCTAACTCCAATCACTGACTGATGTACCGTGTAGGATAATAAAGTTATTGGTATCAGTAGTGAAAAACGATGCATATAGATGAGCAACAGTCTACAGCCTGCTTTATTTTAGTTAACGTTGCCTACAAGATTAAATGATGTATTTTTGACTAGAAAAAGTTATTTGGGAATAGCTTGGTTTAGTATTAGGTATACATGGAGTATTCGGATTGACGATTGTTTATTTGAATAGAAGGAGCAAACCGCAAACCGGCCGGATAAAACGCACCGGATGTAAGAGAAAGTCAACTTCCAAGGGGGAGGACACGAAAAAGAAAAGCGTAGGAAAGAGGCAAGATGAGTGAAAAGCGGGAGGAATGTGTGTACAAGACGGACAAACAAAAGAGAGGAGGAGTAAGCAGGTAAAAGGGAGAAAGAAGTGTGGCAGGAGTAAAGGGAGATGAGTGAAAAGGGGCGGGCTAAAGGGACCACTCTGGAATCGTTCCGCAGCATCTGCATGAGTCCACAACGTCGGGGCCTTATAAACAAATGTCAGAGGCGGGGGCGGTAGGGACCGTGCTCATTGGTATGCCGCAGGTCACGGGCCCCGTAATTGCCGGGCCGTCGAATGATTGGCAGGGGGTCCCCGCATGCCGACGTGCCGTTCCGGCCCGGAGTCCCTGATCGCGCACGGTTTTCCCATCGCTGGAGCACGCTTCATGCGGAGAGCGTCGAGTGGCGCACGCAAAGCTTAAATGCCTCCGAGGCTTTATCTCTCCTCCCACGTGTTTATTTTTCCAGCGACGATGGGTCGACGGGAAAAAATATCCCCGCAGAATCATACGCTCCTTCGGAATTACGGGGGATTTGGTGGCATTTACTTTAAAACTCGAGCTGGCTTAAGGATTTTGCCCGAAACAGATGATCGCATCCGACTGTGACGTCAGCGGGAGGGACAATCTCTTGTTAGCGTTGATTTAAAATTGAATCGCTCTCGGATTTGAATTGGAGCGAAACGGAATGGATGTTTTCGGACGGTTTTGACGAAAGCGAATGAATTAAGAGGGCCTGGGCTTCATACGCTCTAGTTATATGATAGCGATTATTAAATTAAGCGTCACCGGTGAGGCGAAATACATTAAATTACGCGCGCCGATGAGTTTTAAGGCGGAAAATCACTAAATGTATCCCTGGAATTCGGTCATTTATTACAATAAAATGCAGCGAGCTTGATTTCTATGGCGGTACGAAGCAAAACTAATTAAAGGCTCAAATGTTTCCAAATTAACGCGATGGGGAGTGATTCGTTCTCGAACAGGTCAATGAAAAAGGGCTTATTATTGTGATACAGGACATCGCTTTGATACAAACACTTTTAATTTGAACGAGCTTTTAAAGCTTCTCTATCTGTAGTTACTAACAAGAAGAGCTTTATGGACATTAAAGGTATTGTCTCTCATCAAAGAGCGTATGATTTTTAGTCAAAGATGATATAAACTTTTAATGATAAAGAGTAGGCAAATGAGTGTTTCCAATTATGCAATAGAAAATTATTCCTATTATTTTAGTCGGGAAGTTTTTGAAAACTGTTAAATTATTGTAAACAGACAACTAGTTACCTACTCAGAGCAATTTCAAAACCGGCAAAAGGATTAAATATTTATAAATGATATTTTAAGATACAGAAAATGGAGAATTGCGTGAATGGGTCAATTTTAAAACAATGCGCTCATCAAATATGAATATTTATCCCCAGGCCAATCTCGTACTTCTCTCATTGAAAATTTTCTTTGTAGATGCTTTCTTTAAAATAAGCATACGGTATTCATTTGTTCGTCGGTAAGAGCTCACTAATACTCTCGTTGTGACTGAAGGAACGGGAATTTGACGCATTTATCTAAGGGCAGGTCAATCTTTCACGAATGAATCACAGATGGAAACATTCCAATCGCGCCGATCCGAAATATAAGGCACTGTTAAGATCTGCGACAAATGTCGATTAAAGCCGTGACCTAAAAAACTCCTTACTGGAATGGAAAATAGCAAACCGAGAACTCTGACTAATCGCCGCACTTGCCACCAAGCAAGCCTTGGATAAACCAGCGACTGACGTTGCGGCAAAAAGAGATGGTGAGGCACATTAACCCAAATACCTTTCCAATTTTCAACTTGCGCAAATACATAACTGGGCCCGCGCGATTGGGAGGCAAACAAACGACCGTTTCCTGGGAACAGAAACGAACCAAAGTCAATAGCGAATTCGGAGCATTCCCGAGGGACGGGTTCCTCTCCTCTGGGAGTTAATCACCGAGCCATAAGGTCCAGCGGCGTCGCTCACACAGACAGACGGAGTGACGGAAAGCATGAGGGAATGGCCAACGGTAATACGGAGCAAAGCCTCGAGCTCTCACGGAGAAATTTTCGATGTTTGTCTTCCTTTTTTTCCGTACGAGCCGTTCGTGTCAACAAGGTGGCTCGGGCCGCCAACTCTTGCGACGTTCCGACGCTCGGTTCATTCATCACGAACCTCTTCATCTCTCTCCAACCTTTGCCCCTTTCATTTTCGCAAGGATACCGCTCTTTCGTCCCGTCACCTCCCTTAAGACACTGCCTAACGACCCCGGGGACTTCGGTATCGAACGCCTCCGAGGTTCAACGGAGTCGAAACTCATCAACTCGCCCAAGGGTTGGCGCATCCAACTTTCATGAGCTGTTGGATAAAAAGGGAAAGCAAAACGGGCCACGAATATCGCGTGAACTCGCTTTTGTGCTCCGACGGCGGCCGCGGGTGGCGTTGCGAAATTCTTCTTGCCGGAGGCAAAGGGGTCACCAGAAGACGGCCGTTCCTTTGAACGTGGTGACAAGTGACCGTACAGGTTCCGCAGCGGAACTCGCTCTGAAAGGGGGCAACGCCAAAAATGAGAGTTTCCCAAGCGGAGTAATGCATGTACAGAAGGGGAAAACGAGTTCTCGCGGATCACATCTATTAGTTGTTCCAGAGGAACTCATGTATGTGACATACGGATCTTTTAAACGATTATCTACAATGACCATCTAACAGTAACGTTTCAAGTAAATGCCAAGGAGTAAAAGTAAAGCTTACGTCTAACCTAAAAGTTTCTTTCCCTTCTCGAAAAAGAAATATCATAAAAAATCCTTAAAATTTTTATCGATAGGAGGGTGGCAATGAATGACACGAAAGGCCCTGAGAAATGATTGCTAAATAAAATGCGCTAGTACACTCGCTGTCATCTATATAGAAAGTTGTCTATTAGTTTCACTCGTTGCCATGGAATTTTCTTTACATAATCACCACATTGGTTACATAGCCAATCCGGAATTTAACGTGGGTTATATAACAAAGCAAAAAGCAATGGAATAACTCTCGGAATAAAACAGAGAGCAAAATCATTGCAGTAATTTTTAAACCTTATGTTTGTGATCCCATAAAAGATATTATAAGCATAGAAAGTAGGAAAAAAAACTCAAAAAGATGAGTATAAATATGCTATATTAACGCCCGGATGAAAGAAATTACGGTGAAATTAACTAATGTTCCAATAATCGACGAAATTAACGATTCGAGAAAAAAATGTACACGCCCATTACTTTCAGTTACAAAAACTAGTCGCAATGTGACCGTAAACCACTTTTTTATTCGAATGTCACAATCGATGGTCAACGAGAAATACATATTTTACGCTTCCTCTCCACAAATACCCTTCTCCAAACGCCATTTATATTTCATGCCGTGCGAATTTTATGCGTTTTCAATATCAGTTATTCCTTAGAGATGAGCCAGGGATTATATCCAATATTTTCACGACACGGCCGGATATGATTTCAACGAAGCAAGACCTTCAAACGTAGATCTCCATCATTTATTGATTAACTCACGGCCCCGTGGGTTTCAACTAACCATCAGAACGTGTTTGAGATACAACCGGGGGAAATAAAATCCACAAACTCCAGGAGGGAAATCATTCTGAAAATATCGGAGCCGGAAAGGACTAGATGAATTGGGAAATGATTGAAGTAAACTGTTGACCTTACGCAATTCTAATTTCGATAAACTCGATCCTAACTCATGTTTAAACGAGCGATACTTTACACACTAAATTACGCTATGATATATAAGCGACGCCGAGTTTAATGAAGTCGCGGATCGCTTTACCCAAACGTATATATTCCTCTCGTGAAGAAGACGCTTACATACGAAATTATTTGATCAATCCTTTACTTCCAGAAGGCACACATTTATCCGCGAACTTGGAAATTAAACACGGATTGCCAGAGTCGAAAGTCCGGAAAGCGCGGCCGAAGACAAATAATTCAGGGACGGGATTCAAAGGAAAGGAGTTATCATCGCGTCATACAGTCAACAGAAAGAAGCCGTTCCGCAAGACTCAATTAAAAACCGGGTAAATATTTTATCCTCCAAGATTTTTAAAATTCCGCAAACTCTCAGAATTAGACGGGACGGATATAAATAGAAGTGGAGAAGGAGAGGATCCTCATGGGACGTCGGAGTTGAAGGGATTCCTATGGAGTTCATTCGTCGATCGACGAGGAAAATAAAGAGAGAGATTGGGGCGCAAAAAATGGCCAACAAGGTGAATCTCACCTCCGAGTGGAGTGCTTGGTACGGCGAGAAAAACGCTGGCCCTGCTCAGCGGAGTCCTCGAAACGAGAGTGGCCATTCTGGGATGCTTCGCAATGAAAAGAAATGGGGGGTGGTGGCGAAGCCAATCGAAACTCCTCAATTATCTCCCACTGCGGAAGCTATTGAGTGGCTGCTGGAGAAAAACTAATTGGACGGAATGGCATCGCGATACTCTAATTATTTACGTTCTCGTGAGATAATTCGGGGAATTTCAGATATGCATTACATAAAGCCCTCTTACTACGGTATCTTGATGAACAACACGATTTTCATTTGCCTCTCGGTGCAGGATAGAGGAATTTTTACCTTTCTTTTACTTTTTCCGTTTCTCTCGTAGCCGTGATAAAACGAATGCTTCTGAGGTGTGAATTATGACATTCATCCTGAGCTCTCCTTATCGAAAGCTATCAAAATTATTACTCTTACGGTCATTTAGCTGCACTCACGAGATCATATTTCACTGATATCTTTCTGGATTATTGAGGATATCAAGGCAAAATATCTCACTCCTCATGTTACCACGTAATTACCACGTAATTTTCATTCCCACTGCAGAACTTTTGGTAACAAGTACTGGACGTTTCAAACCGGCCAGCGGGTGGAACACTGTTTATTTTATACATAACTGTACTAAGTCAAGAAGGAAACACTCCAAAACCATCAAAAATTTTTTTTTGATGGTTTTGGAGTGTTTCGTTCTTGACTTAGTAACCATCGGCCGCCAACTCGTTATTTTATTTTAACTGTACTATATGTTGGCTTTTATCAAGGAATGCAGACAGTGTGAGATAAACGCCTCAGAATGCAGTGGGTAATGGAGGTAACTACCTCGAATTCGGATACGGGCATGAACCCCCACGCAAAGAGAATCGAAACCCTATTGCAGAACTATTAACTCTTCTTGAAAATAAAATTACACTAATTCAATTATTAGTAAGAAAACTTTGTACTTTTTCCACAAATTAATTTTATTGTAAACAAAAGACTGTAAAGCACGACTAGTTTCAGAGAATGATCTCCATCATCAAGTGACTTTGCAAAACCGTTAAGCATTATATAAACAATGGACAGAGAGGTGAGTCAGGGGGGAGGGGAGGGAACTGGAGGTAGAGCAACATTGTCAGTGGATGATAGAATGCATTGAATTAATGGGGAATGGGAAGGGAAGAGGTGCTCATTAACCACATTACATTGTTTGGAATTTATATGGGAAATTATCTCAAACTGTTCTAAGAAATTAAGCCGTTGGTTTTTATCTGTATAGTGAAGAATTTTGGGTACAAAGTCAGAAGAATGGTTGAATTCCAGCAGGTGTTTAGCGAAGTGAGATTGGGAGGACTTGTTCAGGAAACATCTTAACAAAAAACAAAACAACGCCTGAAACTGTGAATCTAATTCAATTAGACATTAATTTTCTACTGTTACTAAGATTATTAAAACTTTACGAATATTAGGAAATAAATTTAGCGAACTATCAATGTTTCTGCGACACTTATTTCGGCCAAAATTTTTTCTACCATCGCTTTATTTTTCCTTTGGTGGAAAGTTTTGTCCATGAAATGGCATGAATTCAGAATTAACCTGAAGATCCACCAGAGAATGTCATTTATCCGAAATGAGACTGGATAAAAATTCCAAAACATTTTACTTAAAATTTAGACCAAGGGACCACCGATACATGTCAATAAATTTTTCTGTAAAAAAAATCAGACACAAATTTCCAAAGATTTCATGGTGAGAAAAAAAATTAACCAAGGATTGCAAGGCAATCTGTTTCTAAGTTGCCTCGACAGCTACGGTCACTTTGCACCTACGTTGGTATGGCATTCGACGTATGCACACATTAAGGAGGAAAATTCCCACCCGACGAGACAGGCATGCGGAATAACCGGGCATGAGAAACAACGAGTTAATTAAATAAAGAGGATGTAAGAAACATGACAGCTCAATAAGAGATTCTTCCGACGTTAAATCAAAATCAGAGCGAACATTTCACAAATGAACGCGGCGAAAGATTAATGGAAACGAGATATTGGAACCGAAAAAAAAGGAGGGGCACTGGCAATTAATTTTAGATTGACGGACTTCAATTACTACCTCGCACCGCAGAAAAATGAAAAATGCGTAACGCTTGGCGGGCGATGAAATCATTTTGGTCCGATTGTTATTAGCAATCGAATCAGCGAAAAAACACGACAGCCCACGACTCGAATAAAGCATTCACGATACAAGAATAGTCACCTATGCTATCGGGATTACAAACGAATCGAATCGAATTCAATTTCTTTTATCGGCGCGAAGTGGGGGAAGTCCAATCATCCACAGTAAACATAAAATACCCTTTGTCAGCGGCTGAGAAAAAGCGTACCTGGAAGCCCTTCGCGAAATAAAGATAAAAGTCACGATGGACGGGGAATGAACACCTCTATCGTCAACGTCACTAGCGTAAAAAGACTGTCGAGTAGCGCGGATACGGCAAAGTGAAAAGAGCCAGGGAGATTTCCGCTGTCAGTCCTATTTCGGACGAGTCTAGGAAACCGACGGGGAGAAGGTAAACGATCGTTTTCTTATATCCCATTTCAGGGATGTGAAGCCCATTTTATTCGGAAAGCCGCATCTATCATTCGGCCGCATAAGAGACCATTAGGTCGCATTCAACACCAGCAGACCGCTCTTATCATCATTATTTAACTCTTTAAAAGGCGAGGTTAGGCCTCTCCTACAACTAACATCAAAGATCAAGTGAATACAGTTTTAAATATTATAGAAATACCTCCACGACTATAAAACGAGTAACTCCAAAGAAAAATCAAAAATCTGGGTGTGAAGAGTTTTCAGTGGAAAGCTTTCACATATGCGACATATTTCCTACGTTAAAATACCCAATCATCGATATTAATAATAATAATAATAATAATAATAATAAAACGTCTTTATTTAGGCGAGATTGAGACTAAGAAGTCTCCTCTTCCATCTAACCCATCGTCACAAATAATACATTTATGAAGAGAAAAAATTTAAATAAAAATGAAAAGTGGATATAAAAACCTAAGATTTTCTTAGGGAAAAATTACCCACTGCGGGAAAACACCCGCTAAGAAGGGGAGTGTGAAAAACCTGCGTAAACCTACCAATAACTAAAAGATAAGAAAGTAATGTATTTTACGATAGGAAACGAATTTAACTTCTAAATATACCTGGGTATAATATCTTCTAATTCATCTTCACTTGAATTGATAACCAATAATGAGAAACAGAATTATTTACACACGTTCATTCGTTGCGGGAATTGAAGGAAAGGCCTTAGGTCCCCACGTCTAACGATAACGCCTTCTTATATAGGCAAAGAGCAATGCTCGCTTGCGTCGCGGGTTGCATACTCGAATTATGTACGGGGATAATAGGGTATCCGCCTCGGGAGTCGGGCTCTGGTATGAAACCCTTTTCTCCCCCTTCTTTTGTATTTCCACCGCAACTCGGACGTACGAATGACGTCACTTGCCCTTGCGGTACGTCATTACTATTCCCTTTAATCGAGGAATCGGCACCGTGCAAGTATGTTTCCGCGGTAGGGAATGCGGAATGCAATGAGCAGGGAAGCGATTGAAGGAATAAAATTATGACGAAAGTACTCAAAAAATAATTAAAAATTTAAGACAAATGTGGAAAATTATTTCAGGATTAGTGAACACATCTCAATCAGTAATGAAGTAGTTAATACTCTTTACTTTTGTAGCGCTTCAATTAATATCATTGTATAAATACAGTTTTATTTTATATCATCCGTTTTATTTTTTGTCATCCATCAAAGATTACGATCAGCGCAAAGCAGTTTCGTATGAAAGAGCAAAGAAGGAATTTACGAGAGGTCGAATCCATCATTTAACACGGGGTACTATTTTAGGAAAAATAGGGCAAGTATCTCAAAAGTCTGTGTTCCGGCTTTTCCTTCGCTTAATTAAGGAATTCCTCGTACATTACATCTTTTTTGTACATGGCTCGTTCCTCTACCTTTAAAGACATACATCTAATTTCCTAGCTTGATAAGTAAACATCCTTCCCTCATTTATGCCTGTATATTTCCTTCATTAAATAGTAACTAAAACTTATTTCAACCACATATTTACTAATGCGCATCTTCACATATTTTTTTTATTTGGAGTGTTTATGGGTGTTTCTCATCTCTATGCTTCGGTGGATTTTCTTCTTCTTCTTGGGTTGTATTATCCAACACCGTAGATTTTTTCTCAACCAACTCTCATTTATAGAGATATATCTCCCAGTCTTTAGCTTTTCCCTATTTTATTTTCATTCTACAACATTCTATTGCAGACTGATTAATGAGGTTAGGTTTATAAGAGAGTCCCACTGCACTTAACTTCTCTGATAAATTACTGTAAGTAAAAACCTGATCATTATCTACGAGAGAAGGAGATACGGAAGTTATAAAAGTGAGCAATCTCGCTTTCGTATCCTGAATCAAGATAAATAAGTCCGTTAAAAGCGCTTAAAGACCTATAAAAGTTCGCAAAAATAATATCGCTTCCTTCCTTCTAAGGAATACAGCGATCTTTGCTTTCGCAATCATTAAACATTTAAACTCGCTACAAAATAATCCTACCTTTTCATCTCATGATGGATTACGCAACGCATCAACGTCCTCAAATAAGTAATGATGAACGGTTAAGAATATAATTATCGGCAGAGAGATAATTACATGCAAAAGACGGGGAAAAATCAATGAATCTCAACCTTCGAGACAGAGGGCTGACAGTAATTTATCTGGGAGCCTGACAGCCCCACAATCGCTCAAAACGGACCAATTAAGGGGAGGGAGCCGACGCACAATAAAATTTGTGAAAGCGCGAGATGAATGAAGTTATATTTCCGTAATTAGTCGAGGGGCGTAGGGAGAAGGTGGCGAGTTTTCCGACGAACACGCGACTAATGCAGGGTTTACGAAAGAGAGGACAGAAAATTAACTCCAAAGGTGGGAATAGCGGAAGGAGCGGGAAAAAGCGTCGTTGACGACTTAACGGTGACGAAGGGAGTAGTTCGAAAAAGGGGAGCCAAAACGTTCTGCGTCATCTTAAATCGCTAGATTCGAGGAGAAGGGCGAAGTCAAGGGTACAAATGATCGCGTCGAAAGGAGTGACAGCCCTAGAGCGATTGGTTTATGCAGAAGAATATAAATATTTCCTCGTGGTGCGGACAAAGTGGCTTCTGAGTTTATTACCATTTTCGCGCCTCCGCGAACGCTGGAAGCACTCCAGGCTAAATTGGCTCGCTGCAACAAAAGCGGGGATATAAAAATGAATGGCGGCGATGAAAAACGCAAAATATTTAATGAGTTCATAAATTCGTACGGTCGCTCGTGGCTTAACGTCAAGAGCGTCAGAAATATGATTAAATCCGATCGATTCAATCAAGTCGAAGGTGAATCATTTACCGCATTCGATTTTTGAGGGGACAAAAACTACTGTCCTATCGTAGGGAGGTTTTGCGGTCCACTTTCTGAACGGGAAAAATGCGCGGTGACTGATGAATCATTCAATTCCGAGTCGTGTAGTTCGACCGGGGAAAGAGGCATGGGACATGGAACAAAACATCGGCGATAGAAAATAAAATATTAACCTTCCGTTAGAGCCTATCTCTGAATTTAGCGCGGTCGAAGATCTTGGGCACTGTTTCTTTCATAATTATATTTCTACTCCGTCTCGATTTTAGTAATCAATGTGCATTTATTTATAAAAAAATAAAATCAAAATTTTTGGGCGTTACTTCGTGGAAAGCCATAGAAATAGAGATAAAAGAAGACTTTGCAATTTTACCACAGGCTTTTATTCAATTTTATTTATTAACATAAAAGCCTTTGGAAAAATCACAAAGTTTTCTTTTCTCTTTATGCAGTTATTTTCCATGAAAAATGAATCAAAGAAGATCTATTTTCCTTGGAACTGCAAAATGGAAATGAATTAAGTTTTAATATCAATCAATGATAACGATTAGAAACAGAATTAATAAGAATATGGTTGCTTGAATTATTTAGTATTACAGCAAAAGTAGTAAACGCAAGAGACATACTCGAAATCCATCACTAGGCTGCAAAAGTAAAGAAATTGAAAAGTAAAGAAGTTAAAATTTAAGGTTAGAATATTTAATAAAAGCATTTGACAATTTAATTTATTTATCTGCTTAAAATATTCAAACGAAAAATGGCACCCCGATAAAGGCAAGTATCTAAATTATGACCGTATTCTAGGACTAAAGCTAACGTTTGAAAGACGGATGTCATTTCCTTTGAAATTTCTGAAAGGAAAACAGTTCCTCTTAGATTTCTGAACATACATCTCAGGAAGAGAACACTTACAAAGAGATGTTGATGCTCGGATACATTTTACATCAGCTCAATTAGATGATCTCTACTACATAAGCATATTTCACATGAATGTCATGTGTTAGTCTGACAGATTTTTCAAACACGAGCAGACGACGGAAGGCTGTCTTCTAAAGCGTTTGCAGGAAGAGTTAGACATAAGTGGTTCACTTCTCGAATTCAGCTCACCTACAGGTCTGCACGTGCTCGGGCACAAAGTTGAGCTCGGATGGGGCAACACTCTTCGCCTTGGGCCTCCTTTCCTATTCAAATCGTATTGGGGAAATTTTCAAGCACTGCGATCAAAGAATTGTCTAGCTTAACGTCCTGTTTTGATACTAGGCACCCACTTTACCAGCACTTCACTAAAAATTATTCTACAATTTCTCATTCTATTAGATTAAAGGTACAGCTACGCATGAAAACATCTATCCCACTCTATTTCAATATCTCAATTTCCTTTCACTCGAATCGTACTATGCTACGGTTCGGCGAAGAAGAAGGTAGTGCAGGGAAATTTCGCTTAGTTAGCGTACATCTTTGGCTGTCAATTTATCTGATGAATGATCGCTAAAGACCTCTAAACTACCTCAGGAATGGGCCAGGCCAAACTTGGTTTCTTAAGCTATTTGAGTGGACCATGAATCTTGCCGTGCAAGATTCCCTCGCTGAACAACCTTTAGGAGATTTCTGAGAGCTTACGTTTAGTATTAAATCCATTTCCGACATGCAAGTAAAGTAAATGAATCATGGTATCCTATACTGCTGTGTTCGTAACATTATTAATATACAGCTATTAAACAAGGTAGCATTCGCACTGGGGCGATAAGTGAAACCAGTGATATATAGTAAACCACAGATCATTGGTACGGTTCATAGTAGAACGATACGACATAAGCAATAAAAAGCTGGTGAGAAACATCATATTTCCAGTCGCAATCATGAGCTCCAGTGGTGATAAAAAATTCACAAATCGATTGAGGAAGAAATTCACTAATGGAATAGATCTTCTCCCCAGTTCACAAGGTTGACAAGTTCAGATATTGTACGATGAAATTCATCAGCGACATATCGCAGGCGATGGGTTGCGAGATTGCTTCATTATGAAACTTTCTTTATCGCCTTTTTTTGAGCACAATGCATCCTCCCGCCCCGTATCTCTGTCGTTTATCTCTCACGATATATCGCTAATCGCCTAAGTGTGAACGCCTCAAAAGAGGAGACGAAAGAAAGATCGCGACACAATTGAAAGAGCGACGCTAGTTGCATCAGGAAAGCGTTACGATAGCCTCCCTCCACGTGCTTTCATTCACTCCCTCAAAGTCTCCCAAGATATGAGATCGGGCAGAGGATAGTAAAAATCGAAGGAAGGGTGGAAAGCAGAGAGAAGAGGTCTGAGAGAGTCTTAGACGACAGCTTGGGACTGAGGGATGAATAAAGATGAGCTGGATGAGGATATCTCTGCAATGGACCCATTCATAGATGGCGAATGCTTAATGCCTCATTTGCCGACGAATGCTCGCTCAGCGACTTCTCCCATCTCCTCGTTTATCAAAAATTTTTAAAGGGACAATTTCCAATCCCTTTTTCTCCTCTCCGCGATTAAGGGCTCCATTATTTATTACGGTCGAATCTCTTGAGAAAAATCCGTTCGTTTCTCCTCCCGGGAAATGGATGTATTATAGAAAAATGCTCGATGTAATTCAATCACGTGCGATGGGGGCTTACGTGTTTCTCTCTCTCTCTTTCTCTCTCGATTAATCAAAAAGAATCGGGGAATGAGACTGGATTTGAATTTACGTTCATATAAAGGGAATAAAAGAAATCATCGGGGAAAACAGGTTTATTCAGCGATTTAAACTCGCGAAACTTAAGTAAATAAAACGGAAAATTTATCACTTGTCATTAACTAAAAATTTATATTCCGTGCATTTACCTTACGCATTTAATCCATATCCAACCTCACAGAGGCTGGGGGTTGATCAAGTAAGTAAATGTAAGGGTCTAACATATAAATTAAAATATACCTGAATCGTTTTTCCCATTACTGAATTTTCAAGTCCCTGAAATAGTAAAATGTATACCTAGTTCGCCAAGATAAAATCAACTTCATGGAGGCTGGGGGTTGTTCAAGTAGGTAAGGGTCTTACAAATAAAGTAAACCTGAATCCCTTTCCTTATTAGTGAATTTTCAAGTCCCTGAAATAGTAAAACGTAAAACTAGTTCTCCGAGAAAAAATTCCAATCGATGTATACGACGTGGGAGAGTTGCGTCATTAATATTAGTCTCGATAATCCATAAAGCTGCATAATAATAAACATTCCACTTTTCACGAGCGGTAGGGTGAGAGCGGAATGACTCGGGTCCCGGAAAGCGCTAAAATGAACATAAAGGTAAATCTCGAGTTTCCCCTCGCTTTTCCTCGGATATTTTCCGAAAGAAATAAACGATCTTTAAAAACCTCCTCACGTCTTGAAGCTAAGGAACGCGGGAATCGTCACTGCATCAATTTATCCCCTTATAAAGAGGGCCGTGGCCTGGTTTAATCCTCGGCCTACCCGCCCACCGAAGAAATTTACAGAACTTATGAAATCGCTCGCCATTTCCAGCTACCTTCATTCGCAAAAATGCCTTAATATTTTCCATGGGCAATCCTCTTACCTACGTTTAGGGAGGGGGAGGCGAATTAAGATGCGGATTTGGGACCTTTAAAGTAGGAAGATAGTCGAAGATATGAACTCTTTATGGCCACTAATATAAATAAGAAACTTTTCCAGCTACGTGGGCTGTTAAATTGCGATAAATATCTGCAATTTAAATGCATGAGAGAAATATAAAAATAGGCGTACCTTCGCAAGAAATTCCTTGAGCTTAGGAATATCCCTTCTGGGAAGATACATAGTAAATGTAAGCATCATGATATTCAATATACTCTGTTGGTAAAGTTGATACTTGAGACGTCGTCTTTTGAAACTTCACGCCAAGGATGTGAAAAATATTATTTTGCAATCGTAGCTCGAAAATAAAAGATAAATTATCCGACCTGATGAAGTTGAGACTATATTAGAACATTCACACGAAAATTTTTAAAATAATGTTTCATCCCTCTATTATTTCATTGAAACAAGCGTTAGGTAAATGTTCGAATCCTGATAGCATAACAATTGTAAAACCATTCTGGTTCTCAATTCCTTCGCTATTGCAAAGATACATATGAAAGGGAATTAAAGTTTAATTACAAAACTGAGGAATGTGGATAGTAAGAATAGATACAGAAATATTTAGATTATAATCAAAACTTTAAAAGGAATCAAAGCAGAATTTTTAAAATCGCACGGACATCGCAGCGAAAACGAAAGTCAAAGCTGAGTTTTATAATTGATAAAAGGAAATGGAAGGGACGGCAGGAAAACAACATTCACCCTCGGCTTTTAGAGTCCCGCGAGCCATGAATGTAGCATTCGCCCAACGCAGCATTCAGAAAGTGAATAAGTAGTTTCCCGCAAAATATCGGGGACGGTGCGCAAAGCTCTCCGCGATACCCGCCTTTTATTATTTCTAATGAGGCTTTCACGCGCCCCTCCTTCAACTTTAGCGCCATTCGAAAGTTCACCTTCCAAACTTTATCCAGAGAGAGAGAGAGGCGACACTCGAAGCCAGCGCACCAAAATCCCTACAGAGGACCCAGCGCAGGAAGGGAAACAAGCAATTGATACCGGAAGTGAGCTTCACGGGATTTCACTTCCTTATCCCCCGAGCATCATGGGACATCATCCACCGCCTTATTCCTCATCTTTCCCCGCCACTTAGCGTCATCTCCCCCCTCACTCCTCCGGAGATCAATCCACTGGTTTACCTTTTCCTTTACGCAACTACCCCACCGCTTAATGCCTCCCACGAGCGCATTTAATCCTTGGAAGATTCTCTTTCTCGACTCCGACCAGTGCCACCTCCGCGACTAATTCCCCACCACTCCACGATAACCCCGTCGCGGGACGGCCCGCTGTTTCTCTCTCCCCTTGTACGCAAAACCCTACACGGACTTAACACTTCTTACCCCTTTCTCCTATTTTCCGTTTCCAGGACTTTCCCTCGCCTTCTCTCTTTATCCTGAGCTGCCCTCTTCCCCTCGGTTCCCTTCCTACCGTCCATCCTCCAGCATCGCCTGGCAACGATCAATACCCGGGGGTGACCGTCCCTCCCCTTCCCTCCTCCATTCCCTGTGACGCGGTAGCCTAGCTTCTTTCCCCCGCCGCCACTCGATCGCTGTGACGCAAAACCGGAGTATTTGCCCACGACACTCGCACTTCATTGGCGATAGACTCCGCTCCGTGTAAATAGTGACAACTTATTCATTAGCGATGCGACTTCCCCCGTCCACCGTGCGGCGTTACTATTGCGGAGACTATAAAAGGTCCCTGCTACGGAAGGAGTTCCAACTCCTAATCTAACTCAAGTTGATCATGCACGTCCGCTGCATAGACGTCTATGTTCACGCTCGAAATGCGAAAGAGATCGTTATCGTGCTTTTGAAGGAAGATAAGAAAGAGAACGCTAACTTATGTCGCGCCCTATAATTTTTTTATGTATACTTCTGTAATGAGTTAATAGCCTTTTAATCTTATGGAGCCTAACGCCGATTCATATCCCAAGGAGTCGGTTCCATTATGTTTTTACTTGAGGGGATAATTTATTTAAAGGAAACCGATATTCCACGTGCTTAATGGAGAGCCTTCACCACATGGACTGCTCATTACTCTAGGAGATTTGAACAGGCGATCTCTCACATAAACTGCGGAGTCGCAGTTGTTTAAAAGGAGAACCGAGATTGAATCCTGGTATACCTATGGTGTCTCTAAACATTTTTCAATGTTGAAAGATACGCCCTTTCAATAAACAACAATTGATGAGAAAGTATGGTACAAACGTCTTGATAAAATCTTCATCAAGATAAAACGACAACTTCATTCTAGTGGAGATTTAAGCAAGTAACCTCCCATTCAGACGATGCCAACACTCATGCTGGCCACAGAACAATAATAATTACAAAATGATTCAATGTTTGAATCCCATTAAGGACTGAATCAATTTGTGCATTTATATCTTAGCAACATCCGCATGTTACAATGGAACTTTGATTAGCTGCTCGTGAGGGAGTAGGTAAAAAATACCAAATCTTGCCATCAATCAAAACACGCTTTTACGCTCCATATTTCCTTCCTTACTTCCGATTCGTAAGACCAATCTCAGTGTCCCGAAGCTTGTCGAGGAGACCATGGGCTTGAGTCTTAGAGGAACAAAAGGGAAAGGCATACAGTAGCAGTGGGCCAGCGTTTCGAATGCCGCGCCCATCGCCTTCCCTTCCGCCGTCGCGTTCCCACCCCAATCTCATTCCAGACGTCAGATCTAAAACCGAAAGGGGAAGGAAAAACTTGGCGTCAATCACACGCGGCGGAAAGGGATAAATAAGGGAAGGAGATGGATGGAAATATTCCAGCTAACAATTCGGATGTAACGACGCCGCTTCATTTATTCCCGCCTCCTTTCAGAAAAGTGTTGGGGTCCAATAATGCGGAGGAAATAGCGGAGGCATCAATTCAATCGGAGAAATTCCAATCCGCGATTGGGCGGCTGATAGGCTAACCACCGATTCGACTAAAGGAAATGGGTTTCCGGAGTTATCGAAACGAAAACCGATGATGTTTTGCGGTGGTTTATTTCCTGGTTGCGGATCGACGGTGATTGGGATGTAGATATTCGTAATTTTTATTTAATCTTCAAGTGACATAAGCGGTATAAATTCGTGGAGGATCCGTTTCCTCAGATATCTCTATCTACATTTCTTCATTATTCCACCGTCATGGAGGATAACGTTCCCAACTGCTAAGGTGTGATTAATTCATAAATTTCGAATATTTGTGATGGTTTCCATCTCTCCTCTTTGGTTGATGGAATATTCTCATTTAAAATGGAATTTCTTAAACGTGCTACCTCTTCCAAAAACCAGGAAAACGTCAGATAAGCATCAGTAAGACCCACGTGAGAATACGAATTTGCATTTTCCATACGAAAGCAAAATATAAGCAGAGGTGTGTTCAAATTCGTTTGCTTATTCAGACACTTCGCTCTTGTTTACAATTCTTTCAATCAATTCGATACGAAGCGAGCTGCTCAAATATCTTCGTCCTAAAGTGCATATACCAGTAATATTATGATCGAAACAGGAATTTATTCTTTCATCATTTTGCGATTCAGTGCCGTTTATATCTATTTTTAAGCATAATAAACACAGCAAAAGAGAAATGTTGACATAATAGACGATGTAACATCCACTAACTACCCATCAACAAAACACATGAGTCGTTTTCTGCCTGATACCTAGGAAATAAAGAAAATCGGATCTGATGGAGATAGACGCACAAATAAAGAGAGGCATAAAAAGTTTGATAGGCAGTGGATCAATGAAGATATTAGCAAAGAGTTATCTACACTTTAATCAATCCACTGTTAGGAATTATAAACAATTACAAAAATACCAATATTTGATATCTGACATTAATACCATCTTTGGTTAATGCGACTAGAGTTCATAGACGCAAAGCGAGAAATATATGCAGTATGAGCAACTTGGGTAGTCTGCTAATTGCATTGAGTTCAGTTACAGATACAAAAATGAATGTACTGCAAGCATGACCTCAAGGAAAGCGCCTAGATCGTCGACCTGATGAAATGACTTTCTATATTGCTCTTTACATTCTAGACACAAAGTAAACGGTAGACTACGAGACCACGATGACGGCTTAAACAAACTATCATCATATAAATGAAGAGATCTGACACTACGGCGACAAGAACGTTTCAACCACAATGTCTGAGAAACTCGACAAAGCGGAGAGAAAGATTACAATCTCTTAACACCGTATGAATGTGGGACGGAACCACAAAGGAATACGTCTTATACGTATTTCAGTATCTACGGAACTATCCTCAAAGACGAGCTGTTTCGTCGTCAATTACTCTCAAAATAGTTGACCAAATTATCATCGATAGATAATGATCCAATTACTTCAATTCTGGTCATCTGACGAAGGGAAAAGACAGTTAAAAGCAGAACCTTTACGTCGAAATCGGAACGATTCGTCACCCTAACCGCACCACAACCCAGTCAAAGAATAACGAGGCGTATATTAGATCAAAAGATGTAGAATAATATGTTACTAGTTGTCCCTCGCGAAAATTTTGCAGCAGACACTGATACTCTATTTCCTCACCAAATAGATTTCAACAAACACTCCAATCTCTGGAAACGAATATAAAAACACTAAAACATATTTAAAAACACACCTTCATATTCTGTAACAGAGTTTGTTTCCATATACCTCGTTTGTGTCGATAGATATCGATATATACACATCCAGCTATAAAACTCTATGGGTAAATTCAATTTTTAACACGATATTTTGGCCAAGTAGTGAATTTTCATTCGTTGGTCTATTTTTTTAGCAGAAAGGAGGAAACTTTCTCTTTCAAATGGTGCGTCATTTATATGTTTTGATAGGGTGTGGAGGGAGAATAGCGCCGGTCACCGAAAACGAATGTTAAGAAATAATATACGTGATTCTAAAACAATATAGAATACCAGTAATCGCCAAGCTTGAGAAACGCATAACCGCTAGTCCATCACCGACCACAAAGGCACCACTCCAAAATTTGATCTAAAAACTAATTCGCAGGAAAAAAATCGAGAGCCGTTTAATCCAGATTGGAGCGAACCTTGAAAAAAAAACATCCTCGGTCCAATAATTAAACGAGTCACACCTGCACGAAATTCGCATCCTCGAGGGCGAGGATTAATTTAGAGTTTTGGTGTCCCGGATAATCCCTCGAGCCATAACCCTTTCGCCGTCTCGGAGAAAGAGGGGCGTCCCCTCCCGCATGAAAACCCTTCCGAGCCATCACTCTCACTCGCCCACATGCGCTATCTCTCCCATACATTTTCCGCAGACCCGCCTTTGACTGCGATCAGGTTGGCAGACCTGAGGGCGGATCCCACTCACATCTCCTAGAGCCGCGACGGCATCTATTCTCACGCGCCCTACCTTCCCATTCACCTAACCGTTTGCCCGTCTCTGCGGAAAATTCGAGCCTACAGCAATGCTACAAACGTGGGTCTGTTCCGCGATCGTCCACCGCTTCAACATCCGCCGAGGACATAAAGATGACAAACGGACCATCTCGTAACATCATCACACCCGTCCGAATTTTCCACCTTGCTGGCGTGCGGAATTTTATTCCGGACGTTTATTAGCTGGAAGTATTTTAACGAAGTGAATTCTCGGAGCCGACGCTAATGATCCATGTGAAAATGGGTCGTTGCAGTAGGGAAAAGAAAATATTTTTATTGAATGAATAAACTAGAAGGGAAAGAAAAAATATCTAAATCGACCTAAACACAACCAGCTAATAATTCATGAATTTTCTTAAGTATGCAGAAAATTTTTATCGTTCCTGGTAAAATCGCAGAATTAACACGAGTTTTGACTTTATTGCTAAACCGAAGAATTCCTACAAAATAGGATTTAAAATGAAAAAAGGTCCGACCTAAAGAGGGCAATTTAGCCGAAACAAGTCGTTTTTGTTTTCGATTAAATCGTGTGGAAACTACGAAGTATTTCTTTATATTTTATAACTTCGTTTCACGAAGTTTGACTAACGATAATGTATTACAAAATAACATTTATATCACCGAAAATAAACATATTGTTGACCACGGCTTAGGGCTAAGGGACACTGAGGTTCGGGTCCGCGTAAGAAACGGTTGTTTTTGTGCGTAGATCAGGGCCAGCCAAAAAGGGGATCCCCTGGATACCTATAATCTATTTTCATTCGAACAGTTAATGCTCCGATAGATCCGGCCCGCCCAGCACTTTCCCTTAAGTGACCCATCCAACAAAAAGTTCGGGAAACCATTATTTTGAGAGATTAATCATTAGGTAAATATCTGACATTAAATTCCATAAATTCTTAAAAAACAATTATCTTTTTTTTAAAACACAGTTCTACTAAAAGGTCACCGCGCTCATTTCCGCGACTCAAAAATTCCACAGAATTAGGGCATACGTTTCTGAGGAATACTCGGAATTCCACAAATGACGACTCGAGAAAAGTAAAAGTTTGATAGTCAACTCCGACTTCCTTCTTGCGAACAGTACGCCGGATGTCACCGGTCATGCCTCAGAACCTTCAAAAAAGTTCCGGACATTCCCTCAAAAAACCAAAAAAAATCCCACCCTCAAAGAAGTCGAGACATTTCCCTATTAAACTTCCTCGCGAGTATGTTAATGCGAGCAAACGCGGTAAAAATTCGTACCGATAAGGAGTGGAGCGCGTGAGACAAAAATCCCCGCAAAAATGCAAAACTCTCCCGGGGCCGACACCGCTTTTTTCCGGCGTCCGCTTTTAGGGGATGGAGTTTATCCCACGGGAGGGAAGTTTTTTTTAGCCCTTTCAGCCGGCGTATCTCGCACAAGGAGTAGAATTCCACCGCACGTCCCACGCGAGCTCAAATTTCCTCCGAATTCAAAAAAAAGCGCTCGCAGCCCCGCATCTTAAAATATTCTTCCCGAGGGGTTTGGCGCGTCTCTATTGCTTCTGCTCATACGTGCAAGTCGTTCTTCCGCGCGGGACAATCCTGCGAGGGACTCTCCTCCGTAACGATCGCACTTGTCGCCATTCTTCCTACGCCGCGTACTTCTGCTCCACTCCAAGCAGCCCTCATACACGTGATTTTTAAAACGCCGTCTCCAGAAATATTTCCATCGGAGACTGAATCTGCTTTACTTTTCTTTTCGCTGCAAATTTGCGTCTTCGGAGGGAACTTCTCGCTACGAATACACGGGCTGATTGAATAATGCATGCTCTCTCTATCTCTTTCACTCAATTTCGCTCACTGCAAAGCCAGAAACATACACGTATGCGTATAAAGAGAAACCTGCCTTAAGCGGAATTTGAGGAAAACGGAAAACTGTCTTACCCGGAAAAATGTGGTCCCAATGGATTCGCCTAAAGACAGGTTTCAAGTATACATACGCAATTATATTCATACATACAAATGATAAGATTACGAACGAAAAGTAGACAGAGTAACCCCGCATCATTTTTGATTCGTTAAAAAAGTAATAATTAGACACAGTGGTGGATTCAATAAAATGAGATTAGAAAGGGAAGAAAGGAAAAACGGTGGTTGAACACGAGAAAAAACCCGGCGAAATAAATGTGTTGATAATCTCTGTTGAACTTACTATCATAAGTTTTTACATTTTTTTTCGACCGTGTTTCCGGAGTTTATCTGTATTGTCTCCTTTGGAATGGGTGTTTTCCTGCATCGTGGGTTTTCCTCCAGTGGAGAATTTTTTTTCCAAAACCCAAATCTTTTTGTTTTATTGTGTTATGATATAATTTTGTTAGTTGTATGGTTAGATAATTGCATTTAATTGCTGACGTCATAAGTTATGTACTACTATGAGATAATTTTAGAGGTTAGGTGTAAAAACCTTAAAGACCATAAACAAAAGCCTTTGGGCTTAACCTTTGCGATAACGCAAAAAGTAATGATAATGATTACAACAGGTAAGGTGGGTAGAAAAAAGATTGGTAGAACAGTTTGGTGGATTAACCTGTGGTACTTAAGCGTAGAAAAACATAAAGAATTTAGGAAGATAAGAAAAAATAGGTGTGAAAAACTTGTGAAATAGATAAGACGACCTAAGCAACCAACTGATTTAAATTAGGAATGAAGATGAGATAAAAAATAAATGGCACCACACTAGAGCGAAATTCCTCCGAAGATTCTCCAAAATACTGAGGGGAGCTTTCAAAGAGGCCTTAAAAATATCGTTTCAAGATCAGAAAGGCCCAACATTGGCTGATTCTCTCCAATACGAGTTAGAAGCATTTTTCAAAAACTTCCAGTCAAGCCTTTCTTTTTGCTACAACAAACGGATTAGAGAAAAGATTTGCTTGCATAAGGAATCAAAGCGCTGATTCGGCCAATTACCCAAAAAAAATTTGGCGAATTAGTCTAATTGTAGTACATGTAATTTTAAGTTTACATATGAATAATAATTTCGTATGTCGGTCTCAGATAGGTTGATGAACCCCTATCTTTTAAAAGAGCTCAGTAAGATGAATTGAACAAGTCTTCCGCGCATTCCATGCTTTTCCTTTACGCATTCCACCGTGATGGCATTAGAGCACCAAAATTCTGAAAAGATTTCCCTTCTTCATCTTTTCAATAAAGACTCCTATGCGACAGCTATCATAAGGCGATTTCGAAACCATAAGCTCCTTCACGAAAACAACAGACAGCATATCAGTCAAGAGAGCACATCGTCAGCAATTTCCTCAAAAGATAATTCGAAGGGAGAGAAAAACTTCCCTTCGGAACCGAACGGATATAAATTTGAAGAACGCCGCTGCGGTCAACCGACTGAATAATGGTTCAAATCCGGGGACGAATCTAGAGCAACCGGCCGAGAACATCCACATTCCGAACCGCATTAAATCTTGCGTACTTAACCAAACAGTTATACTTCTTAAAAGGGTCTTCAGAGGGTCACATAAAACGCTTCCCCCATTTGGGGGGGCTTTCGTGCTTCGGCCACACTTACCCCTCCCCAGCGATACAGAAAGCCTTCTCTCACACCGCCAATATTTCCAACTCCGATCACGTCCTATCTCTTCTCCGCCACCGCCCTCTCCGTCCTTTTCTCTCATTCTTATCGACAGCTCTCATCCGTGGGAAGGACGATAGCACCGCTTGATTCTTACGGGGATGGCGACATCTACGGACGCAAAGCTCGGATTTCGAACGAGACTTGGAATGGGGCATAAAGCACGAAGTTAACGGCGGCAGCGGAGGAGGGATCCGGTGAATGTGGGGATCGAGGAGAGGGTGGGGAACACACTTCTTCGGGTCTTCTTCGGTCACTTCAACTGTCCCTTCCCTTAGCCATTCTTCTCGAGGGTTTCCAACCGTCTGCTTTTCACTCGGACAGTATCCTGATATAGGAAATTGCCAGGGAGGGCGATTTGATAGCTGGCACTCCAACATCTTCTTTCTCTCTAATGTAGATACCGACAACGATTGCTTATAAGAACAAAGGGCAACGTTTAAAAGAATAGGCTGTGAGTAGAGTTCCTTCGAACTTTTGTGCCTGGGAAATAGACCATCTCTTTTGTACAACACCACCGACTTTCAGAGTAATTTTAAAGCTTCTCTGAGATAATATACGAAATGTTATAGATCATTACAAACACAATCAATCATCAATCATCAATATGAAAGAAACAATTTGTCTTCGTCCACAAATTTTATTTGAAAAAACACGACCGGTTTCGAGGTTAACTCATCTTCAGGTGACCGGAAAACATTTAGAAGCAGAGTAATATACAAAGTAAAGGCGATTGATGGGAAGGGCGTTAGTGGGATGAATGCGGGGGAGGGGGAGATTAACTCATCTTCAGGTGACCGGAATACATTTAATAGCAGAGTAATATACAAAGTAAAGGCGATAGAGGGGAAGGGCGTTAGTGGGATGAATGCGGGGGAGGGAGAGGGAGGTGTGGAAGTATAGATTTGAAGATGGGGGAAATATTCTCATTCTGAGAATATTTCACCAATCACGACACTAGTACGAATCTCATCACAAAAAACCGAAGAAGTACTTCCGCTAATATATGTTATAAGTTCTGCTAAATTGTGATCTACTACTTTTGCACTCCCTCATTCACCGTGTTTTTCGATGGTGAATGTAACTTTGTATTCTAGAATAGAATAGAGTGCCAGACTAAACAGGGTTTCAGAGCGCTTATTTTCCATTTCCACGGAATTCTTTGGAATCTTGATGGCATTGAAATCAATGTGCGTGTGTTCGCCGTAGAGCTCTCTCTTATGAAAATATCCGTCATCATCTTTTGCATATGAATGATCCAAAAATTCGGCATTTTCTTTTTCGACTGAAATCTACACGGATAAATTAAAATAAAATAGCGGACGATGCTTAAAAATACGTGGAAAAAGTATCAACTAGTAATTTATTTTAAAGCAGCGTAAAGATCGAATTATATCCGATTTGAATACTTCTAATTTTTATATACTCCTAATTACTTTGGTTTCTATTATTATAGAAACCAAAGTATAGTAGTAGTATAGAGGAATTATAAAGGCTAAGTTCGAATTGCGCTATCGTTCAATTATGCACTATCAAGAAATTATTGAATTTTTATTCAAAACGTTTAGCATTGATATTCCGACCCCTTAACTTTTAAATATAGTACACCTCGATGTTTATAAATCGGTTGTCTCAATGGAATTAATCACGTAAATGAAAATTATAGGCGGAAGAAGATAAGAGTAGGTACTTTCTAGGTATATGTACTTTCTACTACCATATCTTGACGAGTGGAGTATTTTTCAATTATCTTATGGTGCAGGATTGAGAAAATTTATCCTTAACTTGCTCAAGTCATGGTTTTTTTTATAACTCTTATGACATGAGAGCTACATAGGTGCTGACTGATGGCATGCAGTTTGAACACACTGCATTTTAATGCTACGAAAAGTGTCATTCATAACGTCACGCTGCACCTACGTGAACTTTTTCCATTCTAAAATTTCTCAGCAAAGAGGAGAAAACAGAGGAAAACCACAAAACTATAAAAACTACATGCAGCGTAGTAAACCTCATTCCCTCTCCAGAACTTTCAGCAGCTGGCGGTAAAGGGTTCGGGTTACAAAACGACTTGGTGAATACTGTACAGATTGAGCCCACACCCGCAGGAACTAAGGAAGAAATGGAACCATTTCTATTCCTTCCGATTCCTAAGTACCGCCAGAGATGAGTAGACGCATTAGCAATTTCGTAGGAATTGTTTAAGGAACCCAACCGCGAAAGTTTTCGAATGGGAGTTTTGTTTGTTCGCGTCGATGTATCCTGGAATGAGAACAGGGGAAACGTGGCAACAGTATTCCGCCCTCGCCACATCCTCCCTCCGTTTTTACAACCGTTCCTCCCTCTCTCTTCCATTCGCGGAAAAACCCATGCTTTCCCTCTCTCTTTTTTGGATCTCCGCCCTCGCACGCGGCGTTGCCAATCTTCTCGGAATTTTCGACGCTAATCCATGAAAAAACATACAGTGGAGAGGTCAAAAGGTTGGTTTTCTAATCCACCTTATGCCGCAATTGCGTTACTTATCACACGGTGGCTAGAAGAGCGAAAGGAGGAGTGGGTTGAAAAAGCGAACGTGAGATGAATCTGCGGAAACAAAAACGTTTAATACGATCATTACACAGGGATCGATAGACAGCAAAGTCGTGAGCAGAAATACTACGTTTATCGTAGAATGTATCCGCTTAGTCTAAACCGAAATCTAGGAGAATGAAAAGGAAACGGATTCTAGTTGATGGGATTGAGCAGGTATAAAAAGAGAAGAATGTCTTTTTGGTCGATATGATGGAGGGATGGCTGACATAGTAGCACACTACGCTAAGGTCTCGAGTTCGAGTCCCGATGAATCGGGATTTTCTTAGTTAGGGCAAGGCTGCCCGAGTTCGTCCATTACTGCTGTTTATATCCCTTTAATTGGCTATTTACAGCATTTTTGAGTGATGGATAAAAATATGGAATGGATTCAATATCTGTAGGGTGCAGACTGTAAACATGGAGAAATTGGTAGTATGATGCAGCATATCATCTCAGACAGAAAGAGATGAGGAAGCAATAAGCTCAACGATTAAATTATTTTGCACGAATCCTTTTGTTCTTCAGTATTAAAGCTTATGGATGCTCAGGTATTAGTGAAGTTTTAATTCTGCCAAAAAAAGCTTATCAGAGCCCCAAATCGAGGTATCAGAAAATGATTCCGAGGCAAAATAAGGAGCTGTGGGTTGGCGATATAAAAGAATTGGTACATGAGAAATTTGCTAACTAGTGTTCCAAAACAAGAACAGGAATATATGTCAGAAATAAACGATCTACATACGTGCAATCATCTAAATATGAATGTATATATAATGACTGGATGTAAATATATGCTTGCTTAATGTACGAGTAATTGAGATAGAGATATTAAAATTTAAAAATAGATCACTCTTTATCTTCTCAATCTTGAGTTTACGTGAGATCGTTAAGAAGGTCTCCATAAATATGCACGCGAAGTTTGTTTTTATGCAGTGTTTTTTGCGCTTAAGGAATTTTCAGTAGATTCCGAAAATGAACTATCCTAACCATGATATATAAACTTAAGGTGCTTAACACATCAACTTATTTATATTACTGAGTGGGAATTTTTACTTTCTCTTTTAAATATTTACCAGGGCCTTACTTTGATGGTCTAGTCTAGATATTAAATTACTGAAGGGAAATTCTGATCGATCACCCAAGCATTGGAATATCCTAAGTTGTACGATAAACAGAAGCAATCCTAAGGACAGATTAAAGGCTTGATAGAAAACACTATGTCCTACAGTCTAAATAAACCTTATATATTTTAATGAAAGGAACGGTACATCTGAAACTACTATTGATACAACGTTAGATATAGAACGCGGTAGTAATACACCACAATTATATGTTTCCCTTTCTCGAAACAATACCGATACATTTTAATTACCACGGAAAATCCCAATCTTATAACAATATATAGAGTTAATTATTATAATCATCACACTCCTTTTTTATCGACGATTAAATACTGAAATCGCTTTCACAGACGAAGATATCTATGTAATTTAAGGCGTGAAATAGTCATCAGTAATATCGAAAACGACTTTTCCATCAGCAAAACGGCAAAAAAATTGATTGCTTCAAAAGTGCATCTCAGGCACACTCGAATGATAATGAAGCATCTGAGAGGATCAGAAACGAGACGAACGCTCAGAAAAATCGCGAACAAAGAATTGGCACGGGGAAAAAAGCTCTAGGATCCGCGATCATGGGCACTGAAGTAAACCGGAACAGCTATCTCACTCCTCATCGATGGAAATCAATGGCTCTTTTTCCACTCCGCAAGTCTATTGCCAAACCTGCCAGCGAATCTGCAGACGAAATCCCGCGTTAATATGAAGTGCTGCGCCATCGAAGGGCTTTCCTTTCTGAGCCTTAAGAGGCGACCATCGCACGAAAGGAAATTAAATTTCGACAAGAATCCGAAATACTGCCAAGCGCACACGTCCGACGGCGCAAGCTCAGACTGCCATTCGCGCACATTTTTTGTCCGCAGACGAATTTCGGAAACAAAACCGTTTCCGCGCAGCCCACGGTTTAAAAAAAATCTCCGCCGAGGAGGATTTTGAATGCGGCAGAGCTTAGCGAAATAATAAAAAAGCAAACTAAATTAATTAAGGAGACGTCGCGAGAAATCGACAAGAGTTTTCCAGCGAGCGTATTCCAAGGCCCGGAGCGCGATATGAGTTATTGGAGGGGGGAAAGAAAGCTCACATATCCTTCACTTTCTCCGTCCTTGATTCGAGAGGAATAATCTCGGTTTTCTGCTTCCTTTTCCTGTCCGTTTTTCCTTCCGCCGTCGTCCTTCAAAAGGGCAATTCTATCTTGGGGCGCGGAGTCGAAAAAAACGCGCAAAGTTTCGCTATGCGAGACAAAGTTGTGCCCGACACCTGTTCAACATCGCTTATTGCGCGGCGGATCGAGATGAAATTTTTCGGCGCTTTTAGAAAGATATTTAGCGAGTCTTGAATTGCTCGGTGAAGCGAAGGAGTTCTCTTAAAGAAAACGAATTCGACGGAGTTTTTTTTTCTTTCCGCGTGTATGTGGGTCAATAGAGTTTAGCGATTCGCGAGAGTCTTCGTTGAATCAATTGAGCGTCGATTTGGTTTCTTTTGAGGAATTCCGATCCCAAATTTTGCTTCATTCGCATCCAGTCTTTCTCAGAGTAAGTTTCCGAACAAAAACTTACATTGGGAATGAAGCGAAGTTGGCGTAAATTTTGGGAATTCTTGTCGAAATTAAAATATAGTTCATAATGGAAATCGCGCAATTGGGCATAATTGGCACAAAATTTTCTTCTTGACTACAATACAAAATATTTTAAAGAAACTCGCGAATTTTCCACATTAAAACGAATTACTATTAACTTGTTAACCAAAGTCTGATAGCTGACAATGAATGGTTAAAATTAATTCTAGCGTAAATAATACCTCAAAAACCAGAGTAAAATTTATTATAAAAATATTCGTCTTTATTTGGGCGAGAATGAGACTAAAATATCTCTTCTTACGTATAACCCTTCGTCAATCAAAATTTGAAAAAAGAGAGAGCATTAACACGGTGTACAAAAGAAAACTATGGTGTTATAACATTACAAATTTAACTTCACAGTCTTTACATATTCAGAAAACTGCGTAATCCAAAATTATCTAAGGAGGAATGAAGCAACCTAGATGTTTCTGAAACATTTGGGTTGCTAAGCAAACAAGATGTTAGTGAAAGAAATCGATCAGGTTGTAAATGGCATTTTCCTTAATGTATGATTATTGCAAACAACAGCTATCGTGAATAAAGAGAATCCTTGAAAAGTTCATTTCATTGTAAAGCAATCATGAATTTCGCCGTATGAAACTCAAAATACATTTCAACAAAATTACGAGAACAATTAAAGAGAGGAAAGTTTGGATAGAAACGAGTTTCTAAATGGCGGTCTCCTTCGACTAATTAGACATGTTCTTTTGCGGATGGATTCAACGCTAAATCATTTTAATCCTTCTAAAGTTCATCGAGTGACGTCAGAAAAAGTGAGCTGCTGGATAGCCGCCAGGCTTACGCTGATATTTTTAAATGTCGCCTGACGCAACGTGGAAATCCTGCGGAAAGGCATCGACTCTGAATGAGAAATCTTCCTTCCGACATTCATTATAAAGATATCAGATTGAAAACCGCGAAAGGTATGATTGAAAATCAAACGAATGATTCAGGGAAAGCGAAACATTTTTATTTTGAATACATTTGACGAAAAAACGTTGGGATAGCGATATTTTCCGGTACAGAATGCATCAAAATTCAATTCTCAACCCTTTACATACCATATTTTATTTCTTTGAATACACCAACATAAGGCAAGCGAAATGGTCTTAAAACAATAAGGTAACGAAAATGGTAGTAAAGGATATTATATTGGTAGTAAAGAATACTAAAGGAAGTTAAACACAGATAATGCCGTCGCAAATTATTAAGGAACCAGGAGAAATGTCATTAGAGAGCCAAATACAAAATACTAAGAAACCAAGGGAAATTTTAACCATCAAAGAGCTTTATACTTAAAAGCATGTTAAACACATTTGATTCTGTAGAAAAATATTGCGAGAAGAAAAAATATTAACAATCAAAGAACCAGGTGCTAAAATGTGCTTTTCGAATCATCAATGGTTTTTTACGAAACTGTATACCATTCTGGAAGCAGAGGAAGAAATAAATAGGATCGTTGAATACTGTGAAAAATACGCCGAAATTTAAAGAATAAAAGTCGCGAATAGAAATCGCAGGGCTTGTCCAAAACGAAAGAATTAAATAAAGATAGGAAATTGTGTAGTAAAACTGAAAAAAAGCGAGGGATCAACGCGATTGATATCCGAGTACATGCGCACAACTTTATGAACAGCGATCACAGTAAAATATCTACAATTATCTTTTGAATGACAGACTATACTAAATGCTCTTTTGTGTCACTGATACGTGGTCATTTTCCAACTATGGAGTGAAATGTAAAAGGAACCTAGGCGAATAAAAACCTGTGTATCCAAGCGGGATCAACTACCTGTTCCGAAAAGATAATACAGGTACAGTCCGAATCAAGCGATTACTGTAGGCATGCGCGTCCCTTTTGTAATGGGTAGCCAAATTAAAGGGCTCCGGATAGCAGGACGCATTAAAAGCTTGGGACGAGTGGGCCAAACGGCTTTACATTGGCTTATTTGGATGACTATCGTATTTTAAAGAACCCAAAGACGAGGAAGCTGTATTTATCGAGAGATTCGGCGGATTCTTGGATCCGAGGTTTTTTTAGCTTCACTCCGTTGATTATTCAAAAAGGTCTTACGGTTGGAATACGTCGCTGGAAGTATCGAAAGGCCAAACAAAGGCGAACAAAGCTTTTCAATTAGATTTTACATACTAAATATCGCGGAGATAGAGTTTTCCGGAGATTGAAAATAGGATGGTTTTCAAATTCTTATAATACAAATCTTTCTTTTACTTATCCTCATCTCTTGATTGTGAGACTAGATATACGAAGGTGGTCTGAAAAGTTTCCGACCCCAGATTTTTCAGAAATCTTCAGAAAAGTTTCAGATTTTCAGAAAACATGTCGAGAAACAGCGAAATGTCGGAAACTTTTCAGACCACCCATGTATTTATGATGATATGACCTTTAGGACTATTTTCAATTTCATTAAATATTTTTCAGGGTACCTCATTCAATAATGCATCCAAGCAACATTTATTTTAAATCAGTCTTTCTTTCTAGCTCTCTTGGATTCTTGTTTTAGGAATTCTTTAAGTTTCAAACTGTAAATTCCACGTCGTTGCATGCACTTCTATCTTTTGAACTTAAAAAGTACTGTTGAAATTTCGTTGAATCGATTTAACATTATCTTGTATTCATTATACATGTTTGAATTGAAACCAACCCCTTATTGTATGTTTCGGGCCGTTTGTTTACACTCCCTTCTGCTCCGAGAGCATCTCACTATAGCATAAAAAATTTACTGCGATTCCAAACCTATAAAACCAACCTATTCCACCGTCAATGAAAATCGTACATTTCCTGCGAGGAAACAAACATATACAGCTTTATGGTTGATTCCTGATAGCTTTTGTAAAGAAGGAAATTAATCCAGGAATGAAGAACGCGCGCAATGAAATTTCACCGAGTTTTATAATGGATTCGAATTCTAACTGAATTTGGAGAAGAGAACGGAAACATCTGAAAGTAAACAGTGCGGCTATTAACAAGCTAGATGGAAAACGAAAGAGGAGGCATTAAAGATAATGGGCCGAGGGAGGGAAATGATCGATAAAATTAACATGAAAATGTTAGTGAGAGGAATGCTTTGGATTGGAAGCTTCCCCTCTCTTTCGACGGTGAAATAGGTTCGTCCTTCAAACACAAAAAACAATACACGTTCAAAAGTAGTCCGGTCTAAATACGATAAAGCTATACTCGCTACTCACGCAATCACTAATGGTGAAGAATGAGTATTTGAATGTGATTTGTTGTGAAAAGCGTTTCACTTTCGCTTAAATTATATTAAGACGCTAAACATAGAATAAATATTCCGTCCGTGTTTTGCACGAATAGAATATACTTCACTTTCAGTAACTTGAAAAACTGATTTTGATTCAACTGCAATTACAAAGATTACACACTTAGAAGATAATATTAATATTGTTTATAAACATTATGAAAGTAAACTATCTGAGGTTATAATGATGAATAATTTTATAAGATTTAAGAAAAAATCAGATCAAAAAATCAGCTATTACAGTACCAATACCCATACAATTTTAGACTATTCAAAATCTAACTTTATTTTTTAGCTATAACCGCGAAGAGCGGTCAATAATTGAAAAAAAATTACAAGATAAATGTATGTATGTTAAACTTACGCCGAAGAGCAGACCGGCACCCTATTTTCGAAACCGAAATAAATATTGCTAAAAGATTCGATTGAATACAAACCGGTGAAAACTAAATATTCCTTCAATTTCGGATTATAACTACAGATTAATCCGGAAAAGTTGGTAGGTCAAGTTGTAACGTAAAAGGGGCAAATAAATATTCCGAAAGAAAAAAAATAGAATAACAATAACAATCGAATCTTTTGACGAACAGACAAAAGGCATTATTTAGCATCCTCCAGCGGGAAAATAAGAAGAGTGGAAACAAAGAGACCCACTCAGAACGGGCTAATTTATAGAGGAGGTAAAAATTGCATTTAAGAGTCTCATTTACTAAGTACTCCACTTCTCGCTATTATATCCAAAATACAAAGCTTCCGAGAGCCACATTCGTGAGGATCGTGAAGCGCAAATAATGGGAGGAGAGAATCATGTTCGCTCATGCTTCGATTATCATAAATAACACGTTCGAGGTCGCATCCCGATACGTAAACCGTCGAGTGCCGCAGGGGAGAGAAATCGCGGATACGAAGTCAGCACCCCGGAATGAAAGATGTGTTTGATGAATCTATTTATTCGCCAGGATTCTCCGAGGAAAACACCCGTCTATTTTCACAGGAAGGAAAAATAATGGAGACGGAGACAGCGTTCCTAGCGCCGCATTTTCTTTCCATTCATCGCCGCCGATATGCATCATGAAGCGCATTGCCACTAGTGATAAAAAAAAGAGTACCCGAAAAAACGAATCCCTGATGAGTAGCTCCTTGAAAAGGTACATCCAATAATTGCTTCGACCTCCTCTGAACTAGATTCGTGCTAGGGTCGTAGATAGTATGATAAAGGGATGATATAAAGGCCGTGCATGCTTTTATTTGCCCGATTTCAGTAACTTACAAAAGAAATAGACGTATAGTTTGCTCTTTTGGTACCTCGCTGAGATTTGTTCCTTTGTAATATTAGATCAAAAATAAAGTTCGTTCGAAAATGGGAGAGGTACGAGAGATAATAGAGATTTTTATTTTCAAAGTCGTGCGTGGTTCTCGATTCGACAAAGACAAACTATATCGATATTTTTTAAAATTTAGGACGCATTTTACAAAATGGGCAAATAAGATTCTAGCATAAATTATGCAATTTTTATTTTATGTTTCAGTTTTCTTAACTATTAGTTGTATATGTATGGCGGAATACCTCATGATAAAGGATTCCTCCAAACACTACATATTTAGTACGTGATTACCTTGCTATCATATGAAAATTTGGTTGCTATAAAAGTAACTTCCACATTTTAACCGATCCAGAGTTTGTTTACGTCAGCAACGAGGACGGCATTCTTATAAATAAACGAAAATGAGAAACATCCCATAAATTCCAATAAAAATGACAAGCTGATGATATTATAGACCGAAAATGCAAATGCAGACCCGAATCATTCTGTGAATAAGATATATTGCTGTTATAGACGCCGAATAAACCAAGCACGTTGGAAATCCGTACCCATTGACTTTCTTCAATGAATGAAAGAATGCCTCGCTCTATGGGAACGGAAACCTATCATCGACTAGTGGGATAGAACTCGCTCTTCCACGAGTTTCCCTTGGGCTTTCCACAATGAACTAACACGGTTTACTTCACTGGAGATGGCATCATTTTTGACGGCAAGGGAAGATAATATTTAGGGAACAGTAAAACCCGTTTAAGACGCTCCCACTTAAGATATTATCCTGCTTAATGCGCGGTTTCCTCCCGGTCTCTTTCACACCAAACACATGGTAAAAATACCACTTAAGACGCTCTTCCACCCGCTTAAAACACGGACTTTTCCAGTCCCAAAAGTCACTGCGATCCACTTTAGCAATCGTTCGCCTCATTCCATGGGCCAATTTTTTTTAAATCATCTGTGTTACCGTCTCTCCTCCCCTCACCCTTTGTCTCGTATCTAAAATGATTTATAGTGAATCTCTTCTTTGGAATGACTAATTTTGTGAGGATAAAATTTAGATATCGCGGAGTAGAACAATCTCCATACCACTGTGGGAGCTAATACGAATTCTGGGATGCAGTCAGAACTTCTGTATTACTTTTGTCTTATAAAAGGACATTAGATCAAAATTCTTTTCGCGGTGTTTCCTTTCGTCACAACCTCAAATTATAAATATATCGAATAAATCTGAAAGGACGTATTCTTGGAGAGATCGTGTTCTGTGACGCCCTCTCACCTCTGCTGTTAAAAAAATTCGTCATTCCTCGCTAATTATCTATCGGGTAAAAATTGTTTAGTTGTAGAATGAAAAAAACAAAACTGATTCTTCAAAAAGCGCTCTCCTTGCACGAAAAGCAGACCATTCATCAAAAACATGACGAAAATGCAACCGGCATAACACAACCCGGTTATAACTCTACCCCGCTTATGATGCTGTTTTCGCTTGCTCTCCTGAAAGGCGTCTTAACCGGGATTCCCTGTATTTGCCGAGTGTGCGGCAGAAGTGCGGCAACGCTGCTTCCACCTCTCGGCGCCACGGCAGAATGGAAAAGGGAGGAGAGGGTGCGGTGGAGAGGGGAGGAACGAGAAGGAGAGAGAGAAAGACAAAGAGAGAGAAAGAAGATGAGAGAGAGAGTAGCGTGATTCTTCGGCACGAAGAGGTAAATGGGAAGATCCCAATCACACACGTTTCCATAATCTCAGTCAACCCCCGATGGGCGCAAAAAAAGTATAATTCACCGCGAGAATAAACTAGCTTTCCCGTTAGCGGCGTATCTCGCAGGAGAGGAATGGAGAGAAGAAAGGAGAATGATGCACGGGGACATGACACCGAGGAAATGGAAAGTATTCGATATTCCTACCACGCCGGGTCTTATCGCTGCGTTCAAGGAACGGGGAACAAACATTGCGTTCACTCAACCGGGCTACTTTAATACGTGATGATAATGATTTCCTGATTTTACAAAGTTACGCGATATATTTTAAATAATTCGGAAGTAGGCTGTGTTACGGTGAAGGCTATCATTTCCATAAAAAAAGGTGTAAGTATAGGTTTCCGTTGAAAAAATAGCCCAATGACATCTTAAGGAAATAGCAATAATTCCAAAACGAAAAAAAAGGAAACGCTCAATAGAAGAGCATAAGATTTCGAGACTCGAATTTGGACTATTCTAGGATAAGTATATATACGATATTAGACTTGATATGTGTACTAGAAAATTGGGAAAGTGTCAATGCTCTGAGAGTTGCAATGTTTTACCATATCGATAACCTTCTGATGGTTGCTGTACAGAAAATTCAATTCAAACACGGCATTCTCTCCAAAAATTCAACACTTTTGATCTTTTGGTCTGTAGTTGGACTGTATATTTACTATAAAACCAATAAAAATCACATGAAGAAAAGATTTTTATAATATATCCGATGTTAGTCGGTCCTCATGCCAATATATTTTTACACTTCTTTATTTGAATCCATTAAACAATTCACGGTTGTTAAAATCATCTTCAGTAAGTTATATAAATCTGCCTTCAATGTTCCCGGATGGACTTCAAATAGTACATGCCTGCCACAGGTAAATTAAAGAAAATTTCCTTCAGAGACAATTGGAAACCACGTTCCGAGAGTAGAGCTATTTTAGATTCGACCTCGTTGAAATTGTAATCGTCTAAAGGAACGAATACGGTTCTTATGAAGAGCACTGCACATACATATATAAACCTGCACATAAAAGGGGTAAAATAGCATTAGAACCTCTCTGACGATCGATATAATATAGGCAGAATTCAATTCCTGAGCATCGAGAATCCAATCAACTGTAATGAAATTCGCCAGTAATCTCGCTTAACTCTGAGAGAGCGTTCGGCGATGATCGTGAGAAGAAATTTCCGCATTTAGACAAAATTTCTCCCGACGCTCAGCCAAAATCCACGGAAATGGAACCGTAACTTAATACATAAGAGAGACAGCTAGGACGATCTCATCATTTAGAAATTCTGCTCCTGACTTAGCTAATCCGGCGCCTCGTTAGAATCAAGGAGGGGCGAGTGCGATAACGCAGCCGAGATTCCGCTGCCAAGTCGTGGGTTCGATTTTCAATCGCAGCACGTACCTACGTGATCGTGAAGCAGGGCGGAAATGTACCGGAGCAAACGCGATAATGTGCTAATATGCAAGCAGTTGGAGAGGAGGAGAAATCCCGATTACTACAACATTTTTTAATTAGCATCCGTCGCGCGATGACGTGCTTCATTATGTATCGAATGGATCGTGACGCGTGAGCCGAGGGTGAGAACTAGGGTTGCCGCCAACTGAGCTGTTCATTCCGAGAGATTTGTAATTTAGAAATTGGATGTTCTCGGAGATCGAATGTGAAACCATCATGCCACTCTTGCCTTGTGAGTTGCCAGCATTGAAATAATTTAACACCGAAAATTTATACGAGAAAATGGAATCGTTAATTGAGTCGACTGAAAGAGAAAATTCTCCGCTTTATTTTTCACTCAGCCTCATTAGCAAGATTGGAGAGAAAATATTTAAATGGGAGTGTTTTATAAAAACCGCAATGAGAGGCCGAAATGACCGCAAGTTCTCCACCTCTGGTGTAAGCAATGCATTTCACTTTTTTCTTATAAATGAGCAGACTATTTGTATGGAGAATGCTTTCTCGCGGTCTTGCGTTCTAATAGCTTAAGAACTATGGCAGAAATGAAATTCCGAAAGAATTCTTCCACCGAAGAAAGGTATGAACAAGTTAGGCGATAAATTTCTCTTGATTTTATTATTTTACTTTCTACGATATCTGTATTTCAACTGATCTCTTTAAGTCTTGTGTACCAATACTTAAAATATAATAGCAGAAATAAAATCAGTAACATTTTACTGAGAGGATCAGACTAAAAGAATGTAATCTCGGAAGAATCCTGGAATTCAGGGGAGATGTTTGCGCTCTTTAATAGGTAAAGCTTGCGGTACATTTATTATTCTTGGATGTAAACCGTACAGTTCTATTAGTGGATACTGCAAGCTGCCTATACTCCAGGAGTTGTCGTACTGCCCCACTTTCGCTGCCCTGAATTACGGTCACACCGGTAACAGAGGATGCTTATGTCACTCACCAAACATTGGTTGCTTCGTTATGGTTTATTCTTACACGCTATGGATCAAATAAAACTTAGCGTAGTTCACGTGTATATAAATACTTGCAAATTGTGCTTATCCTGATATACGAGCATACCTACATACAGAATGCTCCTGGTACCATATCTTGGTGAACAGATAATTTTCAGTTAGTTTTTTGGTATAAAATAGTTATAAAACGTATATTTAATTTACTTTTGTTTTATACATATAAATTACTGTGATAAGATAAAATCCACTGTGGTATGAGTGATGCTATAATCATTTGGACACTACATATTTTGGATTAAATAAAAATTATCATTCAAAGGGTCATTATGCAGCATTTACATAGACTTAGTCCTAAAATATAACCTTAGGTTTCTTTACATCCACTCCTAAAGATTTCCTCTCTATTTCTATTCACTTACACAAAACTTTTTATGTATGTAATATTATAGACGAAAGGTTAGATGGAAGAAGAGACTTTTCAGTCTCAATCTCGCCTTAATAATGACCTTATAGACTTAGTTCACTTTTAGTATTCTGCCTCATTGAGGAAAGGGCAAACTACCTCACTCCTCATTTCACCTATTCAACTCATTCCTCTCCAAAGCTATTTTATCATAGCAAATGGTGGAGGGGATGAGGTTTAAACTGACTTCCGACTTACGTCTCTACAAACTGACTTGTACAGAGCGTTTAAATTTTGCGATCCTAACATACACCGCTTCCTCAACGGGGAGATAAAGAATTAAATTTAAATTCAATCACTTAAACTAAGTGATGGTGCGAATAGGCGTCCTGCGCGGCGAACGTCTTACGTGTGCACGCGTGTCCCTCGGAGACGTCACGATGCCGGAATGAGCAATGCAGGCATCGCGGGGCCATGATTGATTCGCTCGGCCGCCCAGCGATTGCGTGCACCCGCCTTCGATCTTGCGCCGCCGCCGCCTCTCGTGATGCCCGTAAAAAATACCGAGTATTAGAGTTTCCTCACTTACGATAAATTATAAACTCATTCCTAAGTCCCCGATGCAGGTAACAGGTTAAAAATTACGCCCGCAGCGTAACATGCGATAATATGAGTAAATTCACGCCCACGTGAAAGTCTTCGTGTCGCACCTGAAGGCATTCCGTAAGTGGTGCCGACTTCATTTTCTCACGGGAGAACAAGTTTAAAAACTTGCGATAGCAGTTGGGCGAGAGTTAAGATGTAGATAGTAGCCGACACGGATCTAAAATACTACGAATAAATAAAACTTTACTACTACCGTATCTAGATGAATGGAACATTTTTTTAACCCGTCCTTCGGTATAAAATAGAGGAGGATTTATCTTTCATTTAGATTGTCGGTCTTGTTCATAGCTGTGATAACATAAAAACCAATGAGCTATAAATGATACTGAATAATGGAATTCGTCTAGGTGGGAATCGCTTGAATGTTATGAGAAGTAAGATTTATAGGGTCATTAGGCTGAACTTACAGAAACGTTTCCGCTAATTCTAGCTCTGTTAGTAAAGCAAGGTTAAAAAGTTCCTCACCTGGCAACGCTACTCGTTTGGTAATTTATGATGGAAGGGTGGAGGTTTCAACCGGCTTTAAGGCTGAATATTTTATAGAGATATACTTCAACAAAATTATGCATTTACAGATGGTCTATTTCGGAATAAAAAAACCATCGCACTTCACTTTCCTTATTTTTCAACACTTCCATTGGTAGACAGCATTGAGCTAGTCAGACTTCCTACTTCCCTTGCATTGGAGACAAAATTCAACTTAACTGTATACAAACATAAACGTTGATGTAAAAGATGAAATAATCCGTTTAAGACACTAGATATAAATAAGAATGGAATAATAATCATCCATTTTTATCCGATTTGTAAGTCAAATATAAAATCACTCCTATGCTCAAAAGTAAAGTACTTATACGAGTAACTCCACAACTTTATAAATATAAATTAAATATACCAGAGTAAATAAGTGTAGTTTTAAAAATGAGTGCAGCTATATACAATGTATAAAAATGGGAAATTAAATATTCGAGGATACATTTTTGCCACATTACAGTGAAAATTGACTTGGTCTCATAAATAGCATGGTGATCATTTTTGACTAAAATTTTTGTGATTATCAAAAGTAAAATGAACATAATGTATGAAATTTTAAAATTTTTATTCAATGTGCAGAAGAAACTGATCATTACGATTACTAGCGCCCCTAAATACCAGAGAGATAGGGAGAGAATCCAAAACTTTTCTCCGGAAGTACTATGAAAAATGAATTACATGAAATAATACTTATGACTTGTGAAAATTACAAACGAAGGACATTCTAAAAGTTTCGGCAAAAGGTCCATTGTTATAAAACGAGGAGCGGTAGAGCTTGACTTTAGGAAGATACTGAAGACCTCACGTATTTCTGAAAGAGTTCTAGTTTCATTTAACACATCAGAGTTACGGAATGCTATGAAACATTTCAATCTTTACTCCGGGACAATTTCCGCCAAGCGCATATCGCGAAACATGTCTTTCAAATATCCGGAACAAAGTGCTCTTGAGGCGAACGCGGAAGATGGAGACCAATTGATGAGAACGCGGGGACTATTTCACCTGTCAGTGACTTCGAAATCCAAACTTTCTATGCCCTTGAAGGAAGTTTATGAATTCATCCTCAAGCTCGTATTCATGCAAAACGTTATTAGCTCTTCACAAAATTTCTCTGCATTCAAGTAGCATGTACTATGAAGGCGTTTTATGGTTCAAGAATCCAATAAGATTGTTTGAAAGGAGATTCCGAGCTGTTTTTCAAGACGAATAAAATAAGGGAATTCTTTCGTAGATAGAAGGGCGTTTTTCTCTAAATGTTTCGAATTATCACAACTCAATGCCACATTATTTCTGACACCTTATCGTGATAAATAAATAACTTTTCATTTCCCCCTTGGTACATGATAAAGAAAAATGTACCTATCATTATTTTTTATCATTCTAGTTAATCACTGTGATAACATCAGGTACTTATTTAGTGATTCATGAGTTACGTTTAATAATCGTATTCATCCTCGTCATTCCTTTCGATGCCCAGAATAATTTATTCATAGTGCCGAACTTATATGATAGTGTTTTAACTTAAGTATTCTGACTAAATGAAAAAAGTATGAGCAAGCTATTTCACTCCTCATCTTGCCTAGGTGCCTCATTCGTTCTACAAAGCCTTCAGTAAGCTAATGGTAAGGTATGTGGACCTATATCAATTAATTTTCCTTTATTATAAACTTAAGGAACGTAAACGTCTGCAGGAAAGAAAAAGAAAATTTTGTTATGAATAAATAAAAGACTTAATTATATCAAAGATTTACAAACAACTATTAAAGCGATAGAAGTATTTATTTTGATATAATATCAAGTTGAAAAGTCTTTATAGCTAATAAATCATTATTCCTCAATTCAATACACATCTAAAGAATAGTTTTAAACGTGAAGTTTGATTCTACTGAGAGGAATCAATAAATACCATTTTACCTACCGCTTTTTAACAGAGCGATAGTTAGCCTTCTGTACCTCAAAGATATCGAGATCGAATCCATCACCACTTGCTTTCCTCCAGCGAATAAAATCCAAACTTGAAAGCCCAAGTTTCCAATCATAGGGAAAGAGAAACTCAATTGAGAAAATCCAGCCATTATTTCAAGACCTTATCCATTGGATGGCGGGCAAAGTAAGGTATCACATTATTTGTACACCTGCCAATCCGAGCAGCTCCTAATAAACGAAAGCGCAGCGTGCGGCTCAAACCCAGCGAAAACAAATACTATAAAGAGGTTCGTTAGCCCATCGAATAAACTATCGGGTCAGATAAGCTCACAAAGTTCCGATATTGAGCCAAGAATCCAATAACCATACTGTTCCTTTCTCGCTACTTAACGCAGTTAAGCGTCATTTACAACATGTATGTTTGCCTCTCCCTCCACTCCCGAAAGCTGTTCCACTTATTCTGCTCCCGAGACACAGCCATCGATAAAGGTTTTTTCCAAGAAAGAGCAAGCACTGCGGTAAGGAGATAGGAAGCGAGGAGGGCTCTCTCCCTGGAGTGAGGAATAATGGTGGAGGGAAAGAGAGAGAGAGCTCCGTGGTAATCGGACCATAAACACTCAAAAACGGTCAATAATAGGATGCAGTGGTGGGGCTGGATCGATTCCTCAGGGTTCGCAATCATGGGGGTGTTTTTTTGGATGGACAAAGGAGACGTCTTTCCTTCATCCCCTTCTGGAGAGACCTTGGAAGACACAGTATTACGGATGGTTAGGATCAGCGCCAGTTTCACATGAAAGGGTGGCTTTTCGGGAGAGGAACAAGTTGAGGTGGCGTGGGAGTGAGGCTGGGTCGTAACTAACTACTTTGCATCGATGATGTCGGACCGTTTCAGAGATAGCGTCTCACCTCCGCCTCCTCCTCCGCTAGGGGGAGCGCCCGCTATATGGGAAAAAGGAGAGGGTCTTCTAGAAGGCTCTCGCTCTCTACTGCCTCCGTTAAAAGACGAAGGAAGGTCAAGGTAAAAAAAGGGGCTGTTTTTTGGGTAAGCCTTCTTTTCGCTCTAAGGAAATCGATCGGACGAGAAGTTCCGAAATGCAGTTGAAAAGTCAGGGAAACTATCGTACCTCGGCTAGAGCTTGGTTGGTGGGAAAAAACGAGAAAATTTTCGCTACGGGAACCGCTCTAAAATATATACGAGGGTGGTCTGAAAAGTTTCCGACCCCAGATTTTTCAGAAATCTTCAGAAAATTTTCAGAAAACATGTCGAGAAATGGCGAAATGTCGGAAACTTTTCAGATCACCCATGTACTTCACTTTTTAGGATGTAGATGTTTACTATTTTAGCATTCAGATATAACTTTTCCTGTTTTACGAATCGCGGTAACTTTACAGGGCAGGGTTCCGTAAATTTTTAGCTAGAATTTATTCACCGCAACCAATCACTCCTAAAAGAATTAATAATTTGAGATAACTATAATATCTTTAAGATTAAATTCATGTTCTCGGAATGTTTCATAGTAATTTAATGAGTGACATTTTTATAAGTATATAGTAAGTAAGTATAAGTATAAATTTCACAGTCAGGCGAGGTATTGTGGTAATACATAATGGAGAGGAACTTAAAAACTTATTTCAGTTCTTCTCCAAAATATAAGTAACAATAATGACTATTTTATGAAACTAATTAAAAATAACTATTTTTCGTTGAGAATATGATGAATTAAATTCGATGCTTGAGAAATAAAATGCCGAATTGACTATTTTCCCGAAAAATACGACTTATAGAGCTAACACGATTAATGCAATTGCGAAATTGAGGATCGAATAGGCGGAAAAAATAAAAAAATCTTTATCTCTAAAGCCAGCGAATCTACTAGCAGAAAGAATCTCCAAATTGAAAAAATCAAAAATAATCCGCGTTAAAACCATTATCTTCCGCCAAATCTTGTTTTTTCTCCTGGAAATAAAACTCCTTGAATTCCGGCCTCACTCCTTGGAAACACAATAGCCACCAGAGGTTTTTGAAAGAATTTCATTAAATTTTGCGACAATGAGATTCATCATCAGTTCTGTTTTTGGAAGAATACTGAAAAGGATTTTATAATGGAAATATTTGCGTTTCAAAAGATTTCGGAATGAATACGTTCCGTGCAACGTAAAGACGTCTTTTATATTCTACGCTTAACAAAATCACTATCTCTTACATAATACGTGATCGAGAAAATATTAAAAGAGAAAGTTCCTTGTACAAGAAAATATAAGAAAGCAGCTTATCTGGAATATGACCGGAGAGAAGGGAGTTGGAAATAGTGATAGATAAAACCAAAACCTTTTCTTAAGATTCCGGAATAGCTTGAACATTAATAACATAATCTAAGATTATCATTCCTTCATGAGAACGTCAGATAAGACAATATCATCCTCAAGGGATGCATTAATAGTTAATTAACTGCAATAACTTCACGTACATTAGCAGCCAGTTAAGCTAAATACGATTTTAAAAGCAGATTATTTCTTACTTTTATGAGTGCTCGATTCAACATTTGACTTTCTGCTTCATAGAAACATTAGATTAGCGAAGTTATTGAAGCCTTACTGCGAGCAGAAGCCACAAATCAAGAAGTATTAATGGCATATAAGCACGGTATGTAAGCACTGTAAAAATGATTTGGTCTGAAGCGATCGATCAAATCATCGCAACAGTAAATTGTAAGAGAATAAATACTTGTAATTCCACATCTGAGAAAAAGAAAACAGATTCACAAAATTTAACTAAGAATTACAACTTAAAAACAGAATGCGATCCCAATATTTAATTTAACAATATGATCTCATATTCAACAATGACTAGTAAATATCGAACGATAAAGGAATTCGGCGACATGAATGTGAAATGAAATAATTTTTATGGTGAATATATCTGTAAATCTGAGTATGAAAGACTTAAACGACGAATAATAAAATAGAGTAATAGAGATAAGCACAATACGACTTTCAAAAATGAAAAACTTTTAGTAAGGTACTTTCACGGTGATTAGTTTTTCTAAACTTTAAGTTTCAATTTATATGACCATGGACTTTCATGATGATTATATCTTAAATTTAATTTTTATGAAATTTATCATTAAAATATTTTAATATTTCCATAATCAGAACAATATTTTGATGTTGAGCTATCATTGGAGATGTGAGACCGACAGAAATGGGAATTAACATCAGCCAGTGCTCAGCTTTGCCTAATAATGCATTCAGGACTACCAGGCTTCTACGTTAACCCTGGCACTTGGCCGAAATCTCGAATTTTACACAATGACTTACACATTAGATAAATTACAATGTTGCCGTAGGAATGCTAAGGGAACGAGCGACTCTCAAAGGACGCAAAGTTTTTGACGAAAAATAAATTTCTTTTCGCTAGGAAAATTTCCCTTAAAATGTTCCTAAGCCTATCTATTCAGTTACTTTCGCAGATTATAAAAGATTCGTAAGGATACAAAGGGGATCTTAAGGATCTCCTACTTCCTTTGTTAATTTCCAAGCAGCTAAGAGATTAGATCTTACATACATAATAAGCCATACATAAAGCCGACGAACAATCTTCAGTTGGTTATCATTATGGACTGGATAAGCTGTATCTTAATACCATAAATGAACTTTGATCATAATTTAGTGTACAGCAAATTTAGTATGCAGTACACCATCAACCACGTAAAAATGAAAATTGTCAGTAAAATATTCTGAATGAAAGTAGTTATCGTTACGAAGGACAATAACACTATCGACGAACCTCGCGCATTAGTTAACTTTGAATGATTCGTATCATGCTAAGAATCTCATCAAACTTTCCTCCGTCGGGAATGTCATGATATTTCTGTAAAAAAGTTGACAACAGCATTTCATGCGCATCTTACTTTTCATAAGTGACACACCTAACGCAAACTTAGACTACGTGAGCCGTTACAAAATTAAGCCGTTCTATTTAAATACAGCAAAACTAATACATATACGAGGAAGGAAGTAAAAAATTATTTTTTACAGCATACTTTTCGCAATGAAATCATATTTTTAAAGGTAACCCTTAGTTGTGGATTTTCTCCAATTTGAATAAAAGCCTGTATACCACTGCAACTCTGTAACTTCGGCTTGGATTTACTTCCATTTCGATTACATGAGAAAACGTCTTTACTTGGATGAAATGGAGATCAATACGCCATTTCTTACAAGTAACCTACATCTAAACTTACACCGTATAGCCCGAACATGGGTCCTTATGGCCCAGATCATGTCATTATCATGATAGTGACCATGAACTAAATTACTGACCGATACTATATCATTACGAATCATACAAGTCCTTTCTCGTAGGAAAAACGACTAGGATAAACGTTGTGACTATTTAACTCAAGTATTACACAGTTAACGTTTTGGAATTCTATATAATTAGGGAATACGTTACGATAGTAACATTTAATTTTCAAGCTATTATATATATGTTATTATCTATTCTGTAAAACTATCTTACTATTAATCTTACATCTGTTTTAATTTTGGAAACGAGTAGGACCGACTTTGGAGAAGTCTACGAATTAGTGATGTATCAACCAACGATAGTAGATAGCACCAGTTTTCACAGAACACTTTTCTTCATCGCATAAAGCCAGTAACCAAGTTTAAACCTCGCACCCCAACCATCAGCCATCGAAATCTTGGCGAGGAAATGAGGCATAATAGTCAAGATGAGGAATGAGGTAGTATTTATCTTTGCTTTCCTCACCATGCCAGCATTTGGTACGAGGAAAACGTTCGCGCAGCACAAAGGTCCTTAGAGTAACATATTTCATAACTTTCTAGAATAATAGACCGAAATGAATGTTGATCTTCAGCATGATTACTATATCTCAACCATGAATAGAGGAAAAATTAAGTGGAAGATAATTTTTCTACGACCCAAGAAAAGTGAAACGCTCGAGGAAATGAAATTTGACACAACGGTTCATTCAATTCGGAGACATAGAATTCATTAAGTAATCATCCAGTTATGTTAGGCGTCCGGAGAGAACGCCCCAATCTGTTATGACACAAAAGAGAGTAAAGTTCCTTTCCTATCCCTTGCCATGTATCGACAACATCCCCTTCCTCAAATTATTCAATCACTCCCTTCATCTGCCTCCGGTGTCTTTCTCATAATGCCCTTCCCTTCCTTACGCCAGCTGACGTAAGAGTAAAGCGTAGCGGCGCCGCATTGGTGGGCTATCCCCTCCCCAAACTTCGTTCCTTTTGTCCCCCTTCCATCGCAAAATGGTGAGCTATTCTAGTCCCACGCAACGTGCTCGCAAAAAATTCGGAAAACTCGAGTACGGAACAAAAATACGTACGATATCGATTGGACGAACGAAGATCATGTAAAGGCTAATCAGGAGACCCTTTTCTGTGCCTTCTGAGAAAATTACGAGTCCCCAAGGAAAGCGGTTCCGATCTTAAAATCAGGAAGAATGAATGAATGTGTCACTTGTGTTGTATGATAATATAATAACGTCATAATGCATGTAATAATGACATGCGTTTAATATCAAGATGAATAAGCAGTATATTTTTAAAGTACTTGGATAGCGGAGGTCATTTCACACGCCCTCACCAGGAATCGTACCTGGGACAGCTTTCACCAAAGTCAAACGCATTACGCACATGGCTATTCAGAGGCCCTAATGTGTTACTTATATTGTATTAGTGATAACACCATATCATCATACGTGTGATAATAATTTGCGTGTTGTAATATATCATTATCAATGAGTAACTCATGTTTCCCGCATGACAATGTAATAACATACCAAGATGCGTGGTAAAATACTTTGCGTTTCATAAACGAAAAATGTCATACCAACGTTTTCTGTGTGATAATTATAAGTAATAATCTATTTCGATGAGAGATACCTTGCAATCTGTCTCTCTCTCTTTCTCAATTCGACAATCTAATTTCAGGTCCAAAATTGCACGAGTGCGTTTGTGGAATTACAAGGTGGTATTCGATATTCGTGGATATTTTGCTGCTTAATTGGATTCTGCTGGTGTTTCTGACGTTTTTCGGGTCAAGAAATAAACTTATTTTGCTGATGGATTACGGTTACTCAAGTACTACATTTCTGCACGAAAAAAGCTGGAATTAAAAATTTTACGTGGTGATAAGTAAAATTAAAAAATACGGTCCCTATCGGTAGAGAGATTGTAATAGACCCTCTAACGGCTTGATCTATTGTCGAAGACTCGTATTGGAAAATGTGTTCTGAAATCCGAGTCTCGACAATCGACAACAATAATTCGACAATCTCGAATTTCGATGGTCTAACGTCGCATTGCGAGGCGCCACCGTATTTCCAATTTTTGAGTTCTTGAGAGTCTTTATCGGTGAACTGGAAAGGATAACATCGAGTGCTTTTGAGATTATCGCGAGTTAAGCGAGAGATCGGGTATTCGCTCTGATTGATAAACCACTAGAAATCTATCGGTCGAGAGTAAATCTGGAGTGTTTTAAAATTAATTTCACCGCTCGCTGGCCGAGGATGAGAGGGAAATTTTTCAAACGAGACCAATCAGTTACATAGCTGGCGTGCGCCTTTTACGTGACGACTTTGCGAAGTATTCACTCCCTCCTCCAACATTTCCAGATGGAATTCCTTCATTAAGCGTGACCTTGTGTGGTAAATTTGAAATAAAAACAGGGGAGAGATTCAAAGAGAGTGGCATCAACATAATGAGGCAGAAAATCCGTTTGAGGAGACTAGGAAAATGAATTCGATTCGTAGAATAGGTAAATGCTATCGATTCCGCTTTATACCTCCATCTAACATACTCCACTAATTGGCATTTATAACATGTCACGTATTCAGCACCAAACAAATCTTCGAATGCAATCAAACCACTCGTGACAACCTCCACTTTCTTTGATTCGAGCATCCAAAATGCAGGAACTACGTATTATATAAATCCGGGAAAACTTCCTCTGGAACACGTACGGCAAACGTGACGTTGGTCGGACCTCTACCGCAATGTGAAGCGAAAAATAGAGCGGAATCAAAACGTGTCCCTTCATCGACGAGGAAATCCGTTCCTTGACCCTCTGCAGAAACATCGATACCAAACATTATTGGTTCTTATCGCCGGGAAAGAAAATAGAAGCGAAATAAGACCACGGCCTGTATCTGATATTGGCCGACCAACACCCTAATCTTAGAGGCGATACATAACGCAAGGGGCAATTTCTATTGAGGGAGAGAGCTGATTATACAAGGGGGCCGATAAAAGTAAAACACAGACCAATTTGTCCATGTCGGGAGAAATCAGACACCAAGCATTAGCTGTGCCGCGGTGAGTTTGCATCGGTAGGGAGAGAGAGATGGGGCTCGCCCGAGAGAGACCGAGTTAGACCATATAAATGCTCCAAAAGCAGTGGCTGCTTGAATCAGGGCTTCGTGATTATTTTCATTCCAGTTTTCTCTCCATTTCAACGAAAAAATTTCGAAATTTCGGGTTCGGTTCCGATTTCGCTCAGGAAGTATACGTCTAACCGTTTTGAACCGGTAAACATTTTCGTTCTGAAATCCCATGCTAAGGTTTTGACTACAGGAGACTCTTAATGGAATTCATTTTAATTAAATTTTAGGAATAAACTATTGATATAGAAAAAAATAATCAAAAAATAAGAGCAGTTACTAAAATTTTAATGTTAAATTGTGATATGCACAAGTTACCGATGCATGTTTACTAAATATGACCAGGGATACACGTGGTAATGATGAAAACCAATAATCGGAGAGGAAAATAACGGTATCCGGTTTGTGCTCAAGGTTTTCCGGTTCGGATTCGGTTTTCATTCCGGTAAAACAACGGTTTTTTCAGTGACAGTTTTCTCTTTGGTTCCAGTCCGATGCCCTGGCAGGTAGCCATGTAGAACTAATACAGTAACCATGTAGTAACCAATTCTAATTAATCAGAAAGCTGTTTAGATTGTCCTAGCTCCGTCAGCTATTGGTTCACCCAAACCAATTTAGACGATTAACTTACCATTTTCATAGCAAAACGTCTCTCAATTGGCTACTATACTTGTCTTGTGGCTACCTGAAACCACAGCTTCTGGAGCGTTTAATCTCTAAAGTTTTATCAAAGTAATGCTCCCATACCTTTATAAACGAAAGAGAGCTGTATTTATGTAAAAAGGGAGGCAGTGCGGATGCGAAGGGATTCGCTGTGGTGCAGATGAAAAGATGGCGGAGGGAGAACACCGTCATAGTTTCAGGGGTGAACGAAAACAAAGAAAGCCGTGGGTGCAACTCCTCTGTCGCCGACCGCCTCGCAAGTAAACGAGAGAAGGATGAAATAAACAAGAGAATGTAGAGGGGCGAAAAGAAACGGGTGACGTCAAGAAGAAGCGCAGATCCGATTGGAGGACGGTGGGCTCTGGAGACGGCAATGATCCGAATTGCGTCACGGATAGATGGATCTAGGGAAATTGAGCGAACGTAAAGTCCCACGTTCTTGGAATCGTAGGTGAACCTCGATCCGCGTGAAATACGGAGATGGTGCACGTGGGAAATCCATCGGAATCATTTCCACTAGGTTAGCCGTATGACTTTAATAACCAATGCCAGTATATAGTATACTTGGCTTAATTAGTGCATCTCTGAAGGAAAGGGATACAGACGACTGAGAGCGAGACTTTATGGAACCCGGACTCGATCCTGAATCTTCGACTTGACGGGCGGATGCAATTAACAATTGATCTGTCTCGCAGATTATTGTCTCATGTATTTAATTCCGGATAAGTTTTAGGTAAACTCTCGAAATAACGCAGACGAAATACTTGAACATCATCTCCTGTTTTCATGATGGTTTGATGGGCTCTACTAGTCGTCTTCTGATGGAAAACTCACAGCAAACTAGATTGAAAAAATGAAGACGGAAGGGTTATTTAGAATTCTGTTCCACAGAGTCAGTCTCAACTATTTAAATATTAAAGAATACAGAGCACGGTAAAGTTGAACAGTGTAAATTATATTTATTATACATGTTTCCGAGTGCAGGCGTAACATTTTAGTTCCGATATACAACATTTTATCCAAGGTATGAATTTCTTAGAAAATAGAAGAAAAGAGACGTAAATGATGACTAAGTACTGTACTGTACTGTACACTTTGAAAAACCAACCCCTAAAAATCCCTAAAACAGTGTGAGTTACCTCTGCAAGATAGCACATTGGTTAGAGGCCCGGCAGATGGAATATTCGTGTTCGAGTCCCGCTATCGCCTGACTTTCCTCACCTCCGTATATCCTTTAGGTTGGCATATCCCAACCCCACGTCCTCAATTGCTTATCCCGTCACCCAGCCACCTTTCCTCCCACAGTTCCATTTGTCTCCCATAAGCTCCGCATGGTTCTCGGCGTGAAATTTGGATGAACGCGAAGCGCCACAATTTGTAGCTGAATGGATTTCCGCGAAGCCGGATAGACACGCTTCTCAAAGGCCTCGAGGACGGGACGACAAAATGGAAAAAAAATGAAAGCTGCGCCGGAAAGGTGAGGAAAAAAAATCCCCCGATCGCCTCTGCGGTTTCCCCCGAAAATAACTTTCCCAAGTAGAGCAGAAAATGCACAAACACAAGGGAGACTCGGGAGGAGCGATAAATACTATAAGGATAAAAGACTTATAATGGAAAGGAGATCGATAATAAGGAGGCAACACACGGCGCGTAAATAGAGGGAGGGAGAAGGTCTTAGGCGGGGGGACTCTCGTGAAAAGATTTTCAAAGAAACGATTTCCATTAGGGATGAATGCCACAGCGAAGTAGGACGGAATCCGGGGGAGCGAGATTATCAAGGGCCTCGACGTCCTTAAGGAGACGGAGCGCAATGAAATCACGAAAATTGCGAGGGATTCGAGAGCACGAATCTAAATTAAATTTAAATTCTCCCTCCGCGGAGGCATTAAGTTACGAAGGAAAACAAGAGGGAGCTGATTCGTGAGAACGCTCTCCCATTTTAATCCCTTACCTATGAAGGAGAGGTATTTCCATAGGGAGAAACATTGTCGGATTCGAAGTGGATACTCGTATTAACGGAGAAAACAAGTGGTTCTACGTATCCTTTGATTCATCCTTCCTAGAGAACGGATGACTTGTTTGTGATGTATTGTATTCGGCGGCTACGGATGGTGATGATAATTGCGCGGAGTTGTACAATTAAATACGTATTAATCTAACGTATAATTAACCTTACATAGGAAATCTTCCTGCTGCCATGATGGAGTTGATGAATGGAGTACTTTAATTTATTTTCTGGCTCAAAAATGTATATTTCGTTTACTTTTGTCTTCGCCTAGTTTGTCGCTTTGATAGGTATTCTTTATTAATGAATCACATGAAAATTCTTCTCTGTAGATCCATTGCTATGCACTAAGGTGGACCTTATCCACTTGAAACACTACGTGAATTTAAGAAAGGAGTGATTGCCACATCATTTCTAATATCTTCAAGTAAGCCACGCACGATGCAATAACATTGAAGAAACAATTATAAAAATTCAAATACAAATAGCCCAAGAAAATATCACCGTGGTAATTAATTCCCATTTGCTATTCTTCTCCGAGCTAAACGTAAAAAAGTCATTCTATCTATGTTTTCTATTTCATATTAATTTCAAATATTAATGGCGATGGAAATTGTTAAGAAGGTTCGTAAAATGGATCGGAAAGCATTTTGGGAATTTTAAACGGAGTCCGTAATCATATAAAAGATCATCATAAATTAATCTAAAATTTGAAACACTTACAGGAAAAATGCATGGTTCAAGAAGCGCAATCAATGATATATTTCTTGTAAAATATCGAATGCACAACTACTTGAGAGTAGATGATCATCCTCAATTTCAAAACAGTGATAACAGAACGAAACTCTTAGCTTTATTTTTATCAAGAATTCGATTAGTTTCGATTATTTTATTCCATCATTGCCATTAACTGGCACACTTACTAACATACTTTGAAAAAGTCCAGTTTGCTCATGTCAGTAAACTAAAAATTCACAGAGGATCGCAATATACATTCATTTACAAGTAGCCGCTTGGTTTCATGAGTGTTACATTGATCACTACATCCAAATCATTTTGTGAACAATGAAGAGTCAGGAAACATCTTCACCAAACTGTGAAAGATTGTATTTCATTTGCGTAAAGAAGAGTAATTCGCTATGATAATAGTCCTAGCGAATAAAGCATTTAATGGTGATCTTAAAAAGGAAACTCTCACAACCTTCCTCTTTCCCTTCTTTCGAAGTCCCTTCCAACTTTGTCTTATCTACCATCTGGCACCGCATACATTCCCTCCTCATTTTCCTCTAACCATATTTTCTGGACATCTACCATTGAGCATATCCGTCTAAGCCAGCGCCCCATCCAATTTATCTTCTTGCTTTTTATAAGCTTTAATATGCTTCTTTCTTTGCCTTCTCTCTTCACCAAATCTTCATTTCTCATTCCTTCCCTTCAGATTATTTTTTCATCTTTCTCCTAAGCCAAATTTCAAACTCTTCTTATCTTTTTACTCCTTCCTGCTCGGCGTCCGTCCAACGCGGTGACACTAACGGAAAGACGTCTTATCCGTAACATCTTTGTATTCTACAATGTTCTATTTTAGCCGAATTATTTTACAGTGAGTGACAAATCACAAATCCGAGACGATGAAATTCTGAAAATTTTGATGGATGGAAAAAATAATTTATACATGATCCAGTTGGATACGGGATTAAGAAAATTGTATCTTTCACTCAATTTTGTTTCAGTTTAGCTTTGAGCTAATAAAATAAATACATTAGGAATGAATATTCTAATTAATGACATTCATTTTGTTAATTCCTGATTGAATGCCATGAAAAGCATTATTCATAGGGTCACTGAGATACTTTTATGAAGGCTTATTCCTTTTATAACATTCTGACTCAGCGAAGAAAGATAAGAAAGAAGAAGAAAGGATAAGAATTATCTCACAACTCATCTTGCCTCCAGGGTCAAATAATTTTTATTTCCACAATGTAAAATAAAAACTAGCACACTTCCACAAGATATCTATGTATCTGGTTTTTATAGTTTATATTTTACTTTGTGAATATAAAAATCAATGGACCCTGGAAACGATCTTCCAACAAGTCAAGCCTGAACTTATTGAGTTTATTTGTCTCCAGAGTTCTTGGTACCAAATAGCGTAGAGTGGGAGGTTCTGCAGGGTTCCGGAATAACAACTTTACAAATAGATAGGTTTACCTCAACCTGTGGTGCATATTTCCTACTGTAGATACATTTCTTTCTCGGTTATATTCTCAGAATTTTTACCCACCAATTCATTCTACTATTCCTGATGTTTTTATTAAATTTCTTATTGCATAATGGAAACATACATAAATACGATAGGATTGAAGAAAGAAGTCCGATCTCGTCTAATAGCAATAAATAATGGTGAGGTAGCGTAACAAGGTAAGCAGCAATAACCTACGGTAGAGGGTTTGAGGTTGAAGACCTCCGGAAAAGCTCAAATACCGAACATGATCCTAAGAAATGGGGGTGAAAAACCTGAGAACACATTCAGTCAGTCCAGCGATAAAAACACATACTTTTTCGACAAAGTTTACGCTGCCTACCTTTCATCGTTCGCCTACCGGAAAACGAACTCTCGGAAATCCTGTAAACGAGGCAAATCCCAAGGTGGAAGGCAAACCCTTGTGTATACGCGAAGGGAAGCACGTAAAGAACCGTGATGAAAATTAGTAAGGGATCGTACTGAAGGTGGAGCGAAGGTTTTCTGTCGGATGAACAAAGAGATGGGAACCACAGACCGGATATCAGAAAGCGAACGCGGCTGAAAAGTAAAAGCAAACGAAGGAGATAAGGGAAAGAAAGAGAAAGAGACCGTAAGGTTTGACATTTACTATAGAAAAGAAGGCGATAAAGATTGGTTCGTAAAAAGAAAGCCAAATGAGCGGGTTAGAGAAAGCGACGCCGTAGAAGTGAGGGGAAAAAATAAGTCCTTAAAGAGAAATATAGATTTGAGCCGAGAGGAGAGGGGAAAATGAAAGTGCATGAAAAGAGAAAACAAAAGCCATAAAGATAATTAAAAAGGCGAGTTCCTTTTGCTCTCCTCAAGACCGGAGTGAGAATAAACGAGAATAAAACGATCGGCTGAGGGATGGAATATTAAAAGAAACGGATAGGAGAAGTCCTTCGGTGAAATAGTATAATAAAATTAGGTGTCAGATCGGTGAATAAATTAACAGAAATTCTGCGGGCGAGAGAAAGAAAGGGAAACGCGGATTCGCGGGAGTGTATTTAATGGAAAGTGGATTATGGCGAAGGGAAGATAGGGCACACAAAGAAAGGGAGTGAAGGGGGAGGTGGGAAACTTTAATGGGGAGATGATTAATACCGTCCTTCATTGGGCGAGATAACGAATAAGTTCATTCGCATAAATCATTAAAGTAGAAGCAGAGAGAAACAGCCTGGGGATTTAATGTACAACGAACTCGCGGATGTATACAGAATCATCGTACATTTCGAATTAGCACGTAAATGAAGATTAAAGAATCCCGAATGACCTATTAGTATTTTAAAATGTTCCTTAAAATCACTCAAGCAATGGCGGAGATAGCTGCCAGTGCCAACAATAAAATCCCAGGTTCGACTCTCGGCTAATCGGATTTTTCCGGGCCAGAGCATGGTTTTGTTTATTCGTACATTGATATTGTTTATACACCTCCAGTATTCTTCTTGGGGATGGACGTGTATGATGGCACCGGGAAATAAATTTTAGAACATTTAGTGAAAATGAAAACAAACTTAAGTATAACCCCATGTATAACTCGGAAAACAAACTCGGTAAAATTACCCATAAAATGACGTATGTTCATCATATACCCCACGTTTTGATAGCCTTCATAAAACTTTATGTACCCTGATCACATCAACATGCACATAAAATATTCTTACATAAACATAAAACATAATCAGAATAAACATTGAGTCAAGTATTTTGAACTTTTAGGGGATATTTTGGATATTGGACGCAAGGGAAATTTAAATGTTTCTAAATGTTATATAGGGTGGAATCGAAGCCCAGGAAGAAGATGAAAAGAAGTCATGGCGAAAATGTTAGGTATAATGAACCAGTCGAGAAGTAGAAGACCTACGCATTAAGAAATGTAGCGCTTAAGGAACTTCCTATAGAGTGGAAAAATATAAGAGTCTAAAATAACTGCAAGCCTTGTCGAAAATGGAAGACTCGCTTCCATCGAAAGCTATACCGAACTCTGAATGCTCGATGAACAGACTAAAAAAATCATCCATTATCACTAATCAAAGGAAAAATATCTCGCTATAACGCTATGAGCGGAAAAACCCACGGAAAAGCATCGCCATATAAATAACGTTCTCATAGCGTTCAAGATCCCACTATTCAGCAAATTAATACCTAAACAGAAATTATAGAAGTGAAAATTACGCCTCCTTGGCTAATCACCTTTCCTTCTCTTAATACATCAAAACTTCCGTTTTATCACATCCATGAACAGATTGGGATAAGTTTAAATGAAAGCAACATCTGGCTAAATAAGTTTAAAGTTGTATCTAGGTAAACAAATTTAAACGAAAGCTTCCTCGGGCCACCTTGTGCTAAGTGAAACATCTTTCCTTTCCCCAATACCTCAAAACTTCCTATTATCACATCCATGAACAAGACTGAGATGTAATTGAATGAAAGGTAAATAAACTACCCAGTGACAAAATACAAATGAAAAATATTCCGTACAGCGAGATGTGATAGCAGAGCCAAAACATCAAACCATTAAAGCGAAACCTCAGTTGGATTATTTATTAGTTGGGGTTTTTATAGAGTCATACTAGCCTCTTAACCACTAAATTTTAACATTTGGACCTCTTCGAAAGAGTCGCACCGGTAAATTCACGCCCTCTTATCGCGACGTACACATATTGCCGCGCTCCTCCAAAAAAATCCAACATATATCAAGAGTTTGGCGACTTACGTAAACGCGCAGCTAAGGGAAAGGGATGTGCGGCGTGGAGGTGAGGACAGGAAGAAAGTAATGAGGGGAAAGAAAGACGGAGTTAGAAAAATAGGTGTGTGTCTGTGTGTGGACGGCTAGAGATGATTTCTGGCGTGCCCCGGGCCCCAATCGATTTCCAATTCCAAGAGGAGGAGGAAGAAAAGTAGTAGAATGGAGCAAGAATGGGCGGACCTAGAGAGAGGGGAGGGAGACCTGAGGGCGCTCTCGAGGAGCGGATATGAGTCGAGGAAGAGAGAGAGGATCGCACCAGTTGGATACCTTTTAAACCTTTGAAAGGGAGGGTAAGAGTGGATAATTTAGAGGTTGGGCTGCGAAGAGGAATCCCCACAAAGATGGAGAGGCAAAGGGAAGATGAATTCCGTGTGCATTAGAGACGGGCCGGAGGAATTGAAGCGGACCGAAGAGCATTAATGAAAATTTCGCGAATATGAACTGGCCACAAACAAACGCTTTGCCACTTAATATTGCGGAGGGAATTTCGACGGTTCGAAAGGGATGTCGAAAAATTTAATATCCAGTTTTGGTGAGGGGTAAGAAAATGAATGTTACAGAAGTGCGATAAATGTATGTACGCAGGGATGGATTTACCATTAGGTGCACTGAGGTACTCCCTGAGGGCACTTCCACTAAAGTGGCCCAAAAAAAAGGTTTTCCTGTTTTTTGAGGTGATTATTTCAAATTAAAATAGTCCTAGGGCCTCTGATTGATGAAATTCGTACGTATCCTGGATTCACTTTTATCGCAGTCTTACTCATGATTGTTATCATTTGAAAGATTCCCTTCTTATATTTTTATTTAACTCTATTAAAAAGTTATTCTAGGATGAGGCCCTTATTTGGATTTGTAAGGATTGATAACAATCTGGCTCTGTCAGGCCTCACTCCTCATCTTGCCTAGTAGTCTCATGTCCTCTACAGACCTTTTAGTTGGGAAAGCGAATTAGGATCCAACAAGCCTTCAGGGTGATTTCTCTGCAGACATTTACAAATTATACACCTTTCCTATTCCTGCCAGGTGATCGTAAACGCTAAGTCTTGTCCATTAAAGTTCAGTGTACTTTTTATTTCCGAAACTTTTCGAAAATACCTTTCTTTCACATCTCATCAAGAAAATATAGAAATAAAAACCTAAGACCAACGATCTTATAAACGTACAATACAAAATACAAAACGTATAAATGTACAATCGGCAGCGTACAGTTCCTACAAAGTTCCCTAACGAAGAAAGAAAAATTCTCCCTCGCAGATATTTTCCGAATATGAGACATTTTATCGCTCCTTTAATAACATCTTCTGCTAAAATATAAAATAAATGACTCATAATCCGAAAAGCAAATAAAATTTCATCCCTCGTACATCAACCTATTTCTTTCCTGGTTCGCGGGAGATAACCTGGACGAGATAAGGCCCGAGGGCTTTTAAATGTTGGAAAACGGATGGTTATGTAATCCGCAAAAGGAGGCCGAGACGTTGTGGATATCTGTTTGGAGTCCGAATCAAAATGTGGTTTTCTGCAGTCCATCGATCGGTTTGAGGAAGTAATCCTAGTAATCCTCGTTAGGGTAACTAGTCGATTACCCGATAGACCGCTCAAAGGAGGAAATTAGCTGGAAAATAGTGTTCCCTTCGAACTGGCTTGTGTGGTGTATTTTGAAGAAAACAATCCGTAATTGTAGTTTAGATTCCTCACAGATTTTTGGGCTTTTGATTAACTCGAGATTAATCAACGGATATGACATTTTACTCCTTGAGAATAACAGAATTTTGTACTGTCCAATTTTATCTTAAGACTCAAGCCAATTACCGAAAGAAATAAACAGCGTTAATAAAGATATCATCGGTCGAGTTTGATTAAATTTATAATTGAAATCTCTGGAAATCCTAACGGGTCCAAATTCTTATATAGCCCCATCATTAGAAAAACGATAAGTAGTGCAATAACATGACCCAATTATATTTATAATTTGTTTACCTAATTATGATGCCATTTCCCCCGAATTAAATTAGGCTTGGTTCTTAACGAACGCAAAAGCTTCCTGCTGTCTCTTTCCTAAGTTACAATAAAACCAATTAATAACAGAATATCATAGGTGAATATTAAGACCTCCTGGCTCAATTTTAATTAACTTTTAAATTGACCCCTCAAGCAGTCCGCAATAAGCCGATATTTTCCTATTCCAGGAATCCCGCCAAAACTACCAAAAAAAAAGGAGAAAATCCGATCTTTTTTAAAACTAATTTTCCTAGTGTTTAACGTCCTTCCTTCCAGTACCGTCCACTCACTTTGAGCAAACATAAAGTGTAGAAAAATACGAACGGACAACGTCGAAAAAAAAGTCTCAATGAACCCGTCGAAGGGAATTTTCACAAAACAGCGCCCCGAATCTCTATTAAACCCCACAAATATTAAATTAGGATTCATAAGCAGACCGCGGAGGTGGGCGCTTCAACGAGGCCGAGTAGACCGCTTTATGTACGTTGCAGATACGAAGACAAACACACAGAGAGAGAGCAGCTGCAAATGACACCTTCAACAGACACAAAGAGATTTTTCTCTTCGCCACGAATGTTTTAATCATGAGCGTAGAGACTCGGCGACGGGGATATAAATCCTTGAATATGTAATACACGACATTTTTCCCGTTATTCTAAAAGAGGCCTGCTCGACTTAGATGAAGTCATCGCGGGGCAGAATTCGGAGATTTTTTCCGGCCTAATACATGTGTGAATGCGTGGGAAAAAGGGAAAGCAAAGATTCGGCGGGGAAGAATGCTTTTGGAGATGGGGAAGATAAGGGAGCGCCATTAGTTAGAGGAAGCAGATTAGCGCCTCCGCCGAGGGCCTACGGAGCATGAAAGGGGTCTGGTGCACGCCATTCCCCGCAAAAAGAAATAATAAGAAAAGTACGGTCTCCTACGGAAAAGCCTTTTACCTCTCCTTGTTTTATTTCGCCGATGTCAACTTTTCGGAAAATACGTGGAGGGCTTAAAGGTGGGGAGAAATGAACGTGGCGAGATCTACGCCTTCCCAGCGCAAATCTACGTTGCATCAAAGAAGAAGGTGATAAGTACGTCGTAACTTATTTACGGCAAGCTCTCTGCGAAAGGAGTTGCCTCGGTAGTTTTAAATTTAAAGGAACGTTAAGTTTGATGCTGAGGGCTCAATGGTTTTAGGAACTTGCCACGAAAACACTGACATAAATGCATATGCAATTACACGTGCAAGCGAGGATTACCGAGGCTAATTTTAGACTCGTGCGGCTTTCGTGATTAAAATTCATGCAACATTATCGTGGCGAGCGTGAATAATGCAACCGAAACCTGTCCGGGAGAATGATTTTAATTAGCCACCGCAAACTGCAGCGCCGATCGAGGACAGAATTAAGCGGATTAATTTAGGTTCACTTTCAACCTCGAGAAATCAACGCACAATTATTCGATAGACGGCTCACGTGTCTCTAAAACAGGCTTAAGCTATCTTGATTGGCAGCAAATTATACGAGAATACAAACATCTTGGATATAGGTGTTGATGAAGGATGTATGTGCCCAAATTTAAAAAAAAATTCCATCCATAATTTCATACATAAGATTTCATCTAATTAATGCATGTCCCGCCAGCACTTAAAATTGAAAAAGTCGTCATGGAAAATCATTCGATAATCATCTTAAACAATTTACTGGCACTTAAAGTTCTTAGAAAGTCATTAGTGATAAGTTTTGAACCTGAAAAAAATCACTCGCATGATCATATATATTTTACGATTTACATTTTAATCATTATACGGATTTTTAACAAACAATTAACCTGATCATGATTTTCTATGAAATCTAGATGTTCAGGCGATACCTTACGGAAAGCCATTTGAAGTAATGAAGAAATAAACTTGTAAGTCATAAGATCATGATTTTAAGATAATTATAAGTCATAAGATCATGATTTTCTTCTTAATAGCGAAACTGAAGTTGAGCGACCATATTTTTCATTTGCCTTTTGGAGTATGACAGAAGAAAGTTTATCTATAGTATACATTTTTCTCGGTCATGCTCATGAAAGAGAGGATATGAAAGTTATAGAATATGACTAATGCTGAATTATAGCGTTTACTTTTGTCCCTCATAACTGAAAGCTCTTAATATGTCTCTTAATATCGTTATAGGATTATAACGCTACACGTCGAATTTCCGCATCTGGCTCACAGAGAAAAATGATGGCAAACTACCTCACTCCGCACTTTTTCTAGTAGAAAGCCTCATTTACTAACCAAAGCTAATTTAATTAATTGTGGAGAGAATGAAGAACCCATCCACTCATCGCGCTTAAGGCTGGCAACGAAATTGAGTCTAATAGGAGAACATTTTCACATTTTCGTGGAGGAATCTACGAGAAAACGATATTAAAGTACGAGTTCCATGTTCGTATAACCTAAATATGAAGAGGCGGCTGAGACTTTGTGGAAATTAAATTTAATTTTATATCCCTCCCTCTTACAGAACTATAAGTAGATAGCGAGCAAAGAGCTTCAAAGCAGATCAGAAAAAGCTACCACGCGCCCGAAAAAGAAATCCATTATTAATGGGGCTTAAACCTGCCCATCATTTTCTCATACGTTCTTGATAAATTATTAATCCAAAACACAGCGGAATAATCCGTCCCGCTTTGACCTTCCGATTTTAATGAGATGCGCGGTCAAGCATTAAATATTTCATACGTGAAGAACTTCCACTTAAGCTTCGTAAGCCAGAAAATATTATCTCAGGATTTTTGAATCACGTGAGTATAGGTCAGGAAATGGAGAATCTTTTTCACAACGAAAGGCCGCTTGTACTAGTCGGCTACATAAGAAAACACCTGGAAACGTGTTCGCCTTCGGTGAGAGCGGCACCGGGTTAGATTCATGAAGGGGGTATTCGCAAAATAACCTTAACAGAACCACTTTTAACGATAATTCAAATTATTTTCAAATTAGCTATTCAAATAGATCAATATCGAGTACATATATACCTTCATATAATGGTGATAATGTGTATACATGCATAAATTGTACACATATACATTAGCTATAAAAACACGGATAAATAGATCGAAAGAAAACGGACAGATCACAGATTACTCCAAGCAGAATTTTTCCCAATTTTCACCTAATGTAATGAAAAAGATTTTTCTAAATCACTTATGAGGCGAATTCGCATCAAATAGGAAATAATGACCCTCACAGGACGCCAGATAATACTGCTTACTTCCAACAAGACGCAGGTTCCCACATCTGGTATAGGTGGCCCACCTTGGACATTACCAACGACCAACCTTGACCGGCGAATCAAAATTCGCAAACAAAACCGGCCGAAGAAAAATCGAATCGGAGCAAAAAATAACGCATATGTTCTGCACGCGCAAAACACAGCACATCACACGATTCTTTCGGCCGAAATATCCGAATTTCAAATAACATCCGCGAAAATGCACTGCGTGCGGAAAATCCGAAGGGTCGGAGGAGCGGAGGTAATGCTCTCCGACAGGTTTTGAGGCGGGATTATGGGCGCCGCGGAAATAAATAAATAGACAATGAAGAGCTACGAAGGCGGCAATGAATGCAGGAACGAGAGAAGGTTCCATGGCGAGATTATGGATGGGTTTAAAGGGGGTGAGGGGGAAGGATAAACTGTAGGAAGTCACGCAGGGGCAGAGCGAATCACCACCTAGGAGCCATCAGATATGGAAGAGAGGGAAGAAGGGCATAAAGCAGCTAAGAGTAAAGAGCGAGGTAATTGGCGAACTTTTCATCTCAAGCGACGACCTCAAATTTGGGTGCTAGGAGAAGTAATTGGGAAGAGCCAATTGGGTCCAAGTAGGCTCTAGATTAAATCGAGGGTGCTGGGGATTACCGTGGACAGTAGAGTATTCAAAATTCGTCTTGAGGGAGAGGTATGAGTGCTTCGTTTTGAGATATGTGTCCTGAAAACTAAGGAAGACAAACTGACACATCGGTTTTATTAGTAATTTTGCACGTGAAGTCCAGAAAATCACCTACAGTAAAATAATTACGAGTTTATCTGAACAGATCTAAATACTCCGAAGTACTCTGGTTCTGAATTACACGAGTAATGAAGAATCATTCATGAAATAATCACGTACTCTGGTACGCATATTATTCAATAGATATTTTTCAAATCCATCGAATTCTTAGAGCATATTTACTGACTTAAAAAGATAATGTAAATTATGTTATTCAAATATCATTAGCCGCCAGTGCATCAATGATGAAGATACATGTTTTATCAACGTATTAATAGTCAATTTTCCCACGATATGATTTGCAAAAAATAGTTAAATTATATCCGTTTCCTGTTAATTTTCGATTTTAAAGTTCCTTTATCCGAAGACTAGAGAAAATTGCATTCTTCTCCAATGAATATATAAGGAATCTAGTCAATTAATCGCAAACAAAACCTAAAAATCAGATGTATATATCAACAACAACGACATTAGGGTGAGTTTGAGACTAGTAGGTCATTCTGTACATCCAATCCTTGGTAAGAAAGCCTATTAAGTAATACTAATCAAGTTCATTTTCGCCACTCAGTGTGTAGATAAATTATTCATTAGAGAATATGAAAATTAGTTTCCGCCACCCGATACTCGATCAAATACCCAGAGTACAGTAGATGAAAATGTGTGCTAAACTAGAGTACATGAGTACGTGATAACCGGACTTGGATTCCTTATACAGAACTAAAATAGATAGCTTATCGCCTTAAGCCTAAAAGGAGGTATAAAGCCGTTTCTTTGACGTCTTCAGAAGGATAAGGAATATATGCCCCTTTTGCCTCCCCTTGAATAAGTCACTGACCAAGAAGTCTTCGGAAGGAACTCTCTGTATACTCTAAATTAATGAAAATGTCAGGATGAAAACGTTCAACAAACATTAATACACAATGCCTTCTTTCTAGTAGCCAAAAGGTAAGTGATGAACGAGCGTACCATCGTAAGCGAGGGAAATGACGCAGTAATTGCTTTCCTAAGAATCGTTTCCGCAGATCTTGACCCACTACCATCCGATTCGGAGCTAATATTTCGTGCAGTGGTTGAGAATTTATGAGGGAAAATTCGCAATCGTGGTCACAATAAACTGCTTCGGGAATAGGAAAATATAAATTAGGCCTGAACGTCCGAGTTCCCACGCAATTACATTCACCTTAAAAGGAACGCGGATGATCAATAGCAACAGAAAATAAGGTTAGAAATTCTTTGCTTCTTCACACACAATAAGGATTTCATCTGAGAAAACGTCTTAATTATATGGAAATTTTACGATGAATTACAAAGAATACGGTCACCTTTGTGAAATTCTGTATATACTCATCCAGGGAACGTTCAGTTCTTGAAAAGAGTATACTACATTAATAAATGTGTATTCAGTGAAAGGAAATCCTGAAACATGAAACATGGGCGCTTTTTTAGGTACTTTGTTCAAATTAACGATACATTGTGAAACTATTCCTTCCACTAGAGGCATCTGCAATATTTTACGTCTCCCTAATTAACGATACAGCTAATTCCATCCAAAGAGGCAAAATAAAGGTTATGAACAATTCGAAACTTTCACTTTGTTTGTCTTATACATACATTTTCATGTATAACATTCTCTACGGATTTATTTTTCAGACTTTCTTTGGAATTCCTACGGGGAATAGGGAACACAAAATCCTTTTTGCCAAAGAGGAGTTGCTTTATGATTAATTATGGCAAAATTAATTATTTAAGAATTAATTATTTAAAATTAATTTTACATTTTGCAAGCTTTTTCTCTAAAGATAAAGTTCAAAGTACATATCCATTTTTCCCCAACATAATGAGAAATTTTTTAGCTATGATAAGAGTCGACAGGAATGATTTAGGACAAAAATATGGGTTTTCTAGCGAAAGATTTCTTTAACATATCAAAATTGTGTATTTTAGGCAAAAATGTGCATAAACATAACATCATGGGAGCAAAAATGAAGTGTCACTAATATAATGTCAATGAAATAATGAATAACAATATTAGATTAGTTAAATACAAGGATGCTAAGGAAGAATGACTTTAGAAAAACACAGAAAACCTTCCTTTTGTCACTCTTTACTCATTTCATCAAGAAATACACACCGACTTTTTCGAGAAATATAAGTTAAAATTTACGATATTCTTTCCACTTTTGAAGAGAGAACATATGCACAATATTTACAATTTAAGAATTACGGTTTTTACTGCAAAAAAACTCCAAAATTTCACGCCATTTTCGAATGTGAAACATACTTATCGATTTTTTTTTTCTCCTTCTATACTTATCGATGCCTATTGAAATTACCGACCTTGTGATGATTAAAAATTGAAACTTTATACGTTTTTATCCGGAAATTTGACTCTCTCTATAAATAACCAACTCTTTATCTTAACTAAAAATTTATAGAAAGAGACTCGGTCACTAACATAGAAATGCATCGCGAATAACACGCAAAATCTACGGAAAACCTCCATTTACAGATTTTCTAAAGGTAAGAAATAGTTCCTCTTTCACATTCGTAATTTACGAGCACGACTTACAGGCCGAATTTAACTCACACAAAGCTTCTGGAAAAAAGGACTGATACAAACTGCTGAAAGGTTCACGGGGATCGTCAAAAGACGAAGGTTTTCCGACCTCGATCTCGACGAATTTATTATAATCTCTCCTTCCCCATTGACAAGGAATCAAGATTCCGAGTTTCCGAACATTCGCAATAAATTCCGGTAGGATGCATCCTTCCTCGTACTTCGAAGTTACTTCTGAAGCGGAGACATGACTCAAAAACGCCAGCCTTCACAAAGACGTCCATAATTCTCATAAAAGCGAGACATTTTATACCCGCCGAAGAAAGATTCGCGCACCGCCCACGTCGCTAGACACGCGTCTCGGAGCATCAAATCGTTTCCCCATCTATTGTTTCGCATTCGAGCAGAAAACCTAACCTTACGTAGCCCTCCGTTTTATTTCCCTCCCCCGACAGACCTTACGGAGAAAATTTTAAGGGCCGTATAAAAAGGAGAGCATCAGGAAGAGTTGTTTTTAAACTAGCAGAGATAAGAGGGTCGTAAAATTTATGCCCTATTCATCAGAGAGAAACGAGGAGAAGAAATAGAGAATCGCGGTGGAGAGACGGGGATTTGTTTGTCTGCTCGAAGTAGGTATTCCATGGCGGTCGATAAGAATGTATGTACGGGAGAAGGTCGGATGCGTGGTGGCATAAGGTTTGCAGACCGGTTAGGGGACGGGGGATTCGGGAAGAGCCGGGGAAGATTTGGGTTGATCGGTAATATAACCGAAGATGGTTGTGTGTGTATAAGCTTGATAAAAAACTCGAGTCCCTTCTCGAACATAAAATTTTCCACCGACCGAGGGATCTCTATTGCGATATACGACAACACCCTTAGGAGTTCGAAGACACAATACAATAACAAGCGAGAAACAAATAAACCTGCTTTGACCGATCAAAAAATACATCGAAGACACTATGGACGTAACGAGAAAATTTGAAACATCTGTAGGTGTCTAGAATCAAAACAGATGTAGTATTCACAAAAAGTATAACATTTACTAGAAAAATAAGTAAAAATCAGTAATTAAAAATGATAAATAATGATTGATGTTTAAAATTATCTAGGAATAAAAATTAAAGAGACTTCATACGTGGCTTTGTAAAGAATTTCTCCATATCTTCTCGACTAACCTTGACCTGCATCATTACATAAATAAAGCAGCATAAATAACTAATTTAACACCAAGAAAAATTACAGCTATCTCCCTCTCTATAAGTCGGCAATCTGAATATAAAATGGGAATATTACCTTAACTCTAAAATCACTACTACATTCTTAAAACATCAGTAATGTGAGATACCTTTTTCACTAGGTATTACTTCAACTAAACCCATTACAACTTCAACGTAAAATTCCCATTTTTAGTCAGATAACGCCTACAAGTTCTTAGATTGAATTTCTTCCGCGGACTTGCCCAATATTTTACTGAATTTCCCAAAACATCCCAATATCTTCCTATCAGCGTGCGATAATACACTATCTGTCTGTCTGTACTACTGAGTAACTACTTACTGTCTGTAACGTCTGTAAGTTACAGACAACGTTCTAAGCCTTTTCCTCCCTAATAATTTTACAGTAGTAATTATTATTATTTTAAGGATCTTAACACCTATTTTGTCTTTGTTTCTTGCATTATCCGATATTATAACGTATCAAGTGGGCGCATATCTTTCCCTTTTTACGAGAAAGAATTTCCTCTAATTTGCCAAAGAAACTGTAACCGAGTTTCAAACTTCCCACTATAAAAACAGCACACTAATATTCATTCCCCTTTGTTTATCACTGAAAAGCTCCATTATATCTTATGAAACTTTTAATCGCGCCAAAGTAAATCCGGGGGAGCTATGCTGAAAGCCTCATAAAACCAGCAACCATTGAAATGTCACTCACTGTCATCAACTCGTTAATTAAATCTTTGCTCACAATCCTTCATCCTGACTTATTGCTTTAATTACTTCATAAAACCTCGAAATATCATTCCGCCGCTGAAAATACGAAGCATTCAGGCCTTCTTATCCTAAATACCCGATCTTATCACACTTCCACAGGACGCCCGTTTTCTGGTGCCACTCTTCCGCGTATCTACAGCAAAGATTACCTTAAGACTGATTCAATAGCGCTTTTCAAACTGGTTCCTCAGAAACACGCAAACCCTCTCCCCATAATAAAACACGAGGCAACAAAAATAATAACTATAATCCTTTTAATATCAAGAATTTAAGCGTCAATCCGAAGATAGTATTTATCCACTTTCACCTCGAAACCGACGATGCCTTCCCGTCGGCGGACATGTTAATCTTTAACAGCCGACTGCTGAAAATCCCGAAATTAATTTCTGAATTTGACGGAATGATCCCTCTTCATCCCTCGAATAAAATAACGAGGGAAAATCTTTCCGTTCCCCGAGTATCTGAAGCGGGTTTTCGAAACGAGTGCCGACGGATTTGAACGCGAAAATTTTAATTCGAGACTTCATCTTCTCGATTGACGAAAGGTTCGCCGATATGACATTCGGAAGAGATTTCATAATTACTGCGTGGAGAACGCTCCAAGAAAGGCGGGTGGAAGTGAAAGGGTGAAAAGCGTCGTTGCGGGCACGTGCTTCCGTGCGCTCGGAATGGGTTTATGAGGCGATGGAGAAGAGCGATTGTGACGGAATTAGAAACGATGTGAAAGAAAGGTCGATTGGGGAGGGATCGTCGGAAGGAGATGAACAATCTGCAACACTAGCAGCGCCGGATGCCCACAGGCTACGATTGACGCCGTCTAAATGGTTGGATTTTTTTCCCTTCGAGTTACACTTCTACATTTCGGCGTGAATTATTGTTTCAAAGTTCAAAATTTATTCTGTCTGTCACTATCAGTAAAAAGGGCTTATCTCCCACTCGAATAGTTAGCAAAGCGAAATATTTGGTTGGGGTAAGACGAGGAACTCAAATTAAAAGCTAACAGAGACAACAAAATGCGGAGAGTTACTACGATTGCTTCACGATTATTAGATTTTTCACGAGAAAACGCTGATCTTACAAACAATTGGAGAAAATTTAAAAAACGCAATAAGATTATCAATTAAGACAATTATATCCGAAATTTTGTTGAGAGCCCCTTAAGGGAAGTTTCGAAATCCGTCCTTACTATTTACTATACATTGTCTGCACTTCCTATTTCATCTCACGCATGATAAACCTTCACCTCGATCATCACTAAGCAATGATCCATTATCCGTAACAGAGCAGGATGTCACTACGGCGGCCATATTCTCTCGAGAAAAATAAAGACAAACACAAGGAGTTTATAAGATTAAATGCAATAAGGGCCGAGATTAAAATTGGATCCCTAAGAGTAATTCACATCCAAATGAGTGGGAGTTAATAATTTAATGGCCAACATCAAAAATGATCCATCATGATGCAATGTTCCACTCGGTTTTAAACAGTAATTGAATAGGTTTCATGAATGTTAAGTTAGCAATATTCTGAGGGATTTTTTTAGCGCTAAATAGCTATACTGATAAGTCGTGAAGCGTAACTCACGATTTTTTTATTCGGAAAGATTTGCTCGGAGAAATATGACGTTAAAACAATAACTGAGAGTAAGCTTCACAAAATTTTATCAGAACGACAAGTTTCAAATCATAGAGTCATCATCAGGCTGGTGAGTCGGAACATGACGCTTCAATAACTTTGTGCGAAACTCATTCTCAGTTTCCGTCTTCCTATTACTGTGATGGAGTTTCACTAAGTTACGGCTTCTTCGCTGGATTTGAATACGACGCAATTTTAAGGAAAGTCAATCTTCGACTTATAGTTTTCAGACAGTTATCTAATCTGTTGCGCTTCCTCTCCAGCACACCACCTGATACCGGCCCTGAACATGATGGGAACAAAGCGGCAAACGTTCTGCAGCAACGCATTTCCACAAACTAGACGGCAGCACGGAAAACAGCAAGGACCTTAGAAGATACCAATAGATTCCCTTCTCGGACCGAGTAAATTTTCAATTAACTCTAATTAGCGCTGACAAAAGGCCCGCGTTCGACTCCGCCTCAGAATGGAGTACACGAAGCGGAAGGATTGAAACCAAGGCACATGTGACAGACTTGTTGAGTGGCGGAAAATCACACAGTAGATCTGAAAGAGGGATAACCGGGTGACAACGTCGCCACAAGCAAAGTGCCTACCATGGTGTTGCACCCATTGTCGGGTCGTACAGGATTATCCACCTCCTCACGTCATACGCTCAAGATGCATGCGTTCCCATTAGACCCATCCGATTAAACCCCATTTGACCCGGGAGCATTAGACCCGCCTTCCAGTGCGCGCTTCCACGAGGATTTCCTTCCTGGGCGGGAGACGTGATAAAAAGCGGAAATGAGCCTTTAAGAATTAGACCGTTCCAGAATCCGCTGCTTGGGAATTGGGAGGTAAAAGAGAGGATGAAGATACAGCGATAAATCCGGATCTCTCTCTCGTCGGCATGCGAAAAATTTCACAGCTTACGTAGCCAAACTTCGCAGTTATAAAACTTCGGATGAGTTCTTCGTGTGAAAACACAAACGCGATCAATTCCGGGCATATTATCGCTCTGTTAACCTTTTCCGGCTTCGTTCTTTTCTCTCCCCTGGGCTCGATCAAAGAGAGTAGCGACAAAATATCCTGTAAATTAGATTCTATGACGAGCTTAAAAAAATGAGTACCCAACCTAAGGAAGTTCTGATGTCTCTTTACTCTATTGACGGTATGAAACTTCCTCTTCTTCTAAAATTACCAGCGAGTATACCTAATTGGTAAGTGAACTTTAACAACGTTTTTTACGATGATGACGACTAAGTTATACTACTACGGTAATGTGACCGCAGTTATATTGAAATGAATGTATTATGAAATTTTGAACATTTTTGAACTGATTGTGAAGTAAGTATCACAAAAGTGGTTGCGATTTTCGATGATGCTGGATGTAAGATATTGATAATGTTAAGCTGATTCTCCACTCCAAATTCAGATGCATACATGATGGACATCACGCTCTCCCATTACGGCTAATAGTACTTACAACCTCGCTCATTCTCAGAGAACCATTTACTCGTATTCCTACTTACAATTTCCAACATTCGAGCTCTTTCCTTTCATTTGAGATATTTTATTCAAGATAAAGGACTCAAATACTTTCATTATATTTAACATCCATTCAAGAATAAATTTATAAACACCTGCATATCGTTACACCATCATGCCGTTACATCAATTATAAATACTTTATAACATAAATTTGAGAGTAAATCATTCGAATGATAAAGATAATCAAAGAAAATAGATTACACATTTTATGAAGGTTATAGGTGAAAACGAAAAAGATTACAAACAATTGGACAACCGCATTATCATGGTTCCATTCAAATATTTAACGACGAAGTAATTTGTACATAATAAAGCATAAATGTAGATTATCCTGATTCACGGGGCTATAAAGTTAGAGATATGTAAATGGTTTCACGGCTTGAACGAGCTGTCGCAGATTGCCAGAAAAAATAGCGATAGCATCAGACTCGAAATAAATAACTCTTCGGAAACAAAATAAGCAGATAATTGCTTGTCCTCGACTGCGATGAAAACAAACAATTTAAATGAAATAACACGCGACAAGTGTTAAAAACGACGCAAATTGCTCGCCTCAGTCAGGTAAACAAAATGAAATGAAACGAACTCACCGCGTTACTGCAGCTCTTTGCACGTAGATACCACTTCGGAAATTAAAAACTCGGAAACATCCTCCACCTCGAAATACGTGTCTACTATTTGCTCTATAAAACAATGTTTACGCTTACGATGAAACCAATCGTAATGTTTACCCGCGTATCTGATCCGGCCGAGTTGCTAATTAATTTCATGTAGCTTCCCATGGAGAATCTGAATCCCAGACCAGAATCTGAATCCCAGACCTGCTCAAACGTTGCTTTCCGTAACTTCGCGGGGCGAAAAAATCTCTGCTCGCATAAACCGAATCCGCCACCTGCGTAAAGAGTTACGCGATATAAAGTTCGTCACGGAATTCATTAAGAGACCGCAGTTATCGGCTGCGAATGATGGCGCTTGCCTCGACAGGAAATTAAAACGGAATATCTAGTTGTGATTCACTACCAAAATGTTCGCGGAGTGACGAAAAGAAAGGGAGTTTCTCGGGAGGCGTAAATTCGGGATGCGGCGAACAGAAATATTCAACAAGGTAAGGCCCCCAGAGCGCCCTCCTGTTTGCCCGGAGATGGTAAACGTTATTGGGGTAACGAAGATGGACGAAAGAGGGATGGCGATAGTTAAGGAGTCGAGAAGTGTGGAAAGAGATAGAGGGAGATTTATAGAAAGAGAGACACGGAGAAGAGGATTTAACTTTGCTCCCAAGTTCCTTCTCGGCCTCCCGATTTGGAAACCCGCCCCCGCAATTTCCCGAGCCCCCTGTATATCCCAGCCCCCGCATCCACATAATTGCATTTAAGAGGGAAGCAAAAGTGTCGGTGGATTTGTGCGGAGGTGAAGTCGGTTTGGAGTCAAGGGCTGAGGAGAGGATCCAAAATGGAGGAGAGGTAATGAGAAGGAAGGTAAAGGTAAAATGATGTGTTGACTTTATGTTTCGCGAAGAGAGTGCGCTGTGGGGGTTGAGGAACTTTTCGAAGCGGGGCATCGAACTGGAACCGGCACCTAAAAAGTGGTAATTCCGCTGCAGTAAGGGCCAAATTGGAACCGAAATATATTAATTTATTTTCCCGATTAAATTTTGATAATGCTTGAACCAATGCAGCAAACGAAAACCATATTCTATTCCGCTCCGAATATCGGAACAAAACAATATCATTTCACCTAAGCGCAAATGGAGAAACTTCTATAAAATAAGTATGACTTCGTCTTGTAGCTAAAGAAAATGAATGCTCCTTAATATTACCCGATAAAAATTTTTTGATCGCCCTTTTATTAACATCGAAAGTTTTTAATTCAAAATCTAATTTGACCTTGTGTAATTAAGGAAACTATACATAATAAAATTACTTTCAGGAGAGTATAATGTTTTAATGAATGGAACGATAAAAAAACCTACTAAGACCTGTTTGACTTTGGTAGACGATCCGAAACCGTAGAAGAACCGGAATTTCTTTCATGTTTAACCGGAAGGCAAACCGAAACAAAACAACGGTTAACATTTGGCAGACATAGCGAAACTGTAGCTTAACCGAATTCATTATTGTTGAACCGGGGGAAAAACCTAAACAAAAAACGGTTCAAATTTGACAGAAGAGACGAAACCAGAGATGAACCGAAATTTATTCTTTTTCCATAGAAACCGGAGTGAAAACCGGAACGAAAAGTATCACGGTTCGATAACCTGCTTCAAAGAGCGGGGGAGCCTCTCTTTACGCAGCCAAATCTCTCGGAAACACCTCTATTCCGATTCTATACTTTGCGTCTCTCTCTGAAAGTTGGAACTCACTGAGACGTATAGGTTTGAGGGTTCTCTCTTTCGTCGCACTCTAGCTGCTCCTAGAAAGTGAGCAAGAAGTGGTTAATTTCGCCGCTGGGAATGACGAAGTCGCTTTCTCGCTTATCCGTCGACCCTTCTCGCCACCCTCCCTTAATGGCATCGACAATAGTAGAGTGCTACGCAGTCTGCTCCCGACGCATATTAACACTCTGATTAAAGGCCCAAGGAAAGGTGATGGTTTAAAATTTATGAGGGAGCGGAAAATGACGGTTTTGAAGATTTTTCGAGACCGATGTTTGCGTCTCATTCAAGATGTGAAATTAGCATGGTGAAATCAAATGCATTCCCTCGCCCTTTTCGATGGCTCGTTAACTCCGCTCTTTTTAATTACGAATAGGACCCAGTAGTAGATCAGCCGAGGGCCAAGTTTCATAGTAGTTATTATTATATTATATAAGTGTTATACCTTTCGGTAGGTTCATGTGCCCCCACATTCCCTATTCAGTTCCTTCTCCTTCAATTCCCCGTAACTTGTCCCACCCCTTAATTCGTCTAACAACTTCTGCCTTTCTCTTCCCCTCTGTCTTTTCCCTAGCATTCTTCCCTCGATCACTTTCTTCAACAATCCCTCTCCTCTCAATATTTGACCCACCCATTCCCTTTGTCGATTTCTAATTACTTCAATCATTACCCTTCTCTCCCCAATCTCTAGCACCTCCTCGTTCGTTTTTCTTGACAGTAATACTTCAAGTAATTTAGCTAATTTTCACGAAAAACACACAAATTTCTTGGAGCTTTCAAAATAAGGCAGATATGATCAGGCTTGACTTGATGGAATTTCATAAACCAGTGGGGCAGAAACAAAGCTCGAGAGCCAAATCCGGCCGCATAAAATATTTTCCTTTGACCTACGAAGACACCAGTAGCGTAATACCGTCATCATCATGACTTAATAATCCGGAAATTGGTTTGTTATAGCCCTCGGGACCTTCTTGTTCCTGATCACAAATCGCTTCATTTCCTCCCAATTCCTACCTGCCTTTCATGATCCAACTTGCTCAGTAATTCCTTTCCTGTGCTGTCTTCAGTAAGTCCATAGGTAATAATCAAACGATTCAGAATTTTATAAATCTTACCCTGGCCCATGACGTTGGAACAGCTTTATCTTATTCTACTCGATTAATTCATGGACTAGGTGTGAAGAAGACGAGAAATGAAGGAATTTTGCGAAAATCTATTGTTTTATAGAAATACATACGCAGAACCATGACCGAGTTATCTGTCCTACCTCAAAAATTCTTTGGGCGCTATCGCAATAGAATTAGCACCATTTTTTGTGAAGGGTATCATATACACCAGACCCTTACAACTGCATTTAGACCAACACCAAGATTTTATTCAATGCTTCAGATCGGGCTAGACAAAACGGGAAAGGGGACTTGAATTAAACAAACGATCATTTTGACAAACTGAAGAACATTTACTAGAAGCGAAGACTATGAAAAAAAAGAAACTTCCTAGATTAGTCACACCTTACACCGCTGAATTTAACACGATTACAATGATTATAGGGTGCGAAGGAAATTCAAAGACGTCCATCTCACCATCGCTCTTCAATCCCATTAATCACGTCTCCGAGACCTGCACTTGCAAAACACTCGAGAAAGCAGCTTCTGACTCAATGCATACACAAGCGCAGTCAACACGTAGTCCAAGGGGAGAATTAAGAGGAGACGAAAAAGCTCAGCAGTGTGTGGTCAGTGCATCGAGCGCCTTAAAAAAAAGTGAGAGTAAGAGAATAAAGCACCTGGCATGAGTCATACGCTGCAAGTGAATAAACAGGTTGGCGGTCGGCGGTGGTTGCGAGAGAGGCTAAAAAAAAGAAAACGACGAAAACTGGGAGGTGGACCGGGAGTTTCAGAATGGATTCAATTGTTAGCGGGAATGAAAATGAGACACTGGAATGTGTAGCCGAGTGGAATTTCGAACAAGGCGAAGATGAAGCGGTGGGGCTGACGTAATAGAAGCTGTGCGGGCCCTATGTCAGCGGGGGTGGCGTAGAGGGAGAGAGAGAGACAAAAGGAAGGAAAAAGACAGAGAGAGAGAGAGAGATGGTGAAGACGAGGAAAGAGAAAGAGAGAGAGGACTCAACTTTATAACGGACCAAACTGAGATAAACAAGTTCCATCTTACGTTTAACTACTACTCGAGAAAGGGACCGAATGACTTTATTCGGTTGAAACGGGGACCGAAAAGTTCTGCGCCGCCTTCCTATTTTCCGATATAACGCAGTTTTAAAACTTTGGCATTACTTAGGCTGGGGGATGCGAGGTTCCGTTAGGTAAAACACGGAAATTGAGAAGATAAGATTGGTATTCTTGGTAATAAAGGAAACTTTCGTCGTAACGGGAAAAAATAACACATAGGCGAGGGAGAGATAGGAGTAGGTAAAACGTAGATGGGAGTGGGTAAACAAGGGGTGGACTGTGGGTAAAAGGGACGATATATAGAGAAGATGGGAGAGAGCGCTCTGGGATGATTAATTCCGCTAATGGATTCCATCGAAGAGGCCATAGGTAGTGATGGCGGGGGTGGAGGATGCAAAGTGGCGCCGGGGTGGGGGTGGCGATGCGAAGAAGTAATTTGAGGTAGAGAGAACGTTGCGAAGCAAGTGGAAAGAGAAATCCGATGGGGATCGAGCAACAATGGGCCGAAGAAGAAAGCGGAGGCAAAAATTAAGAGGATGGGACGGAGGGCTGGAGAGGATGTTGGTGCTGAGGAGAACCCTCTGTTGCCTCTCTTCAGCCGAGAAAAGAGAGGACTTCAAACAGCAAGGACAATGGCGGAGGAGAGGATTAAGTGTGAGCGTGAATTAAGTGAGGCCGATTCTGACGCAGGTATGCCGCTGACGCCCGCATGAGCGGTGAATATACATTAACGAAGGGGCCTTTTGCATTCTAGCTTCCCTCTCTTCACACGCCTTAGATGTGGCCATCTGAAGTTATGAAACGAAGCTGTGAGTCTATGAGGATGGATGGAATGCGCCGCCGAAAGAAAAACGCAAAAATGCATAGTGTTTTGACAATATATATTTTAGATGCTAGATATGCAAGGAAGGTTACGAGGTGCAATATTAGTAGATCATGAGCACCACAGTGAGCTCTTTGGCTCGTGTTTACCAGAGGATTACCAAGGAAACGTGATGAAATACGCATCATCGTGATTTCCGCACTCAGCGGACGCAATTTTCGAGGCCAGACGTCAAAGAGATTTCGCGAGATTATACCGAGAACGGACTATTACTGATCTCTCTTTCCAGATAGTATAAGGTACACAAATCAGATGGCTAATTTGGGTATTCGGTGCTTTCACAACCCCTGCCGTGCGCTGTATGGTTGCTCACAGGGTGTATATGCAAATGTAAAGGGTATGAAATTAATAGCTTTAAAGGACGAGCAACTAACTACCACAGCATTTTTAACAGATGGGTTACCGATTACATTAAGATTATACACATCATACTGATTAAATAGTATATCACCATAGCTTCTAAGTATCTACGTACCACGCACTAACTTGTCAAATTGGTAGTATTTTTTGTATCTGCGAGATCAATTACAATGAACAGGTTATATAGTATAATTGATATTATAATACTTAAGAATGACAGTTTCGCCACTCTTTTTAAATTCAAATTTTATGGCACATCGCGAATAACCGAATTACCGGATTGTTGAGTTCGCGGCGTGAATGTTTGATTGGGAATATCGATATCAGCACGTCATTTATGCATTTGTATTGAAATCCAAAATTTCGACGTAGTATGCGGGGGAACGCTGGAAGTGAAAATACTTAATGAATGCACAGCGAACGCGAAATTTTTATAGTTGTTTTGTGATGATTGTTTTGTTGTGTATCTTGAAGACGTTCCTTCAAATATTTTTCCTCAAGTTATTGCAGAATATCCACCTAAAACATCCGTAAAGGCAAACTTATATATCAAGTTTACAATTTTAAGGAATTTATAATTATTCATACAGTTCAATCTGAACAAAGTAGTGCACAGACGATAGATCGCACAGAGCCACGCGTTACTTGGCGATAAATTAGAAAAACACTCGATTTCAACGTTAAATTTTACTGTAGCTTCGCTTCGATAGAAAGATAAAGGCGATACTCTATCGTGATCATAGCGGTGGGCATACATAGGTATCTCCGATAAGACACGGAAAATTGCTCATTTCATCATAGATCGACGAGCACTCATTACCTCCGATAAAACATCCAAAATTCGATCCCTAAAATTATGCAGAATTTTTTGTAGGTGAAGGACACACAGGTACTACTACATCTGAAGGCCGACACAAGTGGGGGGAAATATGGATTTTCAATCGGCGTCGGAATCGATGTGCCCCATCGTCCAGAACATATATATGTATCACCGCTGGAGGAGGTTGAAGATTCGGCGATTTGGGGAAAAAATACCTCGAGGAAAGTAATTACGTAGCGAAGGACACGGCGGGTGCGAGAAGTGACGCGGGGTGGTTCGAGTGGAGGGCCAAGTGGCGAGAGGAAATCCCATTTGGCGAGGGAAAAATTGGAGTGGGAAAATTGCATCCCCTCGGCTCGAATCGTTACGTGTGGGAAAAACTATCCCGAAATAGGCCGCCTGTTTCCTTTTTTCTTCTTCGACAGAGTCGCCGCGTTTGAATATTAGGACGTGGGAGGTTCGATCCGATATCAATATTGGCGGAATGATTGTATAGGCGGGCCAAGTCCGAGGGAGAAAAAAATGGGAAAGTTCGTGATGTGAGTGAGCGGTTCGGAATTACATAGACTTCGCAAACTACGGCCCACGGCGACGCTGAATAAGAATACTAAAACGTATATCATCCCAAATATGTAGGTTTCGGATTACATCAAGGAGCTGACCTTGTTTCTTTCTCCCTGTGTTATTCCTAGAATTTGATGATACTGGATTGGATTAGGCACTTCAGTGAGAATGCTATGAATGCCGGTATATTTGATGGGAAGATAGGCGTAACCTTCAATTCAGATGGATCTTTCGGCTGCACAGTCGATTTGATATTGAATAAACCCAGAATTATTACACGGACTACAGTAATAAAATGTATGAATAATAAAAAGACACGAGAGTAAGAAATATACTATACGCATTCTAAGATTCATTTTTGTTATTTCTAACACAACGCGAGCCCTTGATGATTAATTTCAAATCCAATTCACTCAAAATATTATCAGTAAAATAACTAATGTTTGAATAAAAATTGAACCCACGGAAACCTTCATTCACCTTGTTAAATATGAGTAATATTTTCAGCACATAAAAGCAACAACTTTTATAGTGCCTTGGATTCGGTAAGAGCATTTTATAAAAATTAGATAAAGTGATTTCATTTCAAAATGGAAAACACAGGCGTGATAAATATTTAGGATACGAAATATAATAATAAGAAATCCGATCAATACGCATGGCAATGATACAATAATATATTTATTCCCCATAGGCAAAAATTTAAAAATATAATGTTATTATCTTGCGGCAGAAATAAAGTATAATGTGGTTCGATAGGAAAACCAACGGAAAATTCTTCAATTTAATTTACGACAAAATATATTTCTTTTGACATTGTTCCCCAAGTATCCGTTAGTGATTATTCTCTAAAATTATCAAATGATTTACTCATTAAGGACGTAACGAATAAATATACCAATAGTTCTCTCTCTAGCGCACCATCACAGAAAACAACGACATCTTGACGGCGAATACCGATTTAAAAATTCTGATTCGCATCACATCCGAAAAGAAAACGAACAATAAAATTTACGCAACATTCAGTTCTTGAGTGGAAGAAACTCTGCTGCATACTCTGTTTTGGCACATTAACGCTGGATACTTGAGAGCGTAAGTTGGTTAATATACTTAACGTGTATTGCCTCTTATCATTGCAACGACAAGAAGGAATCCTGTTATCTAAACGACCACAATAAGGTTTTGGAACAGCCGCTGAGAGACATACACACCCATGATAATCCCAGTTATCAAACAGTCTAAATTAAAAGCAAGCATCGTAGCGGCATATTCAAATGTTCCTCAAGAGGATTTAGGGTAAACACATTCTTGATGCGTTGAGAACTGGGAATTGGCCGATCAAAATAATCTTCAACGGCTAAATCAGAGGAATATCATGCATTCAGAATATTTAGAAACCATGAAAACAACATTCCAGATTACAACGGCGCTTTCCAAATTATATGGGGACCGGTTATTGCGTGCATTACAAACCCGAGGAACGGTTTCATTTCAAATGTTTGCAGCTCATCGTAGCATGTACAAAAAATATTTCCACCGAGGCTTATCGTAGTGTTTTTTGGATATTGTAGAGCTCACAAAAGGTATGTAAGAATGCATTAAATTTATAACACCCGTATATGTAACGTCATAGCGAATATTTTCAGAAGATTAAGGTTTCCTGAGCACTGATGCAAGACTGCAGACCACAATTTGAGAAACGGTGTCTAGATGGATTAAGATTTATTTATGCATGAAAAAGCATATTCACGATGTTGTGTAGGAAAATGTGCATACTACTTCTAGCAGTAAATCTCGTTAGAATAGAGGAATCACGGAATTAATAGTTCTTATCTTTTATTCGAAATCACACCAACGGAAACGTATCATAAATTTTGAATGACTGAAAAACAATGGATTTATTTTAGACACCTTTATAAATTCTCTATTGAAAATTAATTAATAACGGTTAAGAAACTAAAAGATTGATTTTCGTTTTCCCTCTCTCGGAGGATAGAGTAAGCATTTTCAAAGTTTTCAGCTAAGCAAGCTGGACCCTTATCCGACTTGACACTTCCCGTAGTTAGGAAGATAATTTTATTCGGCAGAAATTTACATTTCAGCAAAACAGGTAAGACACCATTTCCTTCCTTCAGGTAATGGATTTTATTCAAGGTTCGGATAAATGCGTACGATCCTATTAAAAGTATTCATAAAAATATTTCACTTTGATATTAAGGGCCCGATGATCATTATACTTCGATATAAACGAAAAATAGAAATAAATACCTGTCCAGGGAGTTTAATTGAGCATTTTTGCAAGTTAAGAAGGGGTCGTACCAAAAGGCCGTTTGAACGCCTGTAAACATCACGACAATACTATAAAATCATTGTTTACGAGGAGAACGAATAAAAATAGAGAATATAAAATAGATTAATGGAGAAATTGAGCAATTATAAGATCGTTTACAGCGCATGGATACGGAAGTAAATTAAGTTATGCGGAAAAATCAATGCCCTCTCATCGATTGATTTTCTCATCGATATGAGGCCAAGAATCCACAAGAATAAAACGATTTTTTCCTAAACTATATATATTCCGATCACTCTCCGTTTTATCCTATCGGGACTAAATTGTATTGACGTGACTAAGTTTTCTAGAGATAAAGGCTTCAAACTCGAAACATAGTACTTCTGATTCGATATCTCCAAGGCCAAGCATTCAGGAACTGGAACTTCATTTCAGATAATGACTTCTTTGATTTTTTTATTCGGCTGCTACGAGAGTTATAGATACGAGCGGAATAGGGAAATTACCTTAAAAGATGGATCGATTTCAGCTTAAGAGAATGAATGGGCAATGAAATGATTTGGGGACCGAAAAACGAAGGAAACTATCTTTCCCTCCTGAATTTATATTCGTTTATTTTATTTGGTTTAGTGTTTGTAGGAAAAAGCTTTGATATATAGACACTGTGGTGTTAGTGCTGGTGCTTTGGAGGATATGGTTTGGGTGGTGTTGTATATGATGCAGATTTTTTTAATGTTTTAATGCAAAAGTATTCTTTGTATGTACTGTAGGAGACGGAGATGTATATTGTAGAAATATTGCTAATTTGACTTGTGTTGACTCTAGGTTTTTAAGTGACTTTTAACGTATTTTTTATATATAAGTTACCACCGGACTGCTGTCCACTTGTAATTTGTTTATTGTAGATAATAATAATAAATATTAAATGTAGCTCAACGTTTTGGGCAAGGAAATGTTTAAGAAAATGAAAAATTTTCGCAGCCTCACAGCTAGTCGGAAAATGTTGTATAAATGCTGTCAGTATAAAAATAATGCAAATTATCAACACCACATTAATGCATATTAATTCTGATTAAACATTACCATTAAAAACTTTTTGTTTCAATCTATGGTATATGTATGCTCTTCGAAGTCCTTGGGAAACATTCCGATATCGCTGTCTTCCACTTAGTACACATCAAGCTTGGGAAAGATTCTAAATAATTATAATGGGAGAGCTAGTTTTCTTGATTCCTCATACAATAACGAGAAGTAAATCTGCCGCAGATAAATAAGGACTGGAGGCTGGAAATAAAATGAGATGGAGACAAAAATATGAAAACTGAGCCGTAAGTTTTTTCAGTGTGCTTAAGAGATATGATTGTTACCCATCCGATATCTAGCAAATCATTCTAAAAGCTCCAATGCACAGGAATTAAAAGAATATTTTATGCTAGAATCAATCTTTCTCATTTGTGTAACAAGTTGACAACGATGACAGATTAGAACAGATTACATTGAAATTCTTGTTTAACTTTCTCTTTTCTGACATTCTTTGATATCTCTCTTTACGGGTCTCTTCCCGTCCCAGCCGCAATCCAAGCATGCTTCACAAAACTCGTTTCCGCCTTTCTATCTTCCAAAGATCCTTCTTCCACCGCATCCAACAAACTTCCAATTCTCTATTATCCCTAAATCCCTTAGGTAACTTTATATTACGTAACTTATATCTTCGATGACTTAACTCAGTTTTGTCTCCCAATCAGTAATTAACTTTCTAAAGTATTCATTGAGAAAATTCGTTAGATTTCGTCATATGACCTGGCAAATACCAGCCCGATGACAAGTGTTCCCCTCCGTTCGAGTAATGTATATATTTTTCAAATTTCATACAATTTTAACTAAATATGATTCATAAAAATTTTCAGCATTGTCACAGCCAACCCGTGGTGCAGCTACTATCAGGTGCAAATTTTTATTAATAATAATGTGTATTAGTTCCTCCGTGCGAAAATTTCACAGATGGACACTGATATCCTATTTCCCTATCCAAATACATTTCAACAAACACTCCAATCACTACAAACGAATACACAAATACTAAAACGTACCTAAAAACATACCATCATATTCTGTATCAGTGTTCGTTTTTATATAACTCGTTTGTAACGATAGATATCGATATCTACATATCCACTAACGAAACACTATGATCAAATTGATCAAATTCGAATCTTAACACTCTTTTGACCCAACGGTGCATTTTTCATTTGTTGGTCGAATTTCAGCAGGAAGCGGTAAACGTTTTCTTTAATATAATGTGTCACTTATATGTTTTGATGGAATGTGAAGGGAGAAAAGCGCTGTCACTAAAAACGGATGTTTAGAAAAAACATATAAGGTTTTACTTTCGTGCTCTCATTTGCATGATTCATTCTTTCTTCGTTGTTTCTGTTAAACAATTCAATGTATTGCTTCAACTCGGGCTGTTTTAGAATCGTAGCGTATAAACGAGTAAACTTGCTATTTTTGCGGAGGGCTTTGGGATACACTGACCGACGGTGCCTACCGAATTAAAACACCGATCCCGACCGTCGCTTAGCGAAAAAGTTTACAGGTGTCTGGACTCGACTCTAAACTTTCGCGTAGCGAATGCTTAATTGCTAGAGGACTATCATGTAAATGAGAACGGAATGAGAGAGTGGCAGTTGCGTAACTGTTTAAAGATGCAAGCGCCGAGAATGCAAATTAAGGCTCAGGTGGCCGTGATTACAATGCGATACCCCTATGTACACAGCGGACGCAAATAGAGGTGCACGCACGTACGAGGCACGCCCTTCTCGGGGACACTTGGGGCCGACCGAATGCTCTTCACCTGCGGAGAGGGACTGATGACGGACTCTCCACATGCTGCCGCTGCTCGTCATTCAAAAAACAGGGCGTCGAACCGGGATATTTTTCGTTCCGGTAACCATTCTCGTTCAATTATAAAACCAAATTTCGGTTCGGTTCCAGTTCCGCGCAACGTTCTACCAACATTGAACCGATTCGAACCGGTTTTATTCGTTCTGAGCGTTAAAAAAATTTCATTCTAGTGTTTTTTAAAGTGCTTCGATAGCTAACATGATTTGGCACACCCACCGGGAAACGAACCCGGGACCGCTTTCATCAAAGTTGAACGCGCTGCCCATTTGGCTATCCTGAAAATTTTTACCCTTCTGGAAATTATTTTGATTGTGTGTAGCTCTCATAAGTTAAATAGGATTCGATTACACTGTCCCTGGCGATGTCTTGTGGAAATATGTCATTATGAAGAAGAACAATTTGTAATTTTTGCACATTTTTTTGTGGAAAAAGTACAAATTGTTGTTCTTCATAAAGATTCAATTAATTTCAAAATAAAACTTGATATGTTAACAAAATACCAATAAAAATGTTAGCATCAGAGATATTAAACTCTAAAGCATTCATTATAATTACTGTCAAGTTCGCTATTATAAATACTTGGTCGATTATAGTTTAATTCATCTACATTTAATTAAAGCTAATGTGTAGATAATATGTAGATCTAATATTAAAACTAAAAATCCAGTTTGGAACCGAAATTTGAATATTTAGGCTTGGTTCGTGGGCAGAGATAACAGATTGTTTCAGTTTCGATTCTGGGGTCGTCTCCGGTTCGATGCCCCGCCAAGAACACAAACAGAGGAAGCGTCCGGGAAGTCCAACTCCGCCCTGTCCCGCAAGTGGTCTTCCTCAATTAAACTTCTTCACGAATCGGCGAATAAACAGATGACAGGGGAACACATTAGCGAGGACGTGAGATGTTTGTTGACGCTAATGGCACTAACGGATCGCGAGGGCATAATAACGACACTGGGCCGAAACAGAGACAAACATTCTGCGGGTTGAATCGAGGGAAATTAATCCAACTCGAAGGAGCTCTTCCGTGAGGGAGACATAGGGGCATCCCTCGAAACTGTAACTATAAAGTAGGGACGAAAATCAGTCTCCGGCGGAACATGCAGGGCGGCAAATGGGAAAATATTTGCTTAATAGCGGAGGACATTGGTGTTGATTTATGCGTGACGTCATTGGGTAGGTAAAGCAGAGACGAGGGAATAATAGGCGACCTGACCACAAATTAATATGCGATGATTAGTGTGGCAGTAAACAATCACTTCCAGTGTCTAAGAGATCGCGCACTTCAAAAGCAAGTCACACGGAGATACTCGTCACTATACAATTGAAAATTGCGAGGCAATTTCAAATATTTTTCTGTAGTTCATCTATATAAAGAAAACGGTAAATACTATGGCCACAGTATGAGGATAATGTATCATATATAAGCGACAGAGGAAGATAAAACGGGATTAAGTGAAACAGCTGATACTTTCTGATGAGAAATAACTTTTGAGATAAAGCATAGAGTAGAAGAAGCAAGTTTTTAAATTTTAAGAATAATTAAAAATATACTTCAATACAGGTTGGATATATTCGATATTACTTTGGAAGATTACTCTTGAATTACGATTTTATCGGAAGGTTTTTAAAAAAGACTATAAATATTGATATTCTGAATCGATATTAAACATTTCAATAGAGAAAAGGAGTAGAGCTCTATTCCGAAACATTGTAAAAATAAAAAGTTTAAAGATGCATTCATTCGTTAAAAACAGCAGAGAAAATTTATGCTTCAAATAGTACTAAAAACATAACTAATACGCAATAATTCTTCCTGTCTGGAAAAAGGAGTTAAATTTTAATATAGCTAAAACGTTACAAAGAATCACTCTATATTGATGAGATATAGACTCTATATTGATTGATGAGTGGGTTACCAAAAACGAATTCATAGAGCTTAAGAAAAACTGAATGTTGCTATGAAAACTATCATCATCCGATATCGTTAAAAATGTATTCAGTAATTTAGCGTAGAAAAGCATATATAGGAAAGAGAGTTATTTCTCGCTGAAGCTACTACTTTTCAAAGAGATTTTTTCGTAAAATCTAGAATCAACTCAGTAGTATTTACTGTCTAAATTATTCGGGTGGATAATAATATCTAATCGAAGGAAATGTTTTGAAACAGCAGAAAATGTTGTTGATCGCTCTCATGTCAAACATTAATATGTCGACAAAATCATATAATTCCGAAATTTTCTCATTGTCAAATCTTTTGGACGAGTTTCGATCACATGAATCCACTAAAGTACTACTAAAATTGGAAACGCAAATTAAATACAGTATAAGACTCTTCCAAAGAAAGGTATACGAAGTTTTCCAAATATTCGGCCCTTAACGGGTAAGGGGATACGGTAAATATGCTAGATAGAATTTACCTCGTAGCTGCCACTGATTCCAAGTTTTAAAAAGGATACAGTCTGACCGATCCAGATTTTGTGCCGATTGCAAGCAGATGTTGGACGGGGTCGTAGGCCAACGCCGTGGGCTGGAATGGGAAGCCATGTCGGAAAGTCTGCAAGAAAGAGAATCACTGCAATTAGACATTGGTGAATATATGGTAGATACATAAAAACAAAACCTTTTATATTACACCTATATTATTGTGTTGCGGATTCGCCAGTTGTCTGTAAAAACAACCGGAAACGTCCATACCCTGATCGGAAAAGCCTTAACAGGAACTCGAACCCAGAGTCTACTTTAGAAAGTTTACATACGAAGTTTAAACATCGGTTAAAAATATAACAAAACCGCGTTACTTAGTTTTAACCTAGATTAGTATTACTCAATTTTTTCATTTAATATTTTCCACAGATGACATAAAGAAACGAAAATATAAAATATCAGTAAATTATAAAACATAATTTCATAAAATTTACCATTTAGATTCCTTACCGGGTATTGTTTCATCTCATATATGAAATATTAAACAAGAAGAGCGTAAATTAATCATCAATTACGTAGAAAAATTATAGCTCTACGACTAGATTGTAACCTTACAGCTTCACATGCTGTTTCCCATTGGCAAAGTTTCTGCACAATAATATAGAAAGCTGTCGACAGAACCACAGGGAAATATTATTTATAAACAAAATATATTTTATAAACACACCCTTTATAAAAAATAAATTTAAAAATAAAACTGTTTGCGGTTGTTATCTATGAAATGAATGTCCTTATTTAATCTATGCATGGAATTTCCATTTAGTATTTCATAGAAGGAATTAAAATAAATACAAAACCAATTACGTCACGAGTTAGCATCAAATAATAATTATATAAACGTCTGTGAACAGCTATCGAGGCGTGTTTATTTGAACACGAAAATTACAAGAGGAAGTGAACGACCAAGACCCTAAATAATATAACAGCTTTGATTTAGTATGAATTTGGCATGTTCGGGATGAACTCTTCAGGTTGCCTCGATACTCCTTCGAAACTTATTCTATTAGAGGTGAACTCGTTTGCCTTAGGCCTGCCCTGCTTCCTTTTGGGAGCAACCTCTTGTTTCGCTTGCTAACTCAAGTAGTTCTGTTTGAGTTGGGGCTACAGATGCTGTGATGCTGAACTAGGCGAGCATGTAGGTGCCCAATGTTTACGGTAGAACATAATGAGCTTCAGTGTACCATCTCTAACAATCCCCGAGCACCCTACGCTATTTTTGGGCTGCTACGCTACGCAGCTGTAACGATGATGCAGAATGGTATGTTACATCAAAAAGATACTAACGAGTTTTACGAAAAAGAAATTTTACGAAACAACAAAATGAAATAATTAAAAAAACACCTATTTTCCTTATTTTTATAGCGTCTGCGGTAACATTAAAAATATCGTAAAATTGAACGCTGCGGATAAGTTCTGGACTAGGAGAGAGGATTATAAAATCTGTAACGATGACTATTACTCCATTTTGACAACCCATATGAGAATAGAAACATTCCAGAATATATTCAATGCGGAAGAAAAAAAATCAATTGAATGCCACTTAAGATACACTTCACTAGAGAATATACAAGCAACCATCAGGATATACCGCTTTCAAATGTTATTCTCATTCTGGGCTTCGAACTAAATTTTCAAATATCACGTAAAATAATAGTAACTGATCACTATCAAACTTGAAGTGACAACTGAGAGGAATAACGAGAGGCAATGAAAGAAAATCTCATTAATGTAAAAAATAAAAGTTAATTAACTTACCCTATATTCGCAAGAAATTAGTAAAAGTTATTAACCGAAATAAATGTACCGATAGAGTATTGAATTTAAGGGAATGCTTTGGGAATAACATCATATTTGAAAGCATAGCATTACTTACAAAGCGTTCCATTAACTGAATGGAATTGGCTCTGCATGGTAGTCTAGTGCTTAGAATTAGATTTCCGAAAAGTGAGAGACCGGGGATCGTTCCGGTAAAGTCGTCTTTCTTCACTCATGTTTCTTCTTAGATACAGACTCAACTTCACCATTTTATGTATTGTTTATTACCTAGAGTCGTTAATTATCAAGAGATGAAATACCCAAAGTCTGCCAAATAACTACGATGTCGAGATTGAAGCTATTAGTATTGCAAAAAAAACCTTAACGAAAAACTAAATTTAGATTGATGAAAAGTAAACAACAGAAAAACTTCCACTTAATGCACGTAATATTACGCTAGGAACATGAAAGCAGATTCGAAAGAGAAATATCCGAAAAAGTTTCTCTTTGAATTAGAGATCGCTGTGATAAAGGTTTTGAGTCCTGAACAATAAATCACGCCTTCATTAAGACCTTAGATAAGGAAACTGGATCTTTATCGACAACTAAGCAAAATTGATAACCTAAGAGGATAATAATGAAGGACAAAGTAAGGAAGATATATTTATTCATTTTATAAAAACTAACAACACCATTCTGTCTGCTTGAAACAAAAACTTAAGCTGAGATTAGGAATTAACAGGAAATGGAAAAATATCAGAAAATTATTTATATAATACACGGATATTTTTCTACTTCCCATTTCCTCCTATTCCTGTAATAGTTTAGGCAGGATGCAGACTGAAAACAGAATTCCGGGTACAGACTCGCTGCATGAATTTTCGCTCGAATGCATCCATAAACTAGAGATTTAAAAGGAAGCACCTGAAAAGCATTTAGTACTCAGCACCAAAGAATAAACACATGAAAATCTGAGAAAATGTCTCACGATATGCTCGAGGACTTCTAACTCTGCATGAATAAAACATGTTATTATACTTTAAACACGAATTTAGTCGGCACTTGAAATTCACTCCTCAATTTACGCTCCTGTATTCATGAAACTCTCTAATGCTCATTAAGTTTTAACGCGGCTCTAAATTAACGATTCACTCTGATGCAAAATTTCCGAGAATAAGGCTCCGTTCCAAGAGTCTCGGTTGGAAATATTTTCCCAATCTTCTCCGACGTCTCCGAAGCATTTGCTCTCCGCTCCTAAGTGAGGTCTAACATCCAAGTTCTGCTTCCAATGAATTTTAGCTTGCATAAATGATTAACGATAGGTTTTCTAGAACACGTTTCTGTTACTCCCTAAATTACCCAAAGAAAAACTCCAAATTAAGATAATAAAGCAATTTTTCAATGTATTTTTACTCGTGGAAATTAATTTTGATGCAGAATTCTCTTTCGACAAAAATTTCAAAAATGAAGGGCCCTACAGAACGGTATTTTTCAATAAAAAACAATCCAGTCATTTATTCATTTATGGTTATTTATTTTCAACGCCTAAGGACGTCTCTCACCACTGAAACATTACCCCGTTTCTTAATATCGAATTCCGCAGGAAAATAATTTTTTAACGAGAAACTCAATCAACTATTCCGGCCTTCCTTTTATAAAATAAACTTTGTGGATGAATACAAAAGAGAAAAAGAATATTTTACCTACGTGATTGTTTTCAAATAGAAGTTTTTAATAAAATAAAACGGCAATGGAAATTCTTCCCTAGCATTTGTTCGTTTGTTCCAAACGTTTATCCATGCATTATAATTCTAAAAATTAGTCCATTATAAATCATTGCTAACTGTAATACTAATCACCAGAGTACGAGCGAAAATAAACTATCGAACAAGAGGAGTGCATTACTATGTAATTTATTAGATTTATAAAGCATCAAGAATACTTTATAGCAGAACTCATCGCATTATAAATTCATGAAAAAATTAAACATACTATCATAAAACAGGCATATATATGTTTTTTATGATTCTGAACTTCTATGTACTATTTATTACTTTATTATACTCATCATTTACTTGGACTTTACAACAATGGAATCACGATTAGCATCGACCTCTTTTACAAAAAATAATGACGGTAATGACGCGTTAAAACGAGTAATATAGTGGGTTATTTATTTATTTTGAATAGTGTGTATTTAACGACCATCGTTTAGAAAAATAGCAAGGCATATTATAACATCGCTAGGTCCCAAAAAAAACATTTCAATCATGTTTTAAAAATGAGACATCCACGTGTCACTTAGACGCATTGGCCGCGTCAGAATTCGAATATAGCATGAAATAAAGTTAGAAATCTATAAAAACCGATCAATATCTGTCATCGTGATAAACTTCACAATTTAAGCTTTTGTTGATGCAGGTACTCTTTTTAGCTCCATATTTTCCGCATTTGCAATAGGCGCTGAAATGATTACTGCCCGAGTTCAAACTGAAAACAAATTTCATTACTCGATCTCATAATTACTGATGTTGATTATGGACTGACACATGCACAACTATTTTAGAAATGGCATCGCAATTTTCAGGCCTAATATATCAAGTAAAAACGTTATTTTCAGTGGCGCTTGTGACATTCCGACATGAATCACAAATTTCCCAATTATGAGAGCATAGGTTCATTCGGAATGCAACTGCATCAACCTCCGTGAGCGACCTTTCGTCATAGAAAGAGTTTGACAGATCCAATTTTCAATTAAAAGAGGGCGGGCGCCAGTTTTATGGGTGATATTTTTCGTAATTGCGTGTCACATAAAGTAATTAATTGCATGTCTGATGAAGCGAATAAATCTCGAAAAAGAGAGAGAGAGAGAGGTTCTCGTACAACTAAGTGTAAAACCGAAAATTCATCACAATTTAATTTCCCACATCATAGAATTGATCATTCGCCTTAAAAATGACTGACTTGGTAATTAATCTGAAAATAGCGTCATCTTTTCGGAACAGCTTACGACGAAAATTGGGGTACAACTCCGATATTTCGAACGTTTAATAAACAGGTTTGGTTGCCATTGGTTCATAGATCAAGAGGTAATTCCTCTCCCGCCGTATTTAATATTTACAAAAGGATATTTCATACATATTTTAGCCGTCGAAACAACGAATGAACGCGTCAAATTTTAACGGACCGCATAAACTCGAGAGCGCCGGCGACTGACAAATGAAGGCCGGAATCCAAGTGACATATTAGGCGCGGGTTAGTATAAACTAATTACCCCGGCGCTTCGTGATGACGACTTCGGAATTCGTAATTCATCTCTTAGCATGAATAAAACAACGGCTCCGAAATAAAAAAAGATCCCGTGGGATACAAAATTTAATTCGAGATATAAGGAACTGACGTAACTGTCACGACAGTATGAATCGGTCCTTGTACGGAGATCAAATTCCCTTATGCAGCCCCTCTGGCATCCAAACCATCTGAGGAAACATTCGAGGGGCAATGGAGGGTCGTATATATGCTATACTAATATTTACAGACAGCTATAGAGCTGAGTTTTAACTGATCGATCCGAGTCAGATCCACCCAAAGCGCCGCCATCCTTCCGAGATGCGAGATAAAATTAAAGACCGATGCTGTAAAAACAAATATCAGAGGAGGAAGAGAGGATGGTTATTTTACGACCAAACGCCGCGAAAATGCTGAAGACAATATGAGAGAAAAGCGAGACGAGAGGGAGGAAATAAATGAAAAAGATCGAAGAGATTGTCTCTTTTCGCAGCATGCCCACACACGCACGCACATAAAAATGCGGGGCAGATCTCATCGGGCTCTTCGCCCCACATAACCCATTCCATCAGATAGCGGAAGTCACTCCCGCGAGCGAAATATAATAAATTCGGCGGGAAACGAAGCAAAAGGGAAGATACGGAGTTTTGGAAAAAAATGACCCACGCAAGTTAGCGGCAGATCGTGTCAAAACGCTCGATGAGCCCTCCAGATTAAGGCGAGGCGTCGTGCAATTAAACCGCGGGCGAAAATCGATGGGGAAAAAGGTGAAAGAAAACCAACGCGATAACAGGGTGCCCGATTTTGGCCAAAAAGGATTATACGAGGCGAGCGATCAATCGTCGAACGATGCCCGAATACAAATGACAATATACCGCCTTACACGGCGGCCTGTTTTTTCCGTCGTGACGTGTGCAAGTCGCTCATAGTGTATGGAAGTTGTATGTGGGGGACGACAGGGGGTAGGCAGCTCGATGATGCAACTTGTTGACTCCAACAATCGATACGGGGGCCGTTGTCGGCGAGTCACGTGGGTAAAAGACAGGCGAAAGAAGTGGGGACTGCGATAAAGGGGAGGTGAAGGGAGAGGGGTGGACAGGAATCGACGAGATAGGGTTGAGGTGTGAATGCAAGGGATATACAAAGGGGGCGAATTTTCGAGAGGAGATAAGCGGGCCCAAAATCGCCCGTTCGTTAGGGATATTTAATTCGATGCGTTTTGCATGGCTGGCGATCGGGAATGAATTGATAAGGCGATTCCTGTGGGATGATTTAAAACTGGGAGTGGAACGGAGGGAAATGGGAGAGAGCTGTATCTGTTGCTTCCCGAAGAATATACCGGTGGTCCGGGCAGAAAAATAAATAAATCGATTGCGAAACCTTTCAAAGAATACCCCCGAAACCCTTGTGAAATGACCCGAACCCTTGGTGAAAGCATTTCTAACTGTACAGAAGGATATATGATAACTGCGGAGTTTGTACTTCTGGACTCCAATCATTGAAGTGGTCCAGTGAAACTCAATGGTGAGCCACGGGGAGCAACACAACTTGTTCAGTGCTTGCAACCTTGGGAGCTTATAACCTCTTGCAGGAAGTATTTGTGATTCTCTTGTTAAAAACGTCGATCAAACCAACCAGTCGAACAGCAATCGCATTACTAATATTGGTATCGAAAGAAGATATAAAATGCGAGTGCATTGAGTAGTAATATTGTTAAATTTCTTGTTCTATGTCGGGAAAATATCTAACTCAAGATATTGATTTTTTCTTTAAGTAAAAACATATTTATACTTTAAACTTCGAAGAGAACAAATAGGATGAAGTCAGATTGTATTTCATGCTTCCGATCAATATCCAGCCTGGGAACAATAAAGTTTATCCTCGGTCTATTTCACTATAAAACGAAGTAAATATTAAACCCTATCGACTTTTTTCAAAAATTTAAGCATAACAGTTTCTACTTTTGATTGACATAATTAGCTTTCTGAGTTTTAACAAATAATAATGGTTCCTTTAACAGTTTTCGAGCGTTTTTCCGTAATTATCATCTTTATCCTCTTAAATCGTCTCCTAATAACGGACAGTGCCAGCAATTGTATTTTTGAAAGTAATTAAGCTCAAAATAAAAAAAATCACATACTCCTAAATTAAATATATTTAATAATCCTAAATTTAGATTTAAATACATGAGTAATAAAAATGTATCAAATCGATAAAAATAATCTGAACATAAGACTAATGTTGCCATTAAGAGGAAACTAATAGACCTTCAATGACGTCCTTCTCAGACCATACACAACATTTCTTTTCTGGCGCAAGAACCTCCGTAGTATCCCCCAAAGCGTTAATGTCCACCCTAATTCATGAGAGGTGCGATAAGGCTGAGCGCATAGATATAACCGAACCATGAAAGAGGATGGATCGATTCGGCAGGAAGGACGAGAAGTGCAGCGGCACATAATTTAGGTGGTGCAAAGTGGTGGCCGAGAACCTGCATCCACGCCAAAAGCTGGTGCACGGCCAATGACGTCCATTCGGAAAATGGACTTGGGGCTAATCCCTTTAGACAAATACTTCCTCCGCCATGGTCCGCAGTCCGTGCTAGAGGACGGACGCCAGGAAATGTAGGTGATTCGGGTACGGAGGGAGCAGTTCTCCAACAAGTTCACCCCTTGATTGGCTGATGAGAAGAAAATGCCCGTAAGACGAAGGGGCGGAAAGATTAAAGCCAACGGTGCCGATATGTGAACGTGCTTTATCTGCAAGCCGATATCCCGACGACCTTCACCGTCATTTTGAATACTTACGGGGCTAGTTCACTGACTTGATAAAAACTTTGGGAAACTATGCAGCGTTTATAAAATAATATTCATCACAAATCTACTTATCCCTATAGCATAATAATTCCTTCGTAACTTCTTTCGTTCGATCATCTACATTTCTGAACCTTAGAATAAAATGTATTACAAAGAAAATATTAGCTTTTGATTTTATTATTAGAATAAGAATATTATCTATCTATGAACTACGTGATATAAAATTTATTTTAGATAATATGAAAAAATTACTTTTTTCAATTTAAGGAATTTTCTGCGTTATAACTGATATTAAGCAGAGGAAAGCAACAATTCACATCTGCAATTAGCAAAGTCTAACTAATACTTTATTTTCTTGTTATAACTCAGAACATACTTGGGATGTACACATTGCTAAATTTTCATAGAATGCAAAGGACATAATAAAGGAGATAGTAATTTGTTCATTTTGCTTGCTCTCTGATGACAAATGTTCCCTTTTTGTGATTAATTTTACAACTCTTGAACTGATTACTTTATAGGAAATATTTGAGTGAATTTTATCTCTAAACAATTCGTAGTAGTAGTTATGATTAAAAGTAAGATCCGATTGCACAACTTACACATACTTAGACATTAATATATATCACTGAAATGAAGGACATCGATGTATAACACGGTAAATATTCATCATTGGTAATAACGAAAAATAGTGTTACTGCCGACTCGACTTTATCGAATCTGTACTGAAAGTAATTCGAACCCCAGCCTAGATTCGATATCGAATATGGCCTCGTGTGTCTCGACTATTACTTTGACTTGGTATCCCCTAACGCATCCAAAATATGCTTTGGATAGAACTAGTTTTACCAATCCAATAAAAATGATAGAATCGGTGTATTCTTGATACTAGTAGCGCCGTCTATAGCATAGGAGTTTTTCATTCCAAGATTGTATGGGGGGAATTTTCTCAAATCGCTACATCTGAATACAATGAACGGTCTGACCACATCCCGACAAATCAAAAAGATATTTCAATAGTACTCTCGTTCTCTTTCGCAGTGAGAGGTCAGCGTATTTTTACTACCTTAGCTTAACAAAAGGGTTCGGCTAAAATAAATTAGTACCCAAACGTTCTAAAGTTGGAAAATCTGAATTTTAGAGGATACGGTTGGAAGAATCGGTAATTTTATAGCCAGAATGACGAGAAGGCAATCTGAAACTCCCCAGAGTAAACAGGAAGTTTGGTCAGCCTAACGATGATTGAGTTTGCGTACTTCTCCAACAATTACATCAACAATCTCCGTCCAACTATTTGACGTCATAGCTTTTCCTTGTTGCTCCTTGTAGTAATTATGTATCATCCAGGTGATCGTGCACAAAGTTTACTCAGTTAATTGAACATCAACTGCATTGGTCACTCCAGAACTTTCGAACCGGAAAGAAGTCGTCCTGGCTCTTCTCTTGCAGTGCTACAGATTTTCTGAAAGTTCCACATGCTATCCTTTTGCCATAACATGCAATATGCAATGTTTTTAAGAAAAATTTCATTCCGTGATTTAAATTTTTAAAAGAAGGTTTTGAAATTTTGCAAATCATTCTCTTTTTCAAATTTATCGGTCATGTCTACCTATAAAACGAATGGTCTGATAGCACAGAAAAGTTTCATAGATAAAAATTTCGTGGAATAAAGAAGGATGAGAGGCACACGGTTAGTCGCTTTCGGGACTTCGTAAATATTTGTGCTCTATATTAGGTTATTTATAACCCTTTGAGCCAAAAAATCGAACGTTTTGGCGATAAATTATTTCGAATAACTTTCCAATATCGAGAATTTTTAATCGTTTATCACATATTCAGGGCAACATGTACCTTCAAACATTAATTTGAGATCCAAACCTATCGTATATTTTAATCCGTGAATGTTAGAAAGAGGGTATGAAATTATTTTCTACAAAAATATTTCTAAAAAAATTATTTTCAATAAAAATATTTAAAAGTCCATCCGGAATGAATCACTACCTATTATTTGTAACTACCAATTCTTTCCCAGCAAAATGGGTTCAAATATTTAATTTATAGACTTTTATATTTGTTTTTTCATACGGTCTTCTGCATAGACAGGGAAAACGTATCGGTGCTTGGGTGGATTCCCACATGATTGCAAAAACGGAGAAATCAGACATTTTAATTGAGAACATGTAAGAATTGTGAAGTTTGATACTGCGTATCATTACAGTTACTGCAAGTACAAGCTAACAGGAAAAGTGAAGTAATATATGCTGATATGTTTTACAGCAGGTATATCAAACCAATGATGAAATGAAAATTTACATGCAATCTTGCTATAAGAATCTCAATAAATATTGATAATGCATGATATAGAAAAGAAAACACACAGAAATTTATGCTCCATTTTCATCTATTTTTGCACCTGGAACCTTTCCTTGCTGATGGAAGCCTCAAAGATAACGACACGTTCGATCAATCCATTACTCTTCGGAAATGAAAAAAAGGCGCTTCGTTTTTCTATGTGGTAACTTCTTTAAGGAGAGTAATTCAACAGGATTGGCAAGTGAGTATATACATTGGCAGTGTACGTTTTTAGAGCTTTGGTGGTTCTCTGTTGCTTTACTTAATTAATTAATACTTCTAATGCTCATGTCGTTATCACACCCATGAAAAAGACCGAGGCAAAAGCATTGTAGAAAATACATTCTTCTCTATTCTTTAACAAAATACACAAAAATTTCCATGTATTATCCATAAATTAAGATAAGGTAGTAGAAATAAAATTGATATATTCCGCAAAATAACTCATTATTTCAACGGGCAAAAGGAACAGCGCGAAATATTCATCCCATGACGAACTCCGTGACGCGAAATAAGCCCGAGTACGAAGAGAGTAAATTAAAGAAATAAACAAGGAAGAAACAGGACGCCTTAAAGCCTTCCTTGGCATGTGAAAAGTAATTATGTACTTTTTTGCTGGGGTGGGGTATAGGGCAGCTGAGGTCATTTCGCTCACTAATAAACGAGCCGGACGTCGAGACAATGAATAGAAGGCAGAGGATGAATGCAATGATTTGCTCACATGTGATGATATTACGATGAAATGGGAGGTGAAGAGGATTCGGGGACGGACATTTTTTCCAGGGCAGAAATGGAGTTTCGGACGCAACGGAGATGAAGAACTCATTTTGAAGGAACGATTTTTTCCTAATGGCAATGAATCCCTTTCAGTCTCTTCATCCTATTCTCATTTTAACAAAAAACTTTTCTGAAATTCGCAATCTCTCGTGGCTAAACTGACGGAGGCACAAAGGGCTTGATGGTTTTCCGGCGATGCTAAATAAGGGGATAAATTAGCACGCTTTCTGATGAATCGCGACGGAGAGAAGAACTCGGGGGCGGCTCTCAATCTAGCGCTCAAATTACCAAAAAAGAAGCGCCGTTTTTTGCACAGAAAATCCAATTTAATTGACGTCTGCGAAAATTAAATTTAAGAGAAGTCTTTTGTATATCGGGAAAGTATCAAGTTTTCTAAAATTTTTAATGGCGATAAGTAATGTCGAGAATAATTTTACGGATGCGTACTCCTTTCAGCATTCAAAATTAAAATTCTTTCATTTTTTTGAGCATCGAGAAGTTTGGATTTGTTGTTTTTTAAGGATTAGAAAACTAAATGTTGAGATATAGAAAAAATACACCATTTAAAATTCATTCTTCCGTCAATTTTCTATTTCTATTTTCTCCGCGAGTTCATCTACTTTATTCAACTTGATCTGTGCGAACCTAATTTATCTTTCAGCGTACAATTTGAAAAACAATGCTTCACAAAGAATTAATGAGGAGCAATTATATAGAGGAGGAAAATAGAGTAAAAAATTAACCTGCGTACGTACATGAGGCCTTTAAGGAAGATAATTTCGCTCATTAACAAAACAAAACTGTAGCGGACATCAGGTTTACTAATTCTAGACGGATTCCGCAGGACATAAAAAACTTTTCTGACTTTAATTTAATTTAATGTTCGAATAGTTAGTTAACCACCCATGGTATCTTAGAAGCTTTTTTTATCTTAATCTTATCTTTAGAAGCTTTTTAATAAGGTGTCCGAGTTAAATCAAAGGAAATTTTTCCAAATAATTGATATCATTACAAAGAGCGACAAAGAAAATATATAAATAAACGAATCATGCACATGCAGTTTTCTGGAGAAAAAAAATGTGGCAATTTCGATTTCATTACTTTAAAATATGAGGAAAAGGAGGAGAGGAATCACGAACGGATAATTCGTCTAGTGTGTGAGCTACCGCCTTGAATATTTCACAATATACAAGAATAAGAAGGGGGAAACACAATGAAAATGGAATACTTCAGAATTTTCTCCTTCAGTAACAACCAGCATTAAGTAATTTTATATTTGAGTATCCAGGAATCTGATGATGAGGCAGAAAATTTAATACGAGTAATTTAATGAAAGTATAACTGCGAATGCCGAAGGAAAATTTATTTTCTCATTGAAAATTAAAAGATGATTTTTTACTTTCCTGATAAGCAAATGATGGGCGTTACTATTATATTAAGTAACGCTGAAATGAGTGACATGAACGGAATATTAAAGGGAGGAAACAGCCAGGAAAATTATAAACATTTCTCCATGTTTAGGGTATGACTAGTGGGGGTAATTAAATCTTCACAGGAAGAAGACATTGTGAAGATCTTCTTTGGGAATGTGAGAGTGTGAGATAAATCTTCTGAGAAGAGAAGAAAAGTGAGATAACTTCTGCACACTTTTCAAAAAGAAAGTTTGGAAAAGTGAAACTTTCTTTAAACTATACAGCTTTAACGCTGTTTCAAAATTTATTGAATCAAATTTCTACATCTTATCGCATACTTTACTATCAAAGAGGAAGAATATATTTATAACCAACGTGATGATTAAAATTTACTTCTACAATCGTGCTTCCAATTACAGAATTGATTATTTCGTATTTAACAAGTCTTGCGCATCACTTACCATTCAAGATTAAAATCCGAGCTTACTTCCGAGAAAAAAGTAGTCTCTAGCAATTCCCACATCATTATATAATTTATACTCAGCAAATTCTGATACCAATACGAAGGAGACTTCCTTTACCTCCTGTTAGAGCTGTATTGACTCCACAGTTTCGTGTCGCACAGCTTGAAGCATCAACAAATTGCGACGTAGAGGCCTGCAAGGGTACTCACGCATAACATTCACGATTTCGCTCCACCTAGTTTTTAAAATCTCCCATTAATACGGCGATAATTTTTATCCGACGAAAACGAAATTGTGCAAAGCCTGAAACTCAAAAGAAATTTCCTTTTTTTAAACTTTCACTCGCCCTTTTCTTCGAGTGCTTTCATAAAAAAAACCTTGCCAACGAAAACTGGAAAAGAATCACACTACACCGGATTTGATTACGGGTAAAAAGTTTGTTGAGGCCCCGTTATTTCTGAATTTATTTATTTTTTAGATTTCTTTTGACACATCCATCCAAGATAAAATAATCCAAACTTAAGAATAATTTTCCCTTCTTTAAGCGCAGATTTGAGAATTTTTGCGTCCGTACGCAAGCAAATACAGCTGGTGCTGCTCATAAAATTATTGAAAAAACGCTCTAAATCTCATTAGGTGAGGACGATTAAGGAAAATTAATACTCCATTACCTTATTTTCAAGATCTCCAACTAAGCAGTACGTATTTCTCTCTTTTCTACAGTTACCACCACTTAGGATTCCCTCGCTTAACGTCATAAACCAACACTTATAGGAAGCCTTAAGACAAAGAGGTAGCACTTCGTAATTCTTGGAGGATTTCTGATCTTACGGTGACACAGATATTGAGAAGTCAGGGAGAAGACGAAAATCAATTACTGATATATTAATGTCTAAAGGCCTGAACAAAACGCGGCCCGCAGGAAACAATCTGGATTAGAGACCAGCGTAGGATTTTGAAATTATTCTTGATTTAAAAATTTAATACTTATTTTAGTTAGAATGAAAGGCAGTAATCGAAAATAGATTCTTGGCATGACGGTTAAAAGCGTGACTGGCATTATATTTCATATCAATGAACTCTATAAATCAAACACATCTAATGTTTAATTTATCACATTAATTATTTAGCCTTTATCCCTTATGAATGTAAGAAAGTAAATAATATTTAACGTATTTGAGGCTTCGTTTATCGATTTTATACAAAAGGGCGTCATTTCTAAATTTTAAAATAAGCCCAATTTTCCTAAATGTAATCTAAGGTCCGCGATCCCTTTTTACCTAATTTATGCGGCTCTTGCCATCTTTTAATTTGTGCAGGCCTGTTCTAGGGTATGAAATGAATAAGAGATTCCTAAATGGCTCACACATCGCTTGGCCCTCTATCAGATCACATCAGAGTTGTGGACCATCAATAATGAAAGCCAAAATTGAGGAGACGTTGATTAGATGTGACGTGAAAAGAAATAGACATCTTGTGAGGATAAAGTGAGCAATGAAGAGATTCTAAGCGGAGCGGTACAAAGGAAGAATTTATTGGGCAATATGAAACAAATAGGAGCAAACTGGAATGGACATATCAAAACAAATAATAATTTCTTCTTCGATATAATTGAAGGAATTGTTGAACCTAAATTAGAAAAAACTATGGCTTAAAATAAAAGAAATGCGAAGAAAAACTCCATTACAACAAATAACTCTATTTCAAAAAATCTTTTACTAAAACAATGGTGTTTTACAATGTTAATAAGTGCAACAAAGTTACACCTGATTCTGTTTCGTTTATTTGAAATATGAAGGAGAAATATAAAAACATGAGAAGGACAATAAAAAATAAATAAGGACGATGATGCAGAAAGAAGTAACAGAGAAAAACGGAAAACAAAATAAGGACAAAAAAGAAAAATCATGGGTGCCAAAAGTCTGAAGATGCTTCACAAGGAAGAATTGAAGAGAAACTGAGGATAGACGAGTTACTAATTCCGCTACTCAGAGATTTAACAATGTAAGATTTATTGGCTAGTGATAATTAGCGGTTCTTTCTCTAAAGAAAATAATTCTAATAGAAAAGATTCGAGATGAAACTTGACCTCTGAGTAATCCTTCCTCTCATTCGAAAATTCGTCAAAATTAATATTTTCGTTTTCGACTTTATTTTCCTCTCATTACTTAGACGCGCCTCGCGAACTTTCGTTCTTTTATAGTTTTTATTCACTTCCCTCGAAATATTTCGGACTGGTTTAACGTATTCCATGAATTTTTAGCGCACTCCCCGGATAAAAACATCAGTAATGTGCTTCGCTCTCTAACCACGAACGAGTGAAGCGCCAAGCCGCGAAAAAAAACTTGGTTGCGAATTATACGCCATGAAAAGGGCGAAACACGCGAAAGACGAGGTTTTCCTGCGTATAAAAGAGGGACAGAAAGGTAGGCGTTAACGTTTTTATTTTCTACCAAAATGCAAAAGTTTAATTAAGCCGGCGGAAAGTAGTTTTCCAGAACGAAAGTTTTCTCTCAAGTTTTCTCGATTCTTTTTTCCGACCTTTAATCCAAGAACTTCATTACTATCAGCGGAAGATTTCGAAGTCGTTTCACAGGTAGCCGGTTGTGGTTAAAAGGAATCCATGAATCGGATACTGAGCCGACGTGATTAAGTGAAGGTAAATATTAATTTATTTTTGAAAGTAGATCATAGTAACTCGGGTATGAAAGGCGATGTTGACGCAGATTAGAAGATATAATTTTTTTTAAGTCCTCTCGGTAATGGATACTAGTTAATTAGAATTTTGCTTCACGAAAACAATTTCACAATATTTGTTTTAGGCAATATTGCAATACAATCTCTGATTTAACTTTATCTTAGTTAACTTCATAGCTATGACGATAAGAAAGTCCCCAATCTAAGAATGATGCTGAAATATGGATTTTTGGCATCTGATTATTGAATACTTTGAAATACGTTTCATAGAATGTTGCGCTGCACCAAAGAGGACTTTTCTATCGATAGCACTTGGGCTCAAAATTAAGTAAGTACATCAAAAAGTAAGAGAAATCCATCCCACTCATCTATTAAACCTCAATTCCGTTCTTTTGGGCTTTTTCAATCTCATGATGGAAAGGACAAGAACGAAACTGGCCACAGTGTTTATACTTTACTGAGAGACGATAACCATAATCCCTTATTTACTATCTAAATTTTATTATATTAGAGGAAACCTAAAGCAAGGCTTAAAAATAACGGCAAAAATTAAGTAGACATTGTAATTGATTAAATAAATCATTAATCAATTTATAAAATTAATGGATATTCATTATTTAAGGGTAACTATGAAGATGAGAAGATTTTGGAACATATTCTCGCTAAAGTTTCCGCAAGGAAATTAAACCTTAGCTCTCGCAAACGGTCGCGCCTTTGTATTATAGATTCCCGATAGGGTCGCAAAGGCATTAGCAAAATTGGACACCTCTGCTCTGAATTGTATAACCAAAGGATTGAAAGTTCGATTTGCTTGAAAAAGTTTGATGGCAAAATTTTGGGATGAAGAAATGGTGAAGGAGGAATCAGCAAACTAACGGGATACAACTGAAGTGAAACTTAAAATTTCACGATTTTTTATTGAAAACCCAGGCGAGCGGTAAAGTAGAAATACATATCAGTTGATAAACTTAGGATTAAAATCACACCCTACGCTGAATCCAGGGAAAACCAATCTACTAAATGCACTAGTTTAAGAAGGTTGTCAATTGGAATCCATAAAAGTAATACAGAATGAGATCACTATCGTTAACATCATAATAGTACGCTCTCTCCTAAACTTCAGTCATTTGTGTGTTTTTCAGAGCCATATCCATAATGTGGTTCATTTAACATAACATGGCGATTATATATTAATCAAAAGCATTAGACACTGATCCCAGAGGCACGGGGAGTTGAAAAAATTTACTTTGGCTTAAGGACATAATCATTATAAATTGGGTTACTCTCTCATGATTAGGATTTCCACCTTGAAAATCCGAGCATTTGTCTTCAAAATTAGGCCATGCTACTAGTATTTCATCTCCCCGAGGCATGCACGAACAAGAGAAAAATGGATGGAAAATCATTACCAAGAAATTTTAAAAATCATAAGCAGAACAGGATTCCCTGGATCTAAACTCATAGCCCGATAAAAATATGAAGTCCTCTCCATCAGATACGAGAAAGAATAAGGAAAATCCAATGTTTTTAAAACAAAGAAATTGTAAAATAAAAAAAAATGGGGAAAATTTTTTCAGTGGATTGACAAGAAAGAAACTACAAGGATACAAAGGAAGCCGAACAAGTTGCAACGGTGAAGAACCACAAAAGAGAAAGAGAGACGTCGGATTAAAAGTTAAAAAAGGAATTTTCGGAAGGCAAGCGATGGAGGTTTATCAGTATGCGAGGTTAGTAAGTGACGAGGGAGAGGGAGCGGAGGCAGGAAATAAAAAAGAGGGAAGTGATAGCCTTATTTTCCCGACTGCAGTTGAGAGGTAAGAGAAGTACTGACCTCGTCCGCTTTAGGTTAGCAGATAAAAACACATCAAAAGGAACGTACGCTCCACACAAAGTTAAGGATAAACCTGTCGTCCTCTTCCTCAGGACTCTCCATCATTGAAACGACGACAAATATACGAGGTGCTTCCTCAGCAGGAACAATCGCCTTGGACCGAAGTCTTAAAACGCAATTAAAAATTGAGAAAGAGATGCCGCTGATCGAATGTAAAAGGGGAAAAGAATAGTTCCGCAAATTAAAAACTCCGAATCCATTTCGAGGAATGAAATCGTTCTGAAATAATCTTCTCACGCTTCAAATTTACAGTCCGTTAAATCACATTGGCCACAGTGTCGTGGACTCTAAAATATTGAGCAACGTCTAGACTTCTGTTTTGTGGGAATTACGATCTCCCCAACTCATAAATCGAATTTTAGTATTAAACTCTACATATCCTGATTACAATATGAGAATATGCTGTAATTTTCCGTCCTTGATGTTTTATATAATAACATAAATTGCTAGAATTCAATCATGCATATATATTTAAAGTTAAAATTGAATAAAATACATTAAGATATGCATTAACTGAATGCAAGTAAGATTCAACAATGGAAGTTGTTATTCTGGAGTCAGATTATCATGACGAAATGATGCACGGCATCGTATAGAAAAGATATGTAAAATGTTATGACCTTTAATTTTGTTGAGAACAGACTATTAACAGATAAAAAAAACTTCGTATGTAAATGTAACTATATAATCTTACGCTAAATCAGAGAGTAGCGGATAAACTATGGCAATGACAACAAATTTAAGCTCAGAAGAGGATCTTATCCACCATTTGATGAGATTCACGCAAGGTTTCTCTAGCTGAACATGATTGCGATTTCTCTCGACTCCTTTCTAAGCATTTCAGGGATTACCGAAGAAAATCTTCTTCGTACAAGATTTTGCTAGTACATGTTTGTTTTAATGAGTATATTTTTGAGAAATCTGACGTAAAGTAAATGTAATGTGAAATTCTAAAGAGTGTATTCATACTCATCTTGAAATTAAGTCATTTCTACAGTAGAATTCTACTGTGGATATGACTTAGTGTTTCATTTCAAGAAGGAGCTGCAGAATTCTATCAGTTAAAGATTAAGTTTATTAATTTTATTAATTTATCCATACATCTTAATAAGTACGCAGCAACATCTGAAAGTATCTTTTGTTTCGTAATTTAAACATGTAACCCTTTAAACACCGAATCCGGATGCACCATTTGACAATTTCCCCGCTTGAGAGAAGCAGTACCTAACGGAAACGTTAGTATTTATTATTGTATACATAGTATTATAACACCATTTAGTAATCTGCATTTACTAAATAACCTCAACCACTATAAAATAGGAACTCTTACCTAACAAAGCGTATTTATTTTTTAAATAAGGCATTTTTGAGGAATTATACATATATTCAATTATAGGTAGAAAGGGTTAAGATATGAAATAGTACTACTGCCATAATATAATATAGCACATAATTAATTATATAACTTCATCATAAAATCTCTCAGGAACCGCAGCGTAAAATATTTGGAATCTGCTTATTAAATCAAATTTTTAAGAAATATTTGAGGTTTTCATATGGTGCAACCAAGTAAAATATCAACAATTTAATGCCCTTAAAGAATTATTTTCATAAAAGTTTCCAAATCCAAATTTAAATAAAAACTTAATTGCTTGCATACTTGTATAGCATGGAGTAGCCATATTTTGTTTTAGTTTCAACCCTAGAATAATTTTTTTCTCATAATTAAATATGTTATTTCATTTATTTTAAATAAATCGCGCGACGTAAATAAGGCGTAGGTCTCTGAAGTTGCCGGAAAATTATATACATATCGGAATAACTCGGAAAAATAACTCAGAATATATAAATGACTTCAAAAAGAAAGGATATAAAAATATTTTATGTTTTCAGCGTACCGGAGGAAGTCGTTCTCTTAGCGCAGCTGCGGAATAAACGGCAGAGCCCCGTGGATTTATGCAACCCAGTGTACTTGTTTGCAATGCAAGCTGCCTACCGGAACTTTTTCAGGGGCTCAGACTGCTTTCAGTTTTATTCCCTGCGTGAGCCATGAAAGAACGGAGCAAAATGCCTGAAAACTTTTCCCGAAGAGTGCAAGCAGAAAAGTTTTCAAAGCAAGCATATTCACACATGCATAACACTTTTCCATAAATAATGCGTGGAAAATAGATTAGCGAGGAAAATATACGATTAAAACGTGAATTCAAGCAAAAGAAAGCGAAAATAGAGATATCCAAGAAGGAAAACTATTCATAATTGAGATAATAAACATTTTTCCCTCATTCAACGCAAATAACATAAGCTTTTACTTAACCTAACCCAGTATAGAGGAACAAGTTGTATTTTAAAAATAAAGGACAGAAAAGAGTTTAAAAGTATAATTATCGTCATAATTAGAGATCATAGGGTATGATTACTTTTTCCGAATAAACGATAATGCTATGTTCCTATTGACTTTTTTGAGGCCTTACGCTAACTTTTAGATCCACGATCAACTACTGAATATTTTTACGAGATATGAAATGAAACTTGTCACATGAACGTTCTCCATAAAATGAAATCTTCAAGGTACAATTTATGGCGCCGTAATATAATCCATCTCACAAGATGATGAAAATATTCCATCACGCGTAAAATATATTACGCAGTCCACTCCATCCGCGTGTAAAATGATACAACGTACTGATTATGATTGAACAGATGATGATTATAATGCTCGTATACAGTTCACTTTTATATATACATTGCTATAGAAATTTCCAATTTATAGACCAATCGGAATTTTCTACTGCTAATCACAGAAGCGTAAAGTAATCACAGTTTAAATCGATTTTGGCATAGACGCATAAAATTATGTTTTACAACAAATTTCTCATCTGAATGACGTTTTGGTAAATCAAAATAGGAATACTTACGCGCTCTTATAAGATCTCCTAACCATTGAACAATACTTCCCTTACCAGTATTACTCTAGATAAGGCTCTCCGTATGAAATATAGATTAGACAATTTACCGGAGTTTTAAAATTCGTTTAAAGGGACGTCGAAACTGGAACCTTAAGTTTCCTGTGAATTTAATCACTTTTCAAGAAAATTACAATCCATAACAGAAGTTCTCATTCCTTTTTTTATCACTTGATACCAACCGTTTATTTTAAGATCAACATGAATTGCAACAATACTCTATCGGAAACATTGTTTACGTCAATTCTTGTTTCAGCTTTCCCAGGACTGTATCAATAACTAAAAAGTTTAACATTCTCAATATCCCGATCCCCCTTACGGTAAATTATAAACAGGGAGGTAATAATTCATATAGTAATATAATATTCATCAAAATGATATTTCTTCTGAAAATTACAGAATAAAGGCCATGTCCGTGAATTGTCTTTCCACTAAGCACATCCGGAACATATCGATTTCTTTATTTGAGCTTTCAACCAATTCTTCATTGGCTTGGCGAAGGTCTCCAACGTCAAGGTCGGCTTTATAAACCATTCCGCTCCTTATCGCCGTGATTACGCCAACTGAAAATTGCCCTAATAAATCGCGAGAAAAGACATACCCTGGGGAACCATCTCCTATACGCTGGAGCAATAGACCATAAAATTCTTCACGTCCATTTTTACCCGTTACATTCATCGCGGCAAGTATTTTTTCGCGGTGAATATTTTTAAAAAATCTAAAAATGGGAACAGAATAATATTAAATTTCATCGAGTAGGGAGTTCAACAGGATTGGGAGTGGCAATGTTTCCGTGATGCATGAGCCTAAGGCATCAAGTCCCACGTCTCACTTGACGTGGAAGAGCAAGAGTATTCGAGGAGATGGCCACGAATCCATAGCTTCCCATTCTCCATAGAGTTTTCCAGAGAAAAACTGCAAGCGACAGCAAAGAATGGAGACTTGGCACGGACACCGCGCAACCACCCAAGGAGTGATAAATGAGTGGAATCCGCAGGAGAGGAAGAGAGAAGGGCGTGGGCGAAGAGGAAGGGCATAATACAATCTATTGTAAGGGAGAGAGAGAGCTTCCGAGAAATGAAAGCATAGCGATGCACTTACATAAATGTCTCCTCGAAAAGGAGCATAAAATACGTTTAACGGAAAATATTTTGAATTCGCTGATACAATCGATAAATTTAGGGTATTTCGGCAAAATAAAAGATGGAAATGCCGGCTTCTGCTGCTTGTCCGCCCTCAGAAGACAAGTTCCGCTATATTTAAAGTCGAGATTTTTTCTTTTACTAGTCAACATTTTCAGCGTTTATTGCTGTTTCGTAAAGGTACATGTTTTACAAACTCTTTTATCCTACATCTTATGTAATCGAGATTAGCGACCATTATTTTCTGTGCCGCTAAATTAGCGGTGGCAACGATTCTCAGTTCGTTATTTCTTCAAGCTTAAGAATTGAGCTTTAACATTATGGATATATGACTTCAATACTTAACAAATAATTAAATGTGGAATCCTGCAAACATAGCGTACGATGAACATTCACTAAATTCTAGTACATTCACTAAATTCTAATTCATTTCCTTTCGGATATTGAGCTATTATGAAGTTTTTAATTTAATACTAAGATCTGGTACTCCCTTTTCGTTTCCTTCGTACGCAGGTCTTCATACCGCTGTTAAACGAATCGAAGTTAAGGCACCTAAAAAGTTTCATTAATTAAGATTCAGTACTGAATTACAATAATAAATGCAAGAAAGCAGGCTCATTGGCATCTTCTCCAAAGGAAAATTAAGTACGCTCTAAATTAGTTCCCGATTAGTTATTGAACAACCAACTACGTTATCTGTCAGCCAAGTGGATTATAAACATGTATTTATTTTAAACAACTCAGGAAGTAAAATTTTCGGATGTTACCCGGAATTTGTCAACAATCATTCAAAAGTTGTTTAAAATTAAAATATTGTATTTCCCGAGTAAAAACTGACTTTCAGTCAGTTTTTACTTGACTTGACTTGGACTTGACCACTTTCAACGAGAGACATCAAATAAAGATGACTGTCACAATGAAAGTAAAAGAAATGAAGGAAAGAAAAGTCCTGAATTTCAGAATAACTGAGCGAAAGAATAATACGTAGGGTAAATAATAAGAATCACTGAGAAAAATAAAATTTGTTTGAGTATAGTACCGTTACTCCAACTTCCTTTCATACAATGGCGTTAACACTAATATGACATAATTTCACCGTGCGACAGTCGTAAATATGTAGAAATGAGGCCATATCTTTACGTTGGTATAAATGCATAAATAAAAACTTGAATAAAAACTAACAACCTACGAGGGAAATACCTATAGCCATCAAGTAAGACAGCAACTCTCCTAAAAATCCTTTCCATGACTTCACGTGAACTATAAAATATTCAGAAGTGCAAATGTTATTTGGGTAATCATCTACCAAGGTGCGGTTCAGTGTAAGATAAACAAAATGCCTGCGAAAAACAATTCAAAATCATACCTATGTTTGAGATGTCCAAATTTATTTACGAAATAGATCTGATAAACATGAGACATGAAATAAAAAGATTGGGGCATGAAGTGAAACATCAAATCTGAAAGCTGGAAACCAGAAAGAAGGCAGAAATTTTGGGAACTCATCGTGAAAACAACAAACGATCGATCGGACTTGAAATTCTGGGATACGATTGAGAACCTTAAAACTGTGCTAAACTTTGAAAAAGAGCTCCGACACATTCCAGCGGAGTCATTAAGCTAAAAGTTAGTCAAACTTTTTTAATTAAATGTGCTCGAATTCGGATACATTGAACGAGGATTTTCCTTGACGTAATGCATCGGCCTAATTTAATAAAAAAGTATCTAATGAAGCCGGTGGCTTCTTCACGCAAAACGAATATGAAGGTAGGCGTGGAATGAACGTATTGATCAAGGCACGGAAACTAGGATATTGATTCGTACCAGGGCATCGTGATATTTCTCGTTCCGGTTTTCTCTCCGGTCACGTGAAAATACCAAAATTCGGTTCAGTTCCGGTTTCACTACTTCTATTTACGATGAACCGGTTCGAACCGGGTATTATTTCGCTCCAACCAATGTAATATAAAATCCAAAAATTTTGGCTTATTTCTACTAGCTTTTATGATATATATATATATATATATATATATATATATATATACACACAATAGTTTATAGATACATTTAGATATATTTATATAAACTAGCTTTTATGATTAATTAACACTTACTACTACACTTATTACTACAAAGAATCATTAGTAGCATAATGCTACTAAGTGTTTATGACAATATATCACATCCCGTACATTATGTAAATAAAAAGACTGAATTCCATGCGTCAAAATATTGTAGTCACTGTAGTCACTGGTTTCAGTGTGCTTTTCGTCGAGCTTAATTTCGTATTCGTCTCATTTTCAAGCTAATTTTTCTATCATTCATTTTTTCAGAGTTCAGTTGACTCTAAATATTATATTAAATATTTTTTAAATACTATGGTCTTTATAACTGTTTTTTTCCTTTTGAGATTCAACGGGCAGTTCAGCTCGTTTACGCTTAAATTTGGAATAAAAAAGTTGTAGTTACGCACGTTTAGTAACCATTCCTTCAATTACGCTTAAGTAAAATGTTCATAGCAGGGAACAGAAGGTAGAAACGGAATAAATAACGGTTTTCCATTTCAGTTCGAGTTCAAGGATTTTTATCTTTATTTCTGTTCGAGTTCACTTTTCACTCAGGCAAAAATAACGTTCTTTCGTTTCAAATTCGGTTCCGGTTCGATTCCTTGAGTTTTAGGTAACAATTATCTACTCTAAGCTTAAAAACATTCGTTTCCAGAGCAACCAACGCTAATTGAAAACATACATATTCGGGGATATTAATTTGAGCGACGTCGGCCTAAAGATTTACTCTCAGAAGGGCTTCCCGCAAGGCACTCGGTCTTTGGACGAAAAACAGTCCAACTTTATAGCTCGCACTTTATCAAGTCCCTGCTTTGAGCCAAACCCGAAAATAAACTACGGCACATCGGCACTGAGGCGATCATGACTGATCTGATTCCGGAGAACCCTAGCGAAGGCGGGGGACCGGAATCATCCAAAGGATCCAATAATTAACGCCCCTTTCAAAACGTTACATCATTCTCCGGATCCAGCATCCAAACTTTATGGGAAACTAATGAAGAGAGGCGGAAACTACGCGGGCAGCCTTCTCTCTCGATCTTTCTCCGCTAAACACATCAGCCACGTCCTCCTATACGTAACGATCAGTACGTCAAGCCGTGAAAATAACGCACGTTTGCGCTAATGCGAGAGGCTGTAGACTACGCGGAGACCTATATTAAATCCCGAACGAATGAAAGGGCCGGGAGATGAAAACCTGCGCGAGGCAATCTCATGACTGGGCGGGGAGAGGCGTGTGCGAAACATGTTGGAAACGGCAAAGGGCTTTGAGAGAGAGGGCGAGACGTTGATGTGGGAAAGTCAAATTGTGATTGAGGTGCGGATGGGGAAGATTCTCTAATCTCGCTGCCGGGATTATTTCAATCTATTCGTTAAAAAAAGCGAGGGAGCCCGTTATCTTCAACGTTTCTCTTGGTGGACTGGCGTCTGCTTTCCGTTCATTCTGCGCGATTCCTTGATGCTTTCCTAGTTTGATCTTCCACGCCGAAAATCCTAAACGCCCTCCGCGACCCTCCGTTGAAACAGAGGAAAGAGTTCCCTAATTAGACTCGTGAGGTAAACATGACCATGACTTGAAAAGGAACTGGACTACGTTCGGACATTCAATGTGGAAAATTCATGAGCTCGGTTCGGACGAAACAAACGGAAAAATATCCTGAACCTATTTGTATTTCCTTTTCAACGTCGTGGATTGCTAGTTGTGTCTGTGATATATCCGCAAATGTATATTTCAAAGTATTTTTAGAAGTTGGAGGAAGTTAAATGTAGACAGAGATCACTCGTGCCTTACGAACGTAAATGCCATAGAATATTAAAAGAAACACAAATAAATTCAAACACTGTAGTTATTTAATTCCGTAGGAAACATTACATGAGAAATGAAAGTAATGCAACTACTTCTCAAGTACTTCCATGGATTCCTTTTCGACTCAACAGAAAGATGGCTTATGAATATGAAAACTTCTGGTGGTAATTAACGCTGGTGATGATTAATATTCATAGTTTTCTACTTCAACGAGCATCTTATTTCATAAGGAGATTACGACTGAGATATCCACGAGACTTAATTGCATCATGATCACGAACAGGCGCTATTAATCCTTAAATGCAGGAAATTATTCACGTTTCATTATAGCCTTAACTCCTCAAATAATGAGAAGGTGCATAAACCTACAAAAATAACATTAATTTATATACATGATCTTTTCAAATCTTAACTAAATAGTACAATCAGAATCCACAATCATAATTTTGTGTGCGGGAGAGACATTAAAAACTAAAATTGTGCAACAGAATACTATGAGAGTAAAGCTCTATAAGAAACTCTCCTGGAGTTCAATTACCATTCATTTAAGAGACTTTCTATCAAATAATACATAACACCGATGAGATGTAAAAACAAACATAGATAAAGGTAGAAAAAAATTCGCTCGTATAAAATTCTAGGAGACTACCTCCGGTTAATAGAGCGCGCAGAATTGAGAAATCAAACCCGGGCGGTAACGAGCGGAAGAAAATATATTCTCATCTTACAATCAAGCTAAATCTCGAATGATCAAACACGCGCGCACTCGAAAAAGGAAACATTCGGCAATCGATAGGGGACCTCGTAAAAAGAGACCGAGCTGTATATATTCGATAGCTGATATCAAGCGCTCTGGAGTACCTCCACAGAGGGAAGTGCGGAGTAGAATCGTGCACGGAAGAGGATAAATGGAGGGAGATGAAGGAGAAGGGATGTCGCAACGCATCCGCCGAGGTATCCGGATAAGAAGGAACCAACCTCCGGATCCCAACCCAGCATGACTCAGTCCATTATTCCCTCCACCAGCACCAATCGATATCTATGTGCTATCTCTCAACTCGTTCGCCAACCCGATTCCCTCCACTGGCACCGAAAAACGCCACGGGGTCGCAAAGGGGTTGGGCAACTACGTCCACCGAGAGCGAGCGCGGCGCCTCTTTTCCTTCGGCCGACCCACTGACGCCTTCCCGAGATACCGATCCACCGCGGACGGGACGTGTCCGCCAACTGCGTAAAGGTTTACACGACGTGTACGTATATATTCGAGAGGGAGGGAGCCGAAAAAGACTATCGAGCGCGGGCATGCTTTCTTCTTTGCGAAGGAATCGACTGGTGCAGGTTAAGTCTATTCCTGCGGAGGGGGGAGGGTGAGAGAGAGAGAGAGGGAGAGGAAAAGCACTTCGTGGAATGAAAAGATAGGCTTCTCATCACCACGATGAATCTCCATGGCGCTCGGAAAATTTGCGTCCAAGCCCATCCGGGTAATGGGATCCCCGGCGTTACGACTGCTGTTTGAATCCCGTTATCTATGGATAAACATAGATTTTATTTGCTTTGTTCCCGAGGAAATTAAGCTCGGTCTCCTTAAGTAATTATTGCCGGGCCGAATGCGAGGGTCGTTCGTGGTAAGTAAAATAACCCGCGAACAAGGAGAGCGAATATTAAAAGCATACACTTAAGAAATGAACGTTTGCGTTCGAAAGGGTACGGATTCTCGGAGAAAAGGTTTTTTTTCCGATTCAGATTGCTCTCATTAATATTCCAAGTATTTTGAATAATCCCGGTGGGAATAGGAAAGTAAGTAATTTGTTATAAGATTTCATTTATGGTTTTTATCACGATTAGGTACCCAGGGATATAAGAATATATCTTATGATGCAGCAGAACAACAAAAAAATCCAGCAAGGATTCATATAAAGCAAGGATACATACCTAGCAATTGTTCATCTAAAATCGCACGTGTAAAATATAAATAAAATATGCTAAAAAGGGACTACTGTGTAGGAATTCGGGGCGTTATAAGATTTCATTTATGGTTATCAATTACAGTAGGTACACAGGGATATAACTTATGGTGAAGCATAACTACAAAGAATTTAATAAGAAATTGTTCATATAAAATCGCATATGTATAATATAAATAAAAAATACGAAAAATGGACCTCTGTGGAGGTATTTGGGCTGTTTTTGCATGGACAAAAACATCTTAGAACGTAAATTTTCACACAAGATGGGTACATCAGAGGCAATATAAGGTAAAACCAATAGATCTGTACGGAAATAAATCCAAATAAGTTCTTTGACAAGAAGAAACCAAGATTCAGAAATAATATTTCTTTTAAATGATAAATGTTGAAAGATTAAACATCCCACTTATATGGCGTGTTCCAAATTTCAAAACTTTGTTTCAAAATTATGCGGCCTCAATTAGTTAACTGTATAAAGTCTTACTTAGGATATCTCACTGAAGCAGATGTTCATGATTTCAATAATGTTAATTTGAAAGCTCACATACCCTTTCCATTAGTACTTTATGCGCCATATAGTTAGTAATTTATTTAGTTATGCTCTGAAGGGGTTTAAATGACGCAACTAATTCACCTTCAGACGTTGCAATTATAAAACAATATATGAAGTACAACACAAACAATTATGATAATCTCATAGGCCAAACCCAGGATATCATTCTAATCACTATGCAAATTATTCTTTATCGTGAGTCTGTGTGTCACACGCGGAACAATTCAATTCCTAAACGCTTGTAAATATAAAAGCGATCGATAAATATAGGAAAGCTAGAAAATCAGTTGGTAACTGGCAAGTTAGAAACGTTTATAAAGCCATTTCATGCAGAATCTATTTATCATGTACACATTAACGTTTTGCCGACTAAAATGGAAAGAATCAATCGCTGATAACAGTTTTATAGTATTAAAATAACGCATTATAGTTAACAGGACCGATTCAACGTCACTCCATCTCTTTATAAAATGTTTGAAATGCAACGTATGCAGGGAGCTAAAAGCTTTCATTAAGAGATAAAGTTAGGACGATTCTCATCCTGAAATTTCATTTTAAGAGGTAACTACAAACTACTATTAACTACCTATTCAGGCAACTACGTTGCCTGAATTTTCAATCGTATTGAAACTCAAATTATTTCAATTCCCGGTGTAATGAAGGATTTCCTGATCGATGAGATCAGGAAATCCTTCAGAAATCAGGATCGCAAGAGAAGTTCCTTCAATTATTTACGTAGAGGACTTCAAAATTTGACAGCAGATATTAAAGTTACAAATCTATACGTCCACCAAAATTATAGCGATTATGGAGGAATACCATGGAATATGGGTCGATTGTTTTTAACTATATATGTGTTATGTATGAATAAATGTGTTACTTTTAATGTTTGATTAATAATGGAATACCGCTGTAAGCCTATACCATTCAACAAATTTCACTGCTCTTACTTACTTTACTTTTGCTGCATTTTTCTAAAGCAATGGAGAAGGAATGAATGAGAAGTAAATATTTATTCCCCATTTTAAGCACTACAACGTTTTTCTTTGTGCAAAATATACCACTTTAAATTCAGTCAAAACAATGAATGATTAGATTTTTGCATGAATGTGAAAGAAATTATTTTTTTGGTAACTAAGTTACAAATTTTTCATCAGCATTTCGAGCAATTCCGATTTATAACACCATTATTACAGAGAATCCAGAAATCTTCCACAAGTTAATCAACAACATGGAGAAAATCTGTCCCTGAACCAATAGGATTAAGTTTCCATTTGTTTTGATTCTCCTGTACATTCGCAGAAAATCAGAAAATTGAAATGGTGACCGCAAATAACCACAAAGGAATATGAAACCCCTTTCTCTTTTCGGGAGTGCACTGTGACAGCGGCAGCAGCAAAAGGGATTAACCGAAGAAAGCTGATTGACTCAACAAAACAGATATAACTGGAGAAAGAATTACGGTACATCGATATAAAACTCACTGAAATGAAAGGAATTTCAAAAGGATGCATGCAGAGATTTGACTACGCTGTCGGTTATCTTCAAGCAAATGTCTGAATATGATGAAAGCTCAAGTGAAATTATCTAAAATATTTATATGCATAGATTACCGATCCCGTTTTTTTCTTTCTATGAATACTAGAATTCTCGATTATCTAAAATCACTCTGAAGCCGAAAATAAATATGGGAGGTTTTGCAGAATAACTTCATTTATGATTTTTCCCCTGAACCATGTTTTGGTGATTTTTCATTTTATGCCTTTAGAAATGAATGAGAAATGAATCCCAGCGGTGAAATGTTACGCGGTAAAATCCCCTTCGGTATTCACAATCACCACAGTGATAGGTAAATTTCAGAATTAGATTAATTAATTTCAGAATAGCATCAAATAGCAAAGCAACAAAATGTATTCAATTATACAAGATGAAACATCAAACAGCGTGAATTAGAAATGTTTTAGTCCAGTTGCTCTAACTAATAAATAAACGAGGACTTTATTTTGGGCGATATTGAAATTATAAAGTCGCCTCTCCTACTTAAATGAAGAAATGGACAATATCATTGAAGATATAAATTATGATGGTAAAAACATTATAAATGGAGCCTTTAGTCTCATTATAAAGAAATACAATAAATTATTTTCATTCTAGATTTGATCAATCAAACAGCTATAATCAAATGTATTGCGATAAAAGATAAAAAGCCTATATTTGTTAAGTTATCGATTAAAATAATTCCTCATGCAATCTTTAGTCAGATCTACTACTCTTAAGCATGATAATTATTTATGAAATCAGCAGAAAATTTACAAATACCGTTATGGAATTATTTTTAACTGCACATTACACCTTCATATCCTTGAATTATTATTAAATGGACGAATTGTAAGAAAAGAATATACAATAATATACTAGAAACGAATATATTACATAAAAATAAAGCCTTAGAGAGATTCTTAATTTCTTAAAAGACTGGATAAAGAAAAGCGCTGATAACTATTGGGTTAATAAAACCGGACAACCGTAGCTGCATCGATATGAGCGAATTCTCATCAATAAATCATTATTAGCGCTAAACAGTCTCTTTCGCACATTTCCCTAGCGTAATTAGCAGCGATCATTTGAACATTATTCTCAATGGCCAGTAAATTACTTCACAGACGGCTGTCAAATGTGCATACACTTTCCATTGATTTGCTAATTGACGATTACGATACTCATGATAAAACATGCTTATTCAACAATCATCGAACGGAAATGATCACTTCAAATTTACAACAAGGCTCTAAATTTGGGTCATAATTATGTGTGAATCTTCGAAAAGTCATACTGTAATATACGAAATAATACCTTGCATTCTCCAAGAGCGGAAATTTAAGGAGGACAAAACACCTCACACCAGATGAAGGAATTCCGAGATCAATACGACGTCTGGGAAATGATGGATTCCGTAAAAAAAAGAATCTCTTTTGAACAGTAAATTTTAGTAGCGCTGTAAGGATCCAAGAAGAATACTCTCTCGGAATCGGTGAAAATCTTTCAAAATGAAAAGGTATTCCGCCGCAACACGATGCAAGAATTTCTGCTCGAATTTCTAATTTCAATACATATCACACGATAAAAATATCCCGAAAGTATAATTCCGCTGCGAGGTAAAAATTGTGATGTACCGTCTTAAGAAAAATCCTTGGTACCGAATCATATAAATGAAAGATATATTTCTTTGTAGATAGCATCTACGATATGCTTGAAAACTCATATATGTCATACCTCTAATTTCATGAATCTCCTTACTTCTTTGTCATAGATACAAGAAAAAGAGATTAATCTTAATTTTATTATATCATCTCAGTAACATGGGATGATTGGAAAAATAATCCTTAAAAAATACCCGATCAATCTCACATATCTAGAATTTTCACAAATTCAATCACTTTGGACACTAAGACCGCAACTTAAATCATGACACTTTCACAAAAATTCGGGAAAAATAGCTAAAAACAATAATAAATCTCAAATACTGATACACAAAACTAGAAAAAACTGATCATTATCGATTATTATACGAGCTAAGCATACATCTTCCCATACACTCCGGAAACTATTACTAAAATAAGCAACAAGTCTATCGAAAACCAATATATTTAAATAATTGAGTATCGAGCCAGGATTGGAATATGTTTCTTTTCTTTAGGACATTTCTTAGCTTTTATTTTCTGAAAAGCACCTTTCACACAAAGTAATCTTCTCTCAGATAGTCACCCACCACGAGTGAGTGCAGGAGTATCAAATCACTAGCGTAAAAGATAAGATAAGCCAATTACATTATCAGCCAATCCTACTTAGAATTTTGATAACAGACTCAATTTTTAGGCAAATAAAAATGAGTATTTTTCTATCTTGTTTCCCAGAATTACTTAATTTACACATTGTAAAATTATTTCAAAATATGTACTCTATGGATATATTTTTCTTTTTTATAAGTTTTTCATCGTTTTAAGATTTTCGCCAACTCTACTAACGCAAACATGTTGAATTTACAAGTTTAATAAGAATGAATGAGGGACATTATCAACCTGGTCCAAAGCAAATATCAATTTTTTTTAATTCTAAATCAAAATCTTCTTCCAAAAATCCAACTGCGACATAAAAAATCATTCCTTTCCACTATACAAAGCTTCCATGAACATTTAATATCGATTGGTACATAGTAGTGCAGTAACTGGTGTATTTCTCCAGATTCTATAAACTACAAGAGATATAATAAATCTACGATGTGTTTCTAATAAGATTTTAGATACCTTTAGGTACTTCCATAGCCTTTTACGCCTAAATATCATAATCTACATGCTATTGATAATGTGTAGAATTACTAAAGATTTCAGATAATTTTATGTACTTCCATAGCCTTTTACGCCTATATATAATAATCTACATGCTATTGATAATGTGTAGAATTACTAAATCACGATGCTGATTTATTTTAACCAGGATGTCTTGGTTCTTTAATTTCGTTTCTCCTTCTTCGGAAATTCTATTATCAAGGGAATATTTTTCCTTGCTTAATACATACCCTAGTGGTGGATTTGATGGAGAAGGTAATGAAGCTATAGTATCGTCGAAATGATAAAAAGGAGGACATCAACTCCCTTTTCGGTCAGTCGAAATAGAAAGCGCTCAAAGAGGCGTTATTCCGATGAATGAGAGGAAGCATTGAAAGTTAACACATTGCGACTGAATGCAAATCCAAGCGTCAGTGCAGGGCTTCGACAGAGAAGCATATTAATCACCGAACGTCCTTATTAAGAGCTCTCTCATCAAAGAAGTTAACCATGGGCAGATGAAAATTAAACAATGCGGCAGCTAAATGAATTATAAATGGTTCGGATCTTCCAGCAACGTTAACTCTTAAAAACGCGTTCGCTTCAGCTTTGTTGGAACAGGTACGTGAGGTTCTCGCTGTATATGAATAAAGGGTGGCATCAAAGCGATTACAGGACTCTGGATTTGAATTCATGAGGGATAACCACGATTATGAGCTTAAATCTAGAGCTTCGACATCTGTACGGAGTCTCTTAATTTTGCTGCGACATGAGAGATTTTTAAACCACCCGCTTTGAACCTAAAACCTTTTAACTTGGCTAATATAGTCTCTTCTTTTCTCAGGATCTCTCTCGAATTTGTCCAAGAACAAATAATATAAATTACAAACATTTTTCCATGTCACTTGTTTTGTATAAGTTCGATTCGGTCACATAATCCTCCAACACATTCCAGAATGAAAAGAAAGGAAGAAAAATCTTTTCTATCACACATACATGGGTGGTCTGAAAAGTTTCCGACATTTCGCCATTTCTCGACATGTTTTCTGAAAATATCTGAAAATTTTCTGAAGATTTCCGAAAAATTTGGGGTCGGAAACTTTTCAGACCACCCTCGTATATTTATCAGGACAAAAATTTTAAGCGAGAGGGATGAAAATTTGAAGATTTCATAAGTTTCTTCGCGCAAGGAATCTCGTTAAATCCTAATGTAGAGAGAATTAGAGAAATAGGGATTAAGAACTAATCCGGTATCGAGTTTCCAAATGTGATTAGCTCTCGCATTACGATATCCCCATACATCAATCAAATTCTCCGTCGACCTAAGCGTAACACCCTGCAGCTTTGGTAGGAGCAGCAATCCTAGGGTTTCACGAATGTCCACCGTGAAATTGCGTAGGATGCAGATGGCCTCAAATGCACGGATCTCCGCGCTTTTACCTGACCATCACATCACCCACACCCCTGACAAATGGATATTACTGAGGTAATCCATACATCAGATTCTCGTTTGCAATATCGCACTCTGACATGCGTAACATAAAACCGAACGTCCATCCTTAATTTCTCGCTTATAGGTTATGGGCAAGAAGGTTCCTGCAAATCCATTCCAACGCATACAAATTTGAGTCACTTCTCATTCTACAAAGAGGGGGAAAATACTTTGAATATTACTCTCTGAACTGAAAGCAATTTTTCGTTATTTAAGTTCTCAGAACTCTCTGACTATGATAAGTAATAATTTAATCAAAAAATACTGACGTAAACCATGCAATGTTTAAAGGTCACTGAAAGTTTGGGTTGAAATAGTCAATTCTAGATAATCAGTGGATATTAGGGCGTACCGAAAAACAAAAATTTTTCGTAGCGGGAGCGTAATAGGTTGGAAAAGTTGCCTTTTCGGCTCAATAAGAAATGTGCAAGAGATGGGCTCTAACAAAGTTCGTCTTGGGCCTGACCAAACAGCTCGAAAATTCGAAATTTTAGTGAAAATTGCGTTTTTTTAGGTAAGTTTATTTCTTGACGGAGCATACATACATTTAATGAAATGGCTGTTTTAATTCGTTTTGAATGAGGAACAATTATATTGAGCCGTTAAAACCGAATATGACGAGATATCGTACTTTTAAAATTTTTGGAAACACCATGAAAAGTGGCAGCTCCTCGCTGGTTCAGCTGCATTGAGCTACCCAGGACTCATCATGAGGTAGAGCCTGCTAATCGAGTCCCACCCGCCTACACACCCGTGGACGCATACCAGAATACTAGCTGATGTCTTTGAAGGTTGCTTTTGTTCCAGTTTTTGGTATTCGCGAGAGGATCCTATCGCCTATGAACCCGTCTCTTGCATCGTGGCCTTAGACTAACCGTGAGTCCTCTGCGACTTCTTTTACGGTTCGTTCGACTGCCAGAGAATTATTTGGGAGGACAAATAATGTAGCAAGCTGCTTTATAGGTTCCTTAGCATTATCTTTAATGTTTTGAAGATCCTCGGGGGAAAAGCTGACAGTAAGTGGTGGCTCGGTGTCAGTGACTTTATCCCAATCTATCAATTCTTCATAAGAAGGCAGGTCGAACTTCTGTTGCGGGATGATGAACCGACAAATCTACTCCATTTGACTGTTTCCTGCGTTGATGAATAAATGTCCTAACTGTGTTCTTATTTTAGGTCACTCATCAGTAAACATGGCAATCAAAACCCGAAGTTTGTCATGCATGTCTACGTACCAATGTCGTATGTCATTAAGACAAATCACACAGTGAAAGATAGAGCCATAAAACTATGGAGGTCCATAGCTGCTATACTATACCTTCCATTGCAAACACGAAAACTTTTTGAAGATGTAATTCAACATAATGACTTTTACGCTCGCCCAGAAATCGTTTTGGTTGTCACGATCGCTTAAGAGTGTGTATGATAAATTAACGAGATGAATAATGTGCTAACTTCGAAGTTAGGTATCGCGATATGTGCCGCCATAATAATTTTTATATTTCAAAACGCTTTATAGATTAGCGTAGAAGGTGTTATATTGAATTAACCATCAAACGGAGTAGGTTTGTCGTGCCTTTTTATGAAGAATTGATAGATAGGGTTAAAGTCACTGACACCGAGCCACCACTTACTGTCAGCTTTTCCCCCGAGGATCTTCAAAACATTAAAGATAATGCTAAGGAACCTATAAAGCAGCTTGCTACATTATTTGTCCTCCCAAATAATTCTCTGGCAGTCGAACGAACCGTAAAAGAAGTCGCAGAGGACTCACGGTTAGTCTAAGGCCACGATGCAAGAGACGGGTTCATAGGCGATAGGATCCTCTCGCGAATACCAAAAACTGGAACAAAAGCAACCTTCAAAGACATCAGCTAGTATTCTGGTATGCGTCCACGGGTGTGTAGGCGGGTGGGACTCGATTAGCAGGCTCTACCTCATGATGAGTCCTGGGTAGCTCACTGCAGCTGAACCAGCGAGGAGCTGCCACTTTTCATGGTGTTTCCAAAAATTTTAAAAGTACGATATCTCGTCATATTCGGTTTTAACGGCTCAATATAATTGTTCCTCATTCAAAACGAATTAAAACAGCCATTTCATTAAATGTATGTATGCTCCGTCAAGAAATAAACTTACCTAAAAAAACGCAATTTTCACTAAAATTTCGAATTTTCGAGCTGTTTGGTCAGGCCCAAGACGAACTTTGTTAGAGCCCATCTCTTGCACATTTCTTATTGAGCCGAAAAGGCAACTTTTCCAACCTATTACGTTCCCGCTATTAAAAATTTTTGTTTTTCGGTACGCCCTAGTGGATATTCAAGTAACTAATTTTCTTCTTGAACATATTCCATGGAGTATCGCAGTTAAATATTATTCACTAATCGATAAAGGGTTCGTTGAAAAGAAAAATTATGAATTAATACTACCCGAATTTCAGGTCTTCTTAAAGTTTAAGTGATATAGTAACAAATCATGCTCAAATTAAGCTGCTCAATCTTCAAAATTCTTCGATTAGTATCATGAGTACCGATAAGTGGTTTGTTAACAAACCAAGATTTATTTGTATCGGAAACAAACAGATAGAGTCTTATCTTATTCCGTGGGTGCAAAGATAAAAGGATTCAAAAGTAAAGTTGAGAACATACTATAAAATACTTGTCAAGGAGAAAAAGAATTTTCAGAAGTTTTCCAAAAGATCTTCACCGAGGCATGTCGTAACCAAAACTTGCAAAAGTTGTGTATTTCAAAGTCATGTCCTCTGAATTTATTATCTTTTGTATTTTCGTTCCTCTCTTTGAAGTCGAAAACGTTTTGGCATTTGAAGGTCTTTCTAGATACATAGTTTATTACTTCTTCTTTAGTCAAAAGTAGAGAAAACAAAGTATACTAGAAAGCATAGGTATCCTGGTAGGAGTCTGGAGGGTAGGAATACTCCTGTGATTGTTCTTTGATTAAAATTTGTATGGTTGAAAATAATTCACGAAAAAAAAGCGAAAAATTCAATAAAAACACACCACGAGCAGATCATAATAAGAATATTTTACATTAAAACAGGGTATTGTTCGTGAAAGTAGAAGAAGACCATGAAAAAGCTGATGAATGAGTTGCTGAACAGCAAAGACGTATTTGCCTAATGTAATAAAAGTGAATGTAATATAAAATGCATAAATGAGACTAAAGCTAAATATTCATGTAAAGATAGGAAAGTATGGATGAATATTTTTAGCATAAAAGGCCGTTTCCAAAAGGAAACAGCGTGGTTATTGCTTGCGTAGGTTTGAATGAACTACATTTATTCTACCAAACGTTGAACATTAAGCATCTCTCAAGAAACGCATACCAGCCAAAATACTACTTATAAATAATAAATCATCCTTCAACTACATTTTGATACGTGGACTATTTTCCATTTTTTTCAGTACAGAATAAAGGAAATATTATCTTTCATCAAATTTTTCGTAATCAGTGATATCATGAAAGGTTTTCACTTCATATAAGGAGTTATTAAAGGTTTAATTCATAAGCCCATTTTGCTACACATTTTTTACTCATAAGTAGATTTATTAAGGCTAACATAAGTAGGGAAAGTAGAGGAAAACTAACTTATTCCTCACCTTGCCCAATAAGCATCATTCCCACACTATAGACTATAATAGAATATGATGAAGCTTGAGGTTCAACCCAGCCTCCGAGTTCTGTTTTGCACAGACAGAAAAATAAACTATTTCGACAACGATTAGCAACCTAGTTTAAGTCAGATATTCATTAAGAAGAACTCTTTTCGCATTTTAGCCTTATCTGTACGAAGAAAATACAGCGACGAAATAGGGCAAAATCTGAGAATGATGGAATCGATAATCTGCAGGTGTATCAAAGCGAACAATTGTGGAAGGGGAAGAAACCCCCTAAGGTGAGAAAGAGGGGACAAGTGTAAGAGGCGTTGCGATGCATCATATATCAATCGGAATAATAGTGACGGGATGGCGAGGAATATAATATCGTGGGAGGAGAAGGAAGTGTGATGAAAGGAAAAGGGGAGTGAGTGTGAAGAGGCGAAAAGAATGGGGAAGGGGAGAAAGAGGCGTTTCAGAGATAAGGCCAGCAGCCACGTTTATCATGGCCTCCGCACCTTTGAGAATCACGAACTGCGAGTGACGCGAACGCTGCGGTGAATCGCTTTGCATGTAGGCTCTCTCCGCAGTATAACTAGCATAAGAACCACTCAGTTGAATGATGAATAAAATTTAAGACAACGGCTCACCCATGGAAAAGATACGGGTGTCAGAGTCCGTTATATAATAATTTTCTTTGCATACGCCCAAAATAGAGTGTATAATACGCAGTTATTTCCCGTGAACTGCGAGAGTTAAGTTCCTCAGAACAACTGTGGTTGATCAAATCACGGGAACGCGAAAGATGAATCGGAAAGAATTTCGTGGGGGATAGAGATTGTATAGAACAGATTGTAAAAGAAAATAAGCTTTGTTTTAGAATACACTGACATTTGTGGATGTTTCAAAGACTACAGTTCGGAATAAGCAATTGAATGCGCATCATAAACCGCTTTCTATTAATACTGTTAAAGGTGCTTCGACAGCTGAGGTCATTTCCCACTTAGGCACCTTCCGAGAATCGAACCCGCGATCGCTTTTACCAAAGACGAACGCACTACTAAATTGGCTATCCGGAAGTCCTCAGAAACCAAGAGTGGAGTAGAGTTGAATTTTTGGGTGCCTCGACTGCTAAGTTCATATTGGTGCATAACCAATCCCTTAATATTTATTTACAACGGATTGAACCAGTTTTCCTTCACATTTTGTCATGATTTCAAACGTTAAAAAAATGCTAAAATAGGAAAATAAACGTTAAAGCAGTAAAATAATCTCCCAAATCATATCATATATAAAATATGAACATGTAAATAAATATTTAATTGATTGAAATCACCACCCAGGTTTTTAGCATTTAAAGTTTTTTGATTAGCTCACTTTGTTATAAAAATGTTAAAACTCTGTGTCATCCCATGATTGAGGT